>CM070505.1:26862740-28062740 GCA_036346375.1 Guadua angustifolia | reverse complement strand
GTGGTGAATCTTGATATGAGAAAACCACGGAAATAATTCTAGGAAGGTATCACGGAAAGTTTTGCGCTATCTCCTAGTTACTTTGATGCTACAACGACTGTACATGTCAGAGAGCCTACCAAGCACATGGCTCCTTGATATTCAGACAACCAAACATCATCTCGTACCATCCTGTACCACTCTATTCAAGCAACCAAACAAAATCTTGTACCATTCTATTCAGACAACCAAACACTCTCCCTGTACCATCCCATCCAAAATCATCCCATCCATCCTGTACCATTTCAACCCATTCAGCCTAGTATATCCAACCAAACGCACCCTAACGTACACTGTCTGCTCAGCTAAGCGTTGTTCCATTTCTTTTTATCCGAGTTATTTACTCATCCTTCCTTGAGATTTGCGACGTGCTTGTTTTTTTTTTCCTGAGTTTCCGATAGCCTCGTTATTCATTTGGTTTAATGCGAGACGAAAAATAATGCATTTTGTGCGATAGCCGCTGCTCAGAGCTCCCACCCTCGTCGACGTCGCGCCCTCCCCCGCCGTGGCCGCCGCCGCAGCCAGCCATGCTCGTCCTCCAGAAACGCCTCCTCCTCTCCTTCCCTCCCCGCGCCACCATCACCATCCTCTCCTTCCGCCAACAACGCCTCCTCTCCATTACCCGATTCGCCACCACCGCCGCCGCCGCAGCGTCGGCTAACCCTGCTCCCTTCGCCGTCGAGGAATATCTCGTCACCTCCTGCCACCTCACCCCGGTGCAGGCCATCAAGGCCTCCAAGGTCCTCTCCCACCTCAAGTCCCCCTCGAAGCCCGACGCCGTCCTCGCCTTCCTCTCCGACCTCGGCCTCTCTAACGCCGACATCGCCGCTGTCGTCATCTACGACCCTCGCCTCCTCTGCTCCGAGGTCGACAAGACCCTCGCCCCGCGCCTCGCCGAGCTCCGGGACCTCGGCCTCTCCCCGTCCCAGATCGCCCGCCTCGTCCTGCTCGACCCCGCCCGCTTCCGCCGCCCCATCGTCATCTCCAAGCTGCAGTACTACGTCCCCCTCTTCGGCTCCTTCGAGAACCTCCTTCAGGCGCTCAAGAACAACTCCTACCTCCTCAGCTCCGACCTCGATAAGGTGGTCAAGCCCAACGTAGCGCTCCTGCGGGAGTGCGGGCTAGGTGCTTGCGATATTGCCAAGCTGTGCCTCCCTGTGCCGAGGCTGATCACCACCAATCCGGAGCGCGTCCGGGAGATGGTGGCGCTCGCCGAAGATGTCGGTGTGCGCCGTGGCTCTGCGATGTTCAGGCACGCTCTGCGGGCTGTCGCATTCCTCAGCGAGGAGAAGATCGCCGCCAAGGTGGAGTTCTTGAAGAAGACGTTCCGGTGGTCGGATGCTGAGGTGCGCATTGCTGTATCCAAGCTTCCGGTGGTGCTGAGGAACTCCCAGGACAGGTTGCGCCGCATGTCGGAGTTCCTGATCTCTGAGGTCGGGTTGGAGCCCGAGTACATTGCTTACAGGCCGGCAATGCTCACTTATAGCCTGGAGGGCCGTCTCATGCCCCGGCACTACGTTGTGAAGTTTCTTAAGGCAAATGGATTGCTCGAGCGCGACCGGAGCTACTATACCGCAGTCCAGGTGAGCGAGAAGGTCTTCGTGGAGAAGTTCATACGTCCATACAAGGAAGCTGCACCGCACCTCGCTGAAGACTATGCTGCTGTTTGCAGAGGGAAAGTGCCCACTAGATTCAGGTTGCAGGAACCAAGAAGAGGTTAGGCAAATGTGTAACTGCGAATTGCGCAGCACAGTTTTCACTCTGACAAGTAAGCTGGTAATTGCTAAGTCCTGCTTCAGTGCTCCTCGCCTAACTGGATGTTAGATGTCGGCTATGGTGTGTCTGTAACATGCTGGTTTGGTCGTTGCTAACTCCCGATGAAACTGATAATTTAATTCCTGAATACTGATATGTAAGCATGGCACAGTTATGAACTGGTCCATCCTCGTATCATGTTGACAAACATATTATTTGCGAGCATGACTCGTTTTATCTGCGCTTTTTACTTATGAATTTTATCTCAACCACCCTTCAGCGCCTTTAATATGTATTAACAGATTCCCTAGTACGCATTAATCGTTTTAATTTGCACACACTTTCATCTTCTTTCTCCTTGTTAGGGTATCCGCAATTGTTAAAGATAATTGTTCTCTATAGTAAGATCTATGTCATCTATATACCATGCTATAGTAAACCCTTACAATGGTGAATCTATATAGATGTCTATAGCTATTTTTAATTAATAGAGTGCTCTCTCTCTTTCTTCATTTAATTAATAGACAATATACAGGTCTATAGATAGCAAGCACTCTCTCTCTTCATTTAATTGCTTGTCACATAGAATAGATGCTGATATGGACTTCTTAGGGCATGTACAACGGTGTTTAATGTGTCATCTATATAGTGCCAAGTCACTAATTTGCCTACGTGTACATCATTTAATGATGAAGAGGAGCATGCCGTGCCTCACGAGAAGACGGCAGGGCTCGTCTCAGATCTTTGAAGCTTGCATGCGTTGTACGACTGTCCCTGAGACGACTCTTCGATCCAGACGAGACCGACTTTTAGCGAGATAGCGCGAAATCCGTCCATGACCCGCATGCAAAAGGCTCACTAAGACGCTGATGCACGAAAGCACGAGGTCGGCAAGAAATTTGCCTTGTTGACGCGATGACGTCGTGGTGTCGAACTCGTCGCGGATCTCGGCCAAGATCGGCAGCATGCAGAAGAGGGCGGATGTTCTTGTGGCAGTTTCTATATACCATGCTATAGTAAGATCTATGTCATCTATATACCATGCTATAGTAAACCCTTACAATAGTGAATCTATATAGATGTCTATAGCTATTTTTAATTAATAGAGTGCTCTCTCTCTCTTTCTTCATTTAATTAATAGACAATATACAGGTCTATAGATAGTAAGCACTCTCTCTTCATTTAATTGTTTGTCACATAGGATAGATGCTGATATGGACTTCTTATAGATAGCTGACTAGACATCATTGCGGATGCCCTTAGTATAAACTATGACTTCACAGTTTTCAGCGTGATGCCAAAGACAACTGTAGCCTGATACTAAAGATATGTCTTGGCACGCAACGAGGGACGGCGTACATTTCCAGTGCAATGATGCTTAATGCTCTTCACCTGAAATCTCTGAAAATGGGCAGTCCATGAATACATTTGTGTTTCCGTTTAAGATCACTGTAAATAGGAGACCTGGGTGGATCAATTTTCTGATGAAACCAGGGCCCGAAAACAAGAAAGCACAAAGAACGGTTTTGTGTTGTTTACTCGTGTTGGCGTAAAAAACGTGTAGTGTTTATAGGTTATAACACACCCGACGAATACCGGGTTCTGTGATTCAAGGTGTGCCAACTGATTTGATCCTACAATCGGTAAGAAAAATATGGAATACGCTCAAAGCTAATCTCGTAGATTAATCGGCTTAGATCTAATCAGCTAAAAAACCGATCAAATCGCAAGTAATTGGTGAGTCTAATTAGCGGATTAGGGCAAATCAGAAAGGTAAAGGTAGATTAACTCGAGAAAGGCGATGCACAACAAGATCGGAGAAAATCAAACCTGATGAGCGTAACAGAGGATGATCAACAATTGATGATGCGCAACTTTATTGATCAAACTATATTATAAGAGTCTAAACTATAAGAACTATTTCTAATCGACAGGAAAAATAAAAATAGAGTATTTGTTGGTTGGATTGTGCTTTTTTCTTAGCCTATCGGCCGATCATATCCTATTATAACACGTTGCAGAACAGAATCCGTATCGGCCTTAATCCGGACGATTTTTCCTTAAAATCTTCACTGTAACCAAATATTTTCAAGTCTTTCCATATCGCACATCGGTTATGATTCGCTAATTATATCCTGTCGATTTTAACTATACCTGCCAAATCTAGATGCAAACAACTTGTTTTCCCATTAAAAATATAGGGAAAAAAAATCCGTTTTACAACTTTCAACTATGGCCTCTGTCATTTTCAGCCCACAACTCTAAAACCATTTATTTTACACCCTCTAACTATCAAAACCAGCCCATGTAACCCCCTGTGACCAATCTAGAGGTGGGAGTTGGGCCATGCATGCTTCAGACCACGGCATGACGTGCCTGCCCGAAACGACTACCTTGTCGTGTCGACCCAACTTGCCTCCGGTGAGGCTTAGGCATAGCCTAGGGTACGTTGTACCACCACCATGCCATGTCGGCCTATGCCTTGTTCTATTGGACATGTGGAGTCGTGGATATCGTCGTCGTTAATCCGTCTCCGTGGACGACACCAAGGACCAGGAGAGAGCGTCGACTGTTGGTGATGATTCGGTACACACAATTATTTAGGAAAAAGAACTAAATTTTGTTTATTTATTTGGTACAAATATAAAGTTACCGTTTCGTTAAAAACCTTACGCCTAGAGTGAGGTTTCCTTAGTAAGGAAAAAAGTTTAATAACAATATGCATACATATTAGCTATTCCCTAGTGTCGAGATCGTCCATGTGTTTCAGGTCAGCGTATGCCTAATGTGATGGCGTCGATGGCCGCGTGAGGTGAGCGAAAAGACGGTCATGCATGACGTTGCAACCGCACTCAGCGAGTGGCATGGCCATGTTATGCTGCTCATTGTGCCCAATCGGGAGTCCCAGCACGGCCCTGTCATTCGTGTCATGCTAGTCCAGCTTGCACGCATGTGTGTCGTGCCGTGCTTTTTTTAAAAAAAAATGGTAGACGCTCTGCCAATTCGTTAAAGGAGGAGGTGAGCATCTGTGTCGGTCCTAGGACTTGAGCACGGGTGGCCTGGGAGGTTAAATAACCTCCCCACCATCCGACCATAGGCCAGATCTCCTATGCCGTGCTCTGATCATACCATGCCTACCGTGCCACGAGCTGACCCATAAAAGCGCAGCCCAATGCCTGGGTTCAAACCAATCCAACCCGGCTTTTAGCTTACATGCAGTGGTTTTGAGTCCTCGTCAGCAAAATGGACGTGTAAGAGCTTAGTCAGCCAACTCCCTCCTCTCTCTATGCAGCCCCGAGCTTGCTTGCCTTCCACTCTGCAAATCCCAAGGTCGTAACAACAACAATTAAAGCAAGGTCATGGCACTAGAACGGAGCACATGAGTAGTTAGCAAAGCAGTGTGAGGGCGACGAGGCAGCAAGCTGCCACCGATATCCAGCGAGCTCTGTTGTGCGTGAGCTGGGCTGCAGCTCCAGAGCGGAGCGGAAACGATGGTGTCCCTAATGGTTGGTGGAGCTTCTGCCGTGCGAGTACCCGTTCCAACCTTTGACGTGTAGATTTGACGCCGCTCCGCCCTTGCTACTAGCCCACACCATCCTCTTCACTGTGTCACCTGTGAAGGAGCCGAGCGAAGCCACGCCGTGGGCACCCTCTCCGTCGTGAACTCTGAACTCAAGACGTGGTTCCTGGTGAGCTAATATCAAAACCATCCATGTCACATTGTGTTCCACCACCTCCTATCTCATGTAACCAAATTAATTTGAGTTTCATGCCCACATATGCTCGTAATCAAAGTTCTTCTCTAGCGCCGTCGAACTTCTTTGCTGTGGTTTGTCACGATTGGTGAAACTTCATCTGATTCCTTCCTACAGGAGCATCCCCTCCTTCTCCCCTATCTTTTGACACGGCCCCCTTTGGTACAGCTTGAGCTAGTGCAAAAACCAGCTTCTAGTTGGCTGCTTTGAAAAGCTACTTTCCAGATAAGATATAAGCCATGCCGTTTCGCATGAGCTTTTGGAAAAGCTATTGTCTCAAGAAGCAAATAGCATGAACAATTTTCTCATTTGCCCTTGTGCTCGACGAGCAGCTTCTTGAACGCCCGAATCATCACCAACAGCCTCGACGCCATCGCTGTGAGCCTCGCTCTCCTTGGACACCCTCATACTCTTGGCGAGGTCTGGGCCCCCAACGGAGCGTCGATGTGATTCATCAAGGAAGCCAAGGAAGAGGTCCTCCTCCTCTGCCTCCTCTTCATTGAGGTGTTCTCAGAGGTTGTCCATCCTCTCCTCCTCTTCTTCCTCCTTGTCGTAGAAGTCGGCGATATAGTAACTGAGGGTCGAAGAGCACGCGCCGCGGAGACTGAGCACGACCTGCATGTGCTAATGGGAGGTGGCACAATCGGCGATGGAGGAGCTACGATGGATCGGGAAGGAGAGCAGCCAAACCAACTGGGAGGAGGATGGGGAAGAGCAGGGGAGGTGGGACACTCTCCTACTGTTATGGTGGCTAATGACGAGGAGCTATGACAGTGTGGGAAAGGTAAAGTTGTCATCTTCTTGCTTTGGCACCATGGGCACATGTCATCGATTCTCTCTGCTTTTGTTAGAAGTCATGGTGTCTTCTTTGTCTTGGGTTGTGAGGTTTTCTTGGGCCACGAGATTGTAGCAATGGATGGATGAATAAATGGGAACTATGACGAATGGAACGGAAGGACGATGAATGGAATGGAAGAGACGACCAGCGAGGAAGTTCTTTTTTCTGTTTGACTCAAACGAATGGCTGCGAGCATATCGCTTAACAGTAGTATGGTCGGTAATTTTTGTCACAAGCCAACCAAAAGTGCCTTCAGACTAGCTTCTGCTTCCCTTCACAAATGGATCATCTCACCCCAATCCACCTCATTGCCAGCACCATGTCCAACCCAATGCATCATTTAGGTCTTTCTCTCTCTTGTTCTTTGCTGCGACGGAGGAAGGAGAAAATGCTGATTTGTGGACCTCACGGGACCATGTATAATTATTTACTAATTTTTATTTCCTCAGCTGATTAGGATGCCACTGGATGTCACGTAAGCTAAAATAAATGATGTGGCCACTAACTTAGCAAAAACCATTTATGAAACTAGCTGACATGTGAAAAGCGAATGGATTTGATAGTCTGAACGTAAAAAGTAAATGGTTTTAGAGTTGGAGGTTAAAATTTAGACTCAAGGTACATTTGAAGGTTGAAAAATAGATTTTTCCCTTAAAATATCACTACGTTCTGCTCAGTCCAAATTCCGTCTAGAATGGCTGGAATGTCCCATTTTCATTCCGTATCTATTTGCTCCATCGTAATGTTAGCTATCAACAAAATTCTAGTTCAACGTTTAATATTTAGTTTGTGCTCAGAAATTATATTTATACTTGTATATTATAAACAAAACTTAGTAGGTATATACATTTTTTCTGCCTTTTGACTTTATATACAATGTTCGGCTTTCAATATGTTTTTCAAAAGCAGAAATGGTACTTTGGAAAAGTCTAGTGCAGAAATTGTTGCATTACTATGAGCAAATCAGACTAGCTATCAGATTGCTTTTCTCTATTCTTCTAAGGATCCATTTTCCTTGTTCCAAAATATTATAGTTGGCCTTGCTTCATGGGGAAATTTTCCCAAATTTTTGAAAGGTAGCCTAGCTAGGTTCGTTTAGCTAGTACAACTATGACGTTAAATGTATGGGGCAGGTGATAATCAGATCCAGTGTCTTTGTATTGCCGAGGTGTGGAGCTCTTCTCTCTTCTTTTCTTCTTTTGAAGACAATGGCTGCATTCTAATTGGATTCCCAGTTCCCCACGAGAGAAATAGACGGTGCTGCAGGCTTGCAGCAAGGAGCTGCATCACTGTAGCATCCATCTCACTATATTAGCCTAGAAATGCAGTACCTCTTGCATGACAAAGTACGGTATGTCACTTTTCCTCCCAATTCCACGAGCCTAAAAATAATCCACTTCATTTTGGACTGTAGAAAGGTAAGGTTACTCACCAATTTGTAGTGGCATTTTTAGCTCCATGCTATTCTCAATTTTTTAAAATGTTGTGTTTGAGGATTTGCCATTTCTGCCCATCTACCAACCTTTCCCCTCATTTTCTTTCCTTATTTTTGGTAGCAATAACAACTCTGCCCTATGTATGCGTGTGAAGACGATGGCAAAACTGTCATTTAAACTAAACATGGACAATCAGCGGAGTTTTTCTTAATATATTTATAAAGTGGAGATGTTGACATTTTTATTATGAAATGGGAACCCTTGATAAATGGTATTCCCTCCCTTCCGAAATTTCTACATGGTATTTCCTCCCTTCCGAAATTTCTAAAGTTGAGTGGTCTTATTCAAAAATACAAACCTTGCATTTAGATTTAATGAGAATTTTCTGATTATATCCCTCTTTATTCTCTCTCAAACATACATATTTATTAATTACCGCTCACACATAGTATTATCCTTCATATTACAAAGTGGGGTATCTGATCATTTTCTCTCGCAACTCTCTCAATTTCATTGCAATTTTGATCCTAGTACAAAATCAAAATCCGTCTTACATTTCTAAATGGAGAGTATTGAGTTCAACCAATATTTACACCCTTATGAGCGGAAGAATTCCGGCTCAACCGGCCATCCACCTGTCAACTTGCGTATTTTGCGAAAAAGCCCCTCCGTTCCTTCAAATTACGGATAGGTCCCTGTGCATTACGAATAGGTCCTTTGCGATTTTTTATGAGGAGAAGATTTTTTTCCATTCATCGCGTTTGGGTCCCTGGCGTGCCATTTTACGAAAAAAAACCTCCCGTTATATTCAAATCGCGGACAAACCCTTTTCTAATTTTTCAGGATAGCGGACAGGTCCAAAAACGTAACAAACAGGCCCTTGCTATTTACGTCTAGGTCCTTTCTCCGATTTTCCCGAAAATTTTTTTTCAGCACCAGAGAAATGTATGCAGCTCTATATCTAGACTTTTTCCCCAACTCGATTTTCCATCTCAATCTCTGATATTTTTTAAACATGTATTATTACTCGGTAAACGCGTAGAGTGTTAGGCTCGACAAAAGAAGTTTGTCGTCTCTAATAATTTTTCGCCCTTTTTCCTCTAGACTATTCTTGACCGGTGGGTGGTTTTGCGAAAATAAAAAATTACATCCAAGCCCTTCGATCGGTGGTTTTGCAAAGAGGGCCCTATCGTTTCGTATATTCGCGTACGGGTCATTCGCCTTTATTTTTTTGTTCCAAAAAAAATCCGTAGTTTTTTTATTCACGGTTGTGTTCTCCGTTTTTTTCGGAAAAAATGTTTTCTCCGAGTACTATTTTTTTCAAGTCTCCAAGTCTTTCAGCCGGTTCTTTCGACCTGGGAGATTTAAAATACTGGTTCTTTTGATCCGGAAGATTCTAAAATCGTGAACAAGTCCTTTTGCGCTTATTTTGCAAAAATACCCGTAATTCCATAAATTCAAAGACGGCACCGTTCTTTCGACACAAAAGATTGGAATTACGTTACGCAAATTCACCGATAGCTTCTAGCCAGCCAATTTTTTTAAAAAAAACACCACCAAGAAAAACAGAATTTCATTTTTTATAGAAAATTTTGGGTAAGATTTTTTCGCCAGGCGCGGCATCGTGCGCCATTCTACCTAGTTACAATCATTTCCGGGCTAATCACCTGGACTTTAGGTATGGACCCTGCCCAAGTGCCCAGATCTAGGCGTCGGATGCAACTCTGGGCTCGAAGGGATAGAATGCCGAGCGCTTAAGCCCTTGCAATTTCACCTGGTCGCCAGCAATCCTTGCGCCGCCGCCGCCGCCGCGCCATGATCCATCTCCGGAAGCGCATCCTTTCTCTCCTCGTCCACTCCGCATCCCCTACCCCAGCCGCTCACATCTTTCCTCCCTTCTCCATCCCGCGGTTCCTCCTCTCCACCACCGCATCCGTTTCCCCCAAACCCTTCGGAGTCCAGGAGTACCTCGTCACCACCTGCGGCCTCACCCAAGCCCAAGCTCTCAAGGCCTCGAAGAAGCTCTCCCACCTCAAGTCCCCCTCCAAGCCCGACGCCGTCCTTGCCTTCCTCTCCGACCTCGGCCTCCCCCGCTCAGACATGGCCGCCGTCGTCGCCAACGACCCACGGTTCCTCTGCGCCAGCGTGGAGAAGAACCTATCGAAACGCGTTGTCGAGCTCACCGACCTCGGCCTCTCGCGCTCCCAGATTGCGCGCCTCATACTGCTCGCCCGCTGCTCCTTCCGCAGGAGCTCCCTCGGATCAAACCTTGGCTTCTGGCTGACGGTCTTCGGCTCCTTCGACAAGCTCCTGGAGGCTGTCAAGATGAACTCTGGCCTCCTTCACTATGACCTCGAGAAGGTGGTCAAGCCCAACCTGGCCCTCGTCCAGCAATGCGGGATACATATCTGTAATTTTCCCGATACATACATGACCAAGGTGCTCTGCAGGACCCCTAAGCACGTTCAGGACGCTGTGGTGCACATCAGTAAGTTTGGTGTGCCTCAGCACTCGAGGATGTTCCGCCATGCACTCGTGGTGTTCGCGTTCCAAAACCAGGAGAAGCTCGCCGAGAAAATCGGGATCTTTGACATGTTTGGTTGGTCAAAGGATGATTTGTCGATAGCTGTGAGGAAGATGCCGTGTATACTGAACATGTCTGAGGGAAGGCTGCGGAAAAATGTGGATTTCTTGACAAGGGATGCTGGGTTGGAGGTACCTTACATTGCTCAAAGGCCAGTGCTGATCATGTATAGCCTTGAGCGGCGGTTGTTACCCCGGCATTGCTTGCTCAAGGTCCTCAATGAGAAGGGGTTGCTGGATGCCAAGTTGGACTTCTATTCAGCTGTTGCTCTGAGTGAGAAGAAGTTTCTTGACAGGTTTGTGCGTCCTTACAAGAATAGCATTCCAGGCCTCGCAAGCGCTTATGCTTCTAGCTGTGCTGGGAAGTTACCAAATGGATTTATTATCTGACAACTAGAGCATCGTGCTCATGCTTGTGCCTCGAGAGTACCAATAGGGTTGCTGTGTTATATGGATTAAGGAATATTTTTGGGTTTGCCATTCCCTTGGTCCATTGTTGTAATGTCTTACAATTTGGCTATTCGTGATCCATTTTAGTGTCACTAATTGATGAATAGCAACATTATAGTCTGTGGTTTTCATCTAGTTCGATATGGATTGTGGAATGACATTTCCAGTAGCAAAAATGCTTGATTTGGAACGCAGCATGTTTAATTATTTCCCTTGGTTTTCACTGTCTGATGCTCCTTATCCTGAATGGGTGTATCAATGTTTATGTCCCACTGCCATTGCATATGGAGGACAAAGAAGACAAAAATTAAGCACTGCACCACTACTACCTTGGTAATCAGCGCAGTCACGGTGGGAGTTCTTTTGTTTGATTCTGCAGTTATTTATGATAGGTGGTAGGTTTAATTAGTGTCATGACTTGAGTAAAAATTTGGACTTTGAGAGATAACGTCTCCTTGCATTTTTTTTTGTTTAACAAAAATTGTAATGACTGTCTCAACTCTAGCATGTTCTTGTTGGGGTGAATAGTCTGTCCAAAATGATGCTAGAGATTAGAAATGAGTGTTTTTTTTTTCTTCTTAAAAATGTAGAAATGGGTGTTGAATTTATTCAGTATGATTGGGTGATCAGAACATATATGGACTGAAAGTCTGGAATGATTTGGCTCATACCTTTGGAAATTTAAGAGAGAATGAAGATAGGACCACAACCGGATTTGACATTTCAAGAGGGAAGTAGCGGTCATAAACATGACAGCACATCTAAAACCGCTGTGCCTCTAGTCATTGTATTTTGTGGGCAGTTACTGTTTGATTGTTTGGTTTCCTTGCCTGAAAGATATAGGATTGAGATGCACCAATTATCTTTTGCCTCTGTGGTTTAAGTAATGCGCATATCATTTATGTTTAACCGTAGGTTTTTCTTGTCTTCATGCAATTTGAGTTCCTTCAGAAAGCCAGATTTCATATGTTGCTGATTGTTTCATTCTGGAACATCATCAAGCCTTCTCTTGACACTATGATTTCCATATGAATTTTGTAGTTTCCATTTTCAGGCTGTCAAACTGAACTATGCAAGGTTGTTTGCACTTTCCATGACATTATTTTGCCATAGTTGTATCATAAGCCGGTGGATTTGTTATGGTTTCCCCCCTAACGGGACGTTCGATGTCTGCTAATCTTCTACAACCTTTTCACCGGTTATATTTGTTGCTGATGGAATTTACATTTTATTCCATTTCCTGATATACTTGTTACTGATGGATGTTTAACCTAACTTGAATTATTGAAGATATTCCTTAGGAACTAGGAGAAGGAAGATCTAAATTTCCAAGCTAACATAAGCAATTTTGCACAAATATAATGAATCACCTGGAACCAGGAGCTTTCATTCAGTCAAGCAGAACAGTTATTTCGGTAAGTTTATCTTTAGTTTTTTTTTTAAAAAAAAAGCTTTGACTAGTAGCATGTTTTTTAAAAGACGTCTAGTAGCATGTGGTGGTTATTTACATTTTCATTATTGTTTAATATGTTCCTGCATCTCCAAAGATCTGATGTAATGGCAATGGAAACCATAGTCCAACACTTGTGCAATGTTGTTACACATGGTGGTTCCTGCTTCAGTGCTTTGTGTTGGCGGCGGCTGGGGTAACCCTGATTCCAACATGTGATTAGTTAAGACTAGCATAATAGTCTTTGCTATTTACAAAGTAGTACCGGAGTTACTGAGTCAGCTAAACACCTGCAGCGTACAGTAACAACACTTTACAACACTACGGGCATTGGGCTTTTCTGACAGTTTGGCCTTGTCCCGAGTCTAACCTCGGAAGCCCGGCCCAAGCACAGCCAGTTTTGGAGTGATCTGCTCCACTTAGGTGCGTTTAGTTGGGTGTACGAGGGTGAATCGAACCATTCCGTACAGGATTTGGTTATATCTATGTGTTTGATTGGCTGAATGAAACCATTTGGAATAGGATGAGATGGTATAGATTCTTGGAATATTCTAAAAAAATATTGTACCATCCCGTACAGCAATTTGGCCAAACCAATCGGTCCAGGATCAGATCATTCACTCGCACCATCCCTCAAACTAATCTCATCTCTCAATTTAATCTCATCCCTTCAATCAAATATCATCTTGTATCATCTTGTATCACTCTATCCAAACAACCAAACAAAATTTTATATCATTCCATTCAAGCAACTAAACACCATCTCATCCAGGATCATCACATCCATCCTGTACCATACCATTCCATTCATCCTTGTACACCTAACCAAACGCACCCTTGTTACACGCGATGACGCGAAGGTAAAACGCTGGACCAGCTGGGGATTAGGAAATAATTATTTTTCCTCTCAGAAGTGAGAAAGGAAATAAGATTTTTAAAGGGAGCGACTCTGCTTTTATAGTTGGATTTCTGTGTAGCATAACAGCAACCATCTAATCTCCTGCTCGTGATGTAGCAAGCGCGGATCATTTTAGACAGCATTGCCTCCAGCGGCTGCTCCTTAGAAGGGAGGAGCTCCGCACGAGCTCTGGTCGTGATAGGCGGCCGCTCCTCAAGCGCAAGAGATAAGAGAGCTCGGACCAATGGCCGATGGTGTAGCTTGCGATTCTGAGTAGGAGGAGGAGAGAGCAAAACTTGGAGCTTGTCGGTCGCAGAGGTGGCTCATTGGCGCTCGTGATTTGGTGAGAGAGAGAGAGAGAGAGAGAGAGAAATGCGCACCAAACTAAGAGCTCTACACAATAAACCCATCTAGCAGAGCCTGGTCTCATGAAGCCTCCTCGCCCACGAGCATCACCTCTCTCACTTCAAAATTTATCACAAAAACCCACCCAATGGCTCATCCAATCCCATAAATATGTTGCGACAATATGATTTTGCATGTGCAACAACAATTGCACCATCGCATGAAAATTGAAGGAAAAATCCAATTCTCTCGATGAAAAACGCTATTGCAACTTTGAAAAATAATAGCATCAACATTCTAATAGAAAGCACACAACATTTTGGATGATAAGGCGCAATGTTTTGAAAGATTTATGATTGCAATATTCAAAAGATGTAGCCCAACATCTCAAATCACCTAGTGCAACAAAAAATGCAAATTGCTCCAATAACCTCGACTAACCCGGTCTTGGACTCGAATTGTGGTGTCGGACCACGTACAGGATAATATCATAGCAATGGAAACAACAGTGGACACCATAGCCTTAGCGCCACTCGTTGCTCCCACATCGAAGCTGTCGGGGATTGGATAAATTACCATAAGGACCATCATGCCCCGGCAGCCCTTCTTCGGCCGACCATGCTCCCCTTTGATGTCGTCCCAAAGGAAGATCCTCGAACGGACCAGCTGCTGACCATACCCGTCCGCGAGTATGCGGTTTAGCCCTCCGAGCATGGTTACTCGGGCTAGCGGCCAAGGTCGGTCACGACCAAGGAAGAAACTCGAGCATGACCCCGCAGGTCATGCTGGGGCTGTAAAGGCGACGTGGCGGCTGCCGCGTTAACCGTTACGCCACGATTCGGGCCCATCACATCTATGGCGCCGCGTGGCAGAAATCAAGGGGCAGTTGCTGCCACGCGCGGACACATAAGGGCGTGATATTCGGATGTGGTCGTTTTAAACCGCCTATAAATACCTCCTCAGAACACGCCAAGACAAAAAAAAGGAAGAAAAGGACACACGCCAAAAAAAAAAAGACACGCACGGTGGAGGGAGAAGGAGAGGATCGCACGCTAGGAAGATCAAACTTAGAAAATGCATACACAAGTGTAGTAATAGCAACACTCTTTTGTAACCGGGCATAGGCAAAGCTAAACCCTGCCAGGCCCTTGTAAGCATCAAGATAATGTGCAAAGAAGCACTGGACGTAGGGCTGTTATCTCGATCGTGAGAGGCCCAAACCAGTATAAAACCCCCTTGGCTCGCTGCCCCCCTTTGGTAGCCCGACCTCCTTCCACGACATTCTTCGGACGCTAGCCCTCCACGGAAAACGGGGTTCTGTTGATTCCTCAATCAACAAGTAAGCTCGGCGAGGGGCCTGTTCCCCAAACGCCGACAGCTGGCACCGTCCATGGGGACTGACTGGAGAATCCTTTTCGTGGAGAATCCCTGAAGATGCCGAATTCTCAAGACGGTCAAGACCTTTGCGTCTTTGATGACGTAGAAGACGATGATATGTACTACGCCGATGAGGGCATGGCAGTTGTGACTGATCCAGAAGGTCACACTGAGTTCGGGAGTCTTTCCCCGGTCGCTACAGCGTGAGAGCGTTTCCTCCGCTTGCAGCAGGTTACCCTCACGGATGATGAGGAAGATAACAACCTCTATGATTGTCCGGATATCCCCGACCATCTTGAGCCCGATTACGAGACCTCATCGCGAGGGGACTCCATGATGTCGCCCTCACGGTCTCCACGCTCTCGCAACATCAACATGGCGGAAGAGGCGGAAATCCCTGAGGCGGAATCCTCGGGGGCTGCGCGTCATCGTCGCTATGAAGCCGCCAAGAGCCATCTCGAGGCATCCCTCGGTATAACCCTGGCAAGTATCCGTCTTCAAGCTCGTGAGGAGACAGGCGCTAGGGCTGGATCCTCAAATCATGGAAGCTCTCGTGGGCTCCGTTCCCCAGAGCACGTGCGTAGCCGCCAAATAAGATCGCCCATTCCCTTTTCACAGAGCGTTGAACGGTTGCGGGCTATAGCAACGGTTGTACGCGACCTCCGAGACTTTCCCGGTCAGGTGGAGCTGGAAGCAATGGGCGCGGTTGTAGCTGAGAATCTGGAGAAGCTCACCGCTGATATAAAGCTTTCAGGGTCCCCGAGCAGCAAATGAGCCCAGAGTATTTCCCGGGACGCTAAACCTCGTCTTCTGTTCGCTCCGGGCATGAAGGCCCCTGGGGTTCTGCTCGGGAGGGTCGCAGGAAGCATGATAGGTATCGTGAGGGTACTCGTAGCAGTTCTCGAGCTACTTCTTGGGGGTCACAGATGCACCCGCTCCAGTCGCAGGCACACTGAGTTCTCGACCTCGAAGCGGTCTCCGCCGAACCGACACGGGGAAATATTCACTCGTCTCGGCCCCTGTATCGGAGGTCGTCGCGGCAGTAGTCAGTATGGTCGACCTGCCCAAAGAGGTCATCACAGTAGCCCCGCCTTCGAATGCCGAGCTTTCTCAGCATCCCTCCGTAATGTCTCATGGCCGAGCAAATTCAAGCCCGGCCACATCAAAAAGTTCAATGGTACCCAGAATCCAGACGAGTTCCTTTCAATATACACCACTACCATCCTGGCTGCCGGGGGGACGAAGGAGTGATGGCTAACTTCCTCCCCACAGTCCTGGATGGAGCCGCAAGAACATGGCTCTTTAACCAAAAAGAAGGGTCGATCTGCTTTTGGCATCAGCTCAGCGAAGCGCTCTGGGCAAATTTTCAGAGCTGTTATATCCGCCCGGGCAAGGAGCGCGACCTCGAGCGTCTGATCCAGACCGAAGGCGAGCCTCTAAGGCACTTTGTTCAAAGGTTCATTAAGGTGAGAAATTCCATACCCAATATTTCAAATGAGGCGGTCGTCCGAGCTTTCAAGTTCGGAGTTCGAGACATCCGCTTCACGCAGGACCTGGAGATTCACCTCGACTTGTCGGCCAACGAGCTGTTCCGCATGGTCGACCGGTACGCAAATGCCGATGAGGTAGTCCAGTGGAAGAGAATGCTAGACGAAGGAAAACTCCCACCTTAGCCGGGTCTGGAAAGTCCCACGAGCAAGAAAAATCAAGGTTCCGCGGAGAAGAAGAAGTTCAAGAAGCAGAAAAGGCCCTTCGCGCCGAGCATGGTGGCGGCAATCGAGCAACATCCGCCACGGGTTTCGGAGCCACAACAGCGACAGAGGGGCAGGGGCGCCCGCCTCAGCGGCACAACGAACACAAGCGCGCCGACCAAGGTCGCAGCGGCCAAGGTGCCCACCAAGTGACCGTTTCTACCCGTTTCATCAGGCGCACGGGCACGACCTTCGCAATTGTAGAACTTGGGCGTTCCGCCTGGAGCAGTTCTACAGCGGTAAGGGACTTATGCCCACGCTCCCAGAGTAAGAAGAGAATGGTAAGGCAAAAGAAAATGGGCCCGTAGTCGGAGACGACGAAGACATGGAGTACCAGGAGCCCCGCAATCATATTACAGTTATATTCGGGGGCTCCTCCGCCTACAAGTCCCGCAGGGACTTGAAGGAGACGGCGCGGGAGGTGCACCATGTTGCGCAAGGCAAGCCTCCCGTCCAGCAGCTCAGGTGGTCTGAGCTGCCTATTAATTTCTCCAAGGACGATTGTCCCCTTGGAATTACCAAGCCTCAAAGGCTCCCTCTGGTCGTGAACCCGACCATCGGTAACACGACGGTGGGGCGAGTCCTCATTGACGGTGGGAGCACTCTAGATCTCATAGCCGCTAGGGTCCTGGACGAGATACAGGTACCTCGGTCCAAGATTAAGAGGATCACAGTCCCCTTCTTCGGGATTGTCTTGGGCACTTCGGTCAAACCCCTCAGCCAGATCGTTTTGCCCGTTACGTTCGGAAGCCCAAGCAACTTCCGGACAGAGATGATCACCTTCGACGTGGTCGACTTCGAGCTGGCCTACAATGCCATCCTCAGCAGGCCAGCCCTCACTAAGTTCATAGCCGCCACGCACCATGCATATCAGTGTCTGAAGGTTCTCGGCCCCAATGGCGTGATTACCGTAGAGGGAACCCGAAGGCGACTCTGAGTTGCGACGAGAGATCGCTCGACATGGTCGGGCAGCTGCCTCTGTGAGGTCCTGACCAAGGACCGCAGAAGTCCCATCCAAAAGTTGCTCTCCAGTCAGGAGGAGAGACCAAGGCAGTGCCGCTAAGCAACACGGACCCGACCAAGGTCGTGCATTTGGGATCTTCCTTAGATCCCAAATAGGAACTCGAGCTCATCACTTTCCTCTGAAGGAGCGCGGGCGTGTTCACCTGGGAATCGTCTGACATGCCTAGAGTCCCAAGGGAAGTGATTGAGCACAAGCTAGCTGTTCGGCCTGATAAAAAGCCTGTGCGCTAGAAGCTCAGGCGTTTTTCCCCGGAGAAACAAGCAATCATCCGGGATGAACTCGATAAACTTCTCAGAGCCAGCTTCATTCGAGAAGTTGAGCATTCGGAATGGATGGCGAACCCAATCATTGTCAAGAAAAAAGGTGGCAAGTGGCGCATGTGCGTCGACTATACGGGTCTGAATGCCGCTTATCCTAAGGATATTTTTCCGCTGCCACGGATAGACTAGTTGGTTGACGCGACAGCGGAATCCCAGGTGATGAGTTTTCTGGATGCCTATTCGGGCTATCACCAGATCGGCATATCACCTGAGGATGAAGAGAAGACTTCCTTCATCACTCCGTTTCGGCACGTTCTACTACACGACCATGTCTTTCGGTCTCAGGAACGCTGGAGTAACCTTCCAGCGTTTGATGCAGAAGACCTTCATAGACCAGATATGGTGAAATTTAGAAGTCTATGTAGACGACATTGTGGTCAAAAGCAAACTCGCCTCGGGTCATATGTCCAACCTTGAGGAGACCTTTTGTAACCTCAACAAGCATCGAATAAGGCTTAATCCAGAAAAATGTGTCTTTGGGGTAAAAGCGGGCAAGGTGCTTGGCTACAAGATCGACCGCAGGGTATCGGGGCAAACCCGGAGAAGATAGAAGCTATTGAGAAAATGCGACCACCCAGCAGCATCAAGGAGGTCCAGACTCTGACCGGACACATGGCGGCTCTAAGTCGCTTCATCTCTCGGTTAGGCGAGCACGGGCTACCTTTCTTCAAGGCGCTCCGCAAGCACGACGACCTCACATGGACTAAAGAGGCAAATCAATCCTTCGAAGAGCTAAAGTAGTACTTGTCCGGTCCATCCATCTTAACCACACCAAGGTCGAGGGAGGACTTGCTCTTGTATTTGGTAGCGACCCCGCAAGTTGTAAGCACCATGCTGATGGCTGAAAGAGATGGAGTACAGCGACCAATTTATTACGTCAGTGAAGTCTTGCATGGACCAAAGGAGCGGTACCCTGAGGTCCAAAAGCTACTATACTCATTACTCATAGCTTCTAGGAAGCTACGCCACTATTTTCAGGCTCATAAGGTCGTGGTTCCGACCAACTTTCCGCTTAGGGAGATCCTAAAAAATCAAGATGCTAGTGGCCGCATAGCAAAATGGGCTATGGAACTCGCCGAGTTTGATATCTATTTCTCAGTTCGCACGGCGATCAAGTCTCAGATTTTAGCGGATTTTGTGGCCGAATGGACGAATCTAGCCCCGACCACTGATGAGTCTAAGGAATCCGAAGCAGATCGTTGGACCATGTACTTTGACGAGTCTCGAGCTTCTGAACGCA
The DNA here is from genome assembly GCA_036346375.1 of Guadua angustifolia. Taxonomy (NCBI): domain Eukaryota; kingdom Viridiplantae; phylum Streptophyta; class Magnoliopsida; order Poales; family Poaceae; genus Guadua; species Guadua angustifolia. The sequence continues at coordinate 28,043,479 of CM070505.1, read as the reverse complement.
GGGGGTGGTGTCGTCTTTGGTATCCCTCGGGGGACCAGCTCGATCGTCATCAATTGCGCCGCGCGACCAACAACGCGGTGGAGTATGAAGGCCTCTTAGCCGGGCTGCGAGCGTGCAAGGCGCTCGGAGTCTAGCGACTGATTGTAAGAGGCGATTCGCAGTTGGTCATCAACCAAGTTAACAAGGAGTGTCAGTGTTCCGATAACTCAATGGCGCTTTACTTGGTTGAAGTGAGGAAGATGGAGCGGTACTTTAGAAATTTTGAAGTACTCTACATCCCTAGGAAGGACAATTCCCTGGCCGACCATCTCTCCAAGGTCGGTTCCTCTCAGATGCCCGCCCCACCAGGGGTGATCGTCGAGCATCTATACAAGCCCGGAAACCAGTCACGAACCTTCATGCCATGCTAGCGACTGCCTATCCAACTTCCTGTAGCTTCAAATGAGCATGTACGCCTAACCGCTATTCTATGGAGGGAGTTGTGAACGATCGTAACATTTGTCGCAGACATTTGTCTATAGCACTATGTAGTACAGTTGATTCTATATAAAGCTCTATGCTATTAGACAGTGTCATAGAGACATGGTTGATAACATATTGAAACTACATCGTATCTATTAGGTCCAATAAGTTCACATTGGCTAGCTATGTATTTCTGGAATATAAACGTACTGTTTAACATACCGCTTACGCACTGATGGTCGAGCCTTGTTTTATGCAGTTAGAAGATGGCAATCATAGTACCTAGTGGTCAGACTGGCTCTGTTTTAACACCCAATCGATAGCGGATTCTGCGCTCATTATGCTTAAAGCAGCATCGCAGCCTAACGTGACCGGTCAGGCATGTTAGCTAGATGCCATCGCGACAGGCAGAGTCTACGGCCTCATCATTCCTATCACTACCAGTGCCGGTGCAAAAAATGGGCATGCATTCAGGCTAAGGTATGAGCTGTGGCGACGAGCACTGCCGAGTTAACCTCCTCGGCCATCGCCTGGCTGTCGACATGTCGCATCGATCAGCCTGCTACCGGTTAAATCCCACTCTTAAACCGGTGACTGCAAATGCGGTTGCTAAGCACACCAATCTTTTAGAAGCGTGTTGGGCCTACCCCGGAATAAATAAGACTGTCTGGTGAGACCGAGTCGCAGCTAGTGTCACCAGTCGTAAAAAGATTCATAACCACAAGTTGCACTAGACGGCCTTGTTCAAGGACGTCCATGATGTCCTCTCACGAGATGCCAACCCTCCGTGAAGCCCCGTACGCTGAGCTAGGGGAGCATTGGCTCCATTAGAGCTGCACAAATTAGCTCGATCGAATGATTTATGCCATATTGTCACCATGCTTCTACGCAACCTTCTTCGTGTCTTTGCCACGAGCTGAATCACAGTCTCCAGCTCGCTTCGGTCCTGTTTTAATGCTAACCTCCTGCACCTAGTTGTGTTCTAACCAGTATCTCGAGTCCTAATTTGAGTGTTCGACCACTATTGCTCCGAACAATCTTCGACAAGCATTCCTTGTCGGTGGAGCTTTTGCCGCGAATGTGAACCGAGATCCATTCCTGCGCTGGAGCACCTCTATGCGGCTCACAGACGCCCATGGTAAGTTGAAGCAAGGTCCACTCTCTCTTAGTCATGGGTAATGAGGATTATCCATGCTCATAGTTCTTTCTTGCCAGCCATCTATGATTTGCTTCAGGTTGCATCTCTGCTGTCTCTGGAGTGCTTCGAGGCAAGGATACAGAATCGAAAGCCAGCAGATGAAGAGGGTACGTTGGACCTCAGAGGGTGCGAGGCTCGGGGAGAGTCGGCATTTCAAAGCACCAAGGAGCAGAGCTCCATGCTCCCTTGTCATTGTTCTGTGGTATGACTCTGCCCATTGCCCTGAAATGGGAATGACGATTTGGCGGCAGCTGCTGATCGAGCCACGAACTGCATAGTGGTACTCGTGGACTCATGGTGGAGAGAGACTTCTGGAGCGGATGTCGAAAAGATGGAACTTCGATATTGGCTACTACAAGGACATTACAATGAAGTCACAATGTCATCTCTGACTTCATGTCTGAGCATTATGTTTCATGCGCTAGGTGAATTAGTTCTTTGAGTCAAAGGCCTTAATTTTTTAGTCGTCGGTTGTCCATGTGATCATACTAAATGACCTGAACTAAATACCATGAGCAACCTAGGCAGATTTTTTTTTGTTGACAAAAAAAGAATGGTACATATTTGTTAGACAGATAATGTGCTTAATTTTTACAAATAGGTCTTCAAATATCTACGTTCGCATAAATTTAACTTGGCGAAGTAGCTTACAATTGCTATTCTCAGCCAGTCAATGTCTAACAATAATTTAGGCCTTATTTTTGGATGAAATTTGAATTTGCCTGATATTCGACTAGACTTAGATCATTCATTCAATTTGATTCCTTATCATTGGTTCTTTCTTTCAGCGTAATGCTGCACAATTGTGCATCAGATTGATCAATTCAAAATTAGTACTAAGACATCTATAACTTCGACTTTTCTTATATAGTCTCATGGATTTATTCAATTAAATTACTTCAAGTTTCCAATTTGAGTGACATAATCGTAAAGTATCAGTCTTTAATTCTCAGATGTCTTGTTGCATGATTTCCATTTGCTCACGATTAATGTATTCATAACTATTCCGTGCTAAGAATGCATGGGCAAGGTAGATAATAGCATTCTTATTACATAGTATTTCATTTTCTTGAAGAAATGTCCTTTATGGTTCCATTCAAAGAATGGTACTTTCCTCCAAAGTCTAGATGGAATCATATTGCTGTAATATGTTCAATCTTGTTTCTGCACATAGCTATACTTCATCATTTTCATTTAAGTATTATATTTGCATCTTTTGCTCATTTTAAACCGCCTATAAATACCTCCTCAGAACACGCCAAGACAAAAAAAGGAAGAAAAGGACACACGCCAAAAAAACAAGACACACACAGTGGAGGGAGAAGAAGGAGAAGAGCTCACGCTAGAAAGAACCAACTTAGAAAAGGCATACACAAGTGTAGTAATAGCAACACTCTTTTGTAACCGGGTATAGGCAAAGCTAAACCCTGCCAGGCCCTTGTAAGCATCAAGATAACGAGCAAAGAAACACTGGACGTAGGGCTATTATCTCGATTGTGAGAGGTCCGAACCAGTATAAAAACCCCTTGGCTCGCTACCCCTTTGGTAGCCCGACCTCCTTCCACGGCATTCTTCGGACGCTAGCCCTCCACGAAAAAAGGGGCTCGGTTGATCCCTCAATCAACAAGTAAGCTCAGCGAGGGGCCTGTTCCCCAAACGCCGACAGAAGCCCTTACAAGGCAAGGTATAGACAACAGCCATATGAAAGCTTGAGAAGGCAGCCACCTCTGAACATAGAGGAGGTGGTGGCAGCGTTGGGGGTAGGGGGCTCGCTGCCTCTGTTGTTGCTACGTGGGGTGGAGCACGAACATGAGCCGCAGTTGCACCGTGACAGACAAGATCAGCTGAGGGCTAAGTACAGAAAGCAATCGTGATCGAGATAAGAAGAGTGATACATACTAAGTAGTAAGGAAAGGGACTCGTGGATAGGGACATCAGGCGTAGAACAAGAACAGAAAAGGGTATACACAGACATCCGAGCAGGGTTAACAAAACCGAAATTCAAAAATCGGTTCAGTTTTCGCGATATGGTTTTCATAAAAATCGCTCGAAAAACCACTCGAAAACCTTCAAAAACCGAAGGGTTAAAAAATAAAAAAATATGAAAAAATTGAAAACCGTTTAGTTTTCAACAAAAATCGCGGCTTTTCACAAAAAACCAACCCAACCAATTGAATGTTCTTCGAAAACGGTTTTGAGCGGGTTTTTAATGAAAACCGCGGTTTTTCAACGGTTTTTGAACATATAAATTTTTTTAGTTAGACCGGTTTGCCTAGCAATTTTGGATCTCAAATCGGAGCGGTTCGAAAACCACGGTTTTTAAGCGGTTTTCGCCGGTTTTGTTAACCTTGCATCCAAGGTTACTGAGGCATAACACAAGAAATATGGAGCTATCTATTGATAAGTTGTTTGATTTTTTTTAATCTCAGCCTTTTTTTTAGCCATAGGATTTGCATCTGATGGCTACTATGCTTTATCTACCCTCACCTCTACAAATACAAAAACACAAATAAAAAATTTCTAACCTAGACAAAAAAAAAGTAAATCTAGGTGAACCCCTGCAAATTACAATAACAAAAAATTTATAACTTAGATAAAAATAAAGTAAATCAAAGTGAACCCTACAAATACTAATAAACAAATAGAACTAAAATTACAGAAGAGTGGTACTAAAATTGCACATTACTTAGCACTACAATTTTAGGTTTAGTCTTATGTAATTTTATGTGACATGTAATTTTATGTGATTGAGAGATAAAATTTCATGCAACTGAAAATTAGAAACTCAAAGAAATATTCGTATCGGACGTGCATGTCAAGGATGAAAGTGGGATTGATTGCGGGCAATGCGGCACTTGTCCGCATATGCCGCGAAAGTTTATGCGGGTTAATGCGGAAACCCGCCAAAGTATATGCGGGCTAATGCGGCACCCACAACCCACAACATTCTTCAATTTACTTAGATATATTGCCCTTTAAAAATAAGACTGTACTTAGATATATTCATCTTACTTCCAAAACCTCAGCTAAAAAAAGAAACAGAGCAGGGCAATGCAGTGGCCAGAAGTTCCAATATTTAATACTAGGAAATTTTTCATGGCGTAACACGCCGCGCGGTTGTTTTTTCGTAGAAAAAATTTCTTTTTTTTTGGCGGTGTTTTTTTAAATCGTCGAAAAAATGAGCGAAACGGCTGAAAGGACACAAACGAAATCACGTTTTTTTTGCATCTATCTGGGGTTCTCTAATGAAGGATCCACAATCGTGTTAAATCGAAAAGGTCCTTTTCATAAAAAATAGCCGGAATGATCGAAACGTCACTATGTTTTTTTTTCGGTTACTATTTAGGGTCTTCTAACGAAAGATCCGCGATTTTCTGAATTGGATCCGCGATCGTGCTAAATCGAAAAGGTCCTTCTCGCAAAAAATAGCCGGAATGATCCAAACACTACTACGTTTTTTTGTATCTATTTAGGATCCCTCACAAAAGATTCGTGTTTTTTAAGTCCTCTTCGTAAAAAAACACGAAAAGGACCGATACATAATTACGGATTTTTCGAAGGACTTAAACAAAAAAATTTAAGCCGAGCCAGCCGGCCGACCGAGCCGAGCCACGCGGCCGGCTCGACTCAAAACAAGCAGGGCACAAGAAGTTTTCAAACTTTAGGAAAGGTAGTATTCACATTTCAGACAGATCGGAAACCAACCAAGTATATGATCATCAACACTGAACTTACTGAACAAGTATGACCCCTACACTAGTATACAGTTTGCACATGTATGAAAACATGTATCAATTCATAACCAAACCTAACCAAACTGGAGACCATAAAGAGCTTACTAAGGCAAGATAAGACCTGGCCAATTGAAAATTGCATTTGCACATTACACATATGTTGAAACAAGCATACATACTAAAATCAGAAGATATCCCTAACATAGATGGAAACTTAACCAAGCATGAAAATTGATAAACCATGAAACAGGACCAAATATCTCATGCATCAGCAGTCAAAACACACCACACTGAACTTTCTCAATTAGTTTGACCCCCACAAGCACACAGTCATGTTGCATAATATTGTGCAAATAGGATATCTGGAATTAATTAGTCCTCTACCTTCACAAATTAAATAGCTCAAAGAACCCACAAAGAAAAACCATCATGGAGTTGGATCAATAGCTATCTGAATTTGCATCATAACATGACAAAGCAATCCAAAAACTTCCCATGCTTCTTAACAAAATTTGACCAACTAAACAGAACATTCAGTCATGGGAAAAAAATAACGCTGTTCTAAATGGGCAGAGGCCTCTCAAATGTTCAGCATAAACCAGAAGCAATTTAAAAACTTCCACAGTTATCGATCCGATTAATTCATCATCCGGTAAACATGAATTTTAGCACAGAACATCAAAGCAATAGAGCATACCAGTACTATACATTCACAGGGCAAGCAGAGAACACTAGCAAGATATAAAAGGTGCAACCAGGTCAATAACCAGAACAGAGACTTCGCCATTTCCAAAACAAAGCAGCATCTCCATTGAAGTTCTAAGAAGATTTTCGTTCGTTCAACTAGTTCTTGATAAGGCATGAATCATGCATTAACGACATGTGATGGCAACACACCACTCACTCATCATAACATCCATGTCACTGCCCAACATCACATCTCTCATCAACAAACGAAACTGCGAACTACAAAATTCTAATTAGATGCATCTCATCAGTCATCACCATCATCCATATCCTCTGTTGGTGTGTTCTTTTGGTGAAAAGAGCCTGAAACATTAGAAAGTTAGAAATCAACATACGATTATTATCGAGTAAACTAACAAGTTAGAAATAATTAAAAATGAGCTTACTGGTTGCTTTATGCCAATCGTGAAGACAAATCAAGGCCTCGACGGTGTCACCGGAGAGCCTGCTCCTATAATCACTAATAACTCTTCCTCCAGTGCTAAACGCAGACTCAGATGCAACAGTTGAAGCAAGAATAGCCAATACATCACATGCCATACAAGAAAGGATGGGATACTTGGGAGACTGTACCGCCCACCACTATAAAATATCAAGAGATTCTCTACAAGGAATAACTCTTCCTTCAAATATCTATCAAGATCATTGCTTGCTTGAACTTTTTTGGCACTTAAATGCTGATCCCAATCTGCAAGAGGGTCATTTTCAGCCTCCACATCATCATCACCATTTGTTCCTTGTGATAAATGCTCAACTGATTCTCTCACTTTAGTAGCATATTCATCAAAAAGGATTCGCGTAGCTTCATTAACCTCATCGAGGTGTTTCTCAGCATGACTTCCAAATGCCATCTTCAAGCGAAACTCAATATAGTCGTACTTGTACCTTGGGTTTCCAATACTTGTCAAATTTCTCTTGCATTTCTTTTACCATGGCCATAATGGTAGGGTTTCTACTTTTAGTTCCATTTTCCAATGATTTTTTTAACTAACCACACCTCATGGAAGTAATGGTTAGATGTTGGATATTTTGAACCTGAAACAACTTTAGTGGCAGTGTAGAAAACCCTCAATAGATTAACAATATCTTCAGCCCATCTCCATTCTGAAGGTGTGGGAACATATTTGTAATTTGAGTCTTGCTGTGCTAGGGCATAAAATGCTGCTTTGAAAGGCAACGCTGACTTAAGCATAAGAAAAGTTGAATTCCATCTAGTGGCTACATCAAGTGAAGGGTGCTTCTCAAATACTCCCACCTGCGCAATGATTTCTTCAAACTTCTCTCTTCTTGATTGCGAACTCTTGACATACTTAACACTGTTTCTAATGCTATCAATCATAGTACCTATTTCTTTTAATCCATCTTGGATGATAATATTGAAGACATGAGAAGCACATCGAATGTGAAACAATTTGTCTTGGCAATGTAGAAGACGCTTTTCTAGTAAATTTTCTTTCAGAAAGATACATACTTCTTAGATAGCGATGGCTCTTTGCAGTCACGAACCTCAGCGCTACCCTGATGCTGTTGCTCATCGCCGCCAACCGCCAGCAGCGGCTCTTCCCTACCGCCTGTAGAGAGCCTCGCCAGTTGTGGCTCTACTTGATTGGCTGCCGCAACATCGCCACCCCATCTGCCATACTTGGATTCTAGTGTTTATCCTAATTCACTCAACTCAAATTAGGTACAGCCCAGATACTTATGATACACTCCCATCTCTTCTTGCCATGACAATAGCTGCTGCCTTCAACGTGCTATTAATTCTTAGCAACTTAGATTCTGCAGATAAAACTATTTGAAAGCATTAGAACATGCCAACCAATAGTCTTTCCAGATAGAAATATGTCAACCAATAGTCTTTCCAACGCAAATGGCTAGACAATGAGCAAAAACCTTAAAAGAACCAACCAGGTACGGACCAAAAGCAGAAAAATCTCAGAACCAAACTAGCAGATCCGCCATTTTTATGTGCGATGCGACACATAAAGTAATCAACATAATTTCTTCCACAACAGTTGTATCATCTGTTACAGTTGCAACTGTCATCACCACACTCTCTCTACTCAGGAAAATTGGCAACACAACAAAGAAAAAACGAGTCAACAGACCTTCGACGCACACAAAGAAATGACACGACTGCAAAATTCTCTGTTCCTTGATCTAAACCTCGCTATGCTTCATCCCAACAAGAAGAGCCCCTGCACCAAAAATGGCCAAGGGAAACATATGCACATTGTCTACATGCTTGGTTTGGAGTTGAGTTATCAAGACTTTTTCAGCAAGCAGACAAGCAGTCGCTAACAGGTGGCTCGTTTGGTATCTAGCTTACTAGCTAGCTCTCTTCAAAGCTGTATGTGCATAGGGATTATGCTAACACACCTCAGATGAGGGTAGATTTGAGAAGAACAAAAGTAAACAGCAGTTTAGCGCAGAAAATGGCTGAACTGCTATGGCTATTTGGTTCTAAAGCAAGTCTTATAAGGTTAAATTCTATGATGTCCCTTAAATTTTTTATAGCTATCCAATGCAGAACAGAGTATCCAGAGAATACCACGCAATCCTCACATGCAACTAAACAAGGTATGACGATAACATAACAAAGAAAGGGATTCTACTTTTCCAGAAGATTCACAATTTATTATCTTTTCTAGATTCACATCATGGGAGAAAAAAAACCTCGTACATGAACCATCTAGATTTTAGATTTTGGTTTTCCATTATAATTCATTTAACCCATACATGAACCATGCTGCAAAATGGAAAGTAAAACAGTATAAAAGAGATGGCACTTTGCATCCTTGATTCCTTGCGACACAGACATCACAATAAGCTTAATCTTAACCTATCCTACCTGGAAATGAAAGCCTCAATCATTGTAGTCTTTACAGTGAAGAACAATGCACAACTTTTCCCATATGCTTCCCTCTTCTCACTATATTTTATATAAATCGATCTAGCATAGTAAGTCATAACTATTAAGAAGCGTTTCTTAAAAAGAAAAATATTAAGAAATGGGGAACATCATCTCAGCAAGGAATAGCACCTGGAAAGTATACTTGCAAGCTATCAGCTGAAATGTTGTTTGCGATGACTACAACTCCTTCCCACCAACCGCTAAATTGCCAGGCATCAACAGCAGTTCCAGGTAAAAGAGCAGTACCATCAACCAAACTGTCCAAATGAAAAAGACCGATCAAATTCCTCCATGGCCATCTTGCCGATGTCAATTAAAGGGAGAGGGGGAGAGAGAGAGCAGAGGAGGAGGTACCCTTGGCTTTCTTGCCGATGTCGAAAAGAGGCCGGGTTCCTTCATGGCCATGGCAGCGGCTCCGAGAAGGGGAGTGGAGGGGAAGAAGGGAGGGGAGGGAGGCGATCGTCAAAGACGAGGAAAAAGGAGGCGTCGCGGAGTTGCGGCGAGCGGGCAAGCAGAGATGTGGCGAGCGGGCGAGCGGAGTTGTGGCGTGCGGGCGAGGCTAGCGAAGGACTGGAGTCTGGAGAAGAGATGCGGTGTGGAGAAGCGGATGCGAGTGGGCTTCGTGGGCTGGTAGGTTGGCGCCGCTTAATAAATTAAGTGGGTTGTGGGTGTCTACTTTGTGATTTATGTGGGCTAAAATAAGTGGGTAAGCGGGCAGCCCGCGACCACTTTCATCCCTAATGTCCAATCAATTCTCTTTTTAAAGCCCTTCAAAATTTCCTAGCAACTAGTAACACTTCTGCCTATCGATCGCCGCCACCTCAACACTATGAACCAACTCCGAATCCACATTCTCTCTCTCCTCCACTCCCCATCCCGTCTCCCACCTCATGAGTCACTCCTCTCTTCTCTCTTCACCGCCTCTCCACTGAAACCCTTCTCCGTCGAGGACTACCTCGTCACCACCTACGGCCTTCAACAAGTCCAAGCCCTCAAGGCATCCAAGAAGTTGTCCCATCTCAGCTCTTTCGTCAAGCCCGGCATCGTCCTCACCTTCCTCTCCGGCCTCAGCGTCACTAAGTTGGTATATGCCACTGCCTCAAATGCTCAAATGACAACCTATGTGCAATTGGACATGCCTCAGGATTAGGGGAGATTCGTGTGTTAGAGCTAGAAAAAAAGATTAATGAGTAATGTCATGGTTTTGGAGTTTTTTTTCTTAAAAACGACTAAGGTAGGAAAAGAGCCTACCTATGTATATATATTCATATAGCCATACATATAAGTTCATTAAAAAAAGATATATAGGTGAGTTGTACATAGAGGTGGGCATTAGGGTAGGCTTTCCCATGGTACGGCATGCACGGCACGCCCACGGCACTATTCCATTTGGGTCGGACCTACACGACACGTTGATCAGGCTATGCTAGGCCTCGTGGCAGGGCACGACAAGTGGCACAGCATGACACGTCCATGGGCAATGCTCAGATAGCATAGCCTGTTTTGGCTTGCTGCAGCATGCACGGCCTGTGATCAAGCCCATGGCGGCAAGTAGTGGTGCTCTACCGGGAACACGGAGGAGGCGAGGGGAGGTGGCCGTGCCATGGAGGCTGATGAGGTGAAGGCCGGCGCAGGGGAGTCAGCCGAAGGCAGAGGTGGAGGCCGGGGGAGGGGGAGGTGGCTGGGGCAGGAGAGGTCGGAGCAAAGGGGGAGGCGACTGGGGCAAGGATGGCAAAGGGAAGGTGGGAGGTGGATAGTGGCGAGGAAGGTGGTCAGGATGGAGGAGGAGGGCAAGGTTGATGGGGCATTTGGGGCAAGCTCGGCCAGGAAGAAAAATGGAAAAGAAAGGGAAGAAGGAAAGAAAAGAAGGAAAAAAGAAAAGAGAAGGAAAAGAAAGAAAGGTGGGAAAGATAAAGGAAAAAGGGAAAGAAAAAGAAAGGAAATATAGGAAGAAAAGAAAAGAGAAGACAAGACAAGAGAAGAAAAGAAGAAGAAAAAGAGAAAAGGGGCGGGACCAGATTTTTCGTGACGAAACTGATTTTCGTTCACATGCAGTTAAGGAGTTGCCCACGATAGATTTATGAGTTCTCAACACTCATGGTTGAGAGAGCGACGGGTGAGAGAGAGAGAGAGCTGAGAGATATTGAGAGAGCGACGGGTGAGAGAGAGAGAGAGAGCTGAGATATATTGAGAGAGCGATGGGCGAGAGAGAGAGAGAGAGCTAAGAGAGAGACTTAATCTATAGTTACCAAAGGGCCATGCATCTTCGATGTTGAGAGAGGGAGCAACAGGCAAGAGAGACAAGAGAGATTGAGATAGGCGGGCGAGAGAGAGAAGCTTTTACAAGATACAAGTATTTGTACTAAGGAGCATCATATACTCATGCAAGCACTACAAAATTTTTCCGGAGACAATACTTATGTTCATAACAAGGCAATAACTTCATACCTATTCAAGAATGAATAAATTTGAGTTCTTTATCCTCCAATATTTGTGTCAACTGCCTTAACTCCGTGCGTCTCCATCTTATTTTCTCTTATCACACTAGTGTAAATGGGTTGGACCTAGTCTAGTACAACACGAAGTCAGCATGAATCGTAAATGAGTCATGCTTGAACTCACCGTAGTGGCACGAAATGGTTTAAGCACGTGGCCCGATGGGCCGTGCCATGCCGACCTGCCCGCACGATGCCCATGACTACTTGTACAGATGTAAGATCGAGGATGCCGACTAGAGGAGGAGTGAATAAGTGGTTTTAAAAATTCTTCTCTAAAGATCACTATGGCTAAAATCTAGAATTAATGCTGGAGCACAAATCAAATGGTTTTGACAATTAAGGCCTAAATCCTCTAAGCTCACTATGTGCACTAACAATCTGAGACTAAACTAAGGTTTGCAATCCTAGGTTGGCAAGCAAGCAATTTAATTCTCAGAATGTAAATGAGCAATAAAAAGCAAACCACAATTGACAAACAATTTTTTACTATAGTGTTCAAAGACTTGTCGGCTTCCCTTAATCCACGTTGAGGTAAGGCCAAACAAATTAGACAAGCTCCATGAATTAAGCCAAATACTTCGGATCCACTAGTGGTACCTCTTTCCCCCTCCGGGTAGGTGAGCTCCAACCTTTACAATTTACCAGACTTTCTCACAACCTTTTTATAGATCACCGGACCACGACGCTTCCACGTTGTCTAGGTATCAGCAAACACCAAGAATAATAATTCAAGCCTCTTATTTGATCTTCACCAAGTGCAATACATGCGCAAGGATGTTTAATCCTCCTCTAGATACAACACATGCAACTAGAGACTTCTCTCCTTGCTCACAAAGTGCAACACATTCACAATGTAGAGGAGAGGCTCACACTAGCTCAAGAGAATGTAAATGAAACATCAAGAGTTATCAACTAAGAATCTCTAGCTCAAATGCTTCTCAAATCAATCAAATATAGCTTTATGAGCTCTTTAGACTTTGCTCTCACAAGAATACCTCCAATGGGTGCCAAAACCACAACAAAACCCTTCTCATTCGGCCTCTTATAAAGCTCCTCAAAGAAACTAGCCATTTGGGGGTAAAATAAAAAAACATGCAAAACTTGGTGCTTACACCCATCTAAGACCAGTAGCACCGGCCTCAGGCTCAACGGTTAGTTTCGTGCATTAAATACACCGAAACTAGCCGTTGCTATAGTACCCCAGTGCTACTGCCCATTTAAAATCGATAGCACCGCCATTTCAATCCAAAAACACCTCTCTAAAGAATAACTTCTACATTTTGGAGTGGTACTACCGCTGAGGCAGTATTACCGCCCATGTAGGGCAGGAACTACCGCCTATATAGGGGCGATACTACCACTGCTTTAGCAACTAAAATGATTATAACTTTTTACTCTGAAATCTGATTTAGGTGATCTTGGACTCTATGAAAAACTTATCAAGAGGGCTACAGTTCCATGCTTTTCAAGATTTAAGAAACCATAGATATTTTCAATATCATAAAAACTCTAATGTAGCCACTCAAGTCTAAAATATGATTTTTCTTGAAATATCTCACATAGACTTGATCAAGAGTATGACTATAAGCTAGCAAGAGTCAATAAGATCAAATCTTGAGCCATGTGATGATCAAATCATGATCAAAATAATTTTACAAAACACATTTATAAATTCTAATCGCATGCTCCAAGATAAAATACATGAACATCAATATTTTGCAAAAACACATTTGCAACTATAAATCTTGCAAATAAGAGCAATCAAGATTACATCTTTGAGCCATATGATAATCAACACATGATCAAACCAATTTGCAAATATACATTTGCAAAGTTTAATTATATGCTCCAAATAATTGCATAAATATCAACTTGTTTGCAAAAGATATTTGCAAATAACAAATCTACACTAATAAAAGCACAACGAACACGCATAAACTCAAATATAGCCATGTGATAATCAACACATTGTAACATCCCAAATTTTTGCCTTTTCAAATTAGTTAATAGTGTTTTGTTGCAATTTATGAATTTTGTGAATTTATTGGATTTTTCTGGGATTTATTTGAATTATTTTAAATTAAGTATATTAACCTTTTGTCAAAAACTAATTAATTATAGATAAAATCTAAATAAAGTTTTGCTAAAATATTTTATTTGGGTCCAGAATGTCTCAAAATATTTTTGAGATTTTTCTCGGATTTTTCCTAGTATTTTAGTTGCCTCAAATAAATCAAAACTATTTTCCATAATTACGTTAAAAGAAAAACTCGAGTTAACCCTGAGAATAGTAGTGGGACGAGCCCATCTACTGTGTGCACATAGGCCTGGTAGTGTGTGGCCTGGTCCGTTTTGTGTTGCCAGCCCGCTTGGCCCATTCTCTAGAAGTTTTAGCTCGGGGCATTGGATCGTGATTGGATGGACTTCATCAAGCCGTGTAGTCAAGGTAATCTTAGCCGTCGGATCCCGATCGGAGCGTTCCCGTCAAACCTTATCCCCGCGTCAGAGACCAACTGTTGGATCTTGATCAAAGGGCGGAAATTAGTGCGTACTGGTTCAAGGCTCTTCCGAATCAGGGCCGTTGCGGAGATCGCGCGTGCGGTTGAGATCGTGCGTCGCTAGGAGACCTTTGTGACTGTCCGATCGTCATCGAAGGTGCCGCATCATCGTCTTCGCAGCGAATTCAGCGTTGTGTCTGCCGCGGATTCCGTGTCCGACTCGCCACCAGAGAAGGTTAGCGCTGCTATAAAAGCATGCACTAGGGATGCCAAAACCTAAGCATCGAAAGCCCTGAGCTTTGGCCGTAGTTCTCGCCGTAGCCTCGCCACAATTCGAGTTTTGCCGAAGCGCCACCGTGAATAGGAAGCCACCGATTCATCGCCGTCAAGCCATAGCAAAGCCCGAGACTAGTCCCGTTCACTTCGCCGTCGCCTAGAGCATCCCGTGCATGCCCTCTCTTCGCCGAGGCACCACCCGAAGGGGAGATCGCCGAAAAGGTCACCGCCATCGAGAAGGCCGCCCACGCCGACAGTGTTCGGTGGCTGCATGAGAAATTTGATCACGTCGGAAGATTGGCGGCGCCGAGGTGAGTCTGGAGGAGTGCCGCTCGCTTGCCGCCGATGACCCTAGGGCCGCGCACGTCGTCGGGAGACGTGGCTTGACGCTTCGTCGCCACGTGTCGGACACGCTGGCAAGACCGTCGAGGTGTCGATGGCGTGGCCGCTGATGTGGTGCCGCATGGTCACTTGTGTCCGTTGCCGCGTGTGCGTGCACGTTAGCAGCCGTGGGACCCATCTGTCAATGGGTTAGATCAGGGTGGACCGGGTGCACCGTGGACCAGTGAAGCCCCTGGACCGAGGGCCACATGTCACACCTTGGTTGGCTCGGGTCAGGACTGACGTCAGCATGACGACTGATGACACAATAATATGAATTTCGTTTATAAAAATAATTTGGATAATATTCAGTTTCTCAATTTTCAGATTTTTATGATTTTTGAATCTTCCGAGAGCTCGTTCTTCCTCATACGAACTCCGATTGGGGTGATTCAAATTTCTAAAGATTTGTAAAATTGATATATATTTAATGGTGGATTGTTTTTGATTTTTTAAGTTTATTTGCTCTTCATTTTGGGTATTTATTTGCTTTTCTTTCTCGATTTGCGTAGACATTGAATTGTGCGACACTTCGGAAGAGGATTTGGCATCTCAAGACCAGATTCCAAAGCAAGACCAGGAGCTTTACCAAGGCAAGTTGTGCATTGATCATGTTGAACCCATGATTATAAAGTTGCTACTTTGTTTTACAAATATTGCATGTTATTCCATGGGTATAAATGCTTTCAATCTAAATTGGGATTTAGCTAATACACCTTTTGATCTATACCCTACCTTGTCAATCATATGCCATGAGCTATTGTCACCTTAGATTGGTTAACTATAATTGGTTAATGTTAAATCCAACATGGGATGGTTAGACCGTAATAGTTTGCTTAGCCATGCCACATCATCACAGGTACTTGAATCATCGAATATTAATCTTGACTAATGGATTATGGAACAATGATGTAAACTTGTGTGTCATGTGTAGTCACACAAAGAGATTGAGTTGTTGTGGTGAGGAGATCATGCAACAATGTTGATGTGTGGATAGCACGTGGTGCTTGGTAATCAACGAGGTTGGTAATCACTTAGATCGAAGCAAGTGGTAGGGGCAGGTATGCCAAGGTGGGCCCGATGGGTGGGGTATGTGGAAGTCTTACTTTGATCACCCTAAGGACTTAACCTTGCGAGCCTTTGACCTGAGTCAATCATGCAACCACATGTCTGTTATGGGGCAACCTAGTTGAATAATTTGCAATGTCTTAGCTTTAGTACTGTTTTGGTGGTGTGAGTTCGGGTTCACGGATGAATTCACATGGCGCAAGAGGAGGGCCCTGTTGTGGTGGTTCATCCCATCAGTGTTGAAACCTCAGCGGGTAGTACCGGGTTAAGATAGGGCATTGTAAAGGCTTTGTTACGATCATTCGCCTGTGTGGTGTATGGTTGTATCGTGTGGGTAAAGTGCATAACCTTTGTAGAGTATAAATCTATTTGGATAGCCGTGCTTACGGTACTGAGCATAGCTCGAGAATTACAGTCAATGGTTAGTTAACTAATTGGACAACTTAATGGGATGGCAGGTTGCCATGAGAAGGAATGAACATGACTTAGGATTGAAAACTTGGTTTACTTGAGAAATATTGAATCTATCTATACTATTATTTGTTTTACTGATTTCCAATCTATGTACTGTATGTGTTCATAAATGTTGCTTTACTACAAACAAGCCCCATAGCCATTCCTTTGGAATAAGCTTTGCATATAGTTATGGTAGAGATGCATTCTGTGCACAACTTGTTGAGTACTTTTGTACTCATCCTTGCCATCACTAACAAATCAACTAGTGGAGGAGTCTCGCCCTTGCTGGAGGAGGAGTTCCGGGTGGACACGAGTCACTAGGCTCAAGCCTTGTCAGTCGCATGTGGTGTACTGATGAGTCACCAACACCTTTTGCTATTTTCACTGCTTTTGTCTTAGTTTATTTTCAGTCTAGCCCTACATGGCTGAATAATGTAAGTTGATTATAAGATCATGCACTAGTTATATTAATAAATGGAGTCTTATTATTTTCATCGCTGTGTATGACGTGATACTTGCCAATGTAGCGAATCCAGGACTAGTGCGGTAAACAAAGTGGATCCGAATTGGTGAATTCAGGTCATGACACACATGATCTCTAACAATTTGTAAAACACATTTGCAAACTCTAATCACATACTTAGAAGAGTTCTTGCATAAATTTTAACATTTTGCACAACACATTTTGTAAAACAACATCAAATATGAACTCCTATTTGCAAAACATATTTGTAAATCAAAACTCTATGCAAAAAACCCATCAATAAAATTGCAAGCATGAGCTACAACTATTTGCAAATATTTGTTCCATGTAAGCCTTTTGCTTGATGACTATCATCATCTCTCCAAGCTTGGGTCTTCGTCTTGTTCATCAACACGTGATGAACTCCCTTCTCTTCGGGATCCATCTTTGATGCTTATCAACACATGATGATATTATTCTTCTCGAATCTTGACTTGATAGCCATCAACGCATGATGTCATCCAAAATCTTCATCAATGTTAAACTCAACCTACTTCACAATTTATAGAAAATGTTAGTCCAACAAATATGGTTGTTCTAATCATCAATGCACTCCATTAACACATAATGGATGCTCTAGATCCTTTGACCTACTCCTTTTATGATTGACGACAAACCAAATCAAGATTGATTTAAATTAAATTGATCTTGAGTATGCTAATACTATTAAAGCTTCATGTATTCAAGCATTTTTCGTTTGTCATTTAACCAACAAAGAACACTATCAATACATGATTGGTTCTTTGATGATTGAATGACAACCAAACACAATTTAAATTACCTTTAAATTGTAATGAGTATATATTAACTACACAAGTTTCATATACTTATTTTGATGGATTTCAAAGTAATGATCCAATTTATATGGAATGATGGAAATGGATCAATACTATTTAGACCATCAAACATAGAATAAACCCCATAAATATGTGCACACATAAAATTGAACTTGAATCAATATGCACATATTCAATTTGAGATTGCTTTGGAGTTTGTCCTATATTAATATGAGTATAATACAACTACACAAGTTTTATATGTATACTTAAGAGTTTGTTTCAAAGTAATAATCCTTTATAAATAGAAAGAGGTAAAATGATCGATACTATTAAACCTTTAAGATTAAGCATGAACTCCCTCTAAATATGTGCATTCATATATATATGAAATTGAAAATATTATGCACATCTTAAGATTGAGACTACTAGTGAAGTTCATTTGTTACCTTGAATCCAAGACATGCATCTAAAAATAATAAAGTTGTATTGAATGCATACCTTTGAGATTTTCATTTTTTAATGAGATGAGACTAAATAAAAGTATACTCAGTAAAAGAGTTAGTCTCATATTTAATATGACCATGAATATTATATCCAAGGAATGCAACAACATATGATAATATGAACTCAAATACATACGTTGATATTTTCATCTTGTTCATCCAAAAAAGACTAATAACAGTTAAACTCAACAAAAGAGTTAGTCTTGTAAAAAGATTTGTCATTAGCAATTGAGACTAATCAATATTATGATTATTAAAATAGTTAATTTTAATATTAGATTTATCATTAACACCAAAACCAAATTAATAGAGCTTGAATTTTCAATAGAATATCATGCTCTGGTACTCTAATAATATTATTGTACGGTCGATTTTATGTAGTATTGCTGCCCATCCCAAGATCCATTTGGTAGAAGGATTCTCATGACGATCTGTTTAAGCAATTTTTTCCACGTCTGAGCCATTCTTATACGCTTTGTATGATATGCAAAAGCGATGGGTGGGTACTTCATAAGACTAAGGGCCTGTTTGGGGAAGCTGTGCTTTAGCTTTGATTCAGCTTTGGGTCAAAAGCTCCTCCAAATGGCATGGCTACAAAGTAGCTGGGAAGCTAAGTCATAGCAGAAACACCCGCAAAAGCTGAAGCTGCTGAGAAGTAGCTTTTTAGCTATGGCTTCGCTTGACCACCTCCCACCTTGGTCGCTCTGCCTTCTCGATCTCCGCCACCCTACCTCGCCGCCTCCACATCACCTTCCCACTCGGACGTCGCTGTACTTTGCTATGTTGTTACCTCCCCGCTCGATAGGCCCCTAAAAGCTACAGCTGCAACAGCTAGTTTGCCAAACAGCATAACAAGAAAAGCTACAGCTGCTTTACAGCCCAGCAAACCAAAAGCAACTTTTCAGTCCAACCGTAGCTCCCCCAAACAGGACCAAAGATTATTCTTATTGAGCGATAGCTCCCAACAGATTGTTGTGAACAGTGCATTACAAATCGTTGGATTTATCTGATGCAATCCATTGGCTGCCTTTTTGCAACGGATCTAATGGTGTCTGAATTTATACCTGACTTGTGTTGCTAGTTCTGTGGTTCAGAAACTGCAATAACATGCATAACCGTTTGTGGTTGTTTGATGAGGACATCTCTTCTACTGATATAACCACACAACTTACTGTTGCTCAACACAATGTACAAAGATCAATTACTAGAGCATGCGTTTGTCAACTTAATTATCAGGTAACTTCGTTTCTAAGAGTGCACTCATATTCTATGAACTCTATGATACAACTTGATACACGTGATGTTATTTTAATTAGAAATCAAAGTCCTTGCTTGGCAATAAGGCATGAGAGCAACAATAAAGACGATAACTACTACACTCAATTGAAGCTACCTAATGCCACAATAAAGGATGGCCGAACTCTCATGGCTCTTTGTTTCGGCCACTACCTCTAAACATCTAGATTTATTTTTAATTAAAAGCTATGGTGTTGCGCTACCTTATTTGGGCCTAGGCCCATGTATCTGGTCAAAGTCTAAGGGGGGAAGGAGTCCTTTTCGATTGCGACAAGAGTCCTTTTCGGTTTTCCATATTCTAGCCGCACCCCCTGTCTCCTCTTCATTTATAAGCTAGCCGCAGCCGTAGGGAGAGGTGGGTTTTTGTTTAGTTATAGTTTTCTTCGTGAAACTATTTGTTATTCTCTTGTTCAGCCAGATCAACAACAATATCGTGTTTCGAAACCCCGCATCAATATTAGTACTTTAATCATATTTGCAATTTCATATTGCTCTTTATTTTGTTCTTACTTATTCTTCGATTGCTTGCAGAAATTGATCTTCGTGATCAGATCGATCGTGCTTCTAGCTAAGTGATAACAATCCTGGAGTTGATTCAACGATTGCTTAGCGTATCAATCATGTATGGTTGGTAGCCAGATCGTGAGAGTTATCTCTACAAATCCAAATTATCCTTCTCATCGAAGGATCATAATCCCAACAACCCGTATCATTGTTAGCATAAGGTGCATAATTCATTCACTGCTTTTTTTACATTTGCAGGTCGCCCATTGTGTTTGGTCGTCCTCTGGAAAGTAGCACATGAAGAATTTGCATTTGAGTGGCACCTTGTTGTTCCGAACATGTTTGTAGAATTTAGCTTTCTTTCCATGGTAGTCTGTAGTCTCTTTATAGGCCATATGAGCAGTTACCTTTTGGTCTGAATTTGGAGTAATTGGCTACATCACTGCTAGCACCTTGTTAAATTACATGGTTGCTTGGACTTTAGCACTGGATGGAGATCAACATTCTGCCCCTGGCGGTCGGGGCCTCGGCCCGATGGCGGGAGCGAGCGGAGCTCACTCTACCCTACCGTGTTCGAATCCGGCTCGGCGGGCGCGCGAGAAGGAGGCGAGTACTGCACAGGCGTGCATGTGTATAGGGTGTGTATGTAGCTCGTCTATTTCTTTCTTCTATAATAAATGTAAGTGCTCTGACCAAATTTTTTTTTAAAAAACATTCTGCCCCTGAACCGGCCTTGATTTGTGCACTTATCTAGCCAGCAGGATGCACACTGCTTTTGCCAATTTTGACACCCGTTGTCATCAAAACCACGTCCATATTTTTTTTATGATACTGTTTGCGGTTGTTCTACTTAATGTAGATTGCAGCTTTTGAGAGTTCCGAACAGCCAAGCCTCGTGGCACGAGTTGATTAGGTTAAAAAGATTATATCTTAGATCGAACTGAGAAAAGATAATCCACCCTGATAAGTTGAATGAACTCTTGAAATGGAGGGACATATTTTACATTTATTTTTTTAAAAGGATTGGGAATGGTAGAAGGATGATCTTTCATGGAACATCGTAAAATGTGTAACACGTCACAGGTGTATCAAGTTGGCGGTGTTAAAAACTTAAAGTATGATTTATTGGCAACAACACACTAGATGAACGCTGGATTTAACTGATCTAGGCGTGCCAATCGATTTGATTCTGCAATCGTTAAGACGAATATATGATATGATCAAAGCCGATCTAACGGAGCAATCAACTTAGATCTAATCAGCTAAAAGCCGATCAAATCAAGGGTATCGATAAGTCTAATTAGCCGATTAGGACTAACTAGATGATAAAGGTAAATCTTTTCCGAAAAAGGCAATATGCAATAAGATCAGAAAAAATCAAACCTAATTGGCGTAATTGAAGATGATTAATAATCGACGATACACAACTTTATTGATCAAATCAGATTACAAGGAGTCTAAATTACAGAGGCTACTCCTAATTGATAGAAAAAAGTGAAGAAAAGTAATGTAAGTTGATTGATTGGATTGTGTTGTTTTTTGTCTCACCTGTCTCTAACCATCTTTTATAGTTATAGGCCGATTGTATCATTTTTCAACACACTACAAAGTATGATCCGTATCGGCCTCACTTCGGACAATTCTTCTTATTTTAGATAAATATCGGTAACAATCCATATGTAAACCTTTCTTTCTTTATCCGATGTCGGCTAAACTATCTCTTAACTTTTAGCGTGACAACTTGGTCAAACTTATACCAAATCTTGGTGCAAACACAAGAGTCACAAAATGGACAGGGATTTGTCAAGTTTAGACAAATCTATATGAAATTTGAAGAATTGCCCGCTATGTGAGAAATATATTACGAGATCAATCTACCCTATGACTATGTTAATTAAACAATTTTTTGGGACACAATGAATGCACTCCAGTATATTACACCCACTATGAACAACTTCGAATCTTGTGAAATGGGAAGGGAAAGGTGGTGGAGACGTGATAGTATAACTCCAATGTTTAAATTGATGTCCGTCTTTAAGTTCACACGAACGCGTCTCAATAAAGAGCGTGTGTCTGCATACCACGAGTTCACTGTTTATTTTCAGCCTTTGCAATTATATACATGTGTTAGGAGACATATTACTCGTGTAGTCGTGTACTCGTGTGTGTAAGCGTGCCTGTGCATCCACAGCTGTACTTGTGAAAAGAAAATCGGAATCACTAATTTACGGTCGCCGTCGGTCAGTCTCATGTACGCTCACCCTTCAGATGCCAACACGTGTCCTTTTTTTAGTCTTCTAACACGTAGGCGGGTAGTATGAGAGAGCTCTGCATGTAGGGGCCCAGATGTCGGTGATATGAGATCGCAACTCGAATGGATGCTTGCATGCTGCATTGGGCACACATGAATTGAAATTTTTCAGAGACGAAACTTTTCATTTTGAATTTTTTCGAGACAAAACTTTCTAATTTGAAATTTTTGATTTAATTTTTTCAAATTGGAACTTTCCGATTTGAAATTTTTTTGTTGAAATTTTTTCGACTCAAATTTTAAATTGAAACTTTTCAAACCAAAACTTTGTTGAATCAAAATTTTTTGAACCAAAAGTTTTATGAGTTAAAATTTTCAATTTAAAATTTTTTGAGTTGAAATTTTCTAATCTGAAAATTTTTTAGATGAAACTTTCCAATTTGGAACTTCTTAATTTGGAAATTTTCGAGTTGAAACTTTCTAATTTGGTTTTTTTATTTGAAAATATCTAATTTGAAATTTTTTAATTTAAAATTTTTTGAATTGAAAATTTTGAGTTGAACTTATCTGGACTTTTCAAATACAACATACAAGGAATCACTCACGTCTAACTACAAACGGATGAGATAGTATTGATGTGCTAATGGCCTAATGGAGCTCCATATGGATCCCTAGCATGAAGAGAACTGGTGGTGAAATCAATAGAACATTAGTCATACCTAAAGAAAAATCAGGAATGCTATTTTACAGTCGCCCATTCACACCGTTTCGTGCAGCAAGAGTCTTGGAGTGCGACGCGTGGCGTTGGAATCACTGCATTGATCGTTGCATACACTAAGGGTCTATTTGGTTGCCCGCACGACACTTGTATCGCATGAGTGGATGCAGCATAAATAGTTAATACTGCTGTTTGGTTTACTGTTCACGCGAGGCATTCGGCCCATCCGGTGCAGCCTTGGATCCGCGCGTGCTGCACCGAAGAAACGCGGGCCACGACCTTCCTCGTGTCTAGGCTCGTGCCGCAAAGACGCCTCCTCCGCTTAGGGTTCCTCCGCCGCCTCGCCGCCTCCTCCGCCATCCACCACCCACCCTCGTCTCGCCGTGTCCTCACACCCGCCCACTACCGCGACTTTGCCGCTATCAAGACCATCGCAGGCGCCGGAGGCGGCGCTCTGCTTCGCGCCCGTCGGTGCTGCACCACGAGGGCGGCCGCCGTGAGTGGATTTCTCCCTTTCTCCGTTTCTTTGTCTCCAGCGTTCCTTGCGCTATGCTGCAAATAAGGTGTTTGACTAAATGCCTTGGCGTAGTGACCTCTCTAAATGGCAATATTTATCCTGTCCTCTCCGAGCCGATGCTACGATATGTAGTTATGTCGCGAGTGGGGTCGAATGGCATATTGAATCGCTCTACCCCGCTTAGTACTTGCCCTTGTTACTAAGTTGCTTAAAAGTCCTAATTTTAGATATAGTGCAAAGGTTACCAATGGGGTTTTGATTTCGATAACTGGTTTTTACCAGTCTTGTCTAATTGAGCTGCATTTCAGTTGTGAACCTAGTCACACATTGATGATGTTGGTTCTTGATGTCTGACTGAAAGTGTTACCATTACACATAGATAATGGATACTTGTTGCTGGGAGAGTTATTTAATAGCTTGGTGCAAATTCTTAGCACTTACCCATGCTAAAAAGTATATGGCACAACTGAAATGATTATATGAGAGTTGTATTGTTGGATCCTAGCTAAAATAACAGTACATTTATGTTTTCCCTTGAGTACAGCATTAATCTTTTATGTATATTGGTGGGACTCTCTCAGTTACTGAACTTATTTCTTCCAGATGGATTCGCTGGAGAAACTGACTGCATTGCTTGATGCATGTAGTGAGCTGGGTGTGGATACAGGCCCAAGAACGATAGGTGACTTGGGGATCATACCGTTGTACTCATGGTATCACAAGGTTGCTTAGTTTTCCTTAATTTACTAACATAAATTTTCTAGCCAGGTTACGATGTTCAATAGGATTATCATGCTTTCTCATCTTGCTTAATTGCCTTCCAGAGCTTTGACAAGGAGAAGGATGTTAATAGTGTTCGTGTTCCTTCATTAGAGATGGTAAGTTGGCCTTTCCCTCAATGCCTACTTCTGATTTGCAATCAATCACTGTTATATTGTTATCAAGTAGGAGTATCAATTGGTGCAGTTTAAGATTTCTTGAATTTTTTTCTCTGTGAGTATACACAATGAGCTGTCCGGTATGAAATGCCATCTTGAAGAATGTAACGATCTTGCGTAGCCGATCCTCCTCCTCGGGTGGGTTCTCGATCAGAAGCGGGAAAGAGGAAGGAAGAACAGAGCACGGGAGAGAAGAATTGGGGAGCAAGGCAATTGATCTTTTCTATTCGTCTCTGCCCAGAAGTTTGGCGTTGCCTTTTATACTGCTTCGCCTGGGTTTTGGACTCACTGATTACAAGGCTCTCGGCCCAGAACTCGGCCCACACCACACACTCACACGCCTGCCTGCAATACTACCAGCTACCATGACATTCCCCCCCCCCCCTTAGAAACTGCTTGACCCCAAGCAGGTATAGAAGGAAACTGACGGCGAAGCTCCACAGCTGACTCCCACGTAGCAAAACTCCCAGAAGGGTCATCCCATTGAACAAGTTCACGAACAGCAGCAGCTCCTCCACGAGAGATCATCTTCTGGCCCATAACTGCAATTGGCGACAAAAGCTTCACTGGTTCACAGGTAACAGCGGCCAAATCAGCACAAACCGAAATAGCTGGAGGAATGTGCTTCTTCAATTGGGACACATGTATAACTGGATGAATTCTACTGCCTTCCGGAAGCTGTAGCTTGTATGCCACCGAGCCAATCTTCTGAAGGATACGGTATGGTCCGTAGAACCTGAACGCCAGCTTTTGGTTTTGTCGATCAGCTACAGAAGTCTGAATATACGGCTGGAGTTTCAAGTAGACCAAATCGCCTACTTCGAAGGATCGCTCCGACCGGCGCTTGTCAGCCTGGGATTTCATCCTCTGTTGAGCCCGAAGCAACTGTTGCTGCAGTAGCTTTGTCAGCACTTCACGCTTCCGAAGCCATTCCTCCAGATCAGATGTTGTGCAAGCATTTAAGGATGAAATGCCAAAATGGCGAGGGGGGTGTCCATATAAGACTTCAAAGGGAGTCTTACCAAGCGCCGAATGATGATTAGTGTTATACCAGAATTCGGCCAGAGGTAACCACTTTGCCCAATGGTTCGCTTTGGCATGAACAGAGCAGCGAAGATAACCCTCCAAGCATTGATTTAAGCGCTCTGTCTGGCCATCGGATTGCGGGTGATAGGCGGAGCTCATGTGAAGTGCAGTATCTGTCAGACGAAAAAGTTCCTGCCAAATCTTACTTGTGAAGATCTTATCTCGATCGGAAATGAGAATCTGTGGCATTCCATGCAACTTATAAACATGATTGAGATACTCTTGAGCTACTTGTAAAGCAGTGAAGGGATGTGAGAGTGGAATAAAGTGGCCATATTTAGTAAACTTGTCAATTACCACTAGAATGGAATTGTACCGTTGAGAAGTGGGCAGTCCTTCAATGAAATCCAAGCTGACCACTGTCCATGCTTGAGCTGGTACCGGCAGTGGTTGCAGGAGACCAGGCAACTTCACATGTTCCCCTTTAGCCTTTTGGCATATTTCACAGGCTTGGACAAATGCAGTGACAGTCTTCTTCATGCGGGGCCAAGCAAAGAGGCCTTTGATGCGATGATAAGTAGCAGAAATCCCTGAATGCCCTCCAATACCACTGGAATGCAGAGCTTGCAGAACATGATTCTGAGCCAAAGTGTTATTGCCAATCCATACTCTTCCCTTATATCGAATGATACCATCGGTTAACTGAAAAGGGGACTGATCGTGGCCTGGAAGACTGAGTTCTGTGAGTAACCTCTTAGTGTCAGGATCGTCCCGATAACCTGAAACAAGGTTCTCGAGCCAAGCTGGTTGACTACAAGATATTGCTGTGAGAACCTGCCCATCCTGACGCCTGGAGAGAGCATCTGCGGCTGCATTTGTAGTACCCTTTTTATACTGAATGGTATAATTTAGCCCCATCAATTTAAGAAACGCCTTATGCTGAATTCCAGTAGTTAAGCGCTGATCTGTCAAGTGCATGAGGCTTCTTTGATCAGTACGAATGACAAAAGGCGAGTGCTGAAGATAAGCGCGCCACTTTTCAACAGCCATAATGATTGCCAAACACCCCTTCTCATAAGTGGAAAGTGTTTGATTCTTTGTACTCAATCCTTTGCTCAAGAATGCAATTGGATGACCATCCTGCATGAGAACAGCCCCTACTCCATGCTGACATGCATCCGTCTCAACCACAAACATTTTAGAGAAGTCTGGGAGAGAGAGCACTGGCGCTTGAACCAAGGCCTTCTTCAAGAGGAGAAAGGCCTGATGAACTGCCGGATGCCAAGTAAAGATTACTCCCTTTTTAAGCAACTCTGTGAGTGGACGACTAATCAACCCATAGTGCTTAATGAACTTGCGATAATACCCGGCGAGACCCAAAAAACCCGTAAGCTCCTTTAAATTTCGAGGAACTGGCCACTGGTCCACCGCTTGAATCTTCGAGGGATCAGTAGAAACTCCGTCAAGGCCAATGATATGACCTAAATACTCCAATTGTTGCTGAGCAAAGGAGCATTTAGAAAGCTTAACAAAAAGTTTGTTCTGGTGTAACACTTGAAAGACTGCCTGAAGGAGCTGGACATGAGTATCCAAGGTGGTGCTATAAAGCAATATGTCGTCCATGAAAACCAAAACTCCCTTGCGAAGGTATGGCTCAAAAATCTGATTCATGATGCTCTGAAAGGTGGCAGGTGCATTGGTAAGCCCGAATGGCATAACCAAAAACTCGTATAGACCATGATGAGTCTTGAATGCAGTTTTATATTCATCACCTTCTGCCACTCTAATTTGGTGATACCCGGACCGCAAATCCAATTTAGTGAACCATTTTGCTATTCCCAATTCATCCAACAACTCATCCACAATTGGCAAAGGGTGCTTGTTCTTCACGGTGATCATGTTCAACTGCCGGTAGTCTACACATAGACGCCAGGTTCCGTCTTTTTTCTTCACTAGCAACACAGGGGAAGCAAAAGGGCTATTGCTGCGCCTAATGACACCAGACTTTAACATATCACTGACTTGGCGATCAATTTCATCCTTCTGCTGTGGGGAGTATCTGTAGGGCCGAACGTTGACTGGTTGGGCTCCTGTCAAGATTGGAATGTGATGGTCACTTGGCCGCTGGGGAGGCAAACCATGAGGCTCTTGAAAAAGGAAAGCATAGGCTTGAACAAGTTGCCGAATTTGTTCTGGAATTTCTTTATCATTCAAATGTTCCACAGCCGTGACAGATTGCTCTTCTGTCATTTGATGCACAGCGACAACATGTGACACCGCTTGTCTTTTGATCAATCCTTGTAGTTTGTGCGCTTCAATGGACATACATGAGACCAATTTGTCATCCACTCCCTTTAAACTGATTTCCTTGCCCATATACTGAAAACGCAAAACCTTCTGAGTCCAATCTATCCACATGGGACTGTGCTCCTCAAGCCAATCAATTCCCAAGATTATGTCATAGCTCCCTAATGGCACAACCTTAGCGGCATGAGAAAAGGTATATCCCTGGATGAACCACTCCAGGTGTTGAACCTCCTGAGTGCAACTGAGGATGCCACCATCTGCCACCACATATCTTATTGCCTCAATTGGTCTTATAGGCAATTGCAACTGCTGTGCCAATGAGTCGCTGACAAAGGAACTGACCGCCCCAGAATCTACCAGTATGAGGACTTCTCTTTTGCCAATTTGACCAGCTAATCGCAGGGTACGCCTTCTTTTCTGTTTTGGGCCTGAATTGCTCGAAATCACCATGAGAGTTCCACTCGGTTCTCCTTCAGATTCACTGTCCGTTTCATCCCGTTCTGTTTCCACCTGCAAGGCTTCCATCAACTCTTCTATGACATGTAAGGGTATCTTCTCAGGACAACTGTGCCCGTTTTTGCTCCACTTTTCACCACAAATGAAACATAGCCCATTAGCTTTGCGATAGGCCTTCAGGGCTGTTAATTTACCATCTACTTTACTTCCATCAGCCTTCCGTGGTTCTTCTTTCTTGATCACCTCTTCTGGCTTTCCTCCCATTACTGCTCGATCACCTTTAGCACTGAATCTACTGAAGCTTCCGAGCCCTTCAGACTTCCCAGCATGACGCCTCTGTCCAGCTTCTTGCTCCTCTTCCTGTAACAAAGCCAATGCACTAGCAGTATCGACATCGTCGGGGCGATGAAGCCAAATGGCGAAACGAATACTGTTTTGTAATCCTTCTAGATACTCATGAACGAAGAACGTTTCATCCAAAGTAGGGTTGTATAACCAGAGTTGGTATCTTAATTCTTCAAACCGATCGGTGTACTCACAAACCGATCCAGTTTGCTTAAGTGTTCTTAATTGTCTACGATAATACTGGTATTTGTCTCTAGTAAACTTATCATTTACTAGATTACACAGTTCTCTCCACTCCTCTATGCGACCCCTAGCTTCTATCTTCTGAAGCCATAATGCGGCAGAGCCCGTGAAATTCAAGGCAGCAAAGCGGGTTTTCAGGCATTCTTGCACCCCAAAAACCTCAAAATAAGTCTCACACCTCTCCTGCCATAACCTAGGATTCTCTCCGTCAAACTTTGGAAATTCCATTTTCGGTGTAGGGTTATATCCATTGCGTCCAGATAGGAAAAACTGATTCCTACCCTCTCCACCCCTTTCATCAAACACTTGCAAAGCATGATTGTTGGGAAAGTACGTACCCTTGACCGGGGTTGGTTGAGGGATCCGAAGGATTCCCTCAACTCCTCCCCGGTGATGTTGTTCCTCACGGCGGCCATTAGGCCCTGGGATCGGGTTACCCAACAGCGTCGACGTGGACGATCCCGCAGCGCCTGGCATCGCACCAAGCGGCTGCTGCGACCCCATCCCCATGATAGGGCTGGGAGGTCTTGGTGCGCTGGGTCTGTTCTCCAACGCATCCATGCGCTCTTGAAGGCGCCCTTGGTTTTCCTTGATCTCCCCGATAGATTCCTGGAAGGCCTTGAACTGATCGCACAATTCCTTGAGCATCATGGCCGTAGCATCTCCCTGCGCCTCTACCGCCGCCATCGCCTTGGTCATGTTCTCCTCGAAGGGATTTGCCCTCTTCCTTGGCGCCAGGGTGGCTACGGCTGGCTCTGATACCAATTTGTAACGATCTTATGAGCGATCCTCCTCCTCGGGTGGGTTCTCGATCGAAGCGGAAAGAGGAAGGAAGAACAGAGCACGGAGAGAAGAATTGGGGAGCAAGGCAATTGATCTTTTCTATTCGCTCGCCCGTAAGTTTGGCGTTGTTTTTATATCTTCGCTGGGTTTTGGACTCACTGACACAAGGCTCTCGCCCGAACTCGCCCACACCACACACTCACACGCCGCCGCAATACTACCACTACCATGACAAAGAACATCCGAGATTTAGATTCCCAAAGATCAAGGAGCTCACGTATGCCAAACTCAAGTGTTTTTCTGTGTTGTGTATATGTTCATAGTTTGGATGGAAGAATGTCAGTAAAAGCTTTTCACAAAACGGCTATGCACCAAAGATGCGAATGGTAGGCACCGCTCCAGATTGAGCTTTGAACCGCCAAATTTGCAATTATCGTTAGCAGCAGAGCGACATGTTCTAATTTACTCAGGCTTTTTACTCTCGCTAATTTACTCTTGTTGGTCCGATGCTAATTTACTCAGGCTCTTTCATGCATATTTTGTGGAATAAATCTTGTTGGTCGTGGCGCTTGCATGTGCGTGGGAGGCGAGGTCGACCTTACCATCAAGATGCAACCGCAAGCTCATCAAAGCTTAAATTAGAAGAATAAAATGAATCTCATTGATTTGATGTGTATTTTAATTTGGAGTTTATGTTATGTTGATGTGTATTTTAACTGGAGTTTATGTTATGAGTTATGAAAGATTTACTAATCATCTGTTTGTGCCCAACGTCCAACGAGGTAGCCGTTAACTTATTGTGATGTGTGTAATTGTCAAGCATAAAAATAGTTACCCATATGCTTAACAGAAATATGTAATGCTAAATTTATATTTTAGAACTCTATTTTAAAAATATTTTTTGAAGATAACAGAAGAAGTCTTGATAAAACACGGTAAAAACTAATGGATAAGTTGCGTTGAGAAAAGCCTAGACGACGAGGAAGAGAACAACGTGGTCAAACCCGAGTTCAACAGTACAATCCCCGTGAGATCCTTAGTTCAAATGGAGGTAGCAATAGTGAAAACTAAAAATCATGAATATTCCATCAATCCTCCCTTATGCATTCAACCAAACAAACTTCTCCTTGCATCCTGTCATCCCTCTACTCCCCTCATATATCCAACCAAACAAACTTCTCTTGCATCCTATCATCCCTCCACCCCCTCATGCATCCAACTAAACAGCTGCTCAACTCAGCTAGGATCAACATATGCAGGCAACCAAACAAACCATCTTGCATCCACTTAGCATGCCTCCCATGAGCTCGCATGACTCGTACGGATCAGGCTAGGAACATGCGGGCAACCAAACACACCCTAATTCAATGAGATCGCTGTATTGACTTTCAATAAAACAATGCAACAATGCGACACGGTTTGATTTTTTTCGAGTGAAATTTTTTTATTTGAAACTTTCTGATTTGGTTTTTTGTATTTGAAACTTTTCAAGTTGAAACATTCTAATATGAAATTTTTTCTTTAAATTTTTTTGAGTTTTAAAACTTTTCTGTGTTGAAATTTTTCGACTTAAAACTTTTCAATTTTGAAACTTTTTTGAGTTGAAACTTTTTGATTTTTTTTAGTTGAAACTTTCTATTTAGAGCGAGAAGAAAAAGTAGGGAGCAGGGAAAGGAAAGGAGAGATGGATGGAGAAAATGACATGATATCTTGAGAAGGTGATCTTAGATTTGTTTGTTTAAGGTTACCTCAAAATAGTCATAGGTGAAACAAATTACAATCATTTCCGGGCTAAGCACCTGGACTTTAGGTTTGGACCCTGTCCAAGTGCCCAGCTAAAACTCTGGGCTTGAAGGGAAAGAATGCCGAGCGCTTAAGCCCTTGCAATTTCACCTGGTCGCCAGCAATCCTTGCGCCGCCGCCGCGCCATGATCCATCTCCGGAAGCGCATCCTTTCTTTCCTCGTCCACTCCGCATCCCCTCCCCCAGCCGCTCGCATCTTTCCCCCCTTCTCCATCCACCGGTTCCTCCTCTCCACCACCGCATCCGTTTCCCCCAAACCCTTCGCAGTCCAGGAGTACCTCGTCACCACCTGCGGCCTCACCCAAGCCCAAGCTCTCAAGGCCTCGAAGAAGCTCTCCCACCTCAAGTCCCCCTCCAAGCCCGACGCCGTCCTTGCCTTCCTGTCCGACCTCGGCCTCCCCCGCTCAGACATGGCCGCCGTCGTCGCCAACGACCCACGGTTCCTCTGCGCCAGCGTGGAGAAGAACCTATCGAAACGCGTTGTCGAGCTCACCGACCTCGGCCTCTCGCGCTCCCAGATTGCGCGCCTCATACCGCTCGCCCGCTGCTCCTTCCGCAGCAGCTCCCTCGGATCAAACCTTGGCTTCTGGCTGACGGTCTTCGGCTCCTTCGACAAGCTCCTGGAGGCTGTCAAGGTGAACTCTGGCCTCCTTGGCTCTGACCTCGAGAAGGTGGTCAAGCCCAACCTGGCCCTCCTCCAGCAATGCGGGATACATATCTGTAATTTTCGCGATACATACATGACCATGGTGCTCTGCAGGCCCCCTAAGCACGTTCAGGACGCTGTGGTGCGCATCAGTAAGTTTGGTGTGCCTCAGGACTCGAGGATGTTCCGCCATGCACTCGTGGTGTTCGCGTTTCAAAACCAGGAGAAGCTCGCCGAGAAAATCGGGATCTTTGACATGTTTGGTTGGTCAAAGGATGATTTGTCGATAGCTGTGAGGAAGATGCCGTGTATACTGAACATGTCTGAGGGAAGGCTGCGGAAAAATGTGGATTTCTTGACAAGGGATGCTGGGTTGGAGGTACCTTACATTGCTCAAAGGCCAGTGCTGATCATGTATAGCCTTGAGCGGCGGTTGTTACCCCGGCATTGCTTGCTCAAGGTCCTCAATGAGAAGGGGTTGCTGGATGCCAAGTTGGACTTCTATACAGCTGTTGCTCTGACTGAGAAGAAGTTTCTTGACAGGTTTGTGCGTCCTTACAACAATAGCATTCCAGGCCTCGCAAGCGCTTATGCTTCTAGCTGTGCTGGGAAGTTACCAAATGGATTTATTATCTGACAATAAGAGAACTAGAGCATTGTGCTCATGCTTGTGCCGCGAGAGTACCAATAGGGTTGCTGTGTTATAAGGATTAAGGAATATTTTTGGGTTTGCCATTCCCTTGGTCCATTGCTGTAATGTCTTACAACTTTGCTATTCGTGATCCATTTTAGTGTCACTAATTGATGGATAGCAACATTATAGTCTGTGGTTTTCATCTAGTTTGATATGGATTGTGGAATGACATTTCCAGGAGCAAAAATGCTTGATTTGGAACGCAGCATGTTTAATTATTTCCCTTGGTTTTCACTGTCTGATGCTCCTTATCCTGAACGGGTGTATCAATGTTTATGCCCCACTGCCATTGCATATGGAGGACAAAGAAGACAAAAATTAACCATTGCACCATTACTACCTTGGTAATCAGTGCAGTCGTGGTGGGAGTTCTTTTGTTTGATTCTGCAGTTATTTATGATAGGTGGTAGGTTTAGTTAGTGTCATGACTTGAGTAAAAATTTGGACTTTGGGATATAACGTCTCCTTGCATTTTTTTGTTTAACAAAAATTGTAATGACTGTCTCAACTCTAGCATGTTCTTTTTGGGGTGAATAGTCTGTCCAAAATGATGCTAGAGATTAGAAATGAATGTTTTTTTTTCTTCTTAAAAATGTAGAAATGGGTGTTGAATTTATTCAGTATGATTGGGTGATCAGAACATATATGGACTGGAAGTCTGGAATGTTTTGGCTCATACCTTTGGAAATTTAAGAGATAATGAAGATAGGATCACAACCGGATTTGACATTTCAAGAGGGAAGTTGCGGTCATAAACATGACAGCACATCTAAAACCGCAGTGCCTCTGGTCATTGTATTTTGTGGGCAGCTACTGTTTGATTGTTTGGTTTCCTTGCCTGGAAGATATAGGATTGAGATGCACCAATTATCTTTTGCCTCTGTGGTTTAAGTAATGGGCATATCATTTATGTTTAACCGTAGGTTTTTCTTGTCTTCATGCAATTTGAGATCCCTCAGAAAGCCAGATTTCATATGTTGCTGATTGTTTCATTCTGGAACATCATCTAGCCTTCTCTTGACACTATGATTTCCATATGAATTTTGTAGTTTCCATTTTCAGGCTGTCAAACTGAACTATGCAAGGTTGTTTGCACTTTCCATGACATTATTTTGGCATAGTTGTCATAAGCCGGTGGATTTGTTACGATTTCCCCCCTAACTGGACGTTGGATGTCTGCTAATCTGCTACAACCTTTTTACCGGTCATATTTGTTGCTGATGGAATTTACATTTTATTCCATTTCCTGATATACTTGTTACTGATGGATGTTTAACCTAACTTGAATTATTGAAGATATTCCTTAGGAACTAGGAGAAGGAAGATCTAAATTTCCAAGCTAACATAAGCAATTTTGCACAAATATAATGAATCACCTGGAACCAGGAGCTCTCATTCAGTCAAGCAGAACAGTTATTTCGATAAGTTTATCTTCAGTTTTTTTTTAAAAAAAAAAGCTTTGACTAGTAGCATGTTTTTTTAAAGACGTCTAGTAGCATGTGGTGATTATTTACAATTTCATTATTGTTTAATATGCTCCTGCATCTCCAAAGATCTGATGTAATGGCAATGGAAACCATAGTCCAACACTTGTGCAATGTTGTTACACATGGTGGTTCCTGCTTCAGTGCTTTGTGTTGGCGGCGGCTGGGGTAACCCTGATTCCAACATGTGATTTGTTAAGACTAGCATAATTGTCTTTGCTATTTACAAAGTAGTAGCGGAGTTACTGAGTCAACTAAACACCTGCGGCGTACAGTAAAACAACACTTTACAATACTACGGGCATTGGGCTTTTCTGACAGTTTGGACTTGTCCCGAGTCTAACCTCGGAAGCCCGGCCCAAGCACAGCCTAGTTTTGGAGTGATCTCGATGACGCGAAGGTAAAACGCTGGGCCGGCTGGGGATTAGGAAATAATTATTTTTCCTCTCAAAAGTGAGAAAGGAAATTAGATTTTTAAAGGGAGCGACTCTGCTTTTATAGTTGGATTTTTGTGCAGCATAACAGCAACCGTCTAATCTCGTGATGTAGCAAGCGCGGGTCATTTTGAGACAGCATTACCTGCAGCGGCTGCTCCTCAGAAGGGAAGAGCTCCGACCGCATGAGCTCTGATCGTGGTAGGCGGCCGCTCCTCAAGCGCAAGAGATGAGAGAGCTCGGACCAATGGCCTCGAATTGTGGTGTCGGACCACGTACAGGATAATATCATAGCGATGAAAACAACAGTGGACACCATAGCCTCAGCGCCACTCGTTGCTCCCACATCGAAGCCCTTACAAGGCAAGGTATATATAGACGACGGCCATATGAAAGCTTGAGATCTGGCCCAGATCCGGAGCTAGGGATGGTGCGGCAACGCTCCGTGAAGATCCGGTCAATCTGGATGACTACTCTTCGCTTCAGCGTCTTCATCTTTTACTAGCGTTGTTCATACATTTCTATTGACCTATGTTATCTTAGCATCGATTCGCGGATTCGCTTTCTTAGACGACACAACTCATTTTTTAGATGCACTCTATGGACTTGATGATCGTGTGCCTATTGGCTAGCTCGCGAATCTGTCATCGTAGAGTCGAACATCTAAAAATTGTTTGTCTAGCCTTGAGAAGGTGGCCGTTGCTATTGGCTAAGATTTAGTGGTATGGCGGCATTAGCTCGGAATGAGGGTGGTTGCAACACTAGGATCTCCAGTACTTCGACTTCAGGGAGAAATCCCTAGGTCTGACCTTAGTTGGTTGTGCCTGGCAATGGCCTTGTTGAAGGCATTGTTTTTGTAGTCTGAGGATTTACTCTCCGAGGTGAAATCCTTTGGTCTGACTTTCACTGGTTGGATCATGGCAATGGCGGTGCGTGTGCATATCGAGTCCTTCTTAGAGGCGTTGTCATTGGAGAGTTTTTATCACAGTCCAAGTGTTGCTATGATGGTGGATAGCCTTGAAGACAATATTGCGTGATGTAGTTTACCGCGACGGTTCCTTTGCCTTTTCTTGTGTGTGTGTGTTTGGCTGTGTACACCCTAGCTGTGTAGAGGCCGAAAGTCTTCTTAGTATAATTGTATCACCTTGATGTAATTTACTAAGATTAATAAAAGTTTCCTTTATCGAAAAAAAATATGAAAGCTTGAGAAGGCAGCCACCTCTGAACATAGAGGAGGTGGTGGCAACGCTGGGGGGAGGGTTGGGGCTCGCTGCCTCTGTTGTTGCTACACGGGGTAGAGCGCGAACATGACCCGTGGTTGCGCCGTGACAGACAAGATCAGCTGGGGGCTAAGTACAGAAAGCAATCGTGATCGAGATAAGAAGAGCGATACATATTAAGTAGTAAGGAAAGGGACTCGTGGATAGGGACATAAGGCGTAGAACAAGAAAAGAAAAGGGTATACACAGACATCCGAGCAGGGTTAACAAAACCGAAATTCAAAAACCGGTTCGGTTTTCGTAAAAATCACTCAAAAAACCGCTCGAAAACCGTCAAAAACCGAAGGGTTAAAAAATAAAAAAAAATCGAAAATCGTTCAGTTTTCAACGAAAATCGTGGCTTTTCACAAAACCAACAAATTGAATGTTCTTCGAAAATGGTTTTGAGCGGTTTTTTTAACGAAAACCGCGGTTTTTCAATGGTTTTCGAACATATAAATTTTTTCAATTTTTTTTTAAAATTAGACCGGTTTACCGAGCGGTTTTGGATCTCGAACCGGAGCGGTAAAGTCGAAAACCGCAGTTTTCAAGTGGTTTTCACCGGTTTTGTTAACCCTACATCCGAGGCTACTAAGGCGTAACACAAGAAATATGGAGCTATCTATTGATAAGTTGTTTGATTTTTTTTCAATCTCAGCCTTTTTTTAGCCATAGGATTTGCATCCGATGGTACTATGCTTTATCTACCCTCAACTCTACAAATACAAAACACAAATAAAAAATTTCTAACCTAGACAAAAAGTAAATCTACGTGAACCCCTGCAAAATACAATAACAAAAAATTTATAACTTAGATAAAAATAAAGTAAATAAAAGTGAACCCTACAAATACTAATAAACAAATAGAACTAAAATTACAGAAGAGTGGTACTAAAATTGCACATTACTTAGCACTACAATTTTAGGTTTAGTCTTATGTAATTTTATGTGATTGAGAGAAAAAATTTCATGCAACTGAAAATAAGAAACTCGAAGAAATATTCGTATTGGACGTGCATGTCCAATCAATTCTCTTTTTAAAGCCCTGCAGAATTTCCTAGCAGCTAGTAACACTTCTGCCTGTCGGTCACCGCCACCTCAACGCTATGAATCAACTCCGAATCCACATTCTCTCTCTCCTCCTCCACTCTGCATCCCATCTCCCACCTCCTGAGTCACTCCTCTCTTCTCTCTTCACCGCCTCTCCACTGAAACCCTTCTCCGTCGAGGACTACCTCGTCACCACCTGCGGCCTCCAACAAGTCCAAGCCCTCAAGGCATCCAAGAAATTGTCCCATCTCAGCTCTTCCTTCAAGCCCGACATCATCCTCACCTTCCTCTCCGGCCTCAGCGTCACTCAAGTTGGTATATG
The DNA here is from genome assembly GCA_036346375.1 of Guadua angustifolia. Taxonomy (NCBI): domain Eukaryota; kingdom Viridiplantae; phylum Streptophyta; class Magnoliopsida; order Poales; family Poaceae; genus Guadua; species Guadua angustifolia. The sequence continues at coordinate 28,006,366 of CM070505.1, read as the reverse complement.
CCACTACCTCAAAGGCCCAAATGACAACCTATGTGCAATTGGACATGCCTTAGGATTAGGGGAGATCCGTGTGTTAGAGCTAGAAAAAAAGATTAATGAGCAACGTCATGGTTTTGGAGTTTTTTTTCTTAAAAACGACTAAGGTAGGAAAAGAGCCTACTTATGTATATATATTCATATAGCCATACATATAAGTTCATTAAAAAAAGATATATAGGTGAGTTGTACATAGAGGTGGGCATTAGGGTAGGCTTTCCCACGGTACGGCACAGCCTACGACACTATTCCATTTGGGTCGGACCTGCATGACATATTGATCAAGCTGTGCTAGGCCTCGTGGCAGGGCACGACAAGTGGTACAGCACGGCACATGTCCATGGGCAATGCTCAGATAGCATAGCCTGTTTTGGCTTGCTGCAGCATGCATGGCCTGTGATCAAGCCCGTGGCGGCAAGTAGTAGCGCTCTACCGGGAACACGGAGGAGGCAAGGGGAGGTGGCCGTGCCATGGTGGCTGATGACGTGAAGGCCGGTGCAGGGGAGTCAGCCAAAGGCAGAGGTGGAGGCCGGGGGAGGGGGAGGTGGCTGGGGTAGGAGAGGTTGGAGCAAAGGGGGAGGCGACTGGGGCAAGGACGGCAAAGGGGCAGGTGGTTGGGGCGAGGATAGTGGCGAGGAAGGTGGTTAGGATGGAGGAGGGCAAGGTTGATGGGGCATTTGGGGCAGGCTCGGCTAGGAAGAAAAATGGAAAAGAAAGGGAAGAAGGAAAGAAAAGAAGGAAAAAAGAAAAAGAGAAGGAAAAGAACGAAAGGTGGGAAAGATAAAGGAAAAAAGGAAAGAAAAAGAAAGGAAATATAGGAAGAAAAGAAAAGAGAAGACAAGACAACACGACAAGAGAAGAAGAGAAGAAAAAGAGAAAAGGGGGCGGGACCAGATTTTTCGTGACAAATCTGATTTTCGTTCACATGCAATTAAGGAGTTGTCCACAGTAGATTTATGAGTTCTCGACACTCATGATTGAGAGAGCGATGGGTGAGAGAGCTGAGAGATATTGAGAGAGCGATGGGCGAGACAGAGAGGTGAGAGAGAGACTTAATCTACAGTTACCAAAGGACCATGCGTCTTCGATGTTGAGAGAGGGAGCAACAAGCAAGAGAGACAGAGAGAAATTGAGAGAGGCGAGCGAGAGAGAGCAGCTTTTTACAAGATACAAGTATTTGTACTAAGGAGCATCATGTACTAACGCAAGCACTACAAAGTTTTTCCGGAGACAATACTTATGTTCATAACATGGCAATAACTTCATACCTATTCAAGAATGAATAAATTTGAGTTCTTTATCCTCCAATATTTGTGTCAACTACCTTAACTCGGTGTGTCTCCATCTCATTTTCTCTCATCACAATAGTGCAAATGGGTTGGGCCTAGTCTAGTATAGCACGAAGTCAGCACGAATCGTAAATGGGTCATGCTTGAGCTCACCGTGGTGGCACGGCATGGTTTAAGCACGTGGCCCGATGGGCCGTGCCATGCGGACCTAGCCCGGCACGATGCCCATGACTAGTTGTACAGATGTAAGATCGAGGATGCTAACTAAAGGAGGAGTAATAAGTGGTTTTAAAAATTCTTCTCTAAAGATCACTATGGCTAAAATCTAGAATTAATGCTGGAGCATAAATCAAATGGTTTTGACAACTAAGACCTAAATCCTCTAAGCTCACTATGTGCACTAACAATCTGAGACTAAACTAAGGTTTGCAATCCTAGGTTGGCAAGCAAGCAAGTTAATTCTCAGTATGTAAATGAGCAATAAAAAGCAAACCACAATTGACACACATTTTTTTTACTATGATGTTCGAAGACTTGCCGGCCTCCCTTAATCCACGTTGAGGTAAGGCCAAACAAATTAGACCGGCTCCACGAATTAAGCCAAGCACTTCGGATCCACTAGTGGTACCTCTTTCCCCCTCCAGATAGGTGAGCTCTAACCTTTACAATTTACCAGACTTTCTCACAACCTTTTTATAGATCACCAGACCATGACGCCTCCACGCTGTCTAGGTATCAGCAAACACTAAGAATAATAAGTCAAGCCTCTTATTTGATCTTCATCAAGTGCAACATATGCACAAGGATGTTTAATCCTCTTCTAGATACAACACATGCAACTAGAGACTTCTCTCCTTACTCACAAAGTGCAACACATGCACAATGTAGAGGAGAGGCTCACACTAGCTCAAGAGAATGTAAATGAAACATCAAGAGTTATCAAATAAGAATCTCTAGCTCAAATGCTTCTCAAATCAATCAAAGATAGCTTTATGAGCTCTTTAGATTTTGCTCTCACAAGAATACCTTCAATGGGTGCCAAAACCACAACAAAACCCTTCTCATTCGGCCTCTTATAAAGCTTCTAAAAGAAACTAGTTGTTTGGGGGTAAAATAAAAAAATGCAAAACTTGGTGCTTATGCCCATCTAAGAACAGTAGCACCAGTCTCAGGCTCAACGGTTAGTTTTGTGCATTAAATACACCGAAACTAGCCATTGCTACAGTACCCCAGTTCTACCGTCCATTTAAAATCGGTAGCACCAGCCATTTCAATCCAAAAACACCTCTCTAAAAAATAACTTCCGCATTTTGGAGTGGTACTATCGCTGAGGCAGTATTACCGCCCATGTAGGACAGGTACTACCGCCTATATAGGGGCGGTACTACCACTGTTTTAGCAACTAAAATAAATTTGTAAAACACATTTATAAATTCTAATTAATGCTCCAAGATAAAATACATGAACATCCATATTTTGCAAAAACACATTTGCAACTATAAATCTTGCAAATAAGAGCAATCAAGATTACATCTTTGAGCCATGTGATAATCAACACATGATCAAACCAATTTGCAAATATGCATTTGCAAAGTTTAGTCATATGCTTCAAAGAATTCCATAAATATCAACTTGTTTGCAAAAGATATTTGCAAATAACAAATCTACACTAATAAAAGCACAACGAACACGCATAAACTCAAATATAGCCATGTTATGATCAACACATTGTAACATCCCAAATTTTTTGCCTTTTTGAATTAGTTAATAGTGTTTTGTTGCAATTTGTGAATTTTGTGGATTTATTGGATTTTTTTTGGGATTTATTTGAATTATTTTAAATTAAATATATTAACCTTTTGTCAAAAAATAATTAATTATAGATAAAATCTAAATAAAGTTTTGCTAAAAATATTTTATTTGGGTCCAGAATGTCTCAAAGTATTTTTGAGATTTTTCTCGGATTTTTCCTGGTATTTTAGTTGCCTCAAATAAATCAAAACTATTTTCTATAATTACATTAAAAGAAAAACCCGAGTTAACCCCGAGAACAGTAGTGGGACGAGCCCATCTACTGTGTGCACACAGGCCTGGTATTGTGCGGCCCAATCCGTTTTGTGTTGCTAGCCCGCTTGGCCCATTCTCTAGAAATTTTAGCTCGGGCCGTTGGATTGTGATCGGATGGACTTCATCAAGCTGCGTAGTCAAGGTAATCTCAACCGTCAGATCCTGATCAGAGCGTTCCCACCAAACCTTATCCCCGCGTCAGAGACCAACTGTTGGATCTTGATCGAAGGGCGGAAATTAGCGCGTACCGGTTCGGGGCTCTTCCGAATCCGAGCCGTTGCAGAGATTGCGTGTGCAGTTGAGATCATGCGTCGCCAAGAAACCTCTGTGACCGTCCGATCGTCATCAAAGGGTGCCACGTTATCGTCTTCACAACGAATTCAGCGTCGTGGCCGCCACGGACTCCGTGTCCGACTCGCCGCATGAAGAGAGCACAGAACTGGTGGTGAGATCAATGGAATATTAGTCATACCCTAAGAAAAATCAGGAATGCTATTTTACGGTTGCACGTTCACGCCGTTTCGTGCGGCTGGAGTCTTGGAGTGTGACACGTGGTGTTGGAATCACTGCATTGATCGTTGCATACACTAATTCAATGAGATCACTGTATTGACTTTCAATCAAACCATGCGATACGGTTTGATTTTTTTGAGTGAAATTTTTTTATTTGAAAAACTTTCTGATTTGATTTTTTGTATTTGAAACTTTTTGAGTTAAAACTTTCTAATCTGAAATTTTTTATTTAATTTTTTTGAGTTTTAAAACTTTTTTGTGTTGAAACTTATCGATTTTTTAGTTGAAACTTCCTATTTAAATTTTACAAAGTTTAAAATGTTATAATTTTAATTTTTTGTGTTAGAGAGGGAAGAAAGTGGTGAGGGAATTGAGCAGGGGAAAGGGAAAGGAGAGATGGATGGAGAAGATGATATATGATAGTATCTTAGAAGGCAACATATTCTCAAGACATGAGGTTTCTCATACTGTACACAAGACACCAACTAATAAAAGTCAAGAAAAATTCTAAAATTTTTTTGTAGATATACTTCATAGATTACTCTATCTATGTATGAAGTTTCAAAATCAAATTCATTATATATAAAGAATTACAAAAAAGAGAAACAATTTTATAACTCTTGATAAATAATGAATTTGAACATACAATTTTATATATAGGTAGAGTAATCTATGAAGTACATTTACAATTTTTTCAGAATTTTTCGTGACTTTTATAAGTTGGTGTGCACGATATGTACACGAAAAACTCTGTGTGCACAGGATATGTTATCATCTGATTTTAGATTTGTTAGTTCACTCAAAATAGTCATTGGTGAAACAAATTACAATCATTTCCGGGTTAAGCACCTGGACTTTAAGGTTTGGACCCTGCCCAAGTGCCCCCAGCCATTGCAATTTCTCCTGGTCGCCAGCAATCCTTGCGCCGCCGCCGCGCCATGATCCATCTCCGGAAGCGCATCCTTTCTCTCCTCGTCCACTCCGCATCCCCTTCCCCGGCCGCTCACATCTCTCCCCCCTTCTCCATCCCCCGGTTCCTCCTCTCCACCACCGCATCCGTTTCCCCCAAACCCTTCGCAGTCCAGGAGTACCTCGTCACCACCTGCGGCCTCACCCAAGCCCAAGCTCTCAAGGCCTCGAAGAAGCTCTCCCACCTCAAGTCCCCCTCCAAGCCCGACGCCGTCCTTGCCTTCCTCTCCGACCTCGGCCTCCCCCGCTCAGACTTGGCCGCCGTCGTCGCCAACGACCCACGGTTCCTCTGCGCCAGCGTGGAGAAGAACCTATCGAAACGCGTTGTCGAGCTCACCGACCTCGGCCTCTCGCGCTCCCAGATTGCGCGCCTCATACCGCTCGCCCGCTGCTCCTTCCGCAGCAGCTCCCTCGGATCAAACCTTGGCTTCTTGCTCACGATCTTCGGCTCCTTCGACAAGCTCCTGGAGGCTGTCAAGGTGAACTCTAGCCTCCTTGGCTCTGACCTCGAGAAGGTGGTCAAGCCCAACCTGGCCCTCCTCCAGCAATGCGGGGTAACTGTCTCCCACTGCCGCTCCAATGGGCTCATGTCTCGGGTGCTCAACAGGCCTTGCAAGCACCTCCAGGATTCCCTCACCCTCGTTGATCAGTTTGGCGTAGGACGGGGTTCGGAGGTGTTTAGCTCTGCACTTGTGACAATTGCACTCTACAGCCGGGCGAAGATCGACGGGAAAATAAGGTTTTTTGAGGAGCTTGGGTGGTCGCGTGACGATCTGTTGGTTGCGTTTAGAAAGGCACCATGCATCATGAGTTTGAGTAAAGAAAAGATGCAACGAAGTATGAAGTTCTTGACAGAGGATGTCGGGCTGGAGATACCATACATTGCACGAACGCCAGCTCTGCTGTCGTATAGCGTTGAGCGCCGGTTGGTGCCACGCCATTGCTTGCTCAAATTTCTCAAGGCAAAAGGGTTGGTGCGAGATAAATTTAGCTTCTATTCCATTGCCGTGTTAGGCGAGGACAAATTGTAGATAAGTTTGTGCATCCTTACGGTCTTGCCGATGCTTATGCTTCTAGTTGTGCTGGAAAGCACCGGTGGAGCTGCTCTCTTAAGGACACAAGCAAAAGAGTGTTGAAACTTGTTCTACAACTGTGCCAACAAGATGGAACTATTTTATGGTTAGCCATCCCCCTGATTGATTTTTGCTATGTTTCAAACTTTTGCTAGCAGTGATCGACTGTATATTACTAGATGAAGAGCAGAGATCTAGAATGTGACTTTCAATTAAGCTGGATATGAATTATGGAACGAAATTTCTAGAAGTGAACAGATATTCTTGATTTATTTTCTTAGGTTTTTCACAACCAGATATTTGTGTGTCATTTTACTTGATTGAAGGTATGCATTTGGATTGACTTGGCCCGTGTCTGTTGTTTCTATTATTCTAATTTTTTTGTGTAACCTAGCAACTAGCAAATTTTGGCAGTGCAAATACCAGCTCTGCTGTTGTATAGCCTTCAGTACCGGTGGGTGCCACAACATCAGTTGCGCAATGTTCTCAAAGCTAAGGGATTGCTAGAAACAACATTAGGCTTCTATTACACAACCACAATAAGTGAAAACAAATTTATGGATAAGTTTGTCTTTACAAAGAGAGTGGTTCAGGTCTTGCAGATGATTATGCTTCTAGCTGTACTGGGAGTGGAAAGCGCCAGTGGAAGTGGCTTCTTTAGAAGACAAAGGTGAAGAGAATGTGCTGACAGTTATTCTGCGAAAGTACCAAAGATATAGAGCAATTTCAAGGTTAACCATCCCCTTGGTTCGTTCTCGCAATGTTTATTTTGCTTTTGGTGGAACTGTAGCTTTACTAATTGGTGAAGAGAAGATCTCAAGAATGTGAATTTCCATTTAACTGGATATGAAGTAGGGAATGAAATTTCGAGAAGTGGACAAACGTCTCTAATTTATTTTCATGGTTTCTTTTCATAATTAGATGTTTATGTGTCAATATTTGTTTGCTTTCTTAAATTAAGACATATTTGTATTGACTCAACTCATGTCAGTCATTTCAACTATTGTAATTTGTAGAAACTAGCAATTTTTGGAACATTGCAGACTGGAAATGCTTTGTAGTTTTTTTTTTCTGGAACCAAATTTTTGCAAGAAGTATCCTTTGCTCTGCACAAACCAAGCTGAGATTTGTCTGAGTCTCCATTACAGAATGTCACTGTGCTAATCAAGGACTGAATATTAGTTAGTCAGGTTAGATGAGTTACGATGAGGTAAATTGAAATCTTTTGCAGCACAAAATGTCATAACTCTGTCACTGTTGCCAACTTGGCATCTATTTATATGGGGCAACAATAGAGTGTTGAATGTTGAGCTCATATGGAGAACAAGTAGGGAGGAATTAGACACAGCAAGCCACAACCTGTTTTTTTTTATTAAAAACCTTGGAGACAGTTCTGCGTTCTGCTTTTCCTTTTTTATTTAAAAAAATTTAAGGCCTGCTTAGCTGAGATGGATTTGATTTAGTTCTTTTGGAAAATAAAATTTGTAAAATACGACACAAATTCAACGGTTTCTTGTAGATTTCTGATCGTAAACTCTTATCTGGTTTTTATTCCAAATAGATTTGGAAAAGGTTGATGTGCACTACAATTAGGAGAAGACAACGATTGACCGCAAATCTGTAGTTTTGGAGAAGACGATTGGATTTTGGACATGGAAATATGCACTGCAGTGTCTAAGCTATTAGTGCTGCTAACCATGTGCTGTGCTGTTGTAACTTCGGAGTTTCTGATCTAATTAGTGTAGGGCATTTCTTTTGGTAGTTCGCAACAGTTGTGTACAGTCTCTGAACTTCCAGTTTTTTTCACACATAATCTTGTGAAATTTATTCTTGTAAGTATTGTCTTAATGCTTTTCCCTAAATGGAGGTTGGATATCTGGCAGAAATAAACCTGTCATTGCATCGATTTTAGCTGTTGCTAATGCCTGACAGAAGTTGCGAAGGTTGGAAGAATGGGCATTTCAAGAATAAGGAACCAAGGAAAATGAGCCAAGTGACCACGACCATATTCAATGCTGATGGTTGCATAGCATCACTTTAGGACATAATAATGGGGAGATCACTGGCACATTGGATGGTAGGCCGGAGGAGAGCATCAATCAGTAGGCGCCATGATGGATCATGCATTTTGCCCACAAAATGTTTTTGGGAGTTTATTAAACTTGTGTGGGATGTATAAAAGGCATGTACCATTTAAGGTTTTCAACTGTAAAGTGTCAAGCTAAGCATATTTGGGTTCGTTGGATTTCAGAAATCTAAGCGAGAACTTGTTTTTTTTTTTCGTGCTGAAGAGTTTAGTTATTTATTCGTAACATATGTGATTCTACAACTCTAACCATCATATTCTCTCAGTATACATCGTGTGTAATAAGCAGGATATTCTTAAGCTATTGTAATGAATGGCTTCGAAATGATCATTCCTCAATTTATCTACCTCTTACTAGACCTGTTCAAACGTAAGGTCGAAAAGCCAGCCTTAAGAGGCCGTCCGCCCAGTCACGTCCGAGAAGGCTAGACCCGAAGCCCAGAAAAACCCAAAAACCTCTTTTTGAAATAAATTATTATTATTATTATTTAATTTATTTTGAAATATTACTATTTATGTCATTACCGAATAAAATATTAGATTTTGTTATTGTTGTTGACATATGATTGGACTTTATCTCTTTATGTACTAATCTGAAACTATCTCTAGTAGTTTTTTTACTATAAATATGGCCATTATAAAAAAATATCTAATAGAAAAGAAGTTTTTGCCTCTCTATATTATGTGTACCTCCTGTAATTATTCTTGCCATTTAATGAGTATATCATATTTAATCTACAGCAATCGTCGTTGTTTTACACCACATTATCAGTACCACTGCTCTCAAGGCTAAACTGCCCCAGTTCGCGGTCACCGTGTCAGTAGCGATGCTGGCAATTGATTGGCGCGTAAGTCACCAAGACCGGACATTAGCGTGGTGAGTGTGACAACATTGAGGGCAATTCCAAGACTGACTGTTTAAGGGCTCCGACTGCTGTGCAAACAGGGCTCTCGTGCAAACACCGTGCAAACCAACTAAGCAAAGTTTTAAAAAATTCTGAAAAAAATCATGGATATACATCTCATCTTACCCCATCTACATATAAAATTTCATGATCAAATTCGTCCTATGCTAGAAGTTACAAAAAAGACAAATTTCTGACAAACTTGAATAGTTCAAATGCACCCTAAATTTGTCTTTTTTGTAACTTCTAGCATAGGACGAATTTGATCATGAAATTTTATATGTAGATGGGGTAAGATGAGATGTACATCCATGATTTTTTTCAGAATTTTTTGAAATTTTTCTTAGTTGGTTTGCACGGTGTTTGCACGGGAGCCCTGTTTGCACAGCAGTCGGAGCCCTGTTTAAGAGTTTTAGCAAACTTAACTATGGTCATAAACACAAATAAATTTATATACACATCACACAAGCAGATTTGAAAACCGTAGAAAGTTTGTATTTACTAAAAGTATAGTACAATATATATGTGAATATCTTATGGATAAAAATAAAGAAACATGAGTCACGTATCTCACTACAACATTACCAACCCTTCAATAATTAATCAAGAAAAGTCCAACCACACACTAAAAGAAACTTTGCAAGATAAAAATTGTTGTAAAACATAGTCGTTCACCCATCGATCAATCACAGAAATCGTCGTCGCAATTACGAGAGCAAGAACACACAATGTGGGTGGAATTCTCTCTCGCTTTATTAGATTGATTAATTACAATAGGAAGCATCCAATATATATAGCAATATGAGAGAGGAGTTCGGATTCGCCCACACCATAAAGAGATAGAGTCCAAAACCAAATACGGTTTAGAATTCTTATCTCATAACACTCCCCCTTTGATGAATACTGCATAATGCATATGTCTCGTTAAAAACTCCACTTAAAAACCCAGTGGGAAAAAGGAGATGGAGAAAAAAGTACATTGCACTCGCACTTTATGTTGCACTAGCGACCTGGCGGGCAGGTGGGCGATCAGGCCCTGCCCGCCGGGCGTCGGCCTCCGTAGCGGCCTGGCGAGCAGGCGGGCATTCAGGTCCCTCTCGCCAAGCCATGCAGACAACCAAAAGAATGAGAGGGAGGCTTCGCCTCAAAGTCTCCTTCCCTGACACGCTATGTCAGGGCTGACACACGGTGTCAGGGCCATTGATTGCGAAGAGATCTGCTATCGACACAACGACGGCCCATCCCTCTGGCGCCTCACACCTAACCCGTCGCAGGAACATCATATCCCAGGCGGATCGGACGAAGCTATACAGCGACATTAAATGAGGCTTAAGGGACAGGGCGACATTAATGAGTGTAATAAATGAGTCATAGATCAATATGATGTCACCTTCCTACCGCCCGAGCCAACCTAGTCTATATAAGGGAACTCTGGTGCATGGGGAAGGAGATAGCCTTTCTGTCGAAAGACTTAATGAAAAAAGAGAAGAACGAACCAAAAGAGGCTTTGTAACCAGCTCAACATACATCAACAAAGGTCTAGTAGGACAGAGGGCTATTACCCACACCGGGGGCCCGAACCTGGGTACATCGTTGTGTTCTTTGATCTGTTGATCCCCGGGATTCCTCGCGCGAGAGTCATTAGGGTTTCTAATCGCGAAGACGCCCTCTACCGAACCTTAACCTCCGTTCTTGGAGGACCCCTTGTTCGTTGACAAGGTCCTATCCGGCGAAATATGCCGGGGGCACGCCAGGTGGGGGGCTATCGGTTGGCTCACCCGACCATCTCTCCGGCGGATCCGGATCTTCTGTCGGAAGGACCGCGCATCTGGTGATGGTGGGTTCACACTCATAGCGACAAGAGGCGGTGGAGGCTAGCAGCGCTCGGAACACGTCTCGACACTCCCGCTGGACGAGGGATCATCTCACGCCACCCCCGCAGGGAGGCGGTGGTGCCCCCTTGGCTCCGGCAGAACATCCAGTTCGGCGATGCTGGCCATGGAGGTGGCCACCCTGGCCCAGAATCTGCATGCAGTCCGTCTCCTCCTGAACCACCCTCCGGTGGAACTTGCAGGAGACACCCCGGCCATGCCATGGCTGTGGGACATGGCTGGCCTCATAGACGCGCCCACCGACCGCATGGGGAGGTTCGGCCGGTCGGCACCGTCGGTACCCCGATCAAAGGTGCGTCCGATCGCACCCAAGCTTCAGCCGCCCTAGCGAGAGCGCTCGGCCAGAGAGGGCGAGTAAAGGAAAGGGCATACAAGATGAGGGACCTGGTTCCGCGGGGAGCTATGAGGACCTGAGGGTTCATATGGAGGAGCATCGCCGGCAGTGCGGCGATGATTTGCATAACCACCCGTCGCGCCCAAAAGCAAGGCCGCGACAGGCGGATGGCTCTTGGGGATGAAGGCTCCTCCCATGATTCCCACCTTCGAGCAAGAAGGAGGTCCACTCCTCCGATTCTCTAGGGAGTCGAGATCCGCACTCCCGGCACGGTCTCCGGGTCGGGGTTTAGGTGGACGGCAGGACTTCCCCTACGGTGTGGGGTGCCAGGCGTTTTCTCGACGGCTGCGCCGTGTGGCGTGGCTCGAAAGGTTTCGCCCGGCATCCATCGAGAAGTACGACGGCACCACCAACTCAGATGAGTTCTTGCAGATCTACACCACGGTGGTGCGGGCCGCTGGCGGGTCCGAAAAAGCTATGGCCAACTACTTCCCAACGGCCTTGACGGGGTCCGCCCGGTCCTGGCTGTTGAACCTCCCGCGAGGATCGGTACACTCGTGGGAGGAGTTGTGCGGTCTCTTTGTCGCCAACTTTCAAGGCTCCTACACACAACCGAGCGTGGAGGACGATCTCCATGCCCTCGAGCAGGAAAGAGGGGAATCGTTGCGCGACTTCATTTGACGCTTCAGTCATTATCGCAACACGATCCCCTGGATTTCCGAGCAGTCGGTCATCATCACCTTTCGGAGAGGCATTCGAGACCACAAGATGCGGGAGAAGATGGCCACCCACAACATCACCACTACCTCCGAGCTTTTCTCCCTCGCGCACAAGTGCGCGCGGGCGGCTGAGGCTTGGGGGCCGGTGACTGGCCCCACGCGCGGATGTGGTAGAGACAAAACTGGGACCTTGAGGGGTCCCGACCCTGCGAGCAAGAGGGCGAAGAGGCGCGAGGCGATTGAGACCAAGCGGGTCCTGACTGCTGAGCGCGAGCATAGGGACACCCAGCCGCGAAGGCGCGATCGCCGTGAATGGCGAGATGACCACCGTGACCGGTGAGATGATCGCCGCGGTCGGAGGAATGACTGCCGTGAGGAGGAGGGCAGACCCTTCTGCCCGATCCACAGGACCAACACCCACGACCTGGCCAGCTGCCAGGTTGTGAGTAAGATGGTCGAGCAGCGGCTTAAGGAGCGTCGCCCCCGTGACGACGACCAAGACGAAGACCCTGCCCCGCTGGCCTTCCAGCAGGCAGACCAAACCGTGGCATACATTCATGGTGGTTCGACCACCTACCCCTCCAACACGACGTATAAACGCTGAGGAGGGAGATTTGCGCCACGGCACCGAGTTCAGGGGCGTGTCGGATGCTGAAGTGGTCGGAGGAGCCGATCACTTTCAGTCGGGCCGACCACCCTGAGAGCACTGCCGGCCTAGGTCACCTTCCGATCGTGGTTTCGCCCACAATCCGGAATGTGAAGCTCGGACGGGTGCTAGTGGACGGAGGGAGCTCCATCAACCTCCTGTCCTCCATGGCATTCCGGGCGCTCCAGATATCGAGCCAGGAGTTGCGCTCAGCCTTGCCCTTCTATGGCATCGCCTCGGGAGCTGGCTCGGTCCCCTTGGGTCAGGTGTGCCTCCCCGTCACCTTCAGAGAGGAAAGCAACTACCGTACGGAGCTAGTCGACTTCTTCAACCTCCTGTACAACGCCATACTGGGCCAACCGACATTGGCCAAGTTCATGGCGGCGACCCACTATGAATACATGGTGGTGAAGATACCAGGGCCTAGTGGCCTCATAGTCATCCGGGTGGATAGGCCAGAAGCCTTGCATTGCCACAAGCACGCACTGGACCTGGCCGGCGCCACCTGCGTGAAGCCGGCTGATGCCGCCTTCTTGGGAGCCCCTCTGGCGCAAACCCGTGCCTCGCCCGGCTCGGCGGGCGAGGTAAAGGTGGTCTCCCTGAGTGAGGGCGAGCCCAGGAAGACCGTCTTCATTGGCGCCAGCCTCAGCGCCAAATAGGAAGACGCGCTTGTCACCTTCCTCCGGTCTAACTCCGACGTGTTCGCCTGGCAACCGTCCGATATGACTGGGTCCCTAGGGAGGTGATCGAGCACCGATTGGCAATGCTCCCAGGAGTGCGCCCGGTCCGACAAAAGGTCCGGAGATAGGCACCAGAGCGGCAAGATGCCATTCGGGAGAAGGTAGAGAAGCTGCTACGCGCAGGGATTGTTAGGGAAGTCTCTCATCCTGAGTGGCTTGCCAACCCTATGCTTGTCAAGAAGTCCAACAGGAAGTGGCGGATGTGTGTCGACTTCACTGACCTCAATAAGGCCTGCCCAAAGGATCCCTACCCGTCGATCTCATTGTTGACTCGACGGCAGGGTGCGAGTTGCTGTGCTTCCTGGATGCGTACTCCGGGTACTACCAGATTAGCATGGCGGCGGAAGATGAAGAAAAAACCGCTTTTCTAACCCCATGGGTGTTTATTGTTATATCAGAATGGCTTTTGGGTTAAAAAATGCGGGTTCTACTTATCAACGTGCCATGCACATTTCTTTCCGTCCACAAATAGGAAAAAATCTTGAGGTGTACGTTGATGACTTGGTTGTGAAAGTTAAGAAGAGCGAGGAACTGATGGAAGACCTGGAGGAAACTTTCACCAAACTCCAAAAAAATTGTTAAAGCTCAACCCCGAAAAATGTGTGTTCGGCATACCCTCTGGGAAGCTGTTAGGATTCCTCATATCCAATCGGGGCATTGAGGCCAATCTTGACAAGATAGCGGCCATCGAGCACATGAAGCCACCGGTTCGGCTCAAGCAGGTTCAGTGCTTGGCTGGTCGCCTCGCCTCCCTCGAGCGATTTATCGCCCGGTTGGAAGAGAGAAGCCTGCCCCTATTCAAGCTGCTAAAGAAGACCAACCATTTTGAGTGGACTAAAAAGGCTCAGCAAGTATTTGAAGACTTGAAGCAGTACCTCTCCTCTCTGCCAGTGCTGGTCGCCCCCAAGTCTAGTGAACCATTGCTCCTGTACATCGCAGCTACCCCTGCTGTGGTGAGCGTGGTACTAGTGGTAGAGAGAGAGGGCGTCTAGAAACCGGTCTACTACGTCAGCAAGGTGCTACAAGAGGCAGAGACCAGGTACCCACAAGCACAGAAGATGTTGTACGTCGTCCTGATGGCGTCCAGGAAGCTGCGACACTACTTCTAGGGACGAGAGATCACGGTAGTCACTGCATATCCTCTGCGAGAGATCCTCCACAACCGGGAAGCTGAAGGCCGTGTCGCCAAGTGGTCGGTGGAGCTGGGGGAATTCTGCCTCAAATTTGTACCCCGCACCGCTATCAAGAGCCAAAAGCTGGTGGAGTTCGTTGCCGAGTGGACTCCCGCCGCTCTTGAAGCCGAAGAGATGCCCGCGCCTTCCCCCTGGACGCTGTTCTTCAACGGCTCCTTCAGGCTCGAAGGCGCGGGGGCTGGAGTGGTCCTGGTCTCCCCGACCGGCGACATCCTCCAGTACGTGGTCGCCTTGGACTTCAAGGCTACCAACAATATCACCGAATACGAAGGCCTGCTGGCAGGGCTGCACACCGCCTTGGCGTTAGGCATCTGGCGCCTCCAAGTCAAAGGCGACTCCCTGCTGGTCATCAATCAGGCACGAAAAGAATTTCAATGTTCTGACCCTACCATGGCCGCCTACTTGGTGGAGGTCAGGAAGATGGAGCACCACTTCGAAGGACTGGGATATATCCATATCCCTCGATGTGACAACCACATGGCGGACGGGCTTTCAAAGCTCGCGTCCTCAAGAACCTCTGTCCCGGTCGGGGTCTTTGAAGAAAGACTATCGCGGCTGTCCGTCGCTGCCCCCGTTCAAGGTTGGGACGACGGTGCTGCCGTCGTGGCCTCCGACTCAGGTGGGCAGAATGGCGTGCCTGTCGCGGCCTCCAATTCAGGGAGGGAAGGCAAGACGCCCAAATTTCCCAGTCCGAGAGGAAGGCGGCGGTGTCATTTGGTGCGACACCGGGAAAAGCAGCTAAGCGGAGTACCCTGGCGATCACCACGTGATCACCACACTTGGCCGGGAAGGGCAGTGGATGAATCCTATCCTAACCTTCTTGCGAGACCAAGTGATCCCCGACGATGATGCCTCAGCTGAGAAAATTGCACGCAAGGCCAAGTGCTATACTCTGGTAGGTGGAGACCTATATCGCCGGAGTAGAAATGGAATTCTACTAAAGTGCATCACTCGGGAAGAGGGGAGCAATTTGCTCTCTGATATCCATGGAGGCATGTGCGGGAGCCATATGTCCAGTCGGACGCTGGTCGGTAAAGCGCTCCGCCAAGGATTTTATTGGCCTACTGCTCTCTAGAATGCTTGCGAGCTGGTGAGGAAATACGAAGCATGCCAATTCTTTGCCAGGCAAATCCACCGACCAGCCCATGCTCTGCAAACCATCCCGCTCTCTTGGCCATTCGCGGTCTGGGGGCTGGATATCCTGGGCCCGTTCCCGCGGGCCACAGGGGGCTTCACCCACCTATTCGTCGCCATCGAAAAATTCACTAAATGGGTCGAAGCCGAAGCAGTACGTGCCATCACGGCTTCTGCTGCTATTAAGTTCATCCATGGAATCTTCACCCACTTTGGAGTCGCCAATCGCATCATCACCGACAACGACACTCAATTCACCAGCGCGGCCTTCCTGGAGTTTTATGATGAGATGGGCACCAAGGTATGCTTTGCTTCGGTGGCCCATCCAAGGAGTAATGGCCAAGCGGAGCGTGCCAATGCGCTAGTGTTGAGGGGCCTAAAAACCACAGCATTTGATCGGCTCCACAAGTGGGGGCGCAGTGGACAGAAGAACTCCCGGCTGTGTTATGGTCACTCCAAACCACACCCAGTCGGGCGACTGGAGAAACACCTTTCTTCCTGGTCTACGACGCGGAAGCTGTCTTTCCATCCGAGCTGTCACTCGGCTCCCCGCGCGTCTCAGCGTTCAGCGAGCAAGGCCAAGAAGACCATTGCGGAGAAGAAGTTAACCTTCTGGAGGAGGTGCGCGACTAGGCGGCCCTGTGTGCCGCTCGGTACCAGCAAAGTCTCAGGTAGTACCACGCCACCCGGGTCCATGAGAGAACACTGGCAGTAGGCGACCTGGTCTTGCGCAGAATCCAGACGCATGCCAGGCACCACAAACTGTCTCCCCAGTGGGAGGGCCCCTTTAAGGTGGTCTCAGTATCTCGACCCGGAGCGGTCTGGTTGGCCACTGAGGATGGCCAAGAGCTGGCCAACTCCCACAACGTGGAGTTGTTGCGAAAATTTTATCCATAAAGAACTGTAAGTACTCGGTAGTTCACTCCAATCAGCTACAAGGGTGGGCTCTCCCCTAGCTGATCGGCGACTGCTGGCGGTCAGTAAAATTGTTCGCCTTAAAGGCTTTTGCTTTACTTTCCCTACTTGTGCCCCGGTGGGTAGTATTCTGCGTGGGTGTCGTTGTTATCGACAGTTTGGCCGCTCCTTGTTGATATGCGATAACACCCGGTGTTCATGTCGGGCAGGGACGGGCGACCAGGAGTGCGAGTGAGGCACGGTGCTCAAACGCGGCTCGTACACCTCGGGTTGTCACCGCGAACACTGCAGGCTGTCACCACGAACACCGCAGGCCCAAAACCACTCCTGGGAACCCGCTACCTTGACACGCAACGTCGCGGGCTGGTTCCGAGTCACAAGGGCTTAAGCTCCAAAAAAGGGACCATGACGACCCCGCATGGGGACTTACATTCTTTAATATATTTCCTGTATGCCCCGCGTAATGTCTACTTGTGTTTTCAGTAGCTACGTGCGATCGCAGATGAAGTACTGGAGCACTGGCCTAATTTAAACATTCAGGATCGCGCCGCGGCAAGCCTGGGGGATGGTCGCCCGACAGCCTATGACCAAGATCAATTGTTTGCATTGAGCATTGTCGACCTGTCTTTCATATTTACACCCTGTTGGGTCAGATTGTGCGTAGTTGTCACGGGTGCCGATAACCCGACGGCTCCTTGCTAATAAAAGGAGACGCCCAGCGTTCGCGTTGCGCGAGGACGGGTGACTAGGGGGTGAGTTCGGCACGGTGCTCAAACGCGGCTCGCACACCTCTGGTTGGCTCTGCGAAGCACCGCTGGCTGTCACTGCGAGCACCGTTGGACTAATATCACTCATGGGAACCTGCTGCCTTGCCGCGCGACGCTGCGGTCAGGTTCCAAGAGATCACAAGGATCTAAGTTCCGAAAGGACATGTACTAGTGACAACCTCGCGCAGGGACTTAAGACTATATTTGTGTACGTCATCCATGTCTTGCATAAATTTCATTTGCGTTTGTAGCGGCTACTTGCAGTCACTCAAGAAGCGCCGACGTATCGACCTAACCTAAGTGTTCAGGTTCGGATCGTGGCAAGGTTGGGGTTGGTCGCCCGGTGGTTGAGTTGAACAAACGCAATCAAACGCAGACAAACAAACACGCAGGTAAAGTAAAAAGATGCCAATTTCATTACAATTGTTAAGATTGTTTTTGGTATATAGACAGGCAAAACAAGAACAAAAAGGAAGAAGAAAACAAAGGCGGCGACCCAGGCCATCAGTTGTTGTTGACAACCTAGGATGTGCTCGTTGTCCTCCTCCACTTCTACCTCCACCGCCGCCACATCGAGGTCCGGGTCCTCCACCGTCATCAGCCCGGCGACGTGCTCCGCTGCCTCGCGCACGCGCACCTACGCCCAGGCCTCGTCCCCCTCAATGCCGGCCACGGCGGCCATTGGGTCGAAGGAGGGGTCACGGCTAGCGCAGCACGTCATCACGAACGACGCAGTGGCAACTGCGACTTGCCGTCCTTCCTGGGCGGAGCGGGCCACCAAGGCGGCGGGCAAGCCGCTGAGCGCCTCGGCGACTCGGGTGGTGCAGTGTGCATGCTGCATCACTGTAGTCTCGAGCGGCTCGTGGAGGTCCACTCCCAGCGGCTCCAAGGCCCTTGCCATGCGCCGGTAAGCTGGCTGGAGCATGACAGCGAGGTTGTGCAGCGTGTGACGCTGCTCCTCCACCGCGTGCTTCTACGCCGCCTCAGCCTCCTGCGCCTGGGTGAGCAGGGCTGCCCCAGTTACCCTCTCTTGGGCCAGCAGTGCCTCCCCTTCTCCCGCTCCTATGTCAGCTCCTCGCCTTGTGCCGCCATCTCTTTGCAACATCTGCGCCCATGTTGGATGGGCTGTGAGGTGAGGCGCCCAGGATCGCGCTTCACCAAGTCCGGCGAGCAACGCAGCCAAGCTGGAGGTGGGGGCGGCGAGCACAACCGAAGCAGGGTGAGTTTGAGTGCTGGCGGTGGCGACGTCCCCTTGGGCCACTTTGAAGGCGCTGGGTTGCTCTTGGGCAGAAGTCCTCGCTGCGTTTGTTGGCGCTGCGGATGTCTGCTGGGCCGAAGCACCTTGACGAGCCGCCCTTGGAGGCGACTTGAAGCTGAAGGAGGCTACCAGGAGCGTGAGCCCGCCTTGGCGGGCGGTGGCGGCAGTTGGAGTTGGCATCGGCAAAGGTGGCGCCGATGGAGGCGGCGCCAATAGAGTCGGTGCCACGGGAGTTGGTGCCATTGAAGTTGGCGCCGTCAAGGCCGGCGCTGCAGGAGTCGGCATTGGTGGAACCGGCGCCGGAGCAGGGGCGACGGACGTCGTCACCCCGGATGAAGACGCCACCACTCCGGGCGTGCTTTGAGGAGGGACGGAGTCGGTGGTGGCGGGAGCCTAGTCCCCGGTGTGGGGCCTCTTAGGGTCCGCACCCAAGGCGTCCGGAGCGCATGGCCGCTTGCCTGTGTTCCGATCGTCGGTTGGGGCTTGGTTCCTGATCACCAAGGGCCCGCAGGCCAGCAGCACAGAAGGGCCCATGGAGTCCATCGTCGGGAGCGACTTGATGATCCGAACGCGCTCTGCGGACTCCAGATCACAGAGCGGCCGGGCCCTGGCGGGGAAGTCCGGGACGCTCGGCATCGGCAGGAGCAACCCGGACAGCCATTTGGAGATGGCGGGGCTGTCCAAGCTTCCTGCGCCTAGCGAAAAAAAAGACACAATTGTCAACTGATGGCGACCACGAAAGGAGATATATATTCGTAAGAAGAGTAAAGAACCTATTGCCTGGATGCGTACGGGTCATGTTGTTGTCGCCATGTACTGCCATGCAGGACGGGCACGACGATGAAGGGGGCTGATCCTCCGGGCCACGAAGTCCCGGACTACCAGTGCCCCGATCAGGCCGGTGTCCCACAGCCGGTTGATGCGGGCCGCCATCGCCAGGAGTTTCGCTGTCTCCTTGACGAGCGAGCTCCAACTATCGCGCACTTTCGCCTGCACGCAGGGCATCCCAAGGAGGTCGACCCCACTGTCGTCGCTGATGTACAACCAGTCGCTCCGCCACGACTTCCAGTTGGACTTCGACTGAAGGGGGATGTAGCAGGGGCCAACCCATCGCAGAGACGGAAATGGCAGCTCCCCGTGATCCCGCCATCAGAGGAGCTGCGGAGGATGTAGAAGTAGCGAAAGAGTGGGAGATTGGGCATTACCCCTACGAACATTTCACAGAGATATGCAAAGGTAGAAAGGATGAGAATGGAATTGGGAATGTGATGAAGATGATGGATTTCATAAAAATGGAGGACTGTGAGGAAGAACTCAGAAAACAGCAGCAACAAGCCTGCTAAGAGTCCCCAGGCGAAGACGACGATCTCCCCTGGTTCACACCGTGGCGCGAGGGTTCCACGGCGAAGGTGGAGGGAACCCTCGGGCGCCATTTTGAAGAGCGTCGCCACCCTATCCTTATCAACAGTAGAAGATGGAAAGGGTTGCGCCATTGGAGCAGGAGTGAGGTCTTTAGACAAGGAAGATGAAAGGGCAAGGAGAAAAATGCGTAGGAACCAGAAAGCGTGAACCTCTGGTCAGGGGTGCACGTATATATAGGTCCCTCACACCGACGGTTCGCGAAAAGAGCAAAGATACCCGACATTTCGGGTTCCAAGAAAAATCGGTGGAAGTGGAGAGGACCGAGACGGTTGCGTGCTCAGAAGTAATGGGTCCATCCAGGAACACATCAACATTAAATGAGGTCTAAAAGAAACTGGCGCGTGTTCCAGGACAAACCCAGGGGCTACTGTCGGCGTACTCTACGCCAGAGTACCCTCTCCGCCGCAGATAGGAAAGACCACGTGGCGGCCTAGCGAGCAGGCGGGCGATCACGCCCCTCTTGCCGGGCGTCGGCCCACGTGGCGACTTGGCGAGTAAGCGGGCAATCAGGCCCCTCTCGCCGGGCGAGCAGTCCAAATGGCGGCCTGGCGGCGGATGGGCGTCGAGCCACGCCCGGGCGTCGGCCTACGTGGCGGCCTAGCGGCGGTGAGGCGATAGCCCTCTCGCCGAGCGAAGCGGTCCAAGTGGCGGCTTTGGCGGGCGGTAGGCGATCGCCCCGCCCACGGGTGTCGACCTCGTGGCGACCTAGCAGCGGTGGGCGTCGAGCCCTACCGCCGGGCGTCGACCTCCGTGGCGCTCTGGCGGTAGGTGGGCGATCGAGCCACCCCACCGGCGTCGGCCTCCGTGGCGGCTAAAAGCAGCGCAGGCGTTCAGTCCTCTCGCCCGAGCCACACAGGCAACCAAAAGAATGAGAGGGAGGCTTCACCTCGAAGTCTCCTTCCCCTGACACGCTGTGTCAGGGCTGACACGCGGTGTTAGAGCCATTGATTGCAAAGAGATCTGTTGTCGACACGACGACGGCCCATCCCTCTGACGCCTCACACCTAACCTGTCGCAGGAACGTCATATCCCGAGTGGACCGGGCGAAGCCATACAACGACATTAAATGAGGCTTAAGGGACAGGGCGACATTAATGAGTGTAATAAATGAATCATAGATCAGTATGATGTCACCTTCCTACCTGCCTGAGCCAGCCCAATCTAATAGCCCACTCATATAATAGTTGGCTATACATACACACTGAACATTAATACCTGGCCCACCTTCATCCTCTCATTCTCTCACCAATTTTCTTGGAGCCCGTGCTGCAACCGGCTACTAGTCTGCAGCCCGCTTCTCTTCTCTCTCCCCTCCTCTCTCCTCCAACTCAACTCAAATCTGACATGGCGACTCCTATAACCCGCTTACGTAACCTTATTATACTTGCTCTAACATGCAGGTAGGTAGTAGAGAAGGCTCTGCATGTAGGAGCCTAAACGTGGGTGATATGAGCTCGTAACTCGAATAGATGCCTGCACGCTGCATTAGGCACACACGAATTGAAATTTTTCCAAGACAAAACTTTTCAATTTGAATTTTTTTTGAGATAAAACTTTCTAATTTGAAAATTTTTATTTAATTTTTTCAAGTTAGAACTTTCCGATTTGAAATTTTTTGGTTTAATTTTTTTGACTCAAATTTTAAATTGAAACTTTTCGAACCAAAACTTTGTTGAATCAAATTTTTTTGAACTAGAAGCTTTTTAATCAAAAGTTTTATGAGTTAAAACTTTTCGATTTAAATTTTTTGAGTTGAAACTTTCTAGTTTGAAAATTTTTGAGTTGAAGCTTTCCGATTTGGAATTTCCTAATTTGAAAATTTTCGAGTTGAAAATTTCTAGTCTGAAAATTTTTGAGTTGAAATTTTCTGATTTGGAACTTCCTAATTTGAAACTTTTCAATTTAAAATTTTCAAGATGAAACTTTCTAATTTGGTTTTTTTATTTGAAAATATCTGATTTGAAATTTTTAATTTAAATTTTTTGAATTGAAAATTTTGAGTTGAATTTATTTGGACTTTTCAAATAAGACATGCAAGGAATCACTCACGTCTAACTACAAACCAATGAGATAGCATTGATGTGCTAATGGCCTAGTGGAGCTCCATGTGGATCCCTCGCATGAAGAGGACTGGTGGTGAGATCAATCGAACATTAGTCATACCCAAAGAAAAATCAGGAATGCTATTTTACAGTCGCCTGTTCGCGCCGTTTCGTGCAGCTAGAGTCTTGGAGGGCGACACGTGGTGTTGAAATCACTGATTGACCGTTGCATACACTAATTCAATGAGATCGCTATATTGACTTTCAATCAAACCATGCGACACAGTTTGATTTTTTTCGAGTGAAATTTTTTTTATTTGAAACTTTCTGAGTTTAAACTTTCTGATTTGATTTTTGTATTTGAAACTTTTCGAGTTGAAACTTTCTAATATGAAATTTTTCTTTAAATTTTTTTTTGAGTTTTAAAACTTTTTTGTGTTGAAACTTTTTGACTTAAAACTTTTCGATTTTGAAACTTTTTCGAGTTGAAACTTTTTGATTTTTTTTAGTTGAAACTTCCTATTTAAATTTTACAAAGTTTAAAATGTTCTAATTTTAAAATTTTGTGCTAAAGAGGGAAGAAAGTGGTGAGGGAATTGAGCAGGGAAAAGGAAAGGAGAGATAGATGGAGAAAATAACATATAATATCTTGGGAAGGTGATCTTAGATTTGTTAGTTTAAGGTTGATCTTAAAATAGTCATAGGTGAAACAAATTACAATCATTTTCAGGCTAAGCACCTGGACTTTAGGTTTGGACCCTGTCCAAGTGCTCAGGTCTAGACGTCGGATCATGGTTCAAAAAACCGTCGAAAACCGGTTTTCGACCTAACCGATCCGGTTCGAAATCCAAAACCGCTCAGTAAACCGTTCTAATTTTTTTTTCTAAAAAAATTAAAAATTTTGAAAAAATTTATGTGAGCGGTTTTTCGTGCAAAAACCGCGGTTTTTCGTCAAAAACCGCTCAAAACCATTTTCGAAGAACATTTAAATGGCCGGGTCGGTTTTTGTCAAAAACCGTTTTCGTTGAAAGCCGAACGGTTTTCGATTTTTTCATTTTTTTTATTTTAAACCTTTCGGTTTTTGAAGGTTTTTAAGCAGTTTTTCGCGCGATTTTCGTGAAAGCCGTACCACCAATTTTGACGCGAATTTCAAAATTGTAATCCTGCGTCGGATACTCGGATGCGACTCTGGGCTTGAAGGGAAAGAATGCCGAGCGCTTAAGCCCTTGCAATTTCACCTGGTCGCCAGCAATCCTTGCGCCGCCGCCGCCGCCGCCGCCACGCCATGATCCATCTCCGGAAGTGCATCCTTTCTCTCCTCGTCCACTCCACATCCCCTCCCCCAGCCGCTCACATCTTTCCCCCCTTCTCCATCCACCGGTTCCTCCTCTCCACCACCGCATCCGTTTCCCCCAAACCCTTCGCAGTCCAGGAGTACCTCGTCACCACCTGCGGCCTCACCCAAGCCCAAGCTCTCAAGGCCTCGAAGAAGCTCTCCCACCTCAAGTCCCCCTCCAAGCCCGACGCCGTCCTTGCCTTCCTCTCCGACCTCGGCCTCCCCCGCTCAGACATGGCCGCCGTCGTCGCCAACGACCCACGGTTCCTCTGCGCCAGCGTGGAGAAGAACCTATCGAAACGCGTTGTCGAGCTCACCGACCTCGGCCTCTCGCGCTCCCAGATTGCGCGCCTCATACCGCTCGCCCGCTGCTCCTTCCGCAGCAGCTCCCTCGGATCAAACCTTGGCTTCTTGCTCACGATCTTCGGCTCCTTCGACAAGCTCCTGGAGGCTGTCAAGGTGAACTCTAGCCTCCTTGGCTCTGACCTCGAGAAGGTGGTCAAGCCCAACCTGGCCCTCCTCCAGCAATGCGGGGTAACTGTCTCCCACTGCCGCTCCAATGGGCTCATGTCTCGGGTGCTCAACAGGCCTTGCAAGCACCTCCAGGATTCCCTCACCCTCGTTGATCAGTTTGGCGTAGGACGGGGTTCGAAGGTGTTTAGCTCTGCACTTGTGACAATTGCAGTCTACAGCCGGGCGAAGATCGACGGGAAAATAAGGTTTTTTGAGGAGCTTGGGTGGTCGCGTGACGATCTGTTGGTTGCGTTTAGAAAGGCACCATGCATCATGAGTTTGAGTAAAGAAAAGATGCAACGAAGTATGAAGTTCTTGACAGAGGATGTCGGGCTGGAGATACCATACATTGCACGAACGCCAGCTCTGCTGTCGTATAGCGTTGAGCGCCGGTTGGTGCCACGCCATTGCTTGCTCAAATTTCTCAAGGCAAAAGGGTTGGTGCGAGATAAATTTAGCTTCTATTCCATTGCCGTGTTAGGCGAGGACAAATTTGTAGATAAGTTTGTGCATCCTTACGGTCTTGCCGATGCTTATGCTTCTAGTTGTGCTGGAAAGCACCGGTGGGAGCTGCTCTCTTAAGGACACAAGCAAAAAGAGTGTTGAAACTTGTTCTACAACTGTGCCAACAAGATGGAACTATTTTATGGTTAGCCATCCCCCTGATTGATTTTTGCTATGTTTCAAACTTTTGCTAGCGGTGATCGACTGTATATTACTAGATGAAGAGCAGAGATCTAGAATGTGACTTTCAATTAAGCTGGATATGAATTATGGAACGAAATTTCTAGAAGTGAACAGATATTCTTGATTTATTTTCTTAGGTTTTTCACAACCAGATATTTGTGTGTCATTTTACTTGATTGAAGGTATGCATTTGGATTGACTTGGCCTGTTCTGCGTTCTGCTCTTCCTTTTTTTTTTTTCAAAAATTTAAGGCCTGCTTAGCTGAGATGGATTTGATTTAGTTCTTTTGGAAAATAAAATTTGTAAAATACGACACAAATTCAACAGTTTCTTGTAGATTTCTGATCGTAAACTCTTATCTGTTTTTTATTCCAAATAGATTGGAATATGTTGATGTGCACAACAATTAGGAGAAGACAACCATTGACCGCAAATCTGTAGTTTTGGAGAAGACGATTGGATTTTGGACATGGAAATATGCACTGCAGTGTCTAAGCTATTAGTGCTACTAACCATCTGCTGTGCTGTTGTAACTTTGGAGTTTCTGATGTAATTAGTGTAGGGCATTTCTTTTGGTAGTTCGCAACAATTGTGTACAGTCTCTGAACTTCCAGTTTTTTTCACATATAATCTTGTGAAATTTATTCTTGAAAGTATTGTTTTAATGCTTTTCCCAAATGGAGGTTGGATATCTGGGGCCATATCCTGTGCAATCACCTATATATGTACAAGCATACAATCAAACGATCTAGAACACCCAATCTATATCCAACGCTGGCTGCTGGTAAGGGGTGTTCAACAAATTTCAGGGGTAGGGAGAGAAGAGATGGAGAGAGAGGTGGGAGGGTTTAAACGTAAAAACAGCAGCCAGCGTTGGATATAGATTGGGTGTTCCAGATCGTTTGATTGCACGCTTGCACACATATGGGTGATTGCACAGGATATTTCATCTGGATATCTGACAGAAATAAACCTATCGTTGCATCGATTTTAGCTGTTGCTAATGCCTGACAGAAGTTGCGAAGGTAGGAAGAATGGGCATTTCAAGAATAAGGAACCAAGGAAAATGAGCCAAGTGACCACAACCATATTCAATGCTGATGGTTGCATAGCATCACTTTAGGACATAATGGTGAGATCACTGGCACATTGGATGGTAGGCCGGAGGAGAGCATCAATCAGTAGGCGCCATGATGGATCATGCATTTTGGCCACAAAATGTTTTGGGGAGTTTGTTAAACTTGTGTGGGATGTATAAAAGGCATGTCTCGAAGTATGAATCGAGCTAGAAATTAAGCTTGGCTCGGACTCGGTCAAGGCTCGAGCCGGCTCGTTGAGGCTTGTAAGGCTCGTAAGCCGGCTCGAGAAACAACTCAAGCTTTTTAGGTGGACCAAGCCTTTTAAATTGAGACTCGTTGAGGCTCGTGAGCCAAGCTCGAGAAACAGCTGGCCGGTAACGAGCCTAACGAGCCAACGAATCGCTCGCGAGCCAGTTCGGACTCGGCTCGTTAGCTGAGCGAGCCAAGTAGTAGGCTCGGGCTCGGCTCACTGTGGCATCGAGCTGAGCCATCTCGCACCGAGCCGAACCGCACCGAGCCAAGCTGAGCTCGAGCCGAGCTGCGAGCCTCGAGCTTAATTTCCAGCCCTACATTATACATCGTGTGTAATAAGCAGGACAATCCTAAGCTATTGTAATGAACTAGGTGGGAAAGCGCGCTACGCTGCGCCGGTTGAATTTCGATAGCATGCGCGGTTATGACCCGTTGGCAAATCCATAAGTTGATATAAACTTTCGATGAATCTGTGTTTTTTTGGTGACGAAAACATTGTTTTCGTTTTTTTGGTCTTTGAAAACATTTTTTCGGTTTTTTTTTGCGTTTGCTAAAAAAATGGGTCGTTAGGACCACCGCGAATCCGGGACGAAAACATTGTTTAGTTTTTTAGTCTTGAAAACATTTTTTCCGGCTTTTTTGTTGCGTTAAGCTAAAAAAATGGGTCGTTAGGACCACCGGCGAATCCACGGTGTTTTTTTGGCGACGAAAACATTATTTTCGTTTTTTTGGTATTGAAGTGAAAACATTTTTTCGGTTTTTTTTTGCGTTTGCTAAAAAATGGGTCGTTAGGACCCACCGCGAATCCGGGGACGAAAACATTGTTTCGTTTTTTGAGTCTTGAAAACATTTTTTAGGTTTTTTTGTTGCGTTAAGCTAAAAAATGGGTCGTTAGGACCCACCGCGAATCCACGGTGTTTTTGGCGGCGAAAACATTGTTTCGCTTTTTTGTGTTGAAAACATTTTTTCGGTTTTTTTTTGCGTTTGCTAAAAAATGGGTCTTTAGGACCCACCGCGAATCCATGGGATGTAAACATTGTTTAGTTTTTGGAGTCTTTGAAAACATTTTTAGGGTTTTTTGTTGCATGATTCTGACAGTTGGTAAATCCATAAGTCGATATAAAACTTCGATGAATCTGCGTTTTTTGTGGCGAAAACTTTTTCCGTGTTTTTGGGTGGCGAAAATATTTTTCGGGTTTTCGGTGGCGAAAACATTTTTTCGGGAAAAGCGGAGAAAGGACACGAACGTAAGCGAGGACCCGGATGTTATTTTTTGGACTGTTAGCTATCTGAAAAATTAGAAAAGGGTTTGTTCGCGATTTGAAACTAACGGAGGCTTTTAAAGTAAAATCTAGGGCGAGGACCCAAGCGCGGCTTAAAAAATATCTTTGTCTCTTAAAAAATCGCACAGGGACCTATCCGTAATTTCGGAGAAATGGAAGGGTTTTTTCGCAAAAACGCCAGGCGACACGTGGCTCTCTGGTTTGGCTTGAAATCTTGCGGGTATAGGTCATGTAATGATGGCTTCGAAATGACCATTCCCCAATGTATCTACCTCTTGCTAGACCTGTTCAAACGTAAGGTCGAAAAGCCAGCCTTAAAGGGCCGTCTGCCCAGTCACGTCCGAGAAGGCTAGACCCGAAATCCAGAAAAACCCAAAAATCTCTTTTTCGAAATAAATTATCATTATTATTTAATTTATTTTTGAAATATTACTATTTATGTCATTCATGAATAAAATATTAGATTTTGTTATTGTTGTTGAGATATGATTGGACTTTATCTCTTTATGGACTAATCTGAATCTATCTCTATTAGTTTTTTTTACTATAAATATGGCCATTGTAAAAAATATATCTAATAAAAGAGAAGTTTTTGCCTTCCTATATTATGTGTACTTTCTATAATTATTCTTGCTATTTAATCGGTATATTATATTTAATCTACAGCGGTCGTCGTTGTTTTACACCACATTATCAGTACCAGTGCTCTCAAGGTTAAACTGTACCAGTTCGCGGTCACGTTGGTGTCAGTAGCGATGCTGGCAATTGACTGGCTCATCATTGTTTTACACCACATTATCAGTACCACTGCTCTCAAGGCTAAACTGTCCCAGTTCGCGGTCATGGTGGAGTCGGTGGTAGCGATTCTGGCAATTGACTGGCGCGTAAGTTACCAAGACCGGACATTAGCGTGATGGGTGTGACAACATTGAGGGCAATTCCCAGACTGACTGTCCGCTTCAGTGGCGAAGCTAAAAAAATTTGAGAGTTTTGGTAAACTTAACTGTCAATAAACACAAACAAGTTCATATACACATCACATAAACAGAACTGATAACCGTAAAAAGTTTTTATTTACTAAAAGTATAATACAATACATATGTGAATATCTTATGGATGAAAATAAAGAAAGATGAGTCAAGTATCTCACTGTGACATTACCAACGCTTCGACAATTAAGCAAGAAAAGTCCAACAGCACACTAAAAGAGACTTTACAAGATAAAAATATGTTGATTAGCAAGGGTGGAGCTAAGCCTTGGACCACAAGGGCCCTGGTCTGAGACCTGGCCCAAATACTAGTGGAAAAGTGCACCTGAACTAAAATACAGCACGAGGCCTGGCCCAAGTTGAGCCCCAGTCCGACAATCCCCACGGGTGGCCCATTAACACAAGAATGACCTTGTCACCCAGCCAGGAGGCACACGCACTCCCGACTTAGGGCCTGTTTGTTTTAGCTTATAATTCTGGATTCTGGCCCTAAAAGTAGAATCAGAAACAAACAGTTTGATTCTAAAATCTGATTCTCACAATCCAGCCCATCCATATACACTAGAATCCACAATTTACTTCGGCCCTGTTTGGCAGAGCTCTGCTCCCAGCTTCTGCGGAGTGAATCTGTGAAGCTACATAAGCAGATTTTTCGAGAATCGCTCGGGGTGATTCCGTGAAGTGATTCTCGAAATGAACTAGGAGTGGGAGCTGAAAAAAATTGCTTCTCTGATTCACTCCCAACAAAGAGTCAGTTTCTCCGTAGAGTTTATCCTATGGATTCGTTAGAAAATCACTTTCAGCGACAGAATCACTTCTCTCAGAAAATCACTTCTAACAGAGAATCAGAATCAGAGGGAGCTCTACTAAACAAGCCCTTCATTTGTGCTTTTGGATTCCAGCTTTTAAAGAATCAGTTTCTCTACAACCACAATCCAAAATTAGCTTTTAGAGAATCCAAAGCTGAAACAAACAGGCCTTTACGCACCGTCACCGCCCCCGCCCACCAACAAACGCCCCCACCCGTAGGCCGTGGAAACGCCCCCGCCAGCTGCCGCGTCCCGTCAGCTGGTGCTCCAGACCCCGCCCCCTCCCGTTGGAGCCCTAGCTGTTGCCCCTGCGTGTGCGGCTCTACCCCGCCTGGCTCCGGGAGGCTGAGGCGCCATGCCGCCACCGCAAGAAGGGGCTGAGGCCGCCACAACCCACACGCAAGGAAGGTGGTGAACCGGTGAGGGCCGTCCGGCCGGAGCTACAGCCTAGAGTGGTTTGCTATCCTTTTTAGTGCAAGATTATATTGGAAGAAGTTTTGTGTTCTATATTGGCTAATTTGTATTATAATTTTTAATTTCACCGAAGGGCTCCTGATGTCTACGTTGAAGATGAGTCTGTGCTTAATCTTACGACTGAGTTGGCTAGAAGCAAAAGGATCAAATGTGCTTGCTGTGTAATTAAAGGTGCTGCTCTTGGATGCTTTGAGATGAATTGTAGAAAAAGCTTCCACTGAACCTGCGCTGGTGGATGATGTAAGTTCATAACGTGTTTTGAAACTATTAGTTTTAATTATAGCAAAATAGCTTCTTGAGATTTGAGAAAGTTCTGAATTGGCATCTTGTTGCTTTAATTCATATTTTCATTTTTAGGAAAACTTTGTGATGCTATGCCGTCTTCAAAGTTGCCTAATGAAACTTCTGAGCGACAAAAGCAATCTAAAAGGAGAATAACAACAAAAGGGTATCTCAGAACCTGCTGTTTGAAACATGTTAGTACAACGGTCTAAGATTGCAAAATGTATAAGTACTAACTGTAAGATAACTGGTTTTTCAGGCCATCTCAAGTAAGATTGTGGAAATAACTGGAAATGGCCATCTGGATCATCACAGGAAGTGGGTTCTTTGCTGTGTTCAGCCCTTTCAGCAGTTGAGAAGGTGCTTTTTAATATTCATCTTATTTTTGTGAGAAAATCAATGTGTTGAGGGTGTTCCTGCTGGTATGCCCTGGTTCCTGGGCGCTGACCAAAACGGGACGAGGGAGGTGGCGCCTGGCGGCGGCCACGCCCGGATACTTGGCGGTACGACGCTACCGGCCGGTTCTCGACGGCAGCGCCTGGGAATTAGGTTTGTTGGCAACTAAACGTGCCTTTTCTGCATGGCTTTCTTCTTTATTTATAGTCTGCTGGAATAACAAAAGGAGATGGACTCCTACCTAGATACGGTAACGTAATTAAGGATTATACTAGGAATAACAAAAGGAGATGGACGCCTACCTAGATACGGTAATGTAATTAAGAATTATACTAGCTTGGCCTTATTTAGCCCTAAGGATCAGGCCACATGCGGCCCTTTCTTCCCCTTTCTATAATAAACCCTATCAAGGCCCACAACAGTACTCCCCCCTCGACTACCAGCTTGTCCTCAAGCTGGAAATCTGGATAAGAACGCCGGAGAACAAGGGCGTCTGTCCATGTCGCATCATCTTCTGATTCACCTGTCCACTGAACGAGGAATTGACGATTTCCCGTCATAAATCGTTGGGCGAGAAGACGGTGTGGCGCTGGTCTGGCTTGATCGACCGTAGGAGAGACATCCACTGGTAATGGTGGAATAGAAGTTGGTGGAGTACCCTTGAATGCCTTGAGGGAGACATGGAAGACGTCGTGTATGCGGGACGTTGCTGGAAGTGTCAAGCGATAAGCCACCTTGCCAACCCTAGCTGCCACCTGAAATGGACCGAAGAACCTTGGGGCAGTTTTGTCTGGACTGTAGGCCGCATTGAAATCTGGCGATGATGCTGGAGGCGAAGCCATACCCAATCGCCAACTGCAAATTCCACCTCACGATGACGATGATCATAATATTGCTTCATCCTATTCTGGGCATTGAGGAGATGCCGGCGAGCCTACTCCAGGAGGGCATCCCGCTCAAGGAGCTGGCAATCAACCTTGTCAATAACTGATGTTCCCTGTGTATACGGAAGTAAGCTAGGGGCTGGTCGGCCATAAACCAACTCAAAAGGTGTCATCCGAAGAGCAGAATGGAAAGAAGTGTTATAACAGAACTCTGCCCACGGAAGCCATCGAACCCACGTAGAAGGATTATCTGCTGCGAGACAACGAAGGTACATCTCCACGGTGCGATTGACCACTTCTGTTTGGCCGTCAGTTTGCGGATGGTAAGCCGAGGAAGTGAGAAGGTGTGTACCATACCGTTTAAAAAGGTCTTGCTAAAAGGCGCTGATGAAAATAGGATCACAGTCCGAAACAATGGACTCCGGAATGCCATGCAATCGGACCACCTGGTCAAAGAAGAGGTTGGCGACCATGGGAGCCGCGGATGGACGCTGTAAGGCAAGAAAATGTGCGTACTTGGAGAGGCGATCGACCACCACTAAGATCGCAGACATCTTTTGTGATTTTGGGAGGCCCACAATAAAGTCCATCGAGACATCCGCCCAAACTTCTTTGTGGAATTAGCATGATTGAAGCGGCCAATGGCGAGAGAAGCGGCTTTGTTCTGCTGGCAAATAGAGCACTTGGAGATATATGCTTCCACCGTCTGACGTTGTCCCTCCCAAAAGAAGGAACTTCTGAGCCGATGTAAGGTCTTATGGACGCCCTCGTGGGTGAGGTCATGGACTGCCGCCACAATCTGATCCCTGAGGGGTGATGTAGCCGGAATGAACAACCTCCCTGCCCTGAAAAGAAGTCCATCGTGAACCTGCCACAGGGGCGAGGGTCTTGTTGCCGCCGCTGCTGATCGACTGGAGCCACTGGAAGGCGCGGCTGGAGAAGCGCTGGTGTCAATTGAGGCCAGCAGAACTGCGGGGACCTGGAGGCATCGTTGCTGGATCTCTGGATCAGCTCGTAAGGCTGCATGCCAACGGTGAGTCATTGAGTCGGCCGGCCAGGAAATAGCTGCGTAGACCGGAGTAGGATCAAAAACACGCGACAAAGCATCAGCGGCACCATTCGCTTTGCCTGGTTTATATTCCACCGAAAAGTCATATCCCATGAGTTTACTAAGCCAGTGTTGTTGTGGCAGAGTAACCAAGGTTTGTTCCAGGAGGAATTTGAGACTGGCATGATCTGTGCGCACGACAAAAGGACGACCCCATAAATATGGTCTCGGTGACGGATTGCCTTGGGCGGACCTATAAGTTCCCTTTCATATCACGGCCGACTTGCGGTGACGGTCGACCAAGCCGCTGGTCATGTACGCAATGGGATGTCCCTCCTGCTGAAGCACTGCGCCTATCCCATAACCAGAAGCATCACATTCAACTACAAACTGAACATCAAAGTCTGGTAGGCGAAGAACAGGAGCTGATTGGAGGGCGTCCTTTAAACGTTGGAAAGCCCTCTCCGCCTCCGAGGTCCAATGAAACCCTTGTCGACGAAGCAAAACGGTCAGAGGTCCTGCAATGGCAGTATATTGCTGGATAAACCGACGGTAGTAACCAGCAAGGCCCAAGAAACTGCGCAAAGCTGAGACCGATGTCGGTACTGTCCACTGGGCTATGGCTTGAAGTTTGTGGGGGTCGGCAGCTACCCCTTTAGCTGAGATAATATGCCCAAGATAGAGGACCTCTCGTCTGGCAAAAGAACACTTGGATTGTTTGAGCGAGAGCTTGTGGGCACGCAATCTCTCCAATACCCGCTGCAAGTGGTCAAGGTGATCTTCCAATGATGCACTATAAATCAAAATGTCATCGAAAAACACAAGAACAAATTTGCGGAGGAATTCACCCAAGATGGAGTTCATCAGCGCTTGAAAAGTAGACGGTGCGTTGCATAGACCAAAAGCCATGACCAAAAACTCATAATGGCCTTGATGAGTACGGAATGCGGTATTCGGAATGTCTTCCTCATACATCCGAATCTGATGATATCCTGAGCGTAAGTCCAGTTTGGAGAAAAAGTTTGCATCATGTAACTCATCAAAGAGCTCTTCGGCAATCGGAATTGGAAATTTGTCCTTGACTGTTTTAGCGTTGAGCTCCCGGTAATCAACACAAAAGCGCCAAGAGCCATCCGCCTTTTTCACCAATAAGACCGGTGAAGAGAAAGGGGATCGACTTGGCCTGATAATGCCCTGGGTCAACATCTCCGCGCACTGCTTCTCTATTTCATCCTTTTGCCGATAGGGGTATCGGTAGGGCCGGACTACCACCGGATTGGTACCCTCCTGGAGACAAATCCGATGGTCGCAAGATCGGAGAGGAGGAAGACCTTGGGGCTCCTGAAAGACATCTTGAAAGGAAATCAGTAGTTTATTCAACTGCGTCTCCTGAGCAGCCTGAAGAAGGAAACTGGTAGCACCCTTCTCACGTAAGATTAGGGGTGGAATCGAGCCGAGCCGAGCCGAGCTCGGCACTATTTGAGCCTCGGCTCATTGCCTTTGGCGAGCTAAAAACCGGGCTCGGCTCGGGCTCGGTCGAGCCTCGAGCCGGCTCGGCTCGGCTCGCGAGCCGTCTGACATGTGGCCCCTCATTGCGTTGCGTCAACCCTAAGCAGTAAGCCCCAGCCCTCAAATCCTCAATCGTGCACTGCCTGCTGCCTCAAATCCCCCAGCTGTTATTAGAAGACTCAGAAAAATACTATGGTCGCTTAAGAGTTAAGACCTGCTGTCTGTAGATTAGTAATACTGAAATGGTTATCATGCTTATGGAAAACTATATATGACTAGTGTATATATAGTGTGCAACTTTTATGAATTGCATTGTTCTTATGGGAGCACCACTGCACCAATTGTTTTGTATCTTGTTTTATGGACCATTTGAATGGCTAATGTCCGAATAATTGCTCTACCAAAGACCGGTCACTCGATTTGTTACATTAAGGTATCTTGTGATGCTACTTGCATATTATTTCAAAATTATCAATGTTATTTGTTTCATAACAATGCCATCAATGTTATTTATTTCATAACTTATCCACAGAATTAACGAGCCTATCGAGCCAATGAGCCGAGCCGAGAAGCTGGCTTTCGGCTTCGTTAATTTGGCGAAACCAAGCGGCGAGCTCGGGCTCGGCTCGTTATCGCATCGAGCCGAGCCGAGCCGAGCCGAGCTGGCCGAGCTCGAGCCGAGCTGCGAGCCTCGAGCTTAATTTCCAGCCCTACGTAAGATGCCCTTAATGGTGACCGTTTTGTTGCCATCTTCAAAAGACAAACACCTGGAGTCAAAGTTCCAACGGATCTCGCCTAAGGTGCGGAGCCATTGAACACCCAAGATGACATCAAATCCTTGCAATGGAATTACTAAGAAGGGCGCGCAAAAAGCCTGCTGACCAATGCAGAACCGTCCTGCTGCAATTTTACCCAGGCATGGCAATTGCTCCCCATTGGCTACCCGCACCTGTTGGTCCTCCCCTGTTTCCAGCGATGCGTTAATAACTTTGGCCGCATATCCACTGATAAAATTGTGAGTGCTCCCACTATCCACCAAACCAAGAAGGCGACACCCCTACATCTCCAATTCAACCTGCATGGTGCTGCACACCAGGGGCCCTTTCAATGCCATGGCCGAGAGGGACGGCTCCTCTGCTTCCA
The DNA here is from genome assembly GCA_036346375.1 of Guadua angustifolia. Classification (NCBI taxonomy): domain Eukaryota; kingdom Viridiplantae; phylum Streptophyta; class Magnoliopsida; order Poales; family Poaceae; genus Guadua; species Guadua angustifolia. Next base: position 27,971,682 of record CM070505.1, on the reverse strand, counting down.
GTGCGATCCCCTCGGAGACTTCTTCTTCCTCTTCGACAGCCTCCAGATAAAACAGGCGTTTGCAGCGGTGGCCACGAGTGTAAACTTCATCGCAGTTGTAGCATAAGCCTTTGGCACGGCGCTCCGCCAGTTGATCCGGACTCAAGCGGAGCCGGTACGGTGAAGATGTTGCTGACGACCCGTTTGACGACGCATGGGGTACCGCAGAGCTCATGCGACTGCCTCCTGCCCCGGACGCCGGCCATGTTGATCGCGGAGGTGCGGCTGGAGTCGCAGGCGTGCGCGTTGTGCCCTCAGAAGGAGACCACCCTGGTATGGGCGCCGCCGTCGTCGGCACACCACGGTTGAAAGCAGGGCGGTGTCGACCCGGTTGGGACAGCCCCTGTAAAGCCTTGGCGACCCATGCATCCTCCCTCCGTTCCGCCTCCCTGGCTAGTCCCATTGCTTCCGCCAGGTCACGCGGCCTGTCCCTGCGGACGTCGGCAGCCAAGGTGATGGAGAGTCCCGCCGTATAAGTCTCAATCTGGTCCTCCTTCCCCATGCGCGGAACGTGAGCCAAGAGCCGCTGGAAGTCCCTGCTGTAGTCATCCACCCTGCGTTCTCCTTGCTTCAAATTCACCAAGTCACCTAAGGGGCCAGCACTGGGGTGGCGAGTGAATCGGATCAAGAAGGTGTTGTAGAATTCTTCCCACGAGATGGGAACTCCGTCCAGCTCCCAATTATCCAGAACCTCCTGGGCTTCGCCACGCAGATGCAACCCGGCCATCTCCACATATTCATGGAGCGGCACGTGTGCACGCGTGCAAAGCGTTCGCATTGTCGTAGCCACAGTAGCGGGTCGTCCGTCCCATCATACACTGGTAACTCATACCGAGGTGTACGTGGTGCCCACCGCCGTTCGGCTGGTTCACCGGGCGGGCCGTATGCTTTGTGTGCGTGGTGAAAATCACGGCCGGGAAGGTGAGGCGGGCAGAGCCCTGGACGCCCCGAGCCCCACCGTGGCGCATCGCTGACCCGCGACTCGTCTTGGTGCCCTGTCTCCACCACCGGACCTTTGCCCCGTTCGGACCGGAGCATCTCAGCCATCATCGATTGCTGGATCTTCTTGATGGCTGTTTCCACCGTGGTGAGGCGTTCCTCTGGCGAGCCCATAGCTAGAGAATCGCCTGAATCTGATACCAATTGTTGAGGTGTTCATTGGTATGCCACAGTTCTGGTGACGAAGCAGAGACGAGGAGGTGGCGCTGGTGGCGCCACGCCGGATACTTAGCGATGCAGCGCCACCGGTCGGTTCTCGGCGGCGCTACCGAATTAGGTTTGTTGGCAACTAAACGTGCCTTTTCTGCATGGCTTTCTTCTTTATTTATAGTCTGCTGGAATAACAAAAGGAGATGGACTCCTACCTAGATACGGTAACGTAATTAAGGATTATACTAGGAATAACAAAAGGAGATGGACTCCTACCTAGATACGGTAATGTAATTAAGAATTATACTAGCTTGGCCTTATTTAGCCCTAAGGATCAGGCCACAGGCGGCCCTTTCTTCCCCTTTCTATAATAAACCCTATCAAGGCCCACAACACAATGACATTTGTTATTTTATCCATTTTGTTGATATGTTGAGCATAGAGTTCAAATTTAGTTTTATTTCTGTGTTGTACTTTTTTTATACCTCAATGTCCATATTCTTTCATATTAGTAATAGCTGTTTAGTTTTTTGTCCGAGACTTTACGAAATCCTTTCTCCGCCACTGTTGATTAGTGCATCATATGACATAAAAAATATATTTACATTGATGCATTGAACTAGTGCTTCAAATACCACTAATGTTTCAATCACCGCTGGCAACATGCACGAACGCCATCGAAAGCACCATCACCGCCACCACAACCACCGCAAGTATGTAGTAATACCGTAGGCATTGGCTAATCACCTTTGTGCCACCGCCATTCGCACCGCTACCTCCTCCGCCGTTGGTGGCGCCTACCGCCATGGCTATCTGGTGAAGCTGTTGCCTTTTTGATTGATGGTTGTATGGATTATCTGTTGAGAAATTAGACAGTTTCCAGATTAAATTCCGAATATAAATCATGAATAGCATCACAGAAACTAGCATGCATTTCTCTAACATACTAGACAGTACGAACATCATAATCATCTTGATAACATGATTATGATGTTATAATCGAATTTAATTTGAAAAATGTCTAATTTTCAACAATCAAAACCTTATTCGCCTCTCCGGTGCGAGAATCGCAAAGACGAAGGGTTCGGAGACATGCTCTCCCGATCGCGGATGCGTCGGCGCTTCGGGATGGAGAAGGCTACGGTGGCGGCAAGAAGAACGAGAGGTGGCAAAACCCTAATGTGTGTTACGTGTATTTACACGGGTGGCGAAGTATGATATATATAGGGATAGCTCGTGCAAGTGACCGAGCGTGACTCAAGGCGTGCCACGAGCGGATTGATTCTGATATCCTTATCTCATACTAACTGCCACGATTCCGAGTAGCAAAAAAATAAACTGCAAAAGGAAGCTGCGTTTACGCAAGGCCTTTGGACCGGATTTTGGCGGACCATTCACGCAGGTGCCGCACGCCCGCGCCCTCCGCCCCGGCGAGGTGAGGCGAGCACGCGTGTGGGCTTCTCTTCTTCTCCCTTGCCATGCTTCTAGGAAGGTGGAGAGAACTCTCCCTTATAAATTGGCCATCCTCCACCTCCACAAGCAATATGGGACTAATGCTTGCACACATACCTCCTCATGAATGGGCCTTTGAGATTTTCTAGAATTTATTTGTCTCAATTAAGTGAGCTTGACCCAAATAATCCAACATTATCTCCCTCCCTTGTGACCTTGTCTCCCTCGTGACTCAAGAATGGTGGAAAGGTATATATGTATACTATATGTAGTGTCTTGTAATTTGGACGTGTTCAAACTTTCAGGGAGGAGAGAGAGAGAGATGGACTTGGCAAGGCTTCCCAATTTCTCGTGCTCCCGCATGAATAGGCAGGCACGTATGGATTACTTTAAAGAGTTTTTCTTGATGGTAAGTCGGTGGTAAGCCCGGGCAGGAGCCCAGCCTGCCCGGGAGCTAGCTCCGACACCGTTCCATCACATTCCTTGCGTGATGAACTTGTGCGATTGTACAAAAGCCCTTCACCAAAGCAGTACAGGTCACGTCGCCGGCCAGCACCCCACTACCAGCATGTCACCAAGGAGAACCTCCGCCTACGCGACCATCTTGACGTGGCCTGCATGCTGGGGGCCGGGTTTGTCCTGGGAACTGGCCTATATGTTGTCGGTGCCTGCATGCTGTTCCGGACCGACGCCGACCTTCTGCCCAGGGCCCCAGGCCACCACCGCGCACCGGGCCACCGGCCACACCCGCCGGCCCGTAATCGCGTCGGCTCCCGTGCCCACGCACCGTGTGCTCGTTGCGCCGCGCCGCCGAGGCAAGGCAAACGCCCGTGGTACGGGATTTTCCATGGATAGTAATGAGCACTTGGGCGCATTGACAATTTGACATCGCTTTTTCCACGGATACTACTGAACAGTTGGGTGCATTGGCTGATTGGCATCGCTTGAGGTTTATGGAGAGAGAATCGTATGCCTGCCTATTAATAACTTTCCTGAACACATGCTATCAATTCGGATCCGTGGCGCAATGGTAGCGCGTCTGACTCCAGATCAGAAGGTTGCGTGTTCGATTCACGTCGGGTTCAAAATCCCGATCCAAATCCGATATCATTTTTTTCTCTAATTCATATTTTAAATTTTTAATTCTTCACATGGGATTTAAAAATTTTATTTGAATTATTTAAAGCCATCTTTTTCCCAGCAACTTTGTGGTTCTACAATTCAAGGTATAAGACATGGATTCAAATTTTGCCGAAATCTCGGATTTCGGGCCCCTCATGAGTTCTAAATTACCGGCTTAATAAAAAAATTGAAAAAAACAGTAATTTCATTTTTTCGACGAAATTTTATCCAAAGCGGATGAAATTTCAAGTAATTAATCTGGATTTTGCTGCTTTATGGCTGGATTTGACTTCAATTAGATCAATAACCCATAAGAAAGCGATCTTTGATGATAATTTGTCTAAAAAATTATTTTTGTGACATTTTTAAATTTTTGCAGAAACACTATTGAAATTTTATAAAATTGAAGAAGCTTTTTCATACTATGAAAAATTTATAGTACTATCTTAAGAAGTCTAGGATCAAGCAAGAATTTTTTTAAAATGTTTCAACTTCATTTGTTATCTTTTAAAAATAAAAAACAGAATTAGCATAATGAGGTAGTAACAGTGTTGTTGGAATTTTATACAGTAATTTCATTTTTTCGACGAAATTTCGTCCAAACCGGATGAAATTTCAAGTAATTAATCCGGATTTTGCTGCTTTATGGCTGGATTTGACTTCAATTAGATCAATAACCCATAAGAAAGTGATCTTTGATGATAATTTGTCTAAAAAAATATTTTTTGTGACATTTTTAAATTTTTGCAGAAACACTATTGAAATTTTATAAAATTGAAGAAGCTTTTTCATACTATGAAAAATTTATGGTACTATCTTAAGAAGTCTAGGATCAAGCAAGAATTTTTTTAAAATGTTTCAACTTCATTTGTTATCTTTTAAAAATAAAAAACAGAATTAGCATAATGAGGTAGTAACAGTGTTGTTGGAATTTTATACAGTAATTTCATTTTTTCGATGAAATTTCGTCCAAATCGGATGAAATTTCAAGTAATTAATCCAGATTTTGCTGCTTTATGGCTAGATTTGACTTCAATTAGATCAATAACTCATAAGAAAGTGATCTTTGATGATAATTTGTCTAAAAATTTATTTTTTGTGACATTTTTAAATTTTTGCAAAAACACTATTGAAATTTTATAAAATTGAAGAAGCTTTTTCATACTATGAAAAATTTATGGTACTATCTTAAGAAGTCTAGGATCAAGCAAGAAATTTTTTAAAATGTTTCAACTTCATTTGTTATCTTTTAAAAATAAAAAACAGAATTAGCATAATGAGGTAGTAACAGTGTTTTTGGAATTTTATAATTTTTTTCAAGTTTGATCATCATTTGAAAATTTTACGGTAACATTAGTGATGCATTAAGACTATCCATAAAAATTTTTAAAATGTTCTAACATGGTTTGAACCATTTTTCATTCAGTTGAAATTTATCGGTTAGCCTTCAGTTGTACTCTCTGAATTTTTGAAAATTTATGAAGTTTGATCATCATCTGAAAATTTTATGAGAACATTAATGATGCACTATAACCATGCACAAAAAATTTCAAAAGTTTCAAACGTGATTTGTACCATTTTCATTCGGATCAAATTTGTCGGTCAGTGTTTTATCAAGATAGTAGCAATATTCAAATTTTTAAAAGTTCCTCTAATGTGATATTCATCTGAAATTTTTATGAGAATATCACTGATGTGTCAAGAACCTCCAAAAAATTTCAGCATCGTTTGAACCATTTTTTGTTCAGTTGAAACTTGCCAAAATTTTAGATTTTTGGCCGAAATTTCGGTCAAAAAAATTCCAAATTTGAATTTTGATTTTTCAATTTCATTTGGATTTCATCTGAAATAACAAGATTTCGCCAAAATTTTGGATTTCGGCGAGTAACAAAATGTAAACTGAAAACAAATTTGGAACCCTGGTATAAGAACCAATAACGTGCTACCACAGGGCTATTAATCAACGAAAGTTAAAAATAGAATAGGATATACTTTTTTAGTTTATTGTAGAAGAGAATTAACTGTTTTACCAAACAGTCAATTGTAAAAACTATAAGTACCTCTAAATAGTTCCATTGTTGAATGATACAAAACACCCCTTTAATGTGTCGAAAGTTTTTTTGCCGGATTTTCTAACACCGTGCCATGTGGATAAAGACATGGATTTGATGTTCCGAAAGTCAGCTGGCGTGTAACTCAAAAATTGAGTGCGGCTTCGGTGTTAGCCGTTAGAGCATCTCCAACAGTTTCTAATATTTAGACTCCCAATATTTTTAGATTGGGATCTTTTCAAAAAAAATTGAGTCTACAAAATACCTTGTTCTCCAACAGTTCCTATATTTTCTCCCAAAAACACCTTTGAATTGGTCCGGTGGGCCATCCTGGACGCGAAATAATGTTGATTGGGAGCGCGGACAGAGCGCACAAAAATGAGGAGTCGAGGTACTGTTTTTAGGCGTGCCAAAATTTGAGGAGCTAGAAAGAGGAACTGTTGGAGCACTTTTTTTTACAATCAAATCCAAAATCAGGTTTTGAGAATGGATTTTAGGCACTGTTAGATATGCTCTTAGGCAAATTCTCCGAGTCGCCTCAAACCCTCAACAGCCGTAGGAAGTCTCTAGCAGCTAAGCAAAGCCCAACAAAGCTTGTGTGTGATTGTGGATATACGCCCACGGTTTAGAGGGTGTTTAGTTGTTTGGTTTCACGTAATTAGACTTGTGGGAATTAAGGAACCAGCATTTGGTTACTTCTTTTATCGCGTGAGTCTGTACCCACGTATGCAAGATGACTATTTGGTTGCCTGCGCGAGGTGCAGAGCCAGACCAGCACGATGCACAAAATACTCGTAGTCAGGCTCGTGCGAAATAAGCTTCATGACTATTTCCTCGGAGCCAAAATGGGACGGTGCAGACTCTCACCATCAGACTCGTACGAGACGGCAACCAAATAGCCTCTTAGAGTCTATCTGAGAAGCCATAGCTTTTTAAACGTATTTCATCAACTCTTGCACTTTTCTTAAGAGAGAGAGAGAGAGTACAATGATTATCCACACCACAAAAAAAAAAGATTTATGCAGTCAACCTATGACTTGAACTGTTGGATAAAAGAATGGTGGTTCAGATCTTCTTAGCACTGTTCGGAAAATTCTGTACTAATTTTTATACTATAGCAACATTGTAGCTTATCGTTGTTGGGTGATATGTACCATTCATTGTTTTTAATTCAAAAGTCTGAATGCGTAGGGACTGTTTAGATTGTAATCCCTTTGAATCATATAGAAACCCTTTCCCGTAAACACTACCTCCTTACGACACATACACGTGCGAGTTCATTGCACGTGCTATAAATTTTGGTTAGGCTTTAGGATCCTGCGAAATATGGATACATACTTTATCATTGAACGTGTACAAGTGTGTACAATGCCTTGACTTAGATTCTCAGTTGACTAGTGGTGGGCAATGGAGTAGCCAAGCATTGACGACATTGGCAGCTATAGATTCATGGACAAGCTATAGACCGAGCCTCTGTGAGAAATGATCACTATTCCAGCCCTCTCTCATCTTTTTTGTAAAAATGACTTCCTCTCGTAAAAAATTACAATTCTAGCCCCCTTATCCACCGCGAAAGGCGCGGTAGGCGACACTTGTCGCCTGCCGCACCAGAGTGTGGGAGGCTGACATGTTGCTGTGCCAGAGTGTGGGAGCTAGGAGGTGCAGAGCGTAGCAGCAGGCACCTACTGCGCTTCGATGGCGAGTAAGCAGGCGTTGTCATTAGAGAGGGGGGACGCGTTGGCATGCGTGGGAGCAGCCTTGGAGGGGCAGCACGAGAGGTCACTTTCTGCGATGGCTAGGAGGCTAGTTTTGCGATTTTTTCAGGAGAAAGCTATTTTTTAAAAAAAAAATAGGCTAAGGAGGCTAGAGTAATGATCATTTTTTAGTGTGACCATGCGTTCGTGTATATATATGTTCACCGAAGCATAAAAAAGGGAAAATTCAATGAAAATAGTTACGGGTGAAAACTAAGGGTGTGTTTGGCAGGGATTCAGCTTCTTCAGATTCATGAATCAGGTGAAGCTGAAAATTCTAGTTTCACTAGATTCGTGAAGCTGAAGCTGTGAGGACATTAAGAGTGCTTAGATAGATCATCTTGTTTACATTTTAGACCAAAAATATAAACTTAATTCACTTTATTTAAGCTTACAAGTTTCAGATTCCAGGAGAAACTGGAATCTAGAGCTCTACCAAACAAGCCCTAAGAGGCGAGGTTGTTACAACTGCGGTCATAGGTAGGATCATTTTTTGCTTTGGTGATGATCCTATCAAACTGAAAATTCATATATTTTACAAAGTTCGTTATGCTTATTTACATTTAGTTCAATTTTGGTAAAAAGTTAGTCATTTTAAAACGTTCAACATAAGAAGATAATACTTGTTTAACTCAAAACAGTCGACGGCTAAAAAAGAGCACATTAAACTAAAAAAATTAATCTAAGCGCAGAAAATATCTATTTTATGTGCTGGTACAGTTTGTCATCCGTATCATGATTCCAACCGATCCTCAACCGATACGGAACAAAAAATATATTTGATAAAATTTATAAAATTTTGCTAAATATAGCATTTGACCGAACCGAAATTATGCCCCTTGCGTACGTTATTTTCAAATATAGATTTCCTCCAAAATAATTTACAAATTTGACCTCCTTCACGACCGCGACACGCAACACACAGGGCCGGCCCAAAGGGGGGGCAGCCGGTGCGACCACCAGGGGCCCCCAATTTAGGAGGGCCCCTAAATTGCATCTAACATGAATGTAGCAAGCATCATTTCTGATAAAACGCCGAGCTACCCGGAAAAAGCAGTTTGATGAAAGTGATTATAATGAAGAGGTTTTATCAGCTGAGAAGTCTTTTGAGGTAAATTACTTTCTTGTTATGGTGGATGTAGCAATTTTTTCATTGAAGAATAGGTTCGAGGATTTTATTACATTTAAGAGTATATTTGGTTTTTTACTTAGCTCAAAAAATTTAAAGTCATTGGATAATATTGAACTAAGAAATTGTTGCACTAAATTTGTAAAAACATTTTCCCATAATAGTTCATGTGATATTGAGTTAGATGATTTTTTCTGAACTAAAAGTGCTACAAATGACTTTATCTACTCACTCACAGTCCGCCATGGAGATTTTTGAGTTCGTTAAGGATTTAGATTGCTATCCAAATGTTTCAATTGCTTATCGAATCTTATTCACCATACCTATGACTGTAGCCTCCGCTGAAAGAAGTTTTTCAAAGCTAAAATTATTAAAAAATTACTTGAGGTCATCAATGTCACAAGAAAGGTTAATGGTTTGGCAATTTTATGTATTGAGAAGGATAAATTGGATGAAATTGATATTGATACTATTATTGATGACTTTGCATCTAAGAGTGTTAGAAGAAACTTTAACTTGCCCATTTAAATTTGTAGAAGTTGGTGAGATTGGTTTTTGTCGCAGTATTATGGTAGAGATGGCAATGTGGCGCGGGTAGGCTTGAAGGTGCATCTTGGAGGCTAGAATTCAATTTAGTTAAATAGTACATGAGTTTGATTATGTTTAAACTATTTTTTGGTTGTGACTTGTTCTCTATCAAGTTTATTACATATAAAAGCATTCGATATTTTATCTACAATAATTATGATAGTCAATAAAAAGACCACTTGATTTAGCTCGCCCCGGACCCCCAAAATCTTTGGAACGGTCCTGGCAACACATGCCTCCTGTCGTGCCCATGGAGCTCAGCAGGTCGCCGACACCTCAGCAGGATGGGCGACCACGGTTGGACGCATTAGGAGGGCGCTGCCAAGCCATAGCATATCAGTAAGAATCTACCGTCTACCACTGTGTCTGGGTTGCTCGACAGTAACCTTCCATCCAAAGAATAGTACACCTGCCGAGCAACCGGAGTTCTATAGGTACAATAAGAGATATATGTCATATGTCATGTCTACAGCGGTTATGGAGGAGAACAAATTTACAGATTATTTTGAAAGAGACTATATTTAAAAATAACATTCGCATGGGCAGATATGCCAAACAAAAAATTGACAACCCCCGTGGGCCGCTACGGTCAAAGCCCCTGGTCCATAGACTGCATCCACAGACCCACGTGGGCAGAAACGTCCTGGCCCTTTTTCTTCCCCTCGCCTCGCCAGTTTCTCTCGCCCGTTGTTCCCGCTTCTTACATCCCCCCCAATTTCCTCCTCCTGCTCGCGTACGTCTCAGTCAAATCCATCTCCTCTCCTTCCACAAACGCCGAAGAAGAATTCAAAAAAAGCGAGAAACGTCGGCTGCTCGTCGGTTTAAACCCTCGCGTACGCCGCCGCTTCTTCCCTTTCTTCCTTTCTTTCTCTCCAGTTTAATGTCCTCTCTTTTTTTTTCTGATTTATTTTGTTGTTGCCCATTGTTTCTTTCAGTTTCGAGATCTCCAGGCTCCAGATTGGAATCCATTTCTCACACTTCTTCTCCTCAGGTTTGTATCTTTTTTTGTTTTGCTAGATGGTTTAATCAGAAAATCTTGCTCCTTTTCCCGGTCGATCGCTTTCGCTGTGGTTTAGTGGAGAGTTTTTTTTTGGTTAGGGTTTATCGTCTCGTGCTATCGGTTTGTCGATGGGTGGGATCTTGTGGTTTTGTGTGGATGCGTGATTTTTGCGAGTTGTGGCGGTGTTTTTGGGCTGTTGCTTACGGCGCTGTTTGGTGATTTGATGCTTGTGTTTGGTTGAGTATAAGAGTTTGGGGATTTAGCGATGATTTTGGGCGATAGTTCGACGTGGGATGTGGTTTATGTCGGAAATTCGAACACCGCGCTTGTGCATTTCGTGTGTGGCCACTCTAGGGTTTGTCTCGTGTATCAATCAATAACCGCGTTTCCGCTTGTGGGCACATGCATGTCACGGTGCATATGGCTAGCGGTTAGGTGATTCATTTTTGCTCCGGTGCTAATTATGAACGATTCCCCATCTAATGGCAATCTGGCGGATCATATTGAATAGGTTATTTAAGTTTTGTGGCAATTATGAGATGTACCAGCGTTTGGTACCTTGGCCCCATGATTTATTGGACACAACGTGTTTTGCATCTGCGGTAATCCGTTCTCTGTAGTTGCTGAGGTTTAACGGTGCAGCATCTCACATGTTTTTCCATTTAGTTGTGAAAGGAGCATATTTTTGAGAAGTCGCTCGGGAGTCTTTCCTGCTATCGAGAACTTATTGAGTACAAATTTGATATTTACTATTGAAAAGAATTTACCGATTTAAGATTTGGGCGTTCTATATTTCTATCTTGCATTCATTCATCAGATAGGGGATGACTAATCTGTATCATTCTATCTTTCTAAAATGATCTAGCATATGTAGTTTGTTTATGCCACTAAAACCAGTGAACTGCCATTTGCATACACATGTGACTGATTGATACTAGGCATGCCTTGTGGAAATGTATGGGAGCTAAATGAAGAAAGAATTGCCATCTAGGCAGACTTAGTTTCCATACCATTTCTTTTCAGTGTGACATATGTGTAGGCATGTGCCATATGGGCATAAATGCCAGCATTCCCTAATCGCATAAGCTTTTCATGATAATGTAGATGATAAACTCAATTATGTACTTCATGTCATTCTGCCACTTGTCCTTGATATTCTGTTGTATTCGACTTGTTAACCTAAGCTTCAACGGATATCTGACTTTTCATCCTTCTGAATGTTTTCTTTCCGTTCTGTTTGGCCATTCTTTGTTATTTCTTAATAAGAGCTCGCATTTCTTGATGGTCACACAGGCTTCCCGTTGAAGGCTGTTTTTTAGACTGATTAGCTTGTCTTGCATCATGGAGAATGGAGAGAGGGATGAGAAAAATTTTGCTGTCACCGAAGAGTCCCCTAATCCTGGAGAAAAGGGTGAAGATGAAGGGGATTTGTTGAGGAAAACAGAAATGTTAAATGTAAAAGAAGAAAAATCTTCGAATGAGAATTTAAGCAATGAGTCAGAAGTGCAGATCCATGGGAGAGATAATTCAGAAAAGGATTTCAATGAGCATGTGAAAAACGGCGAAACCTCAGATGCCATGGAGCCTATAGATTCAAACCAGACCGTGAAAGAGATTCTTGCTGAAGACAAATTTGAAGAGCCGGTTTTTGATGGAACTGAGGTTCCTGAAATGGAAGAATTGAGGCGTTCTTCCGATCAATCTGTGGAACTTGATTCAGAAGCTCAGGGGTCTGTACTCAATGAAAAAGCTGCTGCAATAAAGAATTTTGTTAAGGAAAAGGGTGCGATTGCTGTTTCAACATTTATACGGCGTCTTTCTGGCAAAAAGGATGAGAATGATTTTTCTGTTGAAGATGACAAGAATGATGGTTCAGAAAGCATCTATAGTGAAAAGCCTGCCTCAGATGTTGAATCTAATCCAAAAGAGGTTCAGCAGAAATCTGAGGTAAGGACTACATGGAATCCACTGAACTTGATTAAAATTGGGCGAGATTTTGATACTTCCATAACTGGGGAAGCTGGGCATGAAAATATGCCCGGTTTGATAGAGCAACCAACAGCGAAGGGAAGGATTATCCTATACACAAATCTGGGGTGTCAAGATTGCAAAATGGTTAGGTTATTCATGCACCAGAAAAGGCTCAAGTATGTTGAGATTAACATTGACATATTCCCTAGTAGAAAGTTGGAATTGGAGAAGAATACTGGGTCATCCACAGTACCAAAAGTGTATTTCAATGACCTGCTGATTGGAGGGTTAACTGAATTGAAGAAGATGGAGGAGTCTGGCATACTTGATGAGAGAACTGGTGTTCTTTTCAAAGAGGAGCCCTCACCTGCGGCTCCCTTGCCTCCCTTACCTGGAGAAGATGACGGATCTGGATGTGGGAAGATTGATGAATTGGCAACCATTGTCAGAAAAATGAGAGAATCCATTACTCCAAAGGATAGATTTTACAAAATGAGAAGATTTAGCAACTGCTTTCTTGGTAGTGAAGCTGTAGATTTCTTATCAGAAGATCAGTATTTGGAGAGAGCTGAGGTAAAATATCTATTGCCGCTTGTTAATAAATTACTCTCTTTTTTAGCCATGGTACTTTCATATGGCTTTCAAGCAACAATAGTCTTGTTTTCTCTGATTCTTGAGACTGTTTTTCATTTAACTACAGATTACAAACTTTGCTTATTTTATAACAAATATCTTTGGAAAGGATTTCGCATTTAGGAAAGTGAATATTGAATAGCTATTTTATTTTAGTCTCCTGCTGTAAGAATATAGTACACAGCTATATCCTTTTTTATAAAAAAAAATAATGGATACATATTGTCCATGTAGGCGGTGGAATTTGGAAGAAAACTTGCAAGCAAGCACTTCTTTCGTCATGTTCTAGAGTAAGTTTTTGAAATTATCTTGTGGTATTCTTCACATTTCTATTATATCCATCTTTATCAGTTGACAATATTTGGAAGTTGTTAGTATTAATAATTTAATACACTTGGCATTTCAGTGAAAATATCCTTGAAGATGGAAACCAGTTGTATCGTTTCCTGGATCATGATCCCATAATTATGACTCAGTGCTACAACATCCCTAGGGGCATCATTGATGTTGCACCGAAACCCATTGCTGAAGTGGCATCAAGGTTGAGAATGTTATCTAATGCCATTTTTGAAGCCTATGTATCTGAAGATGGTAGGCATGTTGACTACAGAAGTATCCAGGGCTGTGAGGAATTTAAAAGGTTAGCTCTAAGCCGTATATACTATATATGCGATCATAATGCAAGATACAAAGTATACTGGATAATCAGTGTATTGTTTTCCTATGGATACTACAATGAATAGCAGTGTATTGCTTGTTCTGACTACTTCTAACAAATTTTTAGTTGACTCAGATGTTTAGGTTCATGATGTAATGAGTAGACCCTGATATGTTGTCTGAGCTTTTATCTCTATGTATTTTATGCTGTAAATATATAAATAACATGTTTTGCGAATATATTAATGATTTTTTTGGTTGCCCTATTGTGATGGGTTATGGGTGTGTTGTACTAACCCGTATATTACTTGCATAGGTATATTAGAACAACTGAGGAGCTCCAGAGGGTGGAAATTGGTGACTTATCACGTGAAGAAAAGCTCGCTTTCTTCATAAATCTGTACAATATGATGGTTATCCATGCATTAGTGATATGTAGTCATCCTGCTGGACCATTGGACAGGAGAAAGTTTTTTGGAGATTTTAAGTATGTCATTGGTGGATTTGCCTATTCACTGTCAGCTATCCAAAATGGCATACTACGTGGCAACGAAAGGCCACCATACAACCTTGCCAAGCCTTTTGGACAGAAGGACCAAAGATCCAAGGTTAATGCCTGGACTCCTCGTGATCTTTTTTTTCTTAAAGTTCTGCTATATACCTTTTCTATACCGTTCAATGCTTCTTAGGTCTACGGTTGCCACCAGAGTAGATGTTCATAGAAAATGTGTTAGAACTATTACACTGTTAAATTTCCTTCTCCTGTCTCTAGGGTATATAATCCCTCGGCAGTTCTTCCAAGATAGCTCAGCTTAAATGGAACATGATTGATATGTTAGTGGTTGTCAAAAACTCAAAAATCACTGAAACATTAGAGTGACGGGGACCATTGCAACAAACTTTCTTATCACGTGGAAAGAAATTCAACAAGATTTCTTGGTCTTCTATGCTAAACAAATAGCTATGCTTATTGATATAATTTAATGTATAGGGCAACATAATGCTGGTTTTGTGTTGTTGTTGTTGTTTTTTGGGTGTATACAAGCGAATGAGTATTGTTGAGCAGTGTCTAGTTGCGGATTGTGGAAGCATTTCTTTGAAATGTTTTAACAGCAGATAACATATAGGCACAACACGCTCTACCATATTTGCAGAAATAAATTACCTTTTTTATTTTCTTGAGGAAGAGATGAATGGAATTTACCAAGTATGTAGGGCCTAGGGTTGTCGATTGTGACCACTAATCAGGTTTATACAATCTTTTCCTTCACAAGAAGTGAAGTGAAGATATAGAAGGCCCATTGTATATTTAATATATTATTTTTGTGTGTTTCTGGCAAGTCAGGTTTAGGAGATGTAGTAAAAATCTTTGCAAAGGTTAGATACGCAATAAACAGCTGCCAAGGAAAGATAAAACATCTCTATATAGAAGTTGCCCGCTACATGCTCTCCAGTTTCCACTGCAGTTGTTGTTTTAGCTCCCCATAACTGTACCTACTCGCCAAAACAGCCACTACATAGCATCCACAACCCTTAGTATGCTATGGCAGCACCGTAATTCTGGTATAGTACAGCATTCTATTTAAAATACTACCTGTAACTCCTTTAAACTAATTAATTCCTGGGGTCTTACATGTCACACAGGGGTTTACAAAAGCTGATGATTTTTTTTCAATGAGGATAAATTTTCACTAACTTTTGTTCTTTGTTTGTAACTGCAGGTGGCCCTTCCATACCCTGAACCTCTTGTTCACTTTGCTTTGGTATGTGGTACCAAATCTGGACCTGCACTTAGGTGTTACTCACCAGGAAATATCGATAAAGAATTGATGGAAGCTGCGCGTGATTTCCTAAGGAATGGAGGACTGATTGTTGATCATGAAGCAAAGACTGCATCTGTTAGCAAGATTTTGCGATGGTAAGATGATTGCTGTTCTTTCTTTATCATAGGGCTTGAGAGTTTTAATGTTTTCACTTAGTGTACCGTACCAGAATTTGTTGTGCATTCATCAGTGCTACTCATAGTTACCAGATTTGTGGTAAACCCCTCCGAACCCTGATCTTGATCGTGCGATCTGATTCGAGCCGGTAGGCACTCTGGTTCACTGGGGGATGGTGAACCCAAATCACAGAGAGATGGGAGGTGAGCATGGTAGGAGGGTAGGATGCCAACACCTCCGTCGCCATCATCGTCGCCGCTCAACCATGCTATCGCATCGCTGTCGCTTGCCGCTAGAGTGCGGTTGCTGTCATCGTCGCTCGCCGCCAGAGCGTGGTTGCTGCTGTCGCCTTCAGTGTCATCGTTGAGGAGCAGGGAGGTGCCGACGCAGTGGGCAATGTAGAGGTTGGCTGGGCAAAGGCGTGGTGGGAAGAGTTGGGAGGTGGTAGGAGGGAGGAGAAGAGGCTGCAGGGCTAGAGAGGTTGAGTTTCTAGGTGTTAGGGCATACTGTAGGGGTTAGGAGAGAGTTCATGGGCTATTTGGGGCCGGCCCAACTGCAGTGGTCTAATCTTCTCTCTCTTTTTTTTCCTTTAATGTTATAGAGATAGGATCTTCTGTGGCCGCTTTGTGTTTGCAATTCCATGGATTTCTATATTTTCCTTACTACTTTACTATATATGGTCGTATAGCGAACCAAAATACTGGGTTTGTGAATCCCATCTCTGATTTGCAAACCGAAAAGAGATACCCTTCAACGAACCCTACTTTTGAAAGTGGCGTACCACGAACTCGGCAAACCGCGAATGAGGTAACTATGGTGCTACTCTTGGAGCATCTAACACAATAACATGTTCAATTATATTTGTAACCATATTCAATCATATCCAACACAAGCAAGGATGAATTTTATGTTAGGTAATCTAGTTTTTTTTGGTCCTTTTAAGTAGATGATACCTATTTTATTTGAGACTAAACTTGTTAACACCCTGTATGACAGTGGCATAGTTATCCGCTAGTGCCTGCTTGTTTTTGCCTGCTTGAATCTGCTCTTGGCATAAGTTGGATATGAATAAATGATGAGAAATGCTCTAAAAAGCAGTCAGCCCAACTTGGAGCTCTTGTATGGTACATGAGCACTTATGTAGCCTTATAAACGGATTGCACATTTCTGGATGATAGAATATCTGCATGATGCTGTTAGTTACTCCTACATTGCATGTAATTTCAAAAGAAAATAAAACGATATTGATAATTGTTACAAAGATATATGGATGTCTTTGTTGTTTCGGCTTATAACAGGGCAACAAACAAAAAACAACCAAGCCTTTTGTTCCAAACAGGTTGGGGTAGGCTAGGGAAAAAAAACTAGTCAAAGTCAATAAAACCCCTAAACATTCGATTTTGGATTATGGTTCCGGTACATGGATCGCTAACTTCTATGTACTCTTATCCAATGTCAAATCATTGGAAACGTTCTAATACCTCAAGTCTCTTGAAACTGCTTCTTCCCATGTTAGCCTTAGTCGACCTCTGCATCTTATGTTGGGAGGCCTCTGTTGGAGATGTCTAAACCATCTCAGATACTTTTGGACAAGCTTTTCTTTAATTGGTGCTACTCTAATCCTATCACGTATATCGTCATTGCGGATTCGATCTCGGCTTGTATGACCACAGATCTTGTTTGATCCAACAATGATGGAGGGCATTATGCCTTGAGTAGGTGGTTATGTGGACCCCTTTTTAGGATGTTCTCACAAGCAATATAGGTGGAACTTTGCAAGGCCCAACAAAGTAAGGGGATGTGGTGTAATGAGTTTACTGATCATCAGATATCCACTATTTAATCTATTTAAGGAAACAATAAAATGAATACACGTCCATTTTATTACGTGACAGATGATCATAAATTTGATATACAATTGGACAATTAGTTAGCAAGTAATAAATAATTGCTTGGTTACCCTTACCTGATATGCACTTTCAAGAAATTATGCCAGTAGCAAACAATTGAAAAAAAACATAAATGACTATCATCAATTTATAATGGAGATCGTAATATAATATGACCAATGTTTTGATATTAAGTTTACGGCTAAATCCATGTTCAAAATGATTTTCAGGTATAGCGCCGATTTTGGTAAGGACGAGACAGAAGTGCTGAAGCATGCTGCAAATTATCTCGAGCCTGCAGAATCGGGGCAATTCTTGGAACTTGCGAACGCTCAATTGAAAGTCTTGTACCAACCCTACGACTGGAGCTTAAACATTTAGATGCAATAATTTATCAGATGTTTTAGCTATACTTGAATACCTGTCGCACAGAGGTTCATGGAAGGACGAGCCTTATGTACCCAGATTTTTTTTCAAAGCTGGGTGCACCTGAGTGTTATATTGGAGCAAATTGGATGGTTGCCAATGAACTATATTCCGTTTTATTGGACTAGATGAGCGCCATTCATTTTGTTGATGTTGTCTCCGCTACTGCTGCTAGCCTGCTACTCAATTATTGTTGTCTGCAGATGTTAACCTGTTGATGTCTTTACTGTTGCTGCTATTCGGTGATTGTTATCTTGTATGTGTGAATTCGTACGCCTCCGGAGAAGCGTGCAGTTTCATTTGCACAGCTATATGCTTAGATGAATGAACTTTTCTAACATCGATCAGCAGGTTAGCCTGCACGGCTGAACTGCGGTGGGATTCATCAATTCAAGGGTCTTTAAGCCAGTGTTACGAACCAAAACCTCCACGCCTTGGCGGTCGCACGCTGGACGGTGCCGAGTGCCCATTCCCATGGCCGACAACGGCATTGGAGTGGCACAATTCCAGATACGTGCCGTGACGGTGGACTGCGGGTTGATCGGAACGCGCCGCGGGGCGTGCGTGCGTCGGTGCCATGCCGATGCCGGTGGTCACGGGAGGCGCCGCCGCCGAGCCAACCGCACGTCCGCACGCGCCAGGAGACCAGGATAGTGGCAAAGTGCGAATTTTTTTATTTAATATTTATTTTAAATCTTTTTTTTCAAAACTAACCGACGGAATTTAAAAATTGCAAAAATACATGTTTATCGCCTTAATATGGGGCGATCGTCCTATACTAAGGTGACAGGTGCCTAACCTAACGACGAAATTCGAAAGTTTAACGGTAAAGCTAAATTTTTTTTTTAAAAATACCGATCGCCAAAACATAAGGCGATAGGTACAGTACCATAGCACTGTTGGGAGATAGGTACTGTAGCACTGTACCTATCACCCCATCTTGAGACGATTATATTTTTTAAATTTTTTTTAGTTCTTCCGTTAAACTTGCGAATTTCGCCGTTAGGTCAAGCACCTGTCGCCCTAGTATGGGGCGATCGCCCTATACTAGGGCGACAAGCGTGTATTTTTGCAATTTTTAAATTCCGTCGATTAGTTTTGAAAAAAAAATTAAAATAAATATTAAATAAAAAAAATTCGGCAAAGTGCACGGTGCCATGCTGTTCCACTCCCCCATTGGATCGGGCCGATACGACTCGAGTCGCGAGCTAAACAAGGCGACGCCAATAATGGGCCGAGTGCGCTGGCCCACAAAAAGCTGTCAATAGTGATTCAAATACGACGGAATTATGGATTTGAGCTTTGCTAATACTTGTGCGCATAATGAGCAGAAATAGCAGGCATCTTGAGACTTTTAAGGGTTTAAAGAGTTCAGCAAATAGCAATTGTTGAATGTATGCTTTCTTAATCCAAATAAATAAAACATTATTCTGTTTCAATATTTTCCTAAAATTTTACTATTTCCTTGTCATTGTCTGATTTTGGAACCATTTTGCTTGGCAGAGTTGCATGTGAAGGACTTCCGTGCCATCTGAACTAGGACAGAAATTGCACCAAATGGATATGAACCGTCAGTCATGCAATCCAGGTTGAAGTGCAACTGGTGAGTAAGTTGTCATTTGAAAACTAATACCCCTGTGATGTAGTGCTGTCATATTTGACCTCCTAATTTGTTTAACTTTTTAGAAAAGAAAATTTACATGATGACGGTCTTTCCCACTTTTTGGCAAATTCCTTCTTTCATCATGTACCAATTTGAGTAAAACTTAGTGGTTGTATGCAAGTGCATGTATTTTAATAAGATTCTATATTACATTTTTTTTATAATGTGGTCACAAAAATTGGATGTGAGAGCAGTAATACGTGAATAAAAATGACCAGTTTTGTGAATATGGAGTAGGTTTGTTTACTTTTACTGCTAAGGAAATTTTGTTTTTGTACTTTTATCAGTTAGTATACATTGGTAATTATCCCTATTTATATATCATTAACATACCTATATGTGCAAGAATTGGAGAGCAACCGGCATGGCCACCTGTCACCTTGCACTTTTGCAAAAAAACCCTTCCATTTCTCCGAAATTACGGATAGGTCCCTGTGCAATTTCCTAAGAGACAAAGATATTTTTTCACTTCGCGTTTGGGTCCTGGCTCGGTATTTTTACGGAAAAAGCCTCCGTAGTTTCAAATCGCGAACAAGCCCTTTTCTAATTTTTCGGGATAGCGAACAGGTCCAAAAAATAACATCCGGTCCACGCTTCTTACGTTCGAGTCCTTTCTCCGTTTTCCGGAAAAATGTTTTCGCCACCGAAAAACCGGAAACAATTTTTCGCCACCCAAAAACCGGAAAAAATGTTTTCGTCACCAAAAACGCAGATTCATCGAAGTTTTATAGCAACTTATGTATTTGCCAGCGGATCGTGAAGCGGGTTTTTTTAAAAATGTAGATTCGTCATGATTTATAGCGACCGTGGATTCGACGGTGGGTCCTAACGACCCATTTTTTAGCAAACGCAACAAAAAACCGGAAAAATATTTTCGACACCCAAAAGCGGAAACAATGTTTTCGTCCATGGATTCGCCGGTGGGTCCTAACGACCCATTTTTTTAACAAACGCAGCAAAAAAACCCGAAAAAAATGTTTTCAGCACCCAAAAAAAACGAAAACAATGTTTTCGTCACCAAAAAAACACGGATTCATCGAAGGTTTGTATCAACTTACAGTGAACACGTAGAGTATTAGGCTCGACAAAAGAATGTTGTCATCTCTGATAATTTTTTCCCCTTTTTCCCCTGGACTATTTTTGACCGGTTGGTGGTTTTGCGAAAATAAAAAAAGTTTATTTTTCCGAGCGCATGCTATTGAAATTCAACCGGCGCAGCGTAGCGCGCTTTTTTACCTAGTATATCATAAAGCGCATGGATTTGAGGCTCAACCGAAGATGCCATGTCACCTCCTTCGCGGTGAGGTCCTCCGGAGAATTTGAAATTACGTTTACGTCCTCCGATCAGTTTTTAGCAAAATGGACATCATTTCGTGCTTTACGTTCAGGTCCTTCGGCGGTTTTTAGCAAAATAGACCCGAAGAAAAATAGAATTGCGTTTAGGTCCCGAGAAATTATTTTTTGCATGCTCGAGTCGAAGAGAATGAAATTACGTTTAGGTCCCTACGCAGTTTTCTCCCAAAAACAAAAAAAAACAGATTCGCCGATGGTTTATAGCGATCCACAGGTTCATCGACAGGTCCTAGCAGCCTATTTTTAAAAAAACAAGAAAATCGGAATTACGCAAAAAAAACGAAAACACATTTTTTCTTCCGAAAACAAAAATCACATATTTGCTGACGGTTTATAGCCGTCCACAGATTCGCCAACGGGTCCTAACGACTCATTTCTTTTTTAAAAAATAGAAAACCGGAATTACTAAAAGAACAAAAATACGTTTAGGTCCCTCTACGTTTTTCTTCAAAAAAAAACACAGATTCGCCGATAGCTTCTAGCAGTCCGCGGATTCACCGATGGCTTCTAGTAGCTCATTTTTTAAAAAAAGCCAAGAAAACTGAAATTATGCAATTTTTTCAGAAATATCCATCAGATCAGATTTCGTGCGCCGTAGCGTCGCACGACCGAATTTTCCAAATTTCACACGGCACAGTGTCGCGCGATGAAATTTCACACAACGCAGCGTAGCACGTAGCCCTGGCTAGTTTTTTTATAAAGCCCAAAATTTTGAGGTTCTAGTGGTCCACAGATATGACATAGTGTTTATTTTCATACTGTAAGCCAAGTTTCTCTAACTATTAAATGAGAACATACTATTTTTGAAGTCTTAATAGCATGTGCATTTCCATCAACGAACCACGAAAATCATAACTTTGTACACCCAACCAGATATCTGTAAAAATGAAATGTTACTTGCTTTTCTGACAGAAAAGTGCTGTAAAGTTGATTTGGTCTGAGGTAGTTTTTCTCAAACATAACATTCTGTGGCTAATGCAGAGTACTAAACTAACTCCTAATGGTTTCCCTAGACTTGGAATGCAGTGTCAATAAACAAGGTGTTAGCAACTAACATTTTTTTCTTTTGCATCATCCAAGGCTATTTAATATTTGATGAAAAAGTTAGCTCAATAACACTGCAAAAATTGCAAATTGGAAAATAATCCAACGTGTGGCTGACAAGTGGGGCCATGATCTTTGTAGTGTTATTGACAACTTATTTGTTAAAGAATTTCAACCTGTGTTAAAGAATTCCAATCTTTGTAGTGGATTTTGGCCATATACTTTTTCTACACACAGCTGTAATAAAGCAAAGTAGGATATTCAAGTAGGATTTTTTTTAAAATAATACATTTTTTTCAAAATTTTAAAAATATATCACGGGAAAAAAAATTACATAAATATATCTCTGTCGCCCGTTGGTTTGGCGACAGGCCTCCTGTCGTCAAACCAACGGGCGATAGGAGGCCACATCGCAGATCAGTGCGGAGACGTGACGCTTTTGGCGCCCGTTGATCGTGCGACGTGGCCTCCTGTCGCCCGTTGGTTGGGCGACATTTAAATGCCGCCAAACCAACGGGCGACAGGGGTATATTTATGTAAAAAAAATTTCCTGTGGTATATTTTTGAATTTTTTAAAAAATGTATTATTAAAAAAAATTCCTGCACGTAGCATGTAGAGCTTAGCTTAGATGTCCCTACTCTCTAGTGTATCATCATACCAATACTAAATCTGGGAGAGTTCCGTGTCTCTCCGTCGATTGAGCCGAGCTAGTGGCTCGGCTCGAGCCGGCCACCCGGCTCGGCTAAAAAAAAAATCGCAATTTAGTCCTTTTGAAAATTACGAATAGGTCCTTCGCGATTTTTTGTGAGAAGAAGATTTTTTCGTCTAAATTCGCGTTCGGATCCCTCGTGCGCTATTTTACGAAAAGAACCTCCCGTTAAATTCAAATCGCGAACAAGCCCTTTTCTAATTTTTAAGGATAGCGGACAGGTCCAAAAACGTAACATTCAGATCCTTGCTCTTTACGTCTAGGTCATTTCTCTGTTTTTCTCGGGAAAAAATGTTTTTACCACTAGAAATATGTGTGCAGCTCTATCTCTAGACTTTTTTCTCACCTCGATTTCCCATCTCGATCTCTAATATTTTTTAAAGCATGTATTATTACTCCACGAACGCGTCGGTCTCTGATTTTTTTAAAACATGTATTATTACTCTGTGAACGCGTAGAGTGTTAAGCTCGACAAAATAACGTTGTTATCTCTAATAATTTTTCGCCCTTTTCCCTCTACTTTTTCTCCACCTCGGTTTTCTAGCTCGGTTTCCAATATTTTCCAAATAATTCGTCGAAATAGATATTTCTACAGCTCTATCTCTCTACTTTTTTCCCCGTTTTGCTTATTATTTCGACGATTTAAAAAATAAAACGCCGCAAAAAAAAGAAACCCCTACGAAAAAACGACACGCGCGGCGTGTTACGCCGCGAGTCTTTAATATTTTTTAAAACATGTCCTTTCCTCGTTTTCCCGGAAAAAAAAGTTTTCGTCGCCAGAAATATTTGTGCAGGTCTATCTCTAAACTTTTTCCCCAGCTCGATTTCCCATCTCGATCTCTGATATTTTTTAGAACATGTATTATTACTCCGCGAACGCGTCGATCTCTAATATTTTTTAGAACATGTATTATTACTCCGCGAACACGTAGAGTGTTAAGCTCGACAAAAGAAGGTTGACATCTCTAATAATTTTTCACCCTTTTCCCTCTAGACTTTTTCCTCGCCGCGGTTTTCCAGCTCGGCCTCCAATATTTTTCAAATAATTCGTCCAAAGAAATATTACTATAACTCTATCTCTCTATTTTTCCCCATTCCACTCATTATTTCGACGATTTAAAAAATTAAATGCCGCCGAAAAAATCGTTTTTCCTTCGAAAAAACGACACGCGCGGCGTGTTACGCCGCGGAAAATTTCCTAGTAGATACTAAAGGGAATCAGAAGGGGTTGTATATGAGGGGTCCCTGTTTAGCCATATTATTATACTACTTTCAGTACTGTAAACCAGAATACTTCGTTTTGTGCCACCTTATTATATGTTTCGTGGGAGTAATTTTCTCAATTACCAGTAGATTATATGCAGTTGACGATTTGTATACCTGCGAGTGGAATCAGCAATCAAAACAATTTAGCATGACCAGTGTGTTAAGTCAACAAGCACTCTGTGACATGCAGTGTTGTTTAGTGTACTCTTTGAAGTTGTTTAATCTCCAATTGGGGCATTGCTGAGTAAATAATTTTGTTTATACAAATAATGCCGACAAAATGTAGGAGTATGAAGGTCATGATCACAAGGTGGTAGTCATCAGGTTATTATTTTGAATTTTGTTATTGGCATGACTTCATTAGGTTTATGAATCTTGTGGCCATTTTTCTGTTTTTTTAATATATATTTTGTTCAATATCCTCAGGTTCTTCGAGATGGGTCTTTCCGGGAGATGGCGCAACGCATGCTTGTGGGAATTGAGAGTTGCTGAAGAATCTAAAACAGTGCTTGAAAATTAAAACATCTTCCGGTTATCAGCAGCTTGGTCCGTTTGGTAGACTAGTACGAACGGTTATTTATATTTTTGCTGTTGGTCGTTTGGGAATAAGTTTAGCGTAATCGGCTGCTACACCTTCAGCCCTAAATGATGAATGGCAAGATTACGAACAAAAAGCGGCACGGCATGGAAGCCGGAGACGCCAGACATAACGTACGGTAATAAGACAGTGAAAAAGGAAAAAAAAAAAGTGGATAACATAATATGACAATTTCGTCTCAATCACATATGTTAATTCTGTAAGTTCTTTTTGGAAAGAAATGCACTCCTTTTTTATTTTAAATAAAATAGTTTATGCACAAGGAATTGAAACAATTAGTGAAATTATCTAGCATAATAATTACTAGGTAGAGCTACGTGCTATGCTCTGGTGAATTTTGATAGAGTGTTAAGATAGCAAAACTAATCTCCACAGTGGATGTCATTTTTTCTTCGGTAAAACTACACAAATTTAAGATTTGCCATGGAAGGAGGAGGGGGGATTCTTTCGCAAAAAAATGATGATGCGGTTCTTTTGGTGCATGTTAATTCCTTCCGCTTTAGGAGTTAAAGTTATGAACCTCATGTGGTGTCTGGAGTTTTTCGCCTTCCTTTGGGATAATGCGTAAAAAAGCTCCCACCTTCGAGCAGCATGTGTTGCGTACAGCTTTCTGCTTTGAGGTCTTGTTTGGGAACTGAGAATCCTTGCCGGGAGCCTTCTCACGTATGCTAGTCGCCTGGATAGGAACTTCTCCGGTTCTCCCCTCGTCTCGCCACAATCCGCCGCCTTCGCCCCTCGTTTCCATACCATTGCCTTTGCCCATTTGATCTCAGTCATCGTCTTCTCCACTCCGCCACCCCTCCCACCCCGCTAAAACCCTAACCCATCGCGTTGTCACCTTGGTTGCAGCGGACTAGGTGGATATCGAGTTTAACGAGTTATTATCGAGTTTCTTTCGAAATTAACATAGTTTGATGTAAAATCATTTTATATACCATTTAAGTGGTTACATCAAATTCGAGCTAACGAGCCATTATCGAGTCGAGCCTCATTAACTTTTTTCGCTCAAAATTGTCTTATTTTAATTTTGAACCAATCAACTACTGTATTTGAAGAAATTTTGATTCGAGCTCTAACGAGTTTTTTTTCCAGCCCAGCGGTGGCCACCTCGCTCCTCCTCCGCCACCATCGCAAGCCCCCGGCGCCTCTTCCCCTCCTCCGCAATGGGATCTTCTCCTCTCGCGCACTTCCCCAGCGACCAGAGCTCTCCCTACCACCAACTGCCCCTCGACTCCGCCTCTTCATCCGCCCTGCTCCTCCAAACCCTAGCTCTAGCAGCCCCTTCTATTGTGAGAATTGTCACAACCAGGGTTATCAAAACCGTTTTATGACTGAATTTCAAACCCTTGGCGGTAGCGAAAATAGCGAAAAACTGCTCGAAAACTGCGAAAAAATGAACGGTATGGAAATTCAAACAATTTTGAAATATGGTCGAACCGGCGAGCAAATTTCACGGTTTTTGAGCGAAAACAGCTCGGTTTTAGTTGAAAACCGAGCGATTTTTGGCAAAAACCGCCAAAAACCGAAGCCAGTTGTCAAAAAAGGGAAAATGTAAGAAATATATTTAAAAAATAGGTAAAAACATAAAAAATTCTGATATGATCTCTCCTAAATACGGAAAATTTTGATATGATCTTTGCTATATTTTAAACAATTGAAAGTTGTATATACTATATGCTTTTCGGCCCGCGATACCAACAGTGTAAAAAAAATTGGTCTACGCCGAACCAATAGCCTGCTTCGCACTCTTCCCCTTCTGTGTCCACTGATGGGTGTCAATCCTTGGTTGCACGGGACCACGGGCCATACCAACATTGTAATCCCCCATCGCCAATAGTTTTTTTTGTTGCGACGAACTCCGAAACATTTTCGACAACAGACCGCTACGATCTCCCCCAGATCCCCTTGGAGGAGCTACTACCACCACCGTACTCATACCTGCCACATGCCTTGCTTCTAAATTTTGCCTCTGCCCTGGAGGCAGCCATGACATGTTGGAGTTGGTCCTTCTTATCAACATCACCTATGTACTCTGAGTATACACTTCGCCTTGGCGAGGAATCTTCAACATTGTAATCCCCCATCGCCAGCTCTGAGTATACACTTCGCCTCTCCTCTTTCTTGTCATTTTTCTTATCCCTCATCATGTCTAGGTCACACTAAAAGTACTCATGAACTTTTACAAGAACTTTACTACAATGGACAACACTCACATCGTGCCCTGCCAAGTGCTGCTTCAGTTGGGTTGCACTGCCTCCTTTCTTCTCTTGAAACGGTGCTTGCATCAAAATTCAGCACCTAACTTCACGTCATACTCCCACACCACATCGACATGGTCTGCTATCTATTAATAGAACACAACAAAAGTAATTATACATACTTGAAAAAATGTTGTTACTAAAATATGTTAAAATAAATATTGCTACTTAGCATACTCGAACAACTATTGGTACTAAAAATTGGTGAACAAACAAATAGTGAGCATTTCATTATCAATATAGTGTGCATTTCATCATGAAGAGGAGATTAGGACATCTGCGGCTTATCTGCTCTTCTATCGATGTGTTGATGACAATTCATGTACAGTGTCTAAAGATATTCCAGTGGACACTTATACGGTAGATTCGCTGGTGAAAGGATCGGGATGTCACCAAGAGGGGGGGTGAATAGGCGTTACAAAATTTAAATTTAAATCACAGTGGAAATTAAATCTTCGGAATATCCGAATTAACCTTCGGACTGTCCGAGTGTTTCGGATAGTCCGAATGCTTCTGAACACAAAAACCCTAGAAAGTAGATCTAGGTTATCTAGAAGATAATACTAGGACCAAATGAAGTAAGTTAGCTTAGAAGACTTGCAGTAGCTGAAATCCCACCAATACCTTTAACAAACGGACAGATCTGTCACAGGTTAAGGCAGAACAGACAGAGCGAGAACAAACTATCCGATACCTGCAATCGGATTATCCGATCAGAGCGAGAACAGACAGATCTGTCACAGGTTAAGGCAGAGCTAGGGTAGGCAACAAATGAGTAGAATGCAAGTTACTAGTAAGCAAGATACAGCAGTTACTTCAAGAGAAATTTAATCAAGACAACAAGAAAAGACCAAACCAAAGATTCGATGCACGGTTGGTTTTTCCCGAAGTTTGGATCCTTGAGGGGATCCTACGTCTCCGTTGAGGCAGCTCGGTCACACTTGAGCCGGGGTCTCTCTCAACCCTTTTCCTCCCGGTGTTGCACAAAGCACTCGCCGGTTTCACTTCTTGATCCCTTTCCTTGTGGAGGCGGAATCACACCTTCACAAACTTCCGAGGCACACCACACGACGTCTTGGTGGCTCCCGCGACTCCTAGCCGTCTAGGAGACCTCAATCTCCAAGAGTAATAAATGGAATGTAGATCCGCTCTTGAAAATCGCTCTAGTGCTCAAATGAACTTTCACGATTTGAAATCTAAGCACTAGAAATCAACTTGCTTCAACTCTCAACAAATATCTCAAAGAGCAACTCAAGAGAGAGCAAGAGAAAGACTTAGAAGCAATAAATGTTCAGCACAAGGTCAGTCCCCATAAATGAGGGAGTGGGTGGAGTATTTATAGCCAAGACACAAAAACTAGCCGTTCTGCACTGTATCAGACCCACATCGGACTGTCCGATACATGTCATCGGACTATCCGATATGTGCAAATTTCCAGATCGACTCCACCTCAGAAATTCAAATTCTTTTGAACGAAACACATATCGGATTATCCGATTACATATATCGGACATTCCGATGATTCCAGAGAGGTTTCAAAAAAACTCAGTAACTTTGAAAATCTTCTAAGTGTATATCGGACTGTCCGATATATGACATCGGACTATCCGATAATTCCAGAGAGTTTTCAATGAAGAAGAAGTTTTCAAAAACTTTCTAAGTGCATATCGGAATGTCCGATATCAAGCATCGGACAATCCGATAATTCCAGAGAGTTTTCAATGAAGAAGAAGTTTTCAAAAACTTTCTAAGTGCATATCGGAATGTCCGATGTCAAGCATCGGACAATCCGATAATTCCAGAGAGTTCCATTTTCAAATCCTTAGAAAAACTTTCAGTCCTCATCGGACAATCCGATGTCAACTATCGGACAATCCAATAATTCCCGAGAGGACCAAGATTAAAAACCACACTCACAATGGAATATCCGATAACATCGGATTGTCCGAATCCAATATCGGACTATCCGATAATATCAGCAAAAAATACAACTGGATGTGAGTGTTGTGCTTGATGTTTTCCAAAACTAATTTTGTAAATGTAGTTCATATGAGCATAGAGACCATTTCTAAGACACCTACATCCCATCCCTCTTGATAGTACGGCGATTCTATCGACTCAATTAAATGAAAAATCTACGCTAAGTCGACGCCGTTCTTCTTTTCTCTTTTGAGGGTCATCATTGTCCGTAGATGCGTTTCTTTTGGAACTATTACCTGCTCACAAACTCATTTAAGCCATTAGTCCCTTAAACGTTTGTCATTAATCATCCAAAACACAATTAGGGGCCTAGATGCACTTTCAATCTCCCCCTTTTTGGTGATTGACGACAACACGTTTAAGACTTATCAATAATAAATGAATAATGATTTTGTGAATGAACAAGATATGTTGAGCTCCCCCTAAATGTGCGCGTTAGAGATTTGAGTGAGAATCAAATGCACAATTTAGAGGTGAAATTCGAGAGGAGCTCCCCCTATATCTTGGCATTCGGGTAAGATGTAACAAGTGATGAGGCTTTAAATAATATTATGAATGAAACGAAGAGTATTAGAGCCATTGTAAAAGAGATATGACACGATATATCAGAGCTAAAGTATACAAAATATTAGAGCAAAAGTTAAAGTTACCAACTAACACCATATAGCAACAGTTTACGAAAAGCAAATCCTACAAAAAGCAAATCCAAAATACATCCACCAAATTTTAAGGCAACAGTGTTCATAGATCATGACTACTCAGGAATAGACATTTCTCTCCCCCTTTGGCATCAAGGCACCAAAAAGGAAGAGAAGAACAGCGATCAGACAACTAAGCTTCATTATCGCTCCCGGACTCATCTCCTGAACTCGCGGCGTATTCTTCGGATGTGGATGGATCTGCACCAGCCGGAGAGTCGAAAGGATCCTTAGTGGAGTCGTCGCTGGAGCAAGGAAGGTTCAGATGCTGCTGAATAGCCTTGAGCCTCTTAGCATTCTTCTTAGCCATCTTAACAAGAAATTTAAGAACTCTATCAGTAGAAGAGGATGACTTCGAAGGACCAGATGGAACAGTTGAACCAGAAGGAGCAGAAGCAGGAGGAGCTGAACGAGCTGGGTCACGAGGGACCACTTGCTTGATAGGTCTGATCTGCAGCCCGAGATGCTTCACATCACATTCAAACTTCAGTTTGGTAACACCCTCAATGACCCTCATGATATAGGGTGCGAATCCACAGCTGCGCTTGGGGTCAAGGGAGTTGGCATGAATTTCATTCCAAATATAGAGCGCTACCATGAAGGGTCTTCCACCCGGTAGCATCCGGCTCAGAATATCACGAGTGTATGATAAGATATGAGAGGCATCACCTTCCTTTGGAGTAATGGTCTTCCGGAGGAGTCTGTTGGCTGCTACAAGCATCGGCTTCAGAAACTTGGTATTCCCTGGCTCGAAAGCAGAATCCTCAATGTACAGGGAATTTAGATTATCAGCAACCAATGATCGAGTGTTGTGAAGATCATCTCTGTCCATGCTCTCTTCAGCTCTAATACCTAGAATTTGTCCAAAACAGCCAACAGACATTCTGTACTGAACACCTTCTGTCATCCAGGTCATGTACTCATTCTTGACAAACAGAGTGGCATAGAACTGGGCAATTACCTCAGTGTTCCAATCCTGCTTCATGCCTATTATGCGTTTAATGCCAAGTCTCTCACAAGCTTCGATGACATCATTGAAAACAGGATCATCACAGGCTTCCATGTACTCCCAGTCTACCCATTGCATATTGACAGTAGGACTCTTCCGAGGAAGAATGACAGTCTCATAGAAGTCTTGTTGAAAGAAATTCCAGAAGCGATTGTCCGAAGAGAATTTTCCTTTAAGCCAGGGATCGACTGATCTAGCTTTAGTGACTAATCCTGACTTGCCCTTATAGCTCATGACTTGCCGCTGAAGATCAGGTCGTCGAAAGGGCTTGAACATCATAGGAAAAGGGAGATAGTCGTCGTCTTCAACTGGTCCTTTGCCCTTGTCTGCCTGAGATGGGACACTGGTAGCAGACTCTTTGCCCTTGCCAGACAGAGGAGGAGCACGAGCAGGAGGGGCATCACCTTGACGGCTAGGCTCAGAGATTGTAATGCCTTTCTGCTTTGGGCCTTTGGAGACAACCTGCTTCTTGGATCTTCCACCTCCAGGTTTTGGAGTGGGAGCTGTTTCCACTATAGGCGCATCTTCTTCAGGCAAAGATGCTGAGGTGTCGGAGGGTTTTCCTCGATTGATCACTGTCTTAGTCCTTTTGTCAGTCGGAGTCTTCCTCTTGAATTGGCCCTGATCATCGGTATGGAGCATCCTCTTCAACTTCTCACCCTTATCGTCGCCAGCAGCCATGACAGAGATCTAGAAGAAACGATACAGGAAATTGAGACAATGACTGATGGAAAGGAAAGAAACTCCCCATTTTTGTAACCTCCTGGAAACATCGGATAATCTGATATTTTGGGTCGGACTGTCCGATGATAAAGTCAGATAGTCCGATACCAACAATCGGATAGTCCAATGTTCACGGGAAAAGCAAAAAATGGCAGTTCCTCGAAGATGATCCACGCATTTTGCAACAAACTTGTGGAATACCATCCTAGGGTGGAGAGGAACAATTCTACCGAATGACTTTGACGGAAAATCAATGAATATGAGAAGCCCTAAAAGGAGAGAATTAGGGTTACCTCTAGATAAAATGCAAGAGGTGGTGAGAAGAAGAAGGTGATCCCCGAGGAGACAGATCAAGATGGTGGAGGAGATCCCTTGCGTTGCAGATGGTTGACTCGGAGTACCAAAATCGCCAGAGAGGAGAGGGCCAGAGGGATTTTGAGATAGAGTGAGCACGGGGAGAGAGAAAAACCCTTCGGTTTTACATAAACCTCCCCACATCGGATAGTCCGATAAGGACATCGGACAATCCGATATGTGCAAACTCCCAGATATCGGATAGTCCGATATGATATATCGGATAGTCCGAATAGTGCAGAATTACAGAAATCGGATAGTCCGATACAAAAATCGGATAGTCTAATCTGTGTAAACTTTTCAGCACTCAGAGAGTTGGATTTAGAGGATTGAGCAGACATGAGTTGTGAACACTTATGCTGTCTCCCCACTTATGATCAGCGAACACAGAAGCACTTTAAGCTATGATCACAAGTGGTTTGACTCAAACCAAGAATCAAAACCAAACATTTTCCAAGAGACAAATAACTTTTGAAATCTATTTTAGTTGAAATCAAGCGAATATAACAAATGATGTATGCAACCATTCAAGCCAAGTTCCGAGAATCTAAAATGTTTAGCCCACTTCTCAAATCGCAAAATCTTTTTTCATCAAGAGGCTTGGTGAAAATATCGGCTAATTGGTCATAAGTGCTCACATGTTGAATATCGATATCGCCTTTAGTGGAATGATCTCTTAGGAAATGATGGCGGATATCAATATGCTTTGTGCAGAAATATTGGACGGGGTTGTTGGCAATTTTTATGGCGCTCTCATTGTCACACAATAGTGGAAAATGGTTATAGGTTAGGCCATAGTCATTTAGAGTTTGTCTCATCCAAAGTAATTGGGCGCAACAACTCCCGGCCGCTATATATTCAGCTTCGGCTGTGGATAGGGCTACGGAATTTTATTTCTTAGAGGACCAAGAGACAAGGGATCTACCTAAGAATTGACAAGTCCCTGATGTACTTTTTCTATCCACTTTACATCCGGCATAATCCGCATCGGAATAGCCAACTAACTCAAATGATGAACCTTTTGGATACCAAAACCCAAAATGAGGAATGTGCACTAAATATCTCAAGATTCTTTTTACGGCCATCATGTGGCACTCTTTAGGAACGGCTTGAAATCTTGCACACATGCATACACTAAGCATGATATCGGGCCTAGATGCACAAAGATAAAGTAAAGAACCGATCATCGAATGATATACCTTTTGGATGACCGGTTTACCTTCTTTGTCGAGGTCTAGATGCCTGTTGGCTTGCATGGGTGTTTTGATTGGCTTGGCGTTCCCCATACCAAACTTCTTGAGCATGTCCTTGATGTACTTCGTTTGGCATATGAAGGTTCCTTCCTTGAGTTACTTGACTTGAAATCTGAGGAAAAACTTCAACTCACCCATCATGGACATCTCGAACCTTTTGGTCATGATCCTACTAAATTCCTTGCATAAATGTTCATTAGTGGATCCGAATATAATGTCATCAACATATATTTGACAAACAAATAAATCATTATCAATATGTTTAGTGAAGAGAGTGGGATCGGCCTTTCCGACTACAAATCCTTGATCGAGAAGGAAATCTCGAAGACATTCAAACCATGCTCTCGGCGCTTGCTTGAGTCCATAGAGAGTTTTGTGTAGGAAGTAGACATGGTCCGGATGATTTGGGTCTTCGAAACCGGGTGGTTGCTCAACATAGACCATCTCGGAGAGTGGTCCATTCAAGAAGGCGCTTTTTACGTCCATTTGATACAACTTAAAATCATGGTGAGTAGTAAAGGCAAGTAATATTTTAATGGATTCAAGCCTAGCTACTGGAGCGTATGCTTCATCGAAATCCAAACCTTCGATTTGCGTGAAGCCTTGAGCGACCAACCGGGTTTTGTTTCTCGTCACAACTCCATTCTCATCTTGCTTGTTCCGAAATACCCACTTGGTTCCAATTACGTTTTGCTTGGGTCTTTCGACAAGCTTCCACACTTAATTTCGCTCGAAGTTATTTAACTCCTCTTGCATAGCCATCACCCAATCCGGATCTTGGAGTGCTTCTTCTACCTTAAGAGGTTCAAGAGAAGAAACAAAAGAGTAAAATTCACAAAAATTTGCAACTCTAGACCTAGTGGACACTCCCTTGTTAATGTCTCCAAAAATGTTGTCGACGGGGTGATCTCGTTGCACGCTTTGATGCACTCTTGGATAAGGGACCGTTGCATTTGACTTTTGAATTGGATCCTCATCGTCTTGGGCGGTGTTCGAGCCGTCTTGAGCTTGCATTGAAGAAGATGGAGCATCATCCAGAGTTGCATCTCGAGTTGGAGTGCTCGGGACTTCTTCTTGCTCAAGAGGTCTCACTTCTCCGATAGCCAATTTCTTGATTGCATCACATGGTGGTTCTTCCCTGTCAATCACAGTACGATCAACTTATTCTACTTGAGAACCGTTAGTTTCATCAAATGTTACGTCACGCGAGATTTCAACTACACCGGTGGTGTTGTTGAAAACCCGATATGCGTAAGCATTTGATCCATAACCAAGTAAAAATCCTTCATCTACTTTAGGAGCAAATTTAGAAGACTTAGCTTTCTTATTGAGGATGTAGCATTTGCTTCCAAAGACTCGAAAGTAGGAGACATTTGGTTTCTTGCCGGTGAGGAGCTCGTACGCCGTCTTCTTCAAGATCTTGTGGAGATATAGACGGTTGGTACTATAGCACGCAGTGTTGATAGCCTCCTCCCAGAATATGTCGGAGACCTTGTACTCATCAAGCATCGTGCGCGCCATCTCGATGAGGGTTCGATTCTTCCTCTCGGCCACCCCATTTTGTTGAGGGGAATAGGGAGCCGAGAACTCATGTTTGATGCCTTCTTCATCGAGATACTCCTCCACACCGGTGTTCTTGAATTCGGTGCCGTTATTGCTCTGAATTCTCTTGATCTTCACCTCAAACTCATTTTGAGCCCTTCTCATGAATTTCTTTAGAGTCCCTTGAGTTTCACTTTTATCATGCAAGAAAAACACCCAGGTAAATCTAGAAAAATCATCGACAATAACTAAACCATACTTGTTTCCTCCGATGCTTATATATGTGACTGGACCGAATAAATCCATGTGAAGCATCTCCAGAGGTCTTATGGTGGTCATCACATTCTTGGCGGGATGAGATGCACCAACTTGTTTTCCCGCTTGACATGCGCTGCACACTCTTTCTCAAAAACAATATTTGTTAGTCCAAGGATGTGATTGCCCTTAATAAGTTTGTGAAGGTTCCTCATACCAACATGAGCAAGTCGGCGATGCCATAACCAACCCATGCTAGATTTAGCCATTAAGCACGTTTCAAGATTAATTCTATCCGTAGTAAAATCTACGAGACAGAGATTCCCCTTCAAACGACCCTTGACGGCTATCGAACCATCACTCCTCCTCATGACATCCACACCCTTATCACTAAAGATACAATTGTACCCTTCTTCACATAATTGTGCAACGGATAACAAGTTGTAACTTAGTGATTCGACGAGTAAAACATTATTCAAATGAAAATCATTTGTAATGAGAATTTTACATAACCCTACTACTTCACCTTTTCCATTGTCGCCAAAAATGATGCTTTCACTATTCGTTCCATTGGCGTCCAAGTGTGTGAACATTGCCCTTTCTCCGGTCATATGATGTGTACATCCGCTATCCAAGATCCAACTTGATCCACCGGAGATGTAGGCCTACAAAATGAAATTTAGATTTTACTCTTTGGTACCCAAACTTGTTTAGGTCCACGCACGTTAGAGACGAGTGACTTTGGGACCCAAATAGATCGCACGTAAGAAGTATTTTTGGGCTTACCCCCAATATGACAAGCAATTACTCTACCAAGGCTAGTCCTTTTAAGCACATAAGAAGCAAAGAAAGTGGATTGAGCCTTATACTTAGAGTTTGCTTCCCCCTTAAGGAAGTGGATGGGCTTGTTCAAGGGAGCAACCACAATGTGGTTTCCTTTGCCCTTGGGAGGGACATATCCAAGCCCATGCTTCATGGGGTTACCTTGGCGCTTACCGAGGAACTCCTCTAATCCCTTGCTAGCCTTATAGGACTTTTGAAGTCCATCTTCAAGTATTCCCTTGAGCTTCTCATTTTCATGAGCTAATACTTGCAAAGTCTCAAGGTTAGTGGCACAAGTATCAATATTAACATTGTAACATCTAGCACATCCATTGCTAGTAGAAGGTAGTAAAGAATTGGAGTCAATGGTTGAGGTGATGGGAGGGCTATTCTTGAGATCAACGAGCTTCAACTCAAGAGCCTTGCAATCATTCTTTGCCTTAGCAAGTTCCTCTTTAAGTGAAGCATTGGTGATCTCAAGACTAGTCATTTTGGATTTGGTCAATTTCGAGTTTTTGACCAATTCCTCATTTTTCTTTCTTTCAAAAGATAGGCTCTTCTCTAGCTCACGATTTTTCTCCTTTTCAAGGATGAGCAAATCCTCTTGAGCCTCGAGAGTAGCTTCCTTTTGTTCTACGACTTCCTCCAATTTTTCAATATCTTTTAAAAGCAAATCTAACTTATGAATATCAAAGTTTTTCATAGACTTAAGCACGGTATTAACGTCATCATCATCACTCTCACTATCGTGCTCATCTAGACAATCATTAACAATAGAGGGAGAGGAGGCAATTGATGATACCTTGTGCCCCTTTGCCATAAGACACATTGGAGCGTCTTCATCGTCATCGCTTAAGTTGTCGAAGAGGCCCTTCGACGTTGTTGAGGTAGATGACACGGCGATGGCGACGGAGGCAATTCCTCCTTCTTCATCAGACTCGGAGCTTGAGTCGGAGTCGGAGTTTGAGTCCCACTCTTCTCCAATGTGAGCTTGCCCCTTGTGCTTGTAATGCTTGAACTTCTTGCTCTTTTCTTTGTTTTTGCCCCGGTATTTGTCTTTCTTATGAGGCTTCTCATCTTTGCTCTCCTTGTGCGGACACTCGGCAATGAAGTGGCCGGTTTCACCGCATTCATAGCATCTTCTTGTGGAGTGTCTACCCTTTGATTTTCTTCCAAAGCTCCTAGATTGACCTCCTTGTCTGAAGTTCTTCTTCTTAAAGAATTTGTTGAACCTTCTTACGAATAGAGCCATGTCCTCATTTGTCAACGGACCACAAGACTCTTCATCCTCACTTGTGTTTTCTTCTGCTTGACGCACAATCTTGACGGCCTTCAAAGCAATGTCCTTCTTCTTTCCAGACTTAAGCTCTTCCACAACCTCCGCCTCCTTGATCATCATCTCATCCATCATTAGCCGACTAATAACATCATGAGGCGTCAAAGTATCAAAGTTTGGCCGGTCACGGATGAGTTGAACTAAATTGCGGTTGGTGGGGGTGATCACACGAAGGATGATCTTGACGACGGCTTTGTCAGTAAGATCAGTGCACCCAAGACCCTTAGCTTGATTCACAAGCACCATTAAGCGGTCAAACATCTTCGTGTACGACTCTTCTTCCTCCAAGGTGAAACGGCTTAGCTCACCAATAATGAGCTCTATCTTCGATTCGCGGACACTTGAAACCCCTTCATGGCTAACTAAGAGTCTATCCCAAATTGCCTTTGCCTCTTCAAGTCTAGGGATGGCAACGGGTATATACCCGACGGGTATCATCACCCCATACCCGTACCCGTGTTAATAAAATTCACCCGTTATAATACCCATACCCGTATACGGGTACAAAATTTACCCATACCCGTACCCGTGCGGGTAACAGGAACCCGACGGGTAACCCGTACCCGTATTAATATATAGCTAATTCAAGTTTTTCAATTTTTTTAACATGTCATCTTTAGTAAAAGACGAAAGAATAGTTCACTTTATGCTCACCGCGCAGCTGCGTGACTACTCAAAGTTGCCCTTGGCCTCCTTATATGCTTCTCCGTCGCTGCACCGAACTCAGAGGGAAGCGATGTGGTACTAATCGGCAATCGCAATCGCTCGCCGCTCCTCCTGCCATTTGCCATTTCGGGCAGACTACCGAATCGGGCTTGGCCGTGAGAGCTCAATTTAATCGCATATATATATCGCGTCTTTGGCACGAGAGACACCATACTATATATAATAGAGAAGTACTAGTACGTACTACCTGCGCGCTTAATTAATCTTTTTTTGTTGTTGTTAATTTGCTTAGTTAAACCCTATGCAACGTGCACGCAATTAACCTGCGTAACAGGCTAACAGCTGCTTTTGATTGGACCACTAGTTTCCGTTTATCATCTGGACTTCTAGATATCTCACCAACTTGCGAGAAGCGGGTGGATCATACCCACGGGTGAACGGGTACCCCCGTACCCGTACCCGTCATACCCGACGGGTGAAGGTTTTCCCCCATTAAGATACCCATGGGTATGATTATTGGACCAGATTTGTACCCTAATGGAGTAAATACCCATCGGGTATCGGGTTTCGGGTACCCATTGCCATCCCTATTCAAGTCCATCGACTCTGTTAAACTCGGAATCACTCAAAGCATTGAATAAGGCATTGACGGCCAAATCATTGAAGTGTTGAGCTTTGTCTTCTTCGGGAGTGAGATTGTTTGGATCAACGGGCGTGAAACCTGTTTGCACAATCTTCCAAATAGAAGGGTGAAGCGATCTCAAATGCATCTTCTCTTATGTTTCCATGTGGCATAGTGAGTGCCATCGAAATGAGGTGCTCGACCGGAGGGCACGGAGACATAAGATGAGGAGTTTGAGACACCAAAGGAAGGATACTCATATGGAATTGCAACCCCACTACCGGAGCCCGTACCCTTAGTTTGGTTACGACCTTCGGTAATCTTCTCCATTTCCGACACCCTAGATTCTCCAAGCGGTTAAGCCAAACTATGGAGATTTGGCTCTGATACTAATTGAAGGATCGATAAAGATGCCTAGAGGGGGGTGAATAGGCGATTATAAAATTAAATTCTAATTTGCAGCGGAAAGATCGGACTGTCCGACTTCTGGTATCGGACTATTCGATATGTATCGGACTATCCGATACCTGCAATCGGATTATCCGATCAGAGCGAGAACAGACAGATCTGTCACAGGTTAAGGCAGAGCTAGGGTAGGCAACAAATGAGTAGAATGCAAGTTACTAGTAAGCAAGATACAGCAGTTACTTCAAGAGAAATTTAATCAAGACAACAAGAAAAGACCAAACCAAAGATTCGATGCACGGTTGGTTTTTCCCGAAGTTTGGATCCTTGAGGGGATCCTACGTCTCCGTTGAGGCAGCTCGGTCACACTTGAGCCGGGGTCTCTCTCAACCCTTTTCCTCCCGGTGTTGCACAAAGCACTCGCCGGTTTCACTTCTTGATCCCTTTCCTTGTGGAGGCGGAATCACACCTTCACAAACTTCCGAGGCACACCACACGACGTCTTGGTGGCTCCCGCGACTCCTAGCCGTCTAGGAGACCTCAATCTCCAAGAGTAATAAATGGAATGTAGATCCGCTCTTGAAAATCGCTCTAGTGCTCAAATGAACTTTCACGATTTGAAATCTAAGCACTAGAAATCAACTTGCTTCAACTCTCAACAAATATCTCAAAGAGCAACTCAAGAGAGAGCAAGAGAAAGACTTAGAAGCAATAAATGTTCAGCACAAGGTCAGTCCCCATAAATGAGGGAGTGGGTGGAGTATTTATAGCCAAGACACAAAAACTAGCCGTTCTGCACTGTATCAGACCCACATCGGACTGTCCGATACATGTCATCGGACTATCCGATATGTGCAAATTTTCAGATCGACTCCACCTCAGAAATTCAAATTCTTTTGAACGAAACACATATCGGATTATCCGATTACATATATCGGACATTCCGATGATTCCAGAGAGGTTTCAAAAAAACTCAGTAACTTTGAAAATCTTCTAAGTGTATATCGGACTGTCCGATATATGACATCGGACTATCCGATAATTCCAGAGAGTTTTCAATGAAGAAGAAGTTTTCAAAAACTTTCTAAGTGCATATCGGAATGTCCGATATCAAGCATCGGACAATCCGATAATTCCAGAGAGTTTTCAATGAAGAAGTTTTCAAAAACTTTCTAAGTGCATATCGGAATGTCCGATATCAAGCATCGGACAATCTGATAATTCCAGAGAGTTCCATTTTCAAATCCTTAGAAAAACTTTCAGTCCTCATCGGACAATCCGATGTCAACTATCGGACAATCCGATAATTCCCGAGAGGACCAAGATTAAAAACCACACTCACAACGGAATATCCGATAACATCGGACTGTCCGAATCCAAGATCGGACTATCTGATAATATCAGCAAAAAATACAACTGGATGTGAGTGTTGTGCTTGATGTTTTCCAAAACTAATTTTGTAAATGTAGTTCATCTGAGCATAGAGACCATTTCTAAGACACCTGCATCCCATCCCTCTTGATAGTACGGCGATTCTATCGACTCAATTAAATGAAAAATCTACGCTAAGTCGACGCCGTTCTTCTTTTCTCTTTTGAGGGTCATCATTGTCCGTAGATGCATTTCTTTTGGAACTATTACCTGCTCACAAACTCATTTAAGCCATTAGTCCCTTAAACGTTTGTCATTAATCATCCAAAATACAATTAGGGGCCTAGATGCACAGTAGGTATGATTTTGTGGCCAATACTTATGGTGCTAAGAAGATATGATTTTGTGGTCAAGACTTCGTTATTTGCTGGTTTTAGAGTAGTATCTATTTGTTGGTTGTCCATTGAGCCATTGAGAAATTGTGGGTCCAGCACATATGCCACATCTAGTTAGTATTTCATCGTTAACACATTGTGCATTTCATCATGAAGTAAAAAAATTGGTATTACAAATTGCACACACATGCATCAACAATATACATGCATAAATCAACAACATACTACCGAGCAGTCTGCATAAAAAACCGAACGAAAATCAAAGCAAACCGGGCAAAAATCTACATGAAACTGTGATTTTTGTTGTCCTTGTCTATTTTTGCTAGCTTTTCGAAAAAACGCACAAACCAAAAGGTTTTCAGGCAAAACCAAACGAAAATCGCTCTTTAGCCGACGGTTAGGCGGCACTCGGTGGTCGGATTTGGGCGGCGGCAACGCGGTCAGCGGGAGCGTCGAATGGGGAAAGCTACACTGCAATTAGTATTCTGATGGGGCTAGCTGTCTTGGTCGGCACGTGAAGCCAATTTGGAAGGTTGGGGTGGGCTTGCCGGCCCATAGGCCACTTTTTTTTTTTTTTGCTTTTTCTATTTTTAACATTTCAAATGGCTTAAAAATGTCTTCAAACTTCATTTTTTTCAAAAACAAATTACACTAGAGGTCACAGAGCAATTAATACTAATTTTACGATTTTTTTGGATAATCTTTTTTGCAAAATTTCTAATATTTTTTAATTTAAATTTGTACTCAACCGATAAACCAGTTTACCTTCCCAAGCTGATACGCTGGAAACCCGTGGAAAAGTAGGGTTTACCATGGTTTTGTGAACCGACTCACAATCCCGCCACATCCAACCCGCCCTCCCCCTCCTCCCTGCCGACGTCACCGCCAGCCCCTTCGCGGCGCAACACTGCATGGCCGCCTTCTCCGCCGTCCTCAGCACCGCGGAGTTCAAGGAGGCCTTCGCGGAGTGGATGGCGGAGCAGCGGTGGGAGGACATGAAGCAGCTCTTAGAGTTCTGGGTCAGGTCACTCGACGCCGCCACGGGTAAGCCAAACTGCCCCGACGTCGACCTATTCAACCACTACCTCCGCGCTAACCTCATGGCGAGGGCCCTGCCGCACGAGATGCTTGATCTCGCCGAGCAGATGCGCGAGTTCGAGATAATGCCCAACACGGCCTCGCACAATCTCGTCCTCAAGAGCATGGTCACCGAACAGGAGTCCGAAGGCGCTGAGAAAGCTCATCGAACGGTGAGTTTTCTTGTTTTGGGTGGTACATGTTCTGAATTGTGATATGCCTGCATAGGAATCAACTACAGTATCGCAAGTAGTTTAGCCCAAATTTATAGGCCCTCTGATAATTGATCAACTTTCCCCTGAATTTTCTATTTTTTTTGTTGTTGAAGATTTTTTTTTAATATCCGGGATTTTCATCCCGCTTCTTCTTGGGAATTTTTCCCTAAGAGCTTGTTTGGATGCTAGGGAAAAAAAACCTAGGGAAAACAGGGATTTTGAAGGTATATTGAATCCCCTCAATTCTAGAGGAAATTTTCCCAACCGGGAAAAAAATCCTTACTGCTATTTGGGAATGATAGGGATAAAAATCCTGGCCATGCAAAAAATTTAAAAAATATATAAAATTCAAAAACAGCATCACAATTAAGTAAATCACATATTATATGTAACAACAAAAAATTTCTTGTATAAACAAATAGCTTCACTAGCGAGTTACCACAGATAGCTTCACTAGCCGTATCCAAGGCTAGCACAGGAGTACCACAAGAAGTCATATATTCTACATTATTACATTTCCAAGAATGACATAGAAACTACACAAATGCTAGTCATGATGTCCAACCAATAAGACAACAGCAATGCACATCATCTAAATTTTACTTTTAATCTTTGTGATTTTGATGTACATGGCATCAAAGGAGATATACTACATTACAGTTTGAAAATGAAATCCAAAATAGATATCTGGAGGTCAGTGCAGGAGTACATGATGAGTCTCCGCTGAGTATAATTACA
This sequence comes from Guadua angustifolia, assembly GCA_036346375.1. NCBI lineage: Eukaryota > Viridiplantae > Streptophyta > Magnoliopsida > Poales > Poaceae > Guadua > Guadua angustifolia. The sequence goes on along the minus strand of CM070505.1, from coordinate 27,929,529 downwards.
TAAGTTTCAAAACCAAAATACCAAACAGAACTTGTCATGCAGAATAATGGAATCAAGAACCGAAATAGAAGCAGAATGATTTGAACAGACCTACAAAATATGCATAGGCAATGACTGCACACAAAACACTAATCCTTAAGCCATCAATCAATTCGTAGGAACAATCCTAGAATTCTTAAAGACAAACAAACGCAAGGCCATGTTTCATGGAAAAAATATCAAATTTTGCTATAGGGCTCCGAGAATGGCAAGGGTTAATCAAGTCAATGTTTCTTAGCTGTACAAGAGATGGAATACTATGAATCTGTTAGGTAGAAAGCAATCCATCCAGCCTAGCAATACTTACTTTATCAACCTCTTAGTTGGGTTTTCTGGCAACTTATTCAATCTAGAGGGCACACTCAAGTCTATATGTTAGTGTTGCCTAAACCGATTTCATGCCTTCCAAATTAACTTAAAGAATACCCAAGAGAGCTAAGTTTACTAGAGCAGTATCTTTGGTTTTTTCTCAGAATAATCATGAATTACCTCAACAGCAAAAAAAGGGATCAAATAGGAAAATAAAATTGGCCTAAAACCTTTCAGTCACTACAGACAATGTGACAGATAAAGGCTAGTAAGGATTTGAAGTTTATGCTTATGGACTTCTATACAAAATATAATATCACAAAAGCTTATGGCATCGTAATGAAACATTATCTTGTTCTTCTATCCGAATGATGTATCCTAATATAGAACTATGAGGTACCTTTAAACTGCAGAGCACAATAATTCTGCAAGTTATGAATCTAATCTATCACAGAAAAATGTTTTGAGTTTCCAATTTCTCATCTTTCAAATCCATTGCATAATTACCTGTATTATTTTGATATTTGGAAACTTTTTATTTCAATTTTCATCAGCAGCAAAAAAGTAGCACCTTCCTTTTCTTGTTTAAAATCTCCTGCAATAGAAGATACAAACATGAGCTAGATTGATAAACAGTGTAAATTCATAGGAAGCAAGAAAAAAAGTGGAAAAAGAGCGATAGAACGACATATCAGGAAATTGAAATTGGCTGCACAGGGAAGGAACTGAACAAAACGTTCTAAATTTTCCAATCGTACAAGGTAATTGAGGAAAAAGAACAATTAAGGCAATTAGACCGAATCGATTCCACGCAATTGAAAAAAAAACTGTATCTATTAATTTAACTTACAGGCAAAAGGAACATATATTGTCGCAATCAATTTGCTTACTTGCAATGTAGGAAGTAAATAATGGAACCGGGCAATCTACAGCTAATGGACTCAGCAACTAATGAAGTGTTGCCGTTACAAGACGCGCGTGAAGCTCAGCAGCACATGCTAATGAGTTAGAATATGTCATATTTGCTGGAAAAAAGAGTCCTAAAATGAATGTGAAATTTGTTGCAGCACTGTACATAATATCAACTCATCATTTCTCCATTATTTTGCAAACATGATCTCTTTGTTACAGGCTATCTTATCTTCCAAACAGATCATGAGCACGTATTTATCAAACCCAATCCAACACAATATGAATCAAAATGTAATACAGTGCTACGACGTTCTCCCATTTATAAATTAACCCAACCCAGTAGATTCTCGCATTTGTTTGCTCCCCCACAAAAAATGCGGCATTAATTTCTATGCGTTATGCATTAAAAATTGCATGGAAAATTAGGGTTTGCATTTGCAGCTCAGTGAAATTAGTGTGAATGTGTGATGGAAAGATTAGTTGGCGAATTTAGCAACAAAACTTTTGTAGATGCAAATTATCATCATCCCTTCAGTATAACTGCAATGCATTCTAGCTTTAAACACAAATTGCGATTATAAGGGGCCTATATGAATTTGGGTTCTATTTCCACACACGTACATGTGAAAAACCCTAGTCACAAAATGACAGATATGTTGGATTTTTAGGATGAAAGCTAGATTACCAAGAAACTAACAAACCAGCAAGCAAATCAATGAGGTGGCAGCCAGCCCCACCAAATCCAACTACACTATCACACGATTTGAGGTAAAGAACAAGGATCTGAGACTCTTACCTTCGGTTCTCACACGAACTTCATAGCAGCATCCTCGTGGTGTCCTCCGGGTGCTTCGGCAGCAAGGGAAACCGCAATGGACGCTGGCTCCTAGCTCTCCCTCCTCTCCCAATATGTAGATCTGAACCATCCTCTTCTCTTTTGTAGGTACCTAGAGCAGCAGATCTAAGTCACAGAAGAGGAGGAAGAGAAAGATGAGTTCACAAGTGACGAAATACTTCATCGGTAGTTGCGAGTGAGATCCACGATCCTCGTCGAGATCCCGAGAGGAGGCGATGCAAGAGGAGGCAGGCGACCCGAGAGGAGGCAACGAGAGAGGAGGCGCTGTCATGGGAGAGGCGACGCAAGCAAGGTGATGTGAGAGAGGAGGCAACCCAGTGGAGGTGCCATCACGAGAGGAGTCAAAGTGACGGGGAAAGAGAGCCCGATCTGAGGAGACGTGGATTTTTCCCTGGGGAAACGTGAGGGATTGGGCTGAGAAATCTCCATGTCATAGGCTTCCAAATGTGCCTTCTATCAGTCCGGGGAAAATTAGCCCAAGGGATATTCGGCCTAGGGAATGGGTCAAGATCTTGATCGAGATCTGGGCTCCCAAACAAGCCCTAAGGGATCATTTCCTAAGGGGTTCGGTAGGATTTCACGAGTCCTTCAAAATCTTCCTTGCGATTTTGTCCCGTAACATTCAAACAAGCCCCGAGAGCATAACCATATTTTTAGTGTTCGGTACAGTTCTTTATACGAGCCAGCATGCAGCAACGCATGCACTTAATGCAGGGTGGCCTTTCTATTTTGGAACTTCTGGGTGACGGAGAACTCTAGGCCTCTAGCACTTGGAAGAGCCAGTTTGCCACTGCATTAGTGGCAATGCGTGCATGTTGTCTGGTCATCGCTTCACCACAACCTGCGCGACCTGCGTATCCTCTTGAACAGCGAATTGATGATTCGGATCTACAATGGTCATTCCACTTTTTGCTTATTTTCTTTTGGGCATATACTCTACTAGATACTTACACGCGGCGCCACACCGCACAAACGCGTGAGGGTGATTTTACAGAATCTGTTTATTTTTTGTTTTTGTTTTTTTTGCAAAAGGCATGATTCAGATCTGGACTCAATTCTCTTAAACCGCGAGAGATTTTTTTAAAAAGGGTTCGAGAAGGAGTTTGATTTGAACCTACGGAACTAGAGTTTTTGGGCAAAACCGTCGGCGGGAGGACTTAAACACATTTTCAAATTTTTTGAATGGGCCTTTTGCGAAAGAGCTGGTGAGTGTGCATAATTGTTTACCCATAAATGTTGAAGAGAGGAGAAGATAAATGAGGGTAAAACATAAAAAAAATGTAACTAAAATCACTTGCAGGCCTTATTGTTTAAAACAAACCTAAAAAAGATATAGCCTATATTTTAAACAGAGGGCAGCTATAATATATGAAACACAAGTTCAACATAAAAAGAAATAAAATTTTAAATTTAAATCTTAATTTTGGCCTTGGTCTGATTTTTTATTATTTTACAAATTTCTCATATTTTTTGCTACCTAAAGAACAGTTTTTATTGGTCAAAATGAGTTATCTAAAATTTAAATTTTAAAATTAAACAAACATAAAATCTGGAGAAAATTTAATTAAATCCTAAATAACCCTTAGATCACTTTAAAAAGTTTCAGGGAAATTTGGAATCATTTGATGCCTCTGTGAAATAAAAAATAGTGAAATCTAAATACATTAGTAGTATTGTCAGAATTTTTATAAATTGAATAGCTCAGGAATTTCAGGGAAATTTGAAATCATTTGATGCCTCTATGAAATAAAAAACAATGAAATCTAAATGCATTAGTAGCATTGTCAGAATTTTTATAAATTGAATAGCTTAGGAATGATCTAAGGACGGCCCTTTTCAAAAAGTTTAAAATTTTTTCAAGATGATCTAATGGCTGGGAAATAAAAAACAATGAAATCTAAATGCATTAATAGCATTATCATAATTTTATAAATTGAACAATGGTCATGATCTGAAATTTTTATGATAGCTTAGGCATGCTTTTAGGATCCTTTTCAAAAAATTTCAAAATTTTCTAAGATGATTTAATAGCTGGTAATTTAAAATAGTGAAATCTAAATGCATTAGTAGTATTGTGAGAATTATTCTAAATTGAATAAGTTTGATCATGATCTGAATTTTTTATGGTAGTTTAGGCATGCTCTCAGAACCTTCTAAAAAAGTTTTAACAATTTCCAAGATAATTTAATATCTGGGAAATAAAAAAAAAGTGAAAGTGAGATAGAAAAAAAGAGAGATTCCTTTCGTTCGGATTTGAACTGAAGACCTCTTACTTACAAACAGAAGATGTAACCAACTGAGCCACGAAAGTTAGCGAACTCATTTATTTGCTTTTTATGTTGTTTGTACATATGAGCATGGGGTAGAAAAGTAAAAAAAGAAAAGAAAAGAGCTTGCTTTTATTTAGTATCTAGCTTTGCACAGAAGTATAAGTAATTATTTATGTACAACAGAGAAAAGATAGTTATTGCACAACATCAAAAGACAATCTTTAGAGATATGTATTGTACAAGCTGGTTTTTAGCTTTGTCCTCAGCTTACTCTTAACACGTCCATGTTAGTTTTGTTCTATATAGAAGAGTGGGAAAAGTAGAGAGAGAAGAGAGTTAGCTCTTATTTAGTATTAAGTATTGCACGAGAGTATATGTAAATTAGTTACGTATAAAAGAGAAGAGATAGTTAATGCACGACATTTAGAACCAACCTTTAGAGATATCTATTGTACAAGTTGACTTTAGTGCTTATTCTAGATGACATGGATGGGAGATAGAGTAAGCAGCTGACTTTATTACTGTACTTGCCCTTAGTAGTAAGTATTGGACAGGAGCATAGGTAGATTAGTTATGTACAAGAGAGAAGAGATAATTATTGCGCAGTATCTAGAGCCAACTTTTAAAGATATCTATTATACAAATTGACTTTAGTACTTACTCTAGATAATATAGACGAGAGATGAAGTAAATAGTAGACTTTATTATTGTACTTGCTAACATTGTTCTTGAATCTTAAAAAAGAGTGTCATCATCGGAGGGAGGTTTCAAAATTGCGTGCAGAAACATTCCAGGACAAGAAAATATCAAACCTCGCAAATTGCAAGAATTAGTGGAAGACTCGAAGTCGAAGCTTACCAATCTTCGAGTGGAAACAGACGTTAGCCGGACAGTCTCAATTCATCGTTCAGACGGCGGCTGGCCGACGTGACAGGCGACCCAAAGCTGAGGTCGACAGCGCGGTCAGCGGTTGGTGCGGGCGTCGCACGGCACAGGTCGACAGCGTAACCGCCGAATGCCACAGGACATAGGCCATGAAGACTGAACAGAGGTGGAGCGGCAAGCAGCCGTAGCCGACTCCATGGCGGCCAGACAAATAGGGGCAACAGATCCAAAATGCACAAGAAAGACTGCCTCCTGATCACTTCCATGTCAAACCCAAATTCCATTTTCACTTTTGGGCAAAAACTACTGATCCTATTACAGAACACACATATATAGTAGAAACTGTAAAAAGGGCATCGCGGCAAGTACTATATGCAGTAGCCAAAAAGTAGCAGCTCGTTTTCGATATCACTACACGCCTACATCTTACACAACAGCAAGCATCCAGTTCTCGGCTCTTACACATTCGTTACAAGGCTAAGGCCCCCGTAAACTCCGCAGAAAACTTTACTATCGAGCAGGAATATATGACCGGTGTTAATTACCGTCTCTAGGCTTTGAGGAATAGCTTGCAAGAATTAATTGCTAAAACGAAATTGCAATCGCTGTGAACACGACACCAATATACACTCTGTAGCTGCAACGACGTCACAATATTGTGCATCCACATCTGTTCTGCTTGGGAGAATTCGACAGCTGCTTCTCTGAAAAAAGGATGGTAGCAAATTGTAAGGATCTTTTTATAGAGAACTATTTCGGAACATATGGAACAGAAGTACGATGCATTCAACAAATGTATGTACACATATGCAGTAGTGCAATATGCAATGCCAACAAAGCTGCCCTTGTGACAGCTACCCTTTAAATGAACACCAATGTACTTAGAATTCTCAGATTAAAAACATTACATTAATAAAAATATGCACTCAATCACTAGGTGAAATAAATTAACATACCAAGCGCCAATCAACATAATGGTAATGATTTATTACAGGGCTGTTTAACAGATATAATAAAAAGCTACATGTCTTACGTACTTCCAATTATATATTCACACATTAGAAAGAGCCACCAGGGAAAACACATGCAGTTTAGTCAAATTTTGGTTTTGCTTTCCCCATCAACCTAGCACAAAACCAGCTCAGCTTTGACTATAGTTATTGATAGTTGATACGTAAGTGTCTGACTAGCAGTCTGTTCTGATCAACAAAGGCAACTAATACAACATGAAAAATCCCTGTTACAATTCACAAGACTGTGCATCACAATATGTTACGACAATGGGTAAAGAAAGCACTGGCAGATAATTCAATCAATGATGAAGTTTCTGGTAGCAAAAAACTTGTGAACTGACTATATTGAGTGATGGATCAACTTAAAGAGGACAAAATATGTTATGACCCAAAAAATTGATAAGCGGCATAGGACATAGCGTACACCTAGAGATATACAATGTGTAGTTGTGTACACTCTTACTGCTTCAGGAGGACGGTTAGAATGAGGCAAAAAGGGTGCATTATGACCATTTTCTGAAAGATAATGGTTGACATCTCGATTCGAGTCACACATAGTAGAATTCCAAGCCACTGGAGTGAGAACATCAAACATATCTGGAAAAGAACTTGAAGAAACAAGAGGAAAATCAAAGCAATACCACTTTTATCAGCTTGGGGAGGGCGCACAACAACATGCATTGTGATCACACTTCCTGGAACTTCTCCTACTGGGACTCGAGACTCAGCAAGAGTTCTGTTATTCTCCAGTATCCTTCCAGCATTGATGAGCTTCACATCATTGACAGTTTTTGGAACTATTTCTTTATCTATCAAGAAACATAAAAAAATGTCTTAACACAGTAAACAACATACTTCATAAAGCTTCTGGAAGACTGAAATAATTAACAGCACAGTAGCATTCAAAGGAACTAATACAAAATGAAGCACTTGCAAAAGTAGAATAACAGATACCCGTGGAAAAAGAAAAGAGAAAAAACTCTAAATGCCGATTCAGTGCATCTCCTCTCAAGGAAAACTTCCCCTCTAAAGCATGGCCATTTATTGCCTTATCCTCAAAGCATGCTCTGGTATCTGTCACAAAAGAGACATGTTTCTTTCCCTTTCTACTGTGAACCTGTCAAAATGATTATTCACTGTAAGCGAATAAGAACTGGTGCTTCGTGCTGCCAACAATTACTCCTTTCCTTCCTATTAGGTTTTGAAAAAACGTAACCAAAGGTCCATTTGCATATAAACAATGTAGTGGTTACTTGTCCAATTACCAAACAAACAATTGGAGAAAATACACAACAAAAGTAATATGCGGTTTGCACTGTTAGCACTCTGTACTTCTCATGTGCCCACATGTCGAGTGTGGTCCAGTCTTGTGAAGATGCTTAAATGCACTCCACATTTACAGTTACAAGCTTAACCCAGTCATACCTGATTCCATAAACATGACCATCCTGAAACAGCTTCACCAAAGTACCGGCCGGACTAACACCCAGTTGTGAATTCAGATTGAACCACTAAAACTAGGATGATCACCTACGGACACCACTAGGATAAGAAGGCAGGCAAATAAAGCCATATAGTCTCCGCAAATGGTCCTACCATCACATGTTTGCAGAGGACCTCAGCATGCAAGATAACACTAGGATAAGAAGGCAGACACAGAGAGCCACAGTCTCCTCAAATGGTCCTGCCATCACATGTTTGCGGAGGACCTCAGCATGCATCTTAAGACAGAGATCCAAAATGCTTTCAGAGCACTAGCAAGTAGCAGTATCTGCCATCACATAGCATAGAACCAAATACCAAAAAAAAAAATCCTCTCTCTCTCTTTAGGCAATGCATTAAAGGGGAAAACCCCAAGCAGGAGAGCACAACCATCCATCTCAAGTACAAGGCTAGAACTTCTACAGACGCGCGCGCACTGACATAGTTGCTACTACAGGAAAGGATACTTTTAAAAGCATCAGTTACTTATTTAGACCAGGTATTCCCGTATTGCAATTGCAACCAGCTAAAAATTCTTCTAAATAGATACTACAACTAACTAGCGAAAGAATAGAACAATCACGCAATCAACGGCACCACCTGATCGGTCGGTGTGAAATTACTAGCTTTATCGCGACACGGACAGAAAAGATATCTTCCAAATCCCTACCCAACCGTCTGCAGAAAGAATCGCGACAAGATAGAAACCTATAAGGAAGCATGGCGACCGAACAAACAACCTCCCGAAACAGAAGGCATCAGAAGTAGAGCTGTATATATACGCAGGCCCGGGGGAGGGGGGGGGGGGGTCAGTCTCACCCTGCGGCCACCGAGCGAGGACGAACTCCTTGAGCGCGGCGACAGTGGTGGAGGGGTCGTACTTGCTGGGTCCGATGTCCGTGCCGTCGAACAGCCGGAACTTCACCTCGATCGGCTCCTTCCCGCCGGCCATCTCCCCGACCGGATCGCGGCGCCCACAAACTCCTCCCTCTCCTCCTCCTCCTCCTCCCCCCCAAGATTCCAACAACCGCCACGCCGGCTCGGGCGTCCACGGCGGCGGATGGAAGGAATCGGCAGGGGGGATTCAGAGGGTGGGGGAAGCTGCCAAAATCAGCGCAGGAAGGAGGGCAAGAACCGATGCGGATCCCACGAAGGATCTGATTTCTTTTCTTTAAGCAAGAATTTAGAATTCTTTCGTGGGGAGCAAAGCGACGAAACGGGCGTCTCGAGGGAGGAAAGGAAGGGAGAGAGAAGGTAGGGAGGAGTGGGATTCGTCGGTGTTTAGGCAGATTCACCCTCGGCCAGTTCCGTATCTATTCTCCAGAGATTTTAGTAGGAAGTGGCTAGGGACGGTAATCTTAGTACGTACCCGTTTTGTCCGATTACTCGTCACCTTCTACTGACATATTAGTTAGAATAGGCATCTAGTTAGCTCACTGAACTCTAATTTGTGGTACCATATATTAATAATTGTTGAACTTGAGTATCTGTGTGTTATTTGTTTGCATGTGTTATTTTAATTCTTATTCTCATGTTCGTTTGGAATTTTGAATCATTGATAATTATTTTTTAGTCAACAAAATGTAGCTGATTCCTATAATTTATTAAAAGGATAGTATTAGCACCATAGGTTATTAGCTTCTAGTGCCATTTAGTTGGCAGGATTATTGATGGTGACGGGTACGGATAAACAGGTATACCGCGGATATCGGGTACCTACGGTCGATAGGTATGTACGAGATTCTTTGCCTATGACCTTTTACGGATATACTGTGAAGAAGATTTTAACTAGCGGATATGAATATAGATGAGCACCTGCTGTACCCGATTGCTATCCCTGGGAGTGGCTGTGTTCGTGCGCGGGCGGGTGGAAGACAAGAGGAAAAGGAAGGGACGCGAGAGAAGAGAAGATGTGACTCCACGTGGCCTAGGAACTGTTCAGACTTCAGACTCGAACTGTATTTGGCTCGGTCGATGACTCGGTGTGCTTCACAGCATCAGTCAGAAAATCGGTAAACGAGAGTTGAATATTTTTTTCCAATGTTTTTCCAACTGTAACAGCTCTCCGAAACCCATTTTCGTTACCGACATGAATTTTACGGAGATGCCATAGGCAACAATTCAGTTTCAAGAATCAGAGAAAATTTCCGTGTTTCAAACAATATAATCGCAATGGTTGCTATATTCGTATGGAATAGTAGGAGCAAAAGAGAATGAATAAATAATGTGTACGTCGTTAATTATTGGGTACGAAAACAGACGTTCTAGAAGACAGTTGTGTGCTCACTGTTATATTTTTTGTCGAGTTAGTGGCCCGGTGTTTCAAACATGTACCGGCAAAGAGTGGACAGAGAAATAGGGGCAAATGCAACTCTGCAGGCTATGGACACTTATTGCAACATAGTAAAAAAACCGGCCGGACCAGACGGCCTATTCAGAGAAAACCGAGCCGAGAGTTGGTCAGGTTTCCTCTCTGGATCGTCTACCCAAAAAAAACGGGTGAAAATATGTTTTACCGCGTCGCAACGATGGGGAATGGAACTGGAAACCTCTTCCTTCCCAGCGCAGAAGCAAACCAGCTGAGCTAAGCCCAATGGTGAGCATAGGAAGATATATTAGGAGACATTAATAACTGATAAAAGACACATACAACCATTGGTTTTCCAGTTTAGTTTTATTGGTAATATAAATATATTCATCATGTTGATTGTTGAACCAAGGTCTGAACGGGAAAAAAATGGCAGTTGAACCAGTGAACCGTAAACTAGTCATGTGAGCAATTTGCTCGTCGGTCGGAATTTTGTACCATGCATGCAATTGAACAGTAACTTCAAGTTTAAGGTGAGGTCTTTTATCACAATATTTTAGATGATGGGTGTCGACGTTTGTTGTCGGCAATAATAATTACGGGGCTAGATGCTGGATCCAAACTTGATGGTAACACAAGACAGGGGTTTATACAAGTTTAAGCTCTCACGGAAGAGGTAATACCCCAGTCATGTGTTCTGAGATTATGAGAGTCTACCTTAATGCTAATGATCTGATGATGATGTCCCCCGCCCCCTCCCCCCTTTATATAGTAGAGAGGTACGGTTACAAAAAAGTGTTCTGATCGGTTACAAGATAGAGATTCTATCTTTATCCTTTCCCACCGGACCTATTAACAACCGGGATTACAATCGTGTCCTACCTAATCAAGGTTGGTTACTATCTTCAGGACTTCCTGGTTGCGCACGGCGGTAGCCCTTCGGGTGTTGCCTGTTTCCATATAGTCGGCTCGATCCATCCCCTCTTGAGAGATCCTCACGGCCCGCCATATAGATACCTAGGATCCATATACTCCACAATAAAAACAAGTGCAATCAACTTAAGACTTACAACCCATATGTCACTGTAGGGTCGAGGATGCGCCTAGAGGGGGGGTGAATAGGCGTTTTACAAAATTAATCGCTCACTAAAATCGATCGCTCTAATACACTCCTAAGTCAAAACCTACACAATTATAATGCGGAAGCGATAAACTCGGTTTTGACAATTAAGGCCTAAATTAACTAGGCTCACTATGTGCACTATCTAAATTATGTCTCTACACAAGAATTGCTAAATTGATCAACTAAATAATACTAAGCAATTCTTAATACATTCAAGCAATTGATAATATGCAAAAGGTAAATACTTGAAAGTAAAGAGACAAGGGACAACCGATGTTTTTCCGTGGTGTTCGGAGACTTGCCGGTCTCCCCTAGTCCACGTTGAGGCTAGCCCACACTTGGACCGGCTCCCGCTCGAGCACCCGCCTCTTTCCACTAGTCGTGGTTTTTCACGCTTGCGCGTAGGCTCAACCCGAACCTTCACAAACTTCGTCGGGGCTTCTCACAACCTTGAGAGCTCACGCGCACGACGCCTACGCCGTCTAGGAGGCGGCAACCTCCAAGAGTAACAAGCCGCTCCTTCGCTTGAACCTCACCGGGCACAACAAATACGCTCCTCGGTGATCACCAAGTGCAACACATGCACAAGGCCTCCTCAAGTGCAACACATGCACAAGAGGTACCCAAACCACTTCCTAATTGCAACAAATGCAATTAGTCTCACTCTTAAGCTCAAGAGGCAAATGGAGAAGAGCAACACATGCACACAACTCCCACACCCTCAACAATGCCAGCAATAACAGCCCCAAGCCCCCCAAGGGGGTATTTATAGCCCCTACCAAAAAAACTAGCCGTTTGGGGGCGAAATGGGCAAATTCAGCCAAATCCGGTACTACCGCCCTCTAAGGGCCGATAGTACCGGCCCCGACCTCCAACGGTCGGTAACGGACATATTTGCGGCACTACCGCCCTCTAGGGCGCGGTAGTACCGACTTTGCGGTACTACCGCTCCCACCGAGCGGTAGTGCCACCTTGCCCAACCAAAAAAACAATACTGGAGAAAAGCTACACAAGCAACCCGGGCCCGATGGTCACGCGACTCGGTACTACCGCTCAACCATCTTGCGGTAGTGCCGGCCTTCATAACACAAAAACATCGCAAGATCAGAAAAGAGCTACCGCAGTTTAGGCCTGAGTACCTCGGGAGAAATTCAGACTCAACTCAAAACCATTTCTCCAAACACCAAAACTATTCTTTGAGCCATATAGATGATCAACACATGATCATACACACGCACAACACATTTGCACCAACTTAGCTCATACTCAAAGAATTCAAACCAAATCGCGAAAACACATTTCGCAATCAACTCAAGAACTATTTGCAAAACGTATTAAGCAAATCAAACTCGAGTTTATGAGATTAATCCCCCTAGCCATGTGAAGGTCAACACAAGACCGGTCAACTTGCCAACACCGTTGCAAGCCCCACTCACATGCTCTCGAATTTCGGACTCATAAACCTCGGTTTATTCGCACTGTGAACTTACAAATAACATAATAAACACATTTCATGCTTGAGCACTACTCTTTGCAACACATGCAAAAGTCTAGCTCCAAGCAACATCAAATCAAGATGCATGAACTCTCTAATTGCAACACATGCAATTTCTCTAGTTCAATGCAACACCAAAACCAAACTTCAACTAAAACCAAATCCATACGTATGAGCTCTTTACTACTTAACACATGCAAGCCTCTAGCTCCATACAAACACACAACATAAAATCATGCTTGAGCTCTCTCCTTTTGCAACACATGCAAAACTTAGCTCCAAGCAACCACACGGTTTTATAAAGATTTATTTTGCGAACAAAGCATGAAGCTTCAACTAATGCAACACATGCAAAAGTGAACTTCACGCAAAAGCCAACGCACTAGCTTATCACTTCTTGCAACACATGCAAATCAAAGCATTATGTGAAAACCAAATGCAACCAAGCATAAGTTTAACCCATTCGCAACACATGCCAAATGGTTAACCCTCATGCAAAACCAAATCCAAATGGTTGAGCTTGAGTGAGCGCGGATGAGATCACCAACACATGATGAAGCTCAAGCAAAGGGAACGACCCCTCTTAATAGCACGGCGATAAAACCTTAGACTCAAAGACTACAAAGTCCTTAGCCTATCTAATTATACCTTAAGCGCGCACACAAGCAATCCCCTTTGGGGTCTTTATGATCATCGCTTAGATACTCCCCCGGGATCATCACCCTTCTTTATCTTCGGGATCCATTCTTGACGCCCATCAACTTATGATGCCGTCCTTGTCCCGTTCTCATCATCTCATCAATCTTTGGACCTAACTTAATCACAACTCATACAAATAGTTAGTCCAAGATGCATGGTTGTCTCAATTATCTCTTGCACTACATTAACACATAATGGATGCCTTTAGATCACTTGAGCACAACCTAAATCAATTGAAATGATTTAATTGTGTCTTAAGTACAATAATGCAACTCATGCTTTATTATACTTAAGAACTATTCATTTGTCCTCAATTAATCACAAAACACCATCAACACATGATGAAGTGTTCTTTAATGATTAACAAGACAAATGAACTCAATTTAAATTATCATTTAAATTGATATGAGTATATATTAACTACACAAGTTTTCATATACTCATGTTGATGAAAAGTAATGATCCATTATATGTAAACTATATGGAAATGATCATTACTCTAAATCATCAACTATAGAATACACCCACATGTATATGTGCATAAGTATGATTGACTTGGATATAATATGCACATATTCAATTTGATTGTATTGGAGCATATCCTATATTTCCACGAGTATACTTATAACTAGGCAATTCAAACATATACTCAAGGATTTAGTTTCTTTGTCTTGATCCTTATATGTGTCAATAACGAATTGATCAATACAAAGAGACTTTCAAGTTAAACTACAAACTCCCCTTAAATATGTGTATCCATGTAATATATGGATTTGGAAAACATGATGCACATTTTGTGGTAAATGTAACAAGGACATTCATACTTTAACTTGAATCCAAAGTATGTAATTTATACTATAATGAATATGCATACATACCTCGGGTTTTCCATTTTTCAATGCGATGAGACTAAACAAAGATATTCTAAACAAACATGTTAGTCTCGATATAAGCTTGTCATTAATAACACTATCGCATTAGATGGATAATCGCAATATTAGATTTGTCATTAACACCAAAACCATAACTAATGAAGGTTGAACTTACAATCTCCCCCTTTTTGGTGAATAATGACAAATCCAAGCTTAATGAGCATATTTGGATTAAAACTAACATATTGAGAGAATTTAAGCTAATTGAACACATATGCATATTAATTCTCCCCCTTAATCATATCAAGCTTACTTTTTAAACCAAATGACATTAAGCTTCCTAATTCTCCCCCTTTTGGCATTAAGCACCAAAAATGGAAAAACTAAAAGATTAACTTAAAATACATTCTTCCTCCTTTTTGGCATTTAAACATTAATCATTAATAAGATTTATCATTATCTCCCCCTTTTGGCATTTAACTTGGAAAAACATTCTCCCCTTTTATGAAATGATTTCCCCCCTTTTTGCATTTAACCATTTCTTTTTAATTAAGGTCATATAAGAATTAGAATGCATACTTATGACCTTGGAGTGGAATTTGAAGAACTTAAGCCAAATAAAAACTTGAAGGGTCATTCAAGAAGTAAAACAAGTTTTTATTTGAAATATGGTCTAAAAATAAGGAAAACTCGAAAAGAGACCATATTTGGATTTGTGGATACCACTTGTAAAACAAACAACACTTGTAAAGATAAGCATGAAAAACGAAGTAAGGGTATCACACGGTTTATTTGAAACATATTCAAATAACTCACTCCTCATTTTATTAGGCTTTGCAATTTTTCAACATGATTCTTTTGAAGAATCCAACAATTTGCCTGAACGGATTAACGAGGAACCCAAAAGAATTAAATACCACTTGAGCAAATAGATATCACTATAATTCTATCTCAAGGGCTTGCTTGAAGATCCAAAAGAAATGAGCATTTTCGAATTTTAATTTGAAGAACAATGCTCAAGTAGAGATTTCCCTCTTTTAAGTATTTCAACACATAAAGATTCTCACACAGAGAAGTCTTAGGCGGTTGAACTTACAATTTTAGCTTGAGAGGAAAAAATCTTAATCAAGAATGTGGGTATCGCAATAATGCTACTCAGAGGTAATAAAATACCACTTGTAGGAAATAATTGAAATCCAATGATACCACTTTAAAAAGGAATCCACATAGTTAAGGATATCATTAGAAGAAATGATCAATAAGAACCATGATGCCACTTGGAGAAGAGAGAAACTCAATGATACCACTTTGTAAGCATATGAAATGAATAAAAGCTCGATTGATACCACTTAGGATCAACTCACAAAGAATTGATACCACTTGAAGGAATGATCGATAAAAATTGATGGGTATCAGAGCAATATGATCAGAGCAATATATATATACTTACGGATATCAAAATAGAGCAAGGCTCAAGAAGAATCAATAAAATTCACAAAGAATGAGTGTCAGAGCAAAATAAAGACATGAATTCACTTGGAAGCCAAAAAGTACCCAAAACTTGGTATAAATAAACTCCCTGAGATATTCAACAGGTGAATTATGGAGTTATTTGCATTTGAATTGCGCAAGCTTTGCCTTTTCAAGAGATCAAGTGAAAATCACGCTTTAAGTCAATTCAATGCTCCTAACTGATACCACTTTGAAAACGAGATCAAATAATTTGTGAAACTTTTGAAATTTTGCACAAATGAACTTGGGGATCATAAGAAACTATTACAAAAAGAATTCTTGAAAAATCGCATTCCAATAAAAAGATATCCCAAAGCAAAACTCGAGAAACCCTGAGAAAACAGAACCAAATCTGCCAGGGCCGGTACTACCGCCTACCAGGACCGGTAGTACCGCAAACCCGGTACTACCGCTGGTCAGGGCCAGTAGTACCGCACCTGTCAGCCCGAGACTTCGAGTCTTTTGCAAATTTTTGCAAAAAATGATTCAAATGAAGTCCAATTGATTTGAAATTTTGCAGAGATGAGCTTTGGACTAATTAGAAGGTTTTGCAAAAAGAATTTTCTCAAAATTAATTTTATTTTTTAAAGATATGGCAATTTGCGCTTTGAGGCATAAAAGGAAATTGATTTTCACAAAAAGCCTCAAAATGCAATTCAATTTGGATTTCATGCAATTTTGATTTTCATGGCTTAGATTGGTGTATCAAGAATGTTTCTAGCTAAGATTTATAATGAAATCCAACTTGAATGCCAACATTTGAACTCTATGCCTAAATAGGCCATTTTGGTTCAAATCAAATCGTTTGTTTTTTTTTTGAGCCAAATTAGATTTTAACATATAGTTTTTCAATTTAGAAGCTTGTAAATTCTTTGAAATACATAATAGAATACTTTTTCAAAGATTTTCACAAATTTGGGCCTTTTAAATATGAATTTTGACTTTTGACCTAAATAGTCCAAATGAAGAAGCAAAGTCAAATCCAATTAACACAAAACTTCAAATAAAGTAAGGGGTAAGATATATGGATTTGAATTTTGTGTATGAGTCTAAAATACCATTTTGAATTACAATTCTACACAAGAATTGATCCAAATGGTGAAACTCACTAAGTGCTAAAGTATGACCGTTATCGGTCAAATATAATTTTTCGGCGAGTTTCAAAATCAAATAACTTTTGATGAGTTGGTCTGTTGAAAATCTTTTGAACATGAAACTTGTTAAGAATGACCAACTCTAGGATTTTTATTTTGGAATTATTTTCAAAATCCTTTTACTTTTATTTCTATGAAAGTTATAAGTTTAAATCAAAATCAAGATACTAGTAACTAGATTTTGGAGTTAAAACTCATTTTCTTTTGAAATTAGTTTTTGTAAAGCCAAAACCTTTGAGAAACATTTCAAAAATATTTGTATACATTTTTCATCTAGTTTTTCACAAGTTTACTAATTAGTATACAAAGTTTTGACTTTTGGCTAAATGGTTGATTTTGAAAATATATATATATATATGCACTTATATTAATATGGGCACATGTAGGGATGTGATACACATGAATATGAATTAACACTCCCCCTAAATGTGCCACTTCCTAACTTGCTCAAGATTTGCAATAAGAGAATAGGTAAGAGGCGAGAGCAAGTGGCCATAACAAGTAATCTAGATATTCATTAATCATTTCAATATAACCTACACAAGGCTATAAAGCATAAGGATCAATTTAAATACTTGTTACCGAGATGGTATTGGCTTATGATGGACATGATTGTCTTCATGCTTGACACCACTTGTAGACGAATGTAATTCTTCTTCTCTTGATGTGCAAGCGTCCAATCCATCTCTTTATTGCCTAAAATTCTTTTAGGCGGTTTTTGGTACCCAATCTTTGTTGGGTCCGACAATGTCAGTCACAATGGATTTAGGAACCCAAATGGTCCTAATTTTAACATTATTGAATTGACTAACACGACTAGCAATGGATTTGCAATTTTTGTTACTCCTAAGCGATTTATTTGCATTGAATTGAGAAGGCTTAGGAGTATTGGTATTCTTAACAAATCCATTCCTAGTTTGATCCTTTCTAAGCACATGATAATCATTATAATAAAAACGCTTAGAGGATTTAACATTTCTAGCAAATGTTTTGCTATAGATATTTTTCCTAAGCATATGATTTTCATGATTTTGCATAGTCTTAGGAAACTTAGCATTTTGAGCAAACACATTTCTAGAATTGTTCTTCCTATGCAAATGAATATTATCATTCTTAGCCGGCATAGGGGATTTGACAAGTTTGGCAAACACATTGCCATTCTTGTCCTTCCTAAGCAAATAATTTTCATTAATATGAATAGGCTTAGGAGTTATACCTTTGGGACAATCCTTACCGAAGTGTCCCTTTTCCCGGCAATTGAAACATGTCACGCTATTTGGTCCTCTCTTGACCGACTTGACTTGCTCCTTACCGGTTTGCCTCATGGTTGGTGTTGTGGCCTTGTTATCCACTTGATTAGGGCACACGGAGGCGAGGTGGCCCTTTTTGTTGCAAGCAAAACACTTGATGGTCTTCGAGTGACGCGCGTTGTGCCTTGTCTTGCTATTCTCCCTCTTGGAGTTGTAGCCAAGTCCACTCTTATCTTGAGGCGCCCTTGGCTTGCTCAAGATCTTGTCAAGGACGGCTTTTCCTTTGTAGCACTTTTCTAAGTCACTTCTCAATTGAGTGACTTGTTTCTTGAGCTCTTTATTTTCCTCTACAAGATTTGCATCTAAAGACATAGAGGAACTTGAAACAATTTCATTAGAGCAACAAGGTATATAAATCGCTAGTGGTGGATATGCATTTATTTGATGAATTGATTGTAATAGAATTTAAGCAAGACAATTCACCATCTAGATTACATTGAGTAGCACTATCCATACTAGCATTAGTAAATTCCTTGAGAATGACTTTTTCATGATTTTCTTTTAGAACATTATAATCATTTTGAAGTGACTCATGTTCTAACTTTAAAATCTTATATTTTGTTTTCTCCTTCCCAAGGTAATTATTGAGCTCCTCTAACATATCCATTAAATCATCATAAGAGGGCTCTTCGTCATCACATACCCCATCTTTACCTTTTGCCATGAAGCAACGAATTTTTGATATAAGTGAAGATTAAATGTCGCTTGAGGCGGAGGTTGAGGTTGATGGAGATGCTTGGGTTCATCATTTGATATTGATGTTGAATCGTCAACCGACACTTCCTCCTCATTGCAATCCTCAATTGATGTTGTGGATGATTCAAATTTTTCTTGAAGCTTGATCCACATATCATGGCGCTCTTGAGTTTGCAAATGAGATTAAATATATCTCGCTCACAACACTAAATAAAATGTTAGTTGCTTGGCGTCGAGATGTAGACATTTCTCCTCTCCTTTAGTTGGAGCAATATCATTTAGTGGAGAAGAAATGCCGACATCTACGATCCACCATATTTGTGGGCTCATGGATTTAAAATGCGAAATCATAAATAATTTCCATGAAGCATAATTTGAGCCATCAAATATATAAGAATCGATGGAGTGCACTAATCCGCTAGACGCCATCCTTTTTACTCTCTAGACGGTTAAGCCTAAAATGAGAGTGACCGTGGCTCTGATACCACTTGTAGGGTCGAGGATGCGCCTAGAGGGGGGGTGAATAGGCGTTTTACAAAATTAATCGCTCACTAAAATCGATCGCTCTAATACACCCCTAAGTCAAAACCTACACAATTATAATGCGGAAGCGATAAACTCGGTTTTGACAATTAAGGCCTAAATTAACTAGGCTCACTATGTGCACTATCTAAATTATGTCTCTACACAAGAATTGCTAAATTGATCAACTAAATAATACTAAGCAATTCTTAATACATTCAAGCAATTGATAATATGCAAAAGGTAAATACTTGAAAGTAAAGAGACAAGGGACAACCGATATTTTTCCGTAGTGTTCGGAGACTTGCCGGTCTCCCCTAGTCCACGTTGAGGCTAGCCCACACTTGGACCGGCTCCCGCTCGAGCACCCGCCTCTTTCCACTAGTCGTGGTTTTTCACGCTTGCGCGTAGGCTCAACCCGAACCTTCACAAACTTCGTCGGGGCTTCTCACAACCTTGAGAGCTCCCGCGCACGACGCCTACGCCGTCTAGGAGGCGGCAACCTCCAAGAGTAACAAGCCGCTCCTTCGCTTGAACCTCACCGGGCACAACAAATGCGCTCCTCGGTGATCACCAAGTGCAACACATGCACAAGGCCTCCTCAAGTGCAACACATGCACAAGAGGTACCCAAACCACTTCCTAATTGCAACAAATGCAATTAGTCTCACTCTTAAGCTCAAGAGGCAAATGGAGAAGAGCAACACATGCACACAACTCCCACACCCTCAACAATGCCAGCAACAACAACCCCAAGCCCCCCAAGGGGGTATTTATAGCCCCCACCAAGAAAACTAGCCGTTTGGGGGCGAAATGGGCAAATTCAGCCAAATCCGGTACTACCGCCCTTTAAGGGCAGTAGTATCGCCCCACCTCCAACGATTCGTGCGGATATATTGCGGCACTCTCGCCCTCTAGGGCGCAGTAGTACCGACTTTCTTGACTACCGCTCCCACCGTGAGAGTCTTGGCCTTGCCCACCAAAAAAAACAATACTGGAGAAAAGCTACGGCAACCCGGGCCGGTAGTCGCGACTCGGTACTACCGCTCAACCATCTTGGTAGTGCGGCCCAGAACACGTAAAACATCACAAGATTGTAAAGAGCTACAAGAAGTTTAGGCCCTAGAGTATCAAGACTTGCGGTACTACCGCCCATGCCCTGCAGTAGTGCACCTCGAGAGAAATTCAGACTCAACTCAAAACCATTTCTCCAAACACCAAAACTATTCTTTGAGCCATATAGATGATCAACACATGATCATACACACGCACAAACACATTTGCACCAACTTAGCTCATACTCAAAGAATTCAAACCAAATCGCGAAAACACATTTACAATCAACTCAAGAACTATTTGCAAAAGCGTATTAAGCAAATCAAACTCGAGTTTATGAGATTAATCCCCTAGCCATGTGAAGGTCAACACAAGACCGGTCAACTTGCCAACACCGTTGCAAGCCCCACTCACATGCTCTCGAATTAGGACTCATAAACCTCGGTTTATTCGCACTGTGAACTTACAAATAACATAATAAACACATTTCATGCTTGAGCACTACTCTTTGCAACACATGCAAAAGTCTAGCTCCAAGCAACATCAAATCAAGATGCATGAACTCTCTAATTGCAACACATGCAATTTCTCTAGTTCAATGCAACACCAAAACCAAACTTCAACTAAAACCAAATCCATACGTATGAGCTCTTTACTCGCAACACATGCAAGCCTCTAGCTCCATACAAACACACAACATAAAATCATGCTTGAGCTCTCTCCTTTTGCAACACATGCAAAACTTAGCTCCAAGCAACCACACGGTTTTATAAAGATTTATTTTGCGAACAAAGCATGAAGCTTCAACTAATGCAACGCATGCAAAAGTGAACTTCACGCAAAAGCCAACGCACTAGCTTATCACTTCTTGCAACACATGCAAATCAAAGCATTATGTGAAAACCAAATGCAACCAAGCATAAGTTTAACCCATTCGCAACACATGCCAAATGGTTAACCCTCATGCAAAAACCAAATCCAAATGGTTGAGCTTGAGTGAACGCGGGATGAGATCACCAACACATGATGAAGCTCAAGCAAAGGGAACGACCCCTCTTAATAGCACGGCGATAAAACCTTAGACTCAAAGACTACAAAGTCCTTAGCCTATCTAATTATACCTTCGCCGCCGCGCGCAAGCAATCCCCTTTGGGGTCTTTATGATCATCGCTTAGATACTCCCCCGGGATCATCACCCTTCTTTATCTTCGGGATCCATTCTTGACGCCCATCAACTCATGATGCCGTCCTTGTCCCGTTCTCATCATCTCATCAATCTTTGGACCTAACTTAATCACAACTCATACAAATAGTTAGTCCAAGATGCATGGTTGTCTCAATTATCTCTTGCACTCCATTAACACATAATGGATGCCTTTAGATCAATTGAGCACAACCTAAATCAATTGAAATGATTTAATTGTGTCTTAAGTACAATAATGCAACTCATGCTTTATTATACTTAAGAACTATTCATTTGTCCTCAATTAATCACAAAACACCATCAACACATGATGAAGTGTTCTTTAATGATTAACAAGACAAATGAACTCAATTTAAATTATCATTTAAATTGATATAAGTATATATTAACTACACAAGTTTTCATATACTCATGTTGATGAAAAGTAATGATCCATTATATGTAAACTATATGAAAATGATCATTACTCTAAATCATCAACTATAGAATACACCCACATGTATATGTGCATAAGTATGATTGACTTGGATATAATATGCACATATTCAATTTGATTGTATTGGAGCATATCCTATATTTCCACGAGTATACTTATAACTAGGCAATTCAAACATATACTCAAGGATTTAGTTTCTTTGTCTTGATCCTTATATGTGTCAATAACGAATTGATCAATACAAAGAGACTTTCAAGTTAAACTACAAACTCCCCTTAAATATGTGTATCCATGTAATATATGGATTTGGAAAACATGATGCACATTTTGTGGTAAATGTAACGGGGACATTCATACTTTAACTTGAATCCAAAGTATGTAATTTATACTATAATGAATATGCATACATACCTCGGGTTTTCTATTTTTCAATGCGATGAGACTAAACAAAGATATTCTAAACAAACATGTTAGTCTCGATATAAGCTTGTCATTAATAACACTATCGCATTAGATGGATAATCGCAATATTAGATTTGTCATTAACACCAAAACCATAACTAATGAAGGTTGAACTTACAGTCACGGACTCAAATCATGAAATATCATAGTGAAAAAATCTACGCAAATAACACACCCAACTCGGGGTTGTGGGAATCAAACTCAGCCATTAGCCAAGAGAGACAAGGTGCTTCCTATCAATTAACACGGTTAAAATGTCAAAGACTCAAAGGTCTCGCTTTTAGAAGCAAAATCAGCAATTGAATGCTGCTAATCCTTGGGCTTTTACATACACTAGTAAGTTTGCACATGCAATGCATGTTTTTCAAACTAAGGGCATGTGCAATGGTGTCACTTTAGCTAGCTATAAGGGTGTCATCTCAGTATTTTGCTTAGGTGGAAGAGAGAAAATGAGGAGAGAGATATAGACCGGCTACTAATGTATAGTCAGGCTATAACTGATTCCAAGGCACTTATTATCTATTACATGTGGGCCAATATTTAATTTTATAGACAATGTTATAGCTAATCTATTAAAGAGGTTGTCTATATGCTATCTATAGATGATATGAACATTTTTTATAACTAGTATCATTGCACATGCCCTAATATTCATGACACTCAATCCGAAATAGTGGGCACATGCAGCGGCGGAGCGGAGAGTGCGGAGGATCACCTCTCAACACGCTGTGCCACTGTGATCCATTTGTTGATATGCATCGCCTCCTCACTACCAAAGATACCAAGCGGCGGCCGTCACAGTCCTCACGCCTACGCACTGCCATCCTTCTGACCACAAGTCCACAACACAGTTGTGGCCACCGACATCTCCTAACCTTACTGCACTAACACAAAAACACCATCTCTATACGCTCCTATAATGGGCCGACGTTACCTTCCCACCAGTGTGGCCCAAGTCAAGCACTCTCTCCTACGCGGACTAACACCAATTAGTTTCAAATTTTACGCAAAAGCACCAAACAAAATACACATGTATTCAAAATAAAAAATAGCTAATTAAACTACCACCTCTTATATGATTTCTATTGCCAGTACTACCAATAGAACTATAATTAAATCCTAACTAATCTAATTTATTAGATTAAATAGAATGAATGATTAATATTTAATATTATATACCGTAAAGTACTCTAATTTAAACCTACGTATATAAACAAGTTCCACCTATCCACTTCGTAAATCATGATCCCAACAAAAGTCGTGCCACCTCCACATTGTGCATTTTTTTTCTTTGGTCTGTATACTCGATCCTTTAGTTAATCTAGTATCTGATCTAGTTAATCTAGTATCTGATCTTAGATTGTACTTTGTATAGAGGAGCTTATGAACATTGTTATATTGTCATGATACAGTGTTTGATATATTCATCATGTCGTTGCTGCTAATGCTGCATGCTTATGCTAATACGTATCTTGAATGAGTGCAATTAAGTTGATCCTCCTATTTTGCTCGTTTAATAAAACTAGCCAATCTGGATCAAGCTCGACTCGTTATTCACTCCCAATTAGCGTATTCACTCCCAATTAGCAATGACTTAGGATATATATAATGGTATAATATCTACTGCCTATATATTTTGGCATAATAAGATGTTTACTAACATGAAAGAGAGAGGAGAGAGAGAGTACAAATGTCTCTCAGAAAAGAAATGGACAACATAAAACACCATTATGTTAGTTATTGTATATAATAAACACTTTTTCATGCTATAATTAAAATACTGTAGAATCTCATATAGACAATATAAGGGCCTGTTTGATAGAGCTTCAGATTCCAGCTTCTCCTGAAATCTGAAACTTGTAGGCTAAAATAAAGTGAATTAAGTTTATATTTTTGGTCTAAAATGTAAACAAGATGATCTATCTAAACACTCTTAATGTACTCACAGCTTCAGCTTCACGAATCTGGTGAAGCTAGAATTTTCAGCTTCACCAGATTTACGAATCTAAAGAAGCTGAATCTCTGCCAAACACACCCTAAGATATCATCTATTGTAGAAACTTTTATTAATTTTGTCTTTTGATGACATAAGAGAGTATATAGACATCAGTCATCTCCACTATTGTATATGCTCTTAGGTAGGCTTTGAGGCAAATCGACTATAAAATATTTCCAGGATCAAGTATCATCAAATCTCGAAGAAATGATCAAAAGAATTTTTGTAGCACGTGTACCATCGCTCTTGTATTATTGCATACAAGAAATTTCATTCATGCCACCAAACTAGGGATGGTACCCATTAATACCATCGAAACTTCCCCCCTTTCAACTATACCATCACCCCTTAAACAATCCTTTCATCTATACCACCAAACCAAACGCCAGTTGACAGGAATGAACGCCGTTCACACGTCGTTAGACGGCGTCGTCCCACATGCATGCGGACGCCGCCCGTCCATGTGCCCATTGGTTTCCCAGCTGACTTGTTGTCGCTCTTGGATCGTCTTGACTTTTCTTGCTGGACCCCTACGATCGTGCGAGTTCTTCTTTGGAGCCATACCCTACTGATCGGCGCACATGCATGGAAGAAATGATAAAAAAAAGCTGTAAAGAGGAAGCTAATCACGACAGCAAACATTTTGCCTAGAGCACGAAAAAAACACGACAACATGGTTCTGTATCTTCTTCAGATTGCCTCAATTCCTTCTCCGAAGACACCTGAGCAATACCTTGTATTGTCGAAAGTATATACTGTGTTGCCGGAAGTATACACGTTGTATTGTCTTCAGGGTCTGCTCTATGTAAAATAGGAAGAAACTAGCACACGGCAATAAGACAGCAAAACCAATGTTCAGAGTATTTTGGTGCTGCAAATAACTTCTTGTAGCTTTTCTCTTTTCTCTTCTATTCCTTATATAGTCAGAGGTTACAAGACCTTGTTCTGGATACGTTTACAAGACACAATTTGAGTTCCTGGACCTAGATTCATAATCTTCATTGCTTTCATTAACATCAGGAATAAGCTTTTCAGAAATTCTATTAACATCTTTGTTCTCAGAAAAGCCAGATCCTCTTGAATGAGACCTTAAAGGCTCTACATGCATGGCTGTGGCTATTTCCTCATCGGAACTAACACCATCTGAATCAAAAGTAGGTGGTGTGTTATCATAAGAATGAGGTGAGGGAACATCCTTTTTGTTTGCTTCTGAATTATATGATAGAGGTGTTTCTGTTCTTGAAAATAGTGTTGAAGTGCTATGATTAACTGGAGATTCACTTCTATGCTGCTAATTCCAATCTGCATTTGAGAATCCCTTGTGATCTTGGACAATTGGTGGCTCCTCAGTATGCTTTGAAGAGAAAGGATCCAATAAGTTCTCTTCTTCAACATCAGATTCATACGGATCAAAAACACACTACAACAGGAATGAGCTATAGCAACATACACATATGCTGCTATATCTACGTATATGTGTTGCAAGCATCGCTAGCAACACATATTATAAGTGATGTTATAGGTGGTGTTCTTTGAGGTAGCTCCTCGCAACACAAACTAGGTATTGTTATACATACGTATATGTGTTGTAAAGTAGCAACATATTTTTTAATATATAACAACACATATTTTC
Source organism: Guadua angustifolia (assembly GCA_036346375.1). Taxonomy (NCBI): domain Eukaryota; kingdom Viridiplantae; phylum Streptophyta; class Magnoliopsida; order Poales; family Poaceae; genus Guadua; species Guadua angustifolia. The sequence goes on along the minus strand of CM070505.1, from coordinate 27,903,286 downwards.
GACATAGCTAACATTTGTTAGCATCACATAAGTGGTCTTTTGCAGCACAAATAAATATGCATGTAAAGTATGATTTATTTATTTGTTTCATATATATGAATAAAAATATATTTATCACAAATAATTTTTATTTGATAATACAATACAATTCAACTTGAACAATGATCAAAAGGTATATTGCATTGAATTTAAATAAAGGTGTTGTACATTGTTGCACATACGAAAGAAAAATAATTGATTTATTCATTACACAAGAACTGAGAATATGATCCAGACTAAGTTCAAAAATATGAAATATAACATACTACTACTATATGCTACTGTCACTATATTGTCATGTGACAACAGCAAAAGAATATGAAACAACAACTAGACTACTCCTCCTCCTACTACTAAATTCCTTGCTTCTTGATCCCTTGATGAAGTAAACATCCAAATATATAACTCAACCATTAATTTTTGAGCCTGCAAAAACAACAACAAAAACGCATGTATGTAAATATTAAAGGACACGAGTGCAATAAAATTGAACCAAGATATAATTAACATACATGAACTATCTTATTATGCTATAGTTAAGGATAAATGCTAATCTGAAAGCATGACTAAAATAAGCACAAAAGCAAAGGATTGAAAGTGCATTTATCACAACTAGTCATCTAGATATTGTAGTTAGAAACTATCAAAAACTTTTGTAGTCTATGTAATGTCATTGGCAAGCTAGTATTAAGAAGCTTCGTTTGACACAGTATGATTAGAACATCCTAATTCCTAAAGACCAAGTCTTTGCAATATTAACCTTAGCCCTCTTCCATATGTAATGCACATCCAGCTACAAGATTGAGATGGTAACCAAGATTTTTGGTTCAAACTAAGTTCATCATCAGTAGCACTGTCCAGCTACATGTAGCCTAACACGCCAGAGAAGCTCATCATCAGTAACTTCTCCCAGGAACACAACATGTCTTGAACTTTTAAAGCCGCTCTCAAATACCAATCAATTATATGCCCAAAACAGTCCAGCAGCATCCAATTCGACTGAATCCTAGTAAATTAGAAAATTGAGTGCAATTCTGTTGAATTAGATTATATCTCCACGTAAACCAATTGTAGATATAAAAATAAGATTATATGGCTGCATACTGTTTAAAAGTGCGTTTACCAAATTCAAATCTTAAGAAATTAAGAGACTAACTAACAAGGACATACTGCAAACTAATTTAATTCAATTTGACAAAAAAAGTTGAAAACAAATGTTCCTCAGTCCATATATCACCTCGAAAAGCAGTTCATCAGGTAAGCAATGATGAATGAGCGCCGGATCAGGTCTACTGCTCAAACTGCTGAATGGTGCTACAGGCTGAACTCTTATTCCATATAGTGCTGTTAGGGAAATCAGACACCAAAAGGAACAGAGCTCATTAATCCTCCATTGTGCTAAAGAAGCTAATGGTCAAGTCAATGATCAAACAAAATGAGAAATGAGGCAGATAACCAATGCAATTCAAGCGGTAACGTCATGATGTACTTACTCAGCCAGGGTCTATCTGTTGCAACATATCTACTCAACCAGGGTCTATCTGTTGCAACATATCTCATGCCTCTTAAATGATCAAATGAGTTAAACTCTACCTGAAAATTGGATATATCTGCATGAAAAGACAACATCATATCACATTAGCATGCCAAATTGTGAGCTGGGAACAGATCCAAAATTCTGCAACTGAAATTAAGAGTCCTGAAACTATGCTAGTTCTTGTGTGCAAAACTCTGTAACCTATAACTGAACTAGCGGCGGCGGCAATCTGAATTTTTTATCTAGCTCTGCTTATGAAAATGTTGATCAAGAATACCAATCTACTCATTATTGCATACTTTTACGGTACAACCGACAACCTGAGCACAAGAAGCATGGGGGTTCAGTTGAACCCCTAAAAATTTAGGAAATTAAACCGTTATCAATAGTTATCCCGGTACTCCACCAAGCAGCCAACAAATCCGCAACAAACAGCATGTATTGGATTCCAGGTAAAGAAAGATTTGGATTTGATTGATTGCTCGCAGCAAGGAAATGGATCTCCACTCCACGCCAGTCCTGTAGCGCAGAGGAGAACGACGCCTCCTACGAGAGAAGAATTCCTTCTCTTCGAGGTGGCAGGAGCGCCTCTCTCTTGGCTATGTGTGAGTCGCTCGGGGAAGAGGATCATTTTGGGACCAAACCTATCTCAGGCTAGTATTACCTAACAAGATTATTTTCTCGATTTTGCGACGATTTCAACATACTTCATGAGAAAGCAAAAGAAAAGAAAATATCCTGATAACACGGCATCATTCCTCCCTTATCTTAAGCACGCCATGCTAACGCATACATACATGAATACACCCAGCAAAATATATATATATATATATATATCAAAGAAGCAGAAAATAAGATTAAATCTCCGTACGAATCCAACAAATTCGCATGGAGGAATACCTGAGGAGGCCATTAGAAGCTGGAAATCTGGAAGAATCGAACGAACAGAGCAGGAAATGGTACCCCGCCTGCATGCGTGCGCGCGAGGGGGAGAGGAGAAACCGTGGTCTTCCTCCTCCGTGCCTTCCCCGCAGATTCCTACTCCTCCGCTTCGTTCCTCATCTCCTCCCTACCGCCATCGCTCTCTAGCCGTCGCCGCCGCGAACGCCCCATGCTCTTCTGGGGCAACGCCACCGCTCCCTCCGCGCGCGGCTCCTTCGCCCCCCGGCGCCTCCTGCGGGGCATCGCGGCGGCCCCCATAGTTGTGCCCCATGATTTTGCTGCGGGAGGGGGCGGGGCGGAACGGGGAGGGGGCAATAGATTTGTAGCGCCGTTCCAATCCATGGCCGCACGCAGAAGCGGCGGGGTGGGATCATCTGGAGGGAGGAGGCCACCGATCAGGCAGAGCGAGCGCACGAGGAGGGACTACGGAGGCAGCAGCGGCGGCGCAGGGTGGTTCGAGAGGAGGAAGAGGAGCTCGGAGAGAAAGGGGATTAATCGGGGTAAGCAAGCCGGCGAAAGAACGGAACTGCACAGTATGCGTCGGGAAAACAAATGAAGGACATGCTGCGCGTCGACCAGCAAAAACGTGACGTGGAATATAGGGATGATGATATATTTTTAGTTTATCAGTATAAATTTTCACTCTTATTATAATTTTACATTTTTAAAACGTATTACATAGTATATGACGGCGGAGAATGGATCTTATTTTTTTACTAACTTTCTTAAAGCACATTACATAGTATTTATCGGTGTTCATTGAATCACAATTTTTCTTATATTAACCCAACAACAGATCTTTCAAGTGCAGCAACATGACTATTATGTGTTGCATGGTTATTAGACTGACTATGTTTCTAAGGATATTGAGTCAATGATTCTACACTTCGGTGTTAGCAACACGTAGTATATGTTGCAGTAGAGTTTCCCAACAACACAAGCTATATATGTTGCAATGTGTGTTGGAAAAGACTGGTCTTGTGAGTTTTTTTGCAACACAAGCTATATGTGTTGCAGACTATGTGTTAGAATAAACCAATCTTGTTGTAGTGACAACAGCTGAATAATCAGCCCCAGATTTATCATTCTCATTGTCCCAAGTAGTACTGCAGCCACTGGATTGCACAAGCTAATTGGACTCTAATTCAAACTTTAGGACTTCTGGCCGAGATCAAATACTATTTGAAATCCGGCACCAAAACTGACTCGGCAGCCAGTACTACTCGGAGGCCGGGATGACAACAACAATGTGAGTACTTCCAACCATATTGACATTATACAGTGTTCAGATTCGTTGAAGGGCAAGTGAACTCACGAATTTACCAATTTGATTTCGATGGACTTGTATCTGTGCAGCTGAACATATATTCTAGTTTCCCGATTTATCGATTTGGATCTTGCACGCAGAAAGTCCTAAAATCAAGTCAATCTGTTCTGAAATTAGCGGAAGAAACAATCCTTTTAGCATCAATGAACATGCTACTGTAGATATAGAAACAGGTTTTGTGTTTTGCAAATGACATCCAGATCAATTACAAACACAGAGGTACAATCAGGTAAACTGACACAAGGATATAACACTAACAGGAAATTTCATAACACTAACAGGAACCACAGAGGCACCAAAACACATGGTTCTATACAACACGAAGTTTACACTTAACTGATGAAGCAATCATCCATACGGAAATAAAAAAAGTTCAATGCAACAGGAAGCTAATGTTCAATTCAACGTTTAAAAAAATGTTCAATGCAACACAATACTACATTTTGCCTCCAAAATATAGTTTGCAAACTACATGATAGAAGTTGCAACATCCAGCTGGGACGAACTTGTTGCAGTAGCAGGCTGTGATGAACTTGTTGCAGTAGTGATGAGGTCATCCCAACACGTGCTGCACCATCACAAGAAAACCAAGGATATGATGATGCAAACTATGGACCGATTACACGCAGCCGTGCAAAGAAGCTACAACAAGAGGTTTACACATGAAGAAATGGAGGATGCTCAAGCGTGGAGGAGGTACATGAACAAGGACGATGTGGAAGCTAACATGGATTGCAACTTCCAAGAGTTGGGTGCATCAACCTGGCACATTTAGGTGGTTATAACGCATATGGTTTGAAAGATAATTGAGTCTACTTTCCAACACAACAAACGGCGGGTCTTTTGGGCTTCCCAGTAGGGAGTAATGACCATTTTACTGAAGAGCGCACAGGTTGTTAAAATGCTACGCGAATTCTATTTGCTTTCACACCTAAACTATTTGCTTTCACACCTAAACTAGGAGGGATGTTCCTAGTATAAATACACATGTATTCTACCTATTTGGAACACACTTGGATATTCAGAATATAGACCCTTTGTTCAGCTATGTGCTATCAAACTTAGAGAGAGATCTCTACCCCTTTGCTCTTGTGATTTCCCCACGGAATTGCAGAAGCGGTCGCATCATCGACTCCCAATCGGTGCTCCTGCTCCATTGATTGCAGGTTGTGTTGGTTGGTTTCTTGAGAGTGTGGTTGGACGAATCCTTAATTCAGGTTGCCGTATTGCGATGGTGGTTAGCTTTGAGTTCATTTGTCAGGCTACACTAGTTATCTTGGTTGCTTGCAGCTAGTTATCGTGTTCGTGATCCTATGCCGTGAAGATCGGGACCCCGTGCCGCATCAAGTAGCAGGCTGGGATGAAGAAACAATAACAGGAGCTTGCTTTCTTTTCCTTTTCTTGACTGATTGTGTTGCAGGTGGAAGGACATCTCCTTCTTGCCACTTAGCTTCTTTGTAATTCTTCTGGAAGTGACCAAACCTCTTGCATCTACCACATTGCTTTGACTTTGTGCCAATATCACTGGATGGCTTAATTCTAGTAACTCTAGGCCTTCTTGCTGATCTTCCATGCTTGGGAGGGAGCACTTGGTAGGGCATGTCAACTTGAGGCCATTGGTCCTTGTCCCCTAAAGGCATGATAGAACTCTCATAGGTCATCTTGAACCTAGCAATTGAGAAGTACTCATGTACATGGTCTTCTATTTTCAATCGCTAGGTAGAGGATATGAAAGCAATTGCATGAAGGCAAGGCTTCCCAGTAACTTGCCATTGCCAGCACGAACATTGGCGTTCTTTAAGCAACACATAATATCTCCATGATTTGTTGGTTCTATGATCAATCCCTGATACCTCCGCATTGTCTCCACTCCTAAAAATTTCATACCTCAGCCCTCTACTCTTGGCATGGAGAGCCTTCACCATGCTAGGCAAAAATGTTACCTTGCAACCTATCAGCTATTATCGACATTCGAACCATTATCATCTGCCTTATCTTGTCAACTAGATCATCAAGTTGCAAGCTTTTTATATCCTTGATCCAATTATTGAAAGATTCAGCAATGTTGTTGCACACATACTCAACCTTGGACAACTCTGAAAATTTGCTCCTAGTCCACAAATGTTTGTGATTTGTATTTAGGTAGGCAATAGCAGTAGGGCATGCTGTTTCAATTTCAGCCATTAATTTCTAGTTCTTTTTAGGTACATATGTCCATGCAGCCGGCCACATATTCTTGTCAATTATGTCACCCCTATACCTCTTCTTGAAATTACCAATGAGATGCTTAAAGCATTCTTTGTGCTCAACACCAACATTGAATACCTTGCTAACAGCAAACTCAAGTCCCTTTCCAGCATCAGTATGTATCACTAAACCGGGAGGTGTACCAATGGCATGTTGTAATCTTTGCATAAACCACTCCTAGTTATCGGTGGTCTCCTTGTCAAACACACAATAAGCGATAGGAACAACCGGTTGTGGCCGTCGATTGCGATGAGTGAAACAAGTCGGCTGTGTACCTCCCAGTCAAAAAAGTTGAGTCACATCCTAGGTACGGCCTACAACCTTTCAGGAATCCATCAATGCACGGCTTGAGAGCGACAAATATTCTTTTGAAGACCAGCTTCCCATTGCGAGTGTTGACATCAATGTCAACAATGCTTCCTAGATTGGCTCTCTCAACAGCTGTCTTGAATCTCCAAAGCCCTTGAAAACTATCATTCCATGATCCATGTATACTGTCTAAAGCCTTTTGCCTCCCATGCCACACTCTCCCGTATGCCAATTTCACATTGTACTTCTTTTCCAACCTATCTTGTAATTTCATAGAGCCAATGTTTGGTTCTTCCATCATTATTTCCTTACCCTATCGCAATCCAAGCTTGTGAAGCCATCTTGCCGATAATCTTACTTGTGGATATACATGTATGTTCATCTCCAATTTCCATGACCTGCAAGAGAGCAAAGAAGTAAGATTTCTCACTGACACAAAAAAATTGACGAAAAGGCAGAATTCATAAGAATTACCATGAAGGTTGTTGAATCTTTTATCTTTTTTTCACGAATGAACCACTGACAATCAGTGCTGCTACAACATTTTGCCTTGTACCTTTATAGATCACTGTAGATAACACTAAGCTCAAATTCACGCTTAATGGCATGATGCCTTACAGCAAGCTTGAACATATCACTATCCGCAAATGTGGCACCAATTTCAAAAGTTGGGTCTTCTGTATCGTGCACATACACAAGCACACCACCATCTTTTGGAACATCCTCGTCTGGTACAACAGCAGGGTCATGGTCATTAGGGACATCTAGGAAAAAATTCTCACTTGGCGGGACAGGTGGTGGATTGACAACTCCATACAGATGTTCCTCCTCAACACCAATTGGCTCATCTTCATCCAGGTTTATCTCAACAACAGGACCAACAAAATTATCATCCCAAAACATTGCCTGCCATGCTGATTTGTTCATCACTTGATTTGTTGTGTTCATGTCCAAATTTTCAGCTTCTTGATGAACCACAATGTCCCCCACCTCGCAGTCAACCACTTCCACAAAAAAACTTAGCTACTGTAACCATGAATTGGACTCAACTAACCAGTGCTCACATCGATGAACTGACCTGAATCACAAATATGATGTATCTTGGCTTTTTGATGCACTCCCCATTGATAAAACATGCCTATCTTTTTCAACAAATAATCAAGTGTAATTGTTCCGCTGTCCACTAATATGTCCCGTTTTCTCCCTTTGCAATATTGATTCAAGTCCTTCCTCATGTATGACTGCACATGAATAGTTACTTGAAACTCTATCGTAGGATCGATCCCTTCATAATTTTCCTCTAGAACAATCATTCTTCTACTTCCTGTACAACCCGAAGCAAGGTACAAGGCAAGTGAGGGAACCTTAGGCATGATATAGGCATAGAATCAAAAGGCATGGGTTCCAAACCGTTGATGCATACCGTTGCACCGCTGCAGTGGGTTCCAAACCGTTGATGCGTACCGTTAATGAGTGGCTGATGGCTGTAATGAAGCATGTTGTTGGGCTGGTCTTTAGCTAGGACACATCTCTGTTCGAGTAAAAAAAAGGACAAAAGCGTAAAACTGAAGCTATTTTGACAAATCTAAGAATACCCTGTAATTGGCACAACAACCGCCTTAAGTGTTTTCTCACTTGTAACGTCAATTAATTCTCCCAGACCTGCTGCTGTCTGCTCCTCTCGGCAGAACCACTAATTAAACCCTGGAGTTCAACAGAAGATGCAATATAAAATGTGCTGAAGCCTGAAACTAATGGTAAGATAAAGAAAACAAGACTAGTTTGATTTTGTAATGCACTTTTTTTCATGTTTCTCTCTTCAGAAGTTCAAAATGCCCGCAACTCAATATTTGATACAGCAGGCATAGTTCTACATAAATAAATACCTGTTGAAATATCGGAAGAAAAGGCTGCAGTGCTTTAGGAAGACATAATCCAGGTACGAGAATAGGCACATCCTGAAATCGAATTTGATATTGTTAGAATCTAGGACAGAACAACATTCTTAAGTATTAAGTGCCTCTGAAAAACCGCATTGCTGAAGACCGGATATGAAAGCAGGATCGCTGCGCCCACGCGATCAGAGCCTTCGAAGGAGCGCCGTCCCCGCAAGGACTCCGACGGCGAAGGAGCGCCACGCCTTGTTAGGGTTCTTGCAGGGTTTTGCGGCGACGGCGAAGAAGCTACACGATAGTCCGGGGTGGGCCGCGCGGGGAAACCAGCAGGCCGCCCGGGGACAGGGCGTTCGCATGCATGGGGGACGGTGCCGTCTAACGACGCGTGAACGGTATTTGTCCTTGTCAACTGACGTTTGGTTTGGTGGTATAGATGAAAGGATTGTTTAAGGGGTGATGGTATAGTTGAAAGGAGAGGTTTCGATGGCATTAATGAGTACCATCCCTGGTTTGGTGGCATGAATGAAATTTCCTGTATTGCATATCCCATGGAGCTCATCTCGCTTGCAGATTTGGTCGATCCCACGGACGCCAGTAGTGCAACGGTCGGATCAGAATGCGCACGCGCGGGTGTAACGCGCGGTCAATCAGCATCGATAGGAAAGAAATTAACCGTGCCTCGCGATCGAGCCTATCTGTCGTTACACACGCATGGTAACAGCTGGAGACAATTTTTACGGCGTCGATTCACACACCGGTTGGATACATCGTCATCCCGCGAAAATCCCCTCGCTGCCCCAATCCGCCCCAGTATAAATACACGTCATCCTCACCCACAGAAAATTCGTTCAAGAGGCCCGTCCCACAGAAACCGCTCAAAGTCGATCGGGATTGGCGAGCTCGAAATAGCCGAGAGCGAGCGAGTATTGCTGCTGCGAATCTGCAATGCTGCTCTCCGTCGCCGCCGACCTCGCCGGGAACCGCGACGCCACCGCCGACTCCCGCCTCCTCGGCCTCCAAACCCTAATCGTTGAGGACGTCGCCCGGGGCGGCAACGTGGCCACGCGCACGATGGCCGCCTCGCGCCGCGCGGTGATCTGTTGCCTCGGCTGCGGCGATCCCGCTCTGTCTGCGGGCGAGGAGGACGATGAAGGCGAGGAGGAGGAGGAGGAGGAGGAGGAGGAGGAGGAGGAGGAGGGCGGGTGCTGGGTGCTGTATGGGTGGCGGCGCCGTCTCCGTCGCCTGCCGCCCACGATCCCGTCGCTACGCCGGGCTGGGCGCTCGCCGTGGGCGCTGACGCGGACGCGCACCGCCGACGGGCGGGTAGTGGTCACGCGGGAGCCCGCCCGGCGGAGGGGGCGCATCTTCGCCAGGAAGCTCGATGGCCGCCTAATCTTGGAGCTCGTCGATCGCGGCGTCAGCCCGGTGCCCCCGCCGCCGTCGCCGCGGAGGCCCCATCCCTCGATCGCACGAGAAACAGACACCCCTGCGGCGGCGTTCGAGGGGGAGGCGAGCGCCGACCAAAGAAGCCCTCGCCGTGACGTGCCAACCGCCGCGCAGGCACCAATGACGTCTCCGGTGGGTTCGGCTTCCCCGCCGCCGCCGCTCCCGGCCGCGTGGTGCTTCGAGGACGTGATCCGCACGGCCTCGTTGCACAAGATGCACGTAAATTTGGCCAGGTTGGTGCACTGAGTGAGGAGAAATTCTTGCAGCTGTTGTCGCATTGCGTCTTGGGGAAATTTTTGCAGGCTTAGGAGAAATTTTGTAGGCATCGAAGTCAAGCGAGTATTGTTGTAGTTTGTCACTGAAGAAAAAAAATTCGTAGTCGTCGTCGTCGTAGGTGAGATCCGTACTCGGATAGCGAATCAGTACTTCAGTTGCTTCATGGAGCGTATGCTTAGATATGTTCCTTGTTAATGGATAATTGTTCTTTTCTGGGAAAAGAAATGGATATAATTGGATACTTTTTGATACAAACATATAAAACTTGTAGCTAGGGTTCTAGTACTATTTGCCGCACATTGCCGAACTGAGCCAGGCCTTACTATGGTGCCAAACTCTTGCCATGCATGCTTACACGTACGTTACGTAAGGCGTAAAATCCACAAATAATCGTACGGAGCATGGTACATGGACATGTATATATATCCACTTGATGTTGCCGATGTTAATCTAAAATCGTTGTCAATGTTAATCTGAAATAGTTTACCTTCCTAAGAAAAGGCATTAATTGGGATCGATCTCCTATGCCTAAACCGAACTCACTCTCACGATTCGCGAGATTGACCGGTGCCAACTACAAAATCTCATGGAGCAGCAGCGAGCAATGCATCTTCTTGCGAGGCATAAACCATACTGATATATAGACAATAACACATATGTGGATATATATACTACATTATCTATTCATCTCCCAAACCTAGCCGTGTACCCATGTACTGCGTCCCACGCTTTGTTTGGAAACTGAAACACAGGAACTTTCCTATATTCATGTTGAATTTGCATTGTTTTCTATAAATTTTTTTGTCAGGTTCATATGTTCCAAACAGGCCGTTAGTTTCCAAAGATCAATGAACGAATAGAAGAGCATCAGAAGACGTCAGTTCAATTCGTTCACGTATGCAAGGTGGATTTCAACAATGTGGGCCGGTTTAGCACGATTACTCGGCCCAAGTTTTATTCTGGGTCAAATTTGGTGGCACCATGTAAACGGGATCCGGTTTAGCACGCTTCAGATTATTGGCCAAATTACAAAACTTTGAGCGTTCATTCACATTTTAGGTGCTCATAAATCCGAGGATATATCATTGGGTTTTGATAAACATCATCTGGATGCTTTCTTACCAAAAATCAACCAAATTGTGAACCGTTGGATTTTGATCAACCAAATTGTGAACCGTTGGATTTTGCTGTGATTAGTGCAGTTAAGTGGGACTGATTGTGATTAGTGCAGTTAAGTGGACTGATTTTGCTATGATTAGTGCAGTTAAGTGGGCCTGATTAGTGCAGAACTTAAGCGTTTTGATCCAACGGTTCACAATTTGATTGATAAAAATCCAACGGTCCAAAATTTGATTGATAAAAATCCAACGGTCCAAAATTTACATATATGATTTTCATACATCTAATCTAAATATTTTAAAAAATATCGATAGCTAAAGTTTTAAAAGTTTTACCGTATATATCCTAAACCGTAAGTTTTTAATGAACCGAAGGGAGTACTAGCTACTCACTACTCAGGACTAGTTTTTCGTTCCTGCACGAGTTAAATCATTTCGTGTGAAGTTCTACGATCCCTACTCAGGACCTAAATCATTTCATGTGAAGTTCCCGCGAATTTACCGTAAAATTTTTGCTTGGAACATAAACCTGCCAGACTTAACAGTGCCTACAAACTGGACAGTTTCTGCCAATAGTACTCCTCGGTGTTAATTGCCGGTTGCATCAACCAATCACCATCACTCCGTCGCACTTGCAATTTGCAAAAGCTTTCGAGTGCCTACAAATTGGACAGTTTTTCTACTAATAGTACTCCTCGGTGTTAATCGCCGGTTGCATCAACCATCACTCCACCGCAGTACTCGCAATCTGCAAAAGCTTTCGGACAGTGCAGGCAGCATGAGGCGGAAGATTCTATTCGGCGTTCCGGTGTCAGGCTGTCAGCTATACACCTGTACCTGCACGTTCCACGAGGGCGGTGCAATCGTGGGGTGGATTGGAAGCCCGCCCGTGAGGCCCCACATCACATGCAGAAAAAGAGGCCGAGAGAGACCAGAGCAGCAGCAGCAGTGCTCTGAATCACTGATCTCGTCAGCCACTGGATGGATCGATGCTGCTACTAATCAGTAACCACCGATCAGTAAGTGGTACTTAACAAATTATCCACGATTTACAAAACCGAACAGTTTGGCCACGTTTAGCTGCCATCTAAGATGACCTGGAACGCTTGATGCTCTCACATTGATCTTGGGATCTGGCCGATGTGATGCTGCTTTAGGCCTTGGCATCGAGCAGATGAGGCTGGTGAGTTAATTAGCAGAATGTCTTCGACATGGTATTGTCGGAGATTCAGATGTGTGTCGAACAAAGAATGTCCTACTACGTCCGAAGAGAAGATGTGATTGCTGGCCATCAGGTCAATTCGGTAGAACATCTATCAGGATTTTGTTGGGGACGACGATGATAGGGAGTAGGAAGTGTTGGGTTGATCTCACGGCTGGGTCAAAGACCGAATCAGCCATGTTCGCGCCCTGATCGGGGGGCGCAACAACCTTATTGGTTGCGGCCCCCTGCCACGCCCGCGCTATAAATAGTGGCACAAGGCCGGCACGCGAACCAACGTTCGCCGTACCTCTTGCGCCCTACATTCACACAAGATCCGATCTAACCCTAGCGCGGTGAAGTGACGGGAAGGCTGCCGCTGTTCGACTTCACCCTCTTCTTCCTCTCCGCCCGAACGAGAAGCAAGGAGGCACACGGGAGAAGAAGGGAACGCCGCTGCATCCTCTACATCACCCGAAGACATCGACTTCATCATGGCTTCGGGATCTAACGGAAATGGCGGCAATACCGAAGGTATGTATCAAATGCTCCTAGATCTAGTGGTTAGAGGTGAAGGGGAAGGTCCTAGACACTAGCAATCTATCAATGGTATCAGAGCAAGGTTATTACCCTAACCCTAACCCTAGAAGTGTTGAACCCTTTCGGTTCATCCCCAACCCGAGCCAATTTTCACACCTAGAGGCTTGGGGTAGGTCAAGAACTAAAAGAACAGCAAGTAGAAGGAGGGGAAAAGGATCAATTCATGCGTTCTAGTGCTTAATCCCTAACCCTAGGACTGTTTCTTTCCCCAAAATCAGAAGAACCCTAACCCTAATTTAGAATCCCCGAGTCAAACAAAGTATGATAAATAAAAATTTACCTTGTCTGTTCCTTGGTCACCGCCGGTGACCAGTTGCAGTGGGAAGGCGTGGCCGCCAGATCTATCGCCGCCGCCTCTCTTCTTCATTGCGCGTGACCATGGGCATAGGGCACCGCATGAGGCCGTTCGGCGGTGCGCTCACCCTCGGATGAACGCAGCAGCCGGCGAGGGCCCTGTGAGCCGCCGCACTCTGGTTCTCCTTCTCACCGGCATCGTGCGGAGAACAGAGGAAGAAGAGAGGGGAGTCGCGGCTGGGAAAGGGAGAAGTGAAAAATGAATTAGGGTTTCGGCTGATCCCGATTTTTTCGGACTTTTATTCCGAGCCGAAGAGATCTGAGCCGCTCGTTTCGATCGGACGGCGCAGATGAAATGAGGCCCGGCTGGCCACTTTAGGCCCAGGCGGGAGAAGAAATTTGTGGCCCAGGCCCACGTTGCGTTTGGCCTGGTGCTTGGGCGCCCGAAGTGGCATTTTGGGCCGTTTTTCCGGCCATGAACAGTGACCATACACAGTAACATGCGCAGTAAAAGTTCTTTGATTTTAATTTTGGCTGTGAAGTATTAGTTTAAGCATTGAGTTAAATCAAGTTTCCGCTGCAAATTTAAGTTTTCTTTTCTTCTCTGATTAAATTGAAACCAACGTGGATATTTAATTAGAGAAAATAGTAAATGAGATGTTCTATAGTATTTCACATAGAAAGTTTGAATAAAGTTTGCTCTATTCTAATACTGCCCAACGGTGTTTTAGAAATAGATCAGTCTTTATTAAAGTTGAGAGCATGTTTAATTGACCAACGTTAATTTATTCATGCCAAAGTTTATATTTTTAGTTTACTGATTAAATTCTTGTTTCATTTATGAAGCTTTTCCAACCAAGATTGCCAATTCCTTAAGTGTCTTTCAAGGGCTTGAAAGGTTGAACGGCAACAATTACTCCTCATGGAGAGAGAATTTGAACTTGGCCATGGCTATGGCTGAGATAGATTATGCTTTGCTTCATCCAAAGCCTGTGGCACCGGTTCTGGCAGCAGCTGGGAGTCCGGAAGCCGCAAATAATGCTGCGGCAGAATTGTCGTATAGTATTGAGAAGGCAAAGTGGGACAACTCAAATAGAAAGTGCCTCATGGTGATCAAGGGCACCATCATTGAGTCCATAAGGGGAGCAATCCCAGAATGTACAGATGCTACTCAGTATCTGAAGAAAATAGAAGAGCGAGTTCTTTGGATCCACAAAGGCCTATCTTGGGCACACTAATCAAGAAACTTGTCAATGACAAGTATGATGGATCTGAAATTGCGAAATGGACCGGGCATTAGAGAGCATATTCTCAAGATGTCTAACATGGCTCATTCTCTCACGTCTTTTGATATGCCTTTAAAGAATGATTTCATAGTCCACCTTATACTGGTTTCATTACCAAAAGAATTTGAGACTTTTGTTGTAAATTACAACATTAGTGAAGAAAAGTGGTCTATTGAAAAGTGCATTGCTATGTGTGTCCAAGAAGAAGAAAGAATAAAGGCACAAAAGGCTGAAGAACTGAATCTGGTTAAACATTCTCAGAAGAAAAAGAATTACTTTCAGATTCAGAATAAGCCAAATTTTAAGAAAGGCAACTACTAAAAGGGCAATTATCAGCAGAAAAAGTTCACCAATTTTGAGAAGGGTGAACACTCAAATGGAGGGCAGAACTCCAACGGAGGACATGGTTCCAGTGGGCAGCCTCCTAGGCCTCCACCAGAGCACATAGACCCAGACACCTGCAGGCGTTGCCATCAGAAAGGGCACCGCATGAAAGATTGCGTTCTGTTCCTCAAGTGGCTGAACAAAAAGGGTAAAGATCAAGTTACATTCATAGATGAATCCTTGCATATAGATTCACCAACTAATACTTGGTGGATAGATTCTGGTGCAACTGTTCATGTTGCTAATTCTATCTGAGGATTAAAATGCGAGGAGGATCCTACAAAGAGGAGAAAGAGGAATTAGAGTGGCGAATGGAGTTGAAGCTGATGTGGAAGCTATTGGAGATCTTCCCTTAGAGCTGGATGGCGGCTTCATACTCCATTTGCGTGATGTTCTATTAGTGCCTTCTTTAAGAAGGAATTTGATTTCAGTGTCTTGCTTAGATGATGAGAACATTCAGTGTCATTTTGGGAATGGAAAGTGTGTAATAAAGTTTAATAATATAGATGTTGGTCTTGCCATCCGACAAAACAAGCTTTATTTGCTATCCCATTATGATATTGTGAATGACATAAGTACCTCCTCGAATGCGAAAGTATGCAATGTTACTACAAAGCGAAAGAGAATAGAAAGTGAATCGTCATCGAAATTATGGCATTGTCGTTTAGGCTATATTTCGAGGGGAGAATTGAACGATTAATCAAAGAAGAAATTCTTCCTCCCTAGACTTTTCGGAGATCTGATCATTGCATAGATTGTATTAAAGGCAAGTATGTTAAACAAATAAAGAAAGGCGCCAAGCGTATACAGAATCTTAGAAATAATCCACACGACATTTGTGGTCCTTTTCTGTAAAAAAGACGGTGGATGGTTTTGATTCATTCATTACATTCATCGATGATTATTCTCGCTATGGCTACATTTATCCTATCAAAGAAAGATCGAAGCATTGGAAAAGTTTAAGACTTTTAAAGTGAAGTAGAGAATCAACATGATTTAAAGATTAAAGTAGTAAGATCGCATCGTGGAGGTGAATACTACGGTAAACACACCCTTATGACCAAGTTCGGGACCTTTTGCAAGGTACTGCGGGAAAATGGCATAGTAGCTCATATTCTATGCGGGCGAACCTCGACAAAATGGAGTAGTGAAAAGCGTGAACTTAGTACCTTAATGGATATGGTAAGAAGTATGATAAGCTACTCCACTTTACCGGTTAGTCTATGGATGGAGGCTTTAAAACATTGTCCATATTCTTAATCGTATTACCCGAAGAAGTCGGTGCCTAAAACACCATATGAGTTATGGACTGGGAGGAAGCCATCACTAAATTATCTACATGTGTGGGGCTGTCCAGCTGAGGCAAAAGTATTTAACCCAAACATAGGAAAGTTAGATCCAAAGACAGTCAGTTGCCATTTTATTGGCTATCCTGAAAGATCAAAGGGTTATCGTTTCTACTGTCCAGACAGACATACCAAGTTTGTAGAAACTAGACACGCTGTGTTTATAGAGGATGATATGATCAGGGGGAGCATGGTACCCCGAGAAATTAGCCTTGATGAGAAGCGGGTTTGTGCCCCAACTCCTATGATTCAAGAGCCTTTTTTCTCGATACCTGTTGTTGCTGTATCACCTGAAGTTACAGCACCTGTTGGTGATTCTCTAAGTGCAACAGTCGGTGCGCCAGAGGCACCTGTTGTGGAGCCCGAGGCCCCTGTTGTTGCTGGTGAGGAGTCTGAGCAGCCTCCTGTAGAGAGCAGTGAACCTGCTCAAGAACCACTTAGAAGATCACAGAAAAACAGGAGATCAACTATTCCAGCTGATTATGAAGTTTATGTCAGTGAAGACATAGAAATAGAGGGTGATCCCACCTCTTATGAGGAAGCGATGAGAAGTCCCAATTCATCGAAGTGGCTTGCTGCCATGCAAGATGAAATGAGATCCATGAGTACAAACAAAGTATGGGACTTAGAAGAAATTCCTAAAGGAGCCAAAACATGAGGGTCAGTAAATGGGTCTACAAAACCAAACGTGACTCCAAAGGAATATTGAAAGATTTAAAGCTAGACTTGTCGCAAAAAGGCTTCACTCAGAGAGAAGGAATAGATTATACCGAAACCTTCTCACTGTTTAGACAAAGGATTCCTTTAGAATCATTATGGCCTTTGGTTGCTCATTATGAGTTAGAATTACATCGATGGATGTTAAGGCGGCATTCCTAAATGGGGATTTATATGAGAATGTGTACATGGCTCAACCCAAAGGTTTTGTCATGGAAGGAAAAGAAAATATGGGATGTCGATTAAAGAAGTCCATTTATGGATTAAAACAAGCGTCTAGACAAGGGTACAAAGAAGTTTGATGAAACTATAAGAAATTTTGGGTTCAAAGAGAATGAAGAGGACAAGCGCATTTATGCAAAGTTTAATAGAGGAAGTATATTTTCCTAGTTTTATATGTGGATGATATCCTATTAGCAAGTAGTGATAAAGATCTGCTGCTAGAGACAAAAAGTTCTTGTCCTCAAAGTTTGATATGAAAGATCTTGGTGAAGCATCCTATGTATTAGGAATTGAGATACAAGAGATAGAAATAGAGGGTGCTAGGGCTATCACGAGAAGGCATACATAGAGAGTGTTTTGAAAAGATATAGTATGCATATGTGTAATGCCACGCCTGCTCCAATAGTCAAGGGCGATAAGTTTGGGAATTTTGGTGTCCAAAGAATAAGTACGAGATCGATCAAATGAAATCGGTCCTATACGCTTCAATTTGTCGGAAGCATAATGTATGCTCAAATATGTACTCATACGACTTAGCATTTACAACCGGATGCTTGGAAGATATCGATTAATCCAGAGTTGATCCTTTGGAAAGTCAGAAGAAAGCCTTGCGGTATTTGCAAGGGACAAAGAGCCTCATGCTAACATATAGAAAGTCAAGTGCCCTAGAGATTGTGGGCTATCAGATCAGATTAGGCGAGGTGTAAAGACCTTTGGAAAGTCCACATCGGGATATGTGTTCACCCTCACGGAGGAGCTATATCATGGAAAAGCTCAAAACAATCGATCGTTGTAACGCGTCGACAATGCCGCTGAGTTTGTGGCATGTTATGAAACAGCAAGGCGAGCAATGTGGTTTAAAAAGTTTGTACGGGTTGAGAGTGGTAGACGACATAGAAAGACCACTCAAATTATCTTTGCGACAATGAGCCAGCAGTATTTTACTCCCACAACAACAAGTCAAGTGGTGCTGCCAAACACATAGAGATCAAGTTTTATGTTGTGAAGGAGAAAATCCAGGATCAAACAATAGAGCTTGAGCATATAAGCACAGAAGACATGTTAGCGGATCCGCTCACTAAAGGTCTTTCTCCCAACGTGTTTAAAAAGCACGTAGCCGGCATGGGTTTAAAGGAAGGACTATGATTCTGGATAATAGGGGTCATTGAAAGCAACCATCTCCCACAAAGACAAAGTTATTCTGCTTTGAAGTAGAGAGGTGTGCTATAGTCATTGAGTTCAAGATGCGAATCGATTGTTGTGACGCCTTGGTCTTGGTGCACTAATCTATGGAGGAGTGGGATGTTAAGTTAAAAGTACAAGATATAAAAGTTAATAGATCAAGATATAAAGTTTCAAAGCTAAGTGATTAGGTTCGAGATCAAGGGGGAGAATGTTGGGTTGATCTCACGGCTGGGTCAAAGACCGAATCAGCCACATTCGCATACGATCGGGGCGAACAACCTTATTGGTTATGCCCTCGCCACGCCTCGCTATAAATAGTGGCACAAGGCCGGCACGCGAACCAACGTTCACCGTACCTCTTGCGCCCTACATTCACATAAGATCCGATCTAACCCTAGCGCGGTGAAGTGACGGGAAGGCTGCCGCCGTTCTTCATCACCATCTACATCCTCTCCAGGCTAACAGGAAGAACATCAAAGGAAAAGAAGGAGAGGGACACGCGCAGAAGGAAAGGAAACGCCATCATCTTCTTCCGTTCTTCTTCCTCCCGAAGGCTACGTCCTCACAATGGCCTCGGGGTCAAACAGCAATGGTGGCGACAATCAAGGTACACACCAAAACTCCTAGATCTAGTGGTTAGAGGTTAAGGGGAAGGTCCTAGACACTAGCAAATCTATCAGGAAGTTGAGTCGTTGGAAATGGAATGCTTTAGAGAAATTAGTTGGCAAGAATGCAAGCCGAATTGCTGAGCCAAGATAATCTGTTTTTGTTGGAGGAGAGTATCTTAGTTAATGTTGAGCGTCGCACTACCTTAAAAAAGACCATTTGTGGCAGTTCATAACTGCCATCGGTGACGATTTTTGAACCGTCATAGATTTAGTGCCACTGATAATTGAGGATTATCAGTGGTGATTTTTGAATCGTCAGTGGCGGTTCTAGCCACAAACCGCCACTGATGACGGTTCTATATATCCACAAACCGCCACAGATATAGGGTTATCTGTGACGGTTCTATCCACAACCCGCCAGGCCGCCACAGATATTCTTGTATCAGTGGCAGTTTTTCAATAGAACCGTCACAGATATTCAAATCAGTGATGGTTTTAACCAAAAACTGCCACTGATAACTCCAGACAACAAAATAAAAAGTAAGCATTTCGGGCTAGCCTCAGGCAGCGCTACCATGCCCTCTAAAACAGCATACACATATCATATATATTGTAACAGATGTACACACAAAGTAGCATGAGATAAGCCATAATGAAACATTAATTTACACTTTGTAATGAGACAAAATTTAAATAATGAAAGACTAAACTAGTTTTCTAAACTATAAGCCTACTAGTCTTTGGTGTTGGTTGGAGACACACGATATGTAAAATGAGTATGGATGACTGGATTGTTGTTGTCTTTGTAATGAAACTCGCCTTTTGGGTTGATGATTTCCTTCATGATGAAGTAGGCGAGTTGTCCCTGAATAGTTTGGATTTCTATAGAAAGCAGTCCTCCCGTAGGCAACTTGAGGTGCTATAAATATGAAAAATAAATATCAAAGTATATAGAAATTGAGTGGTGTGAATCAATGTGTGATGTAAGCATGACAAATCTCTACATCATTATTTATTATTGTAGAACCTAAGATTTCGCGCATGTATTGGCACACGAAGTATCCACATAAATTTGTGCCTTGCGGTTGCTTGTGACACTGTAAAAATTGAATAAACTAAAATGTCATGAAAGGAGTTATTTAATATGAAATGCGATATAAGAATATTACTTGCGTACATACCGGAAATTTAGTATGGATTGAAAAGGATTTGTGGTATAGGCGGTATCTTGAGCTCTTTTACAATATCTTTTGAACGTATTATTCATTACGATTATCATCTCTTCGTAGTTTTTTTTATCTTTATCCAGCAGTCCATAATCAGCATCTTGCTTTTTTCAGGAGTAATTACTACGAGAATCCAATGAAAGCTACATACACGTGTATGATGCCATAGTTATTAGTCCTAAGATGAAAGTAAAGAATAAAATCAACGAGTAATTTAACTAGCGAGTGAGAAACTTACTTAAAATTGTATGGTAAAAGTATAAACTCCGTGTTTTGTAGCTTGATCAAAGTATTATATACGTATTCCTCGACCTCCTTTGGTACTCTTCTAATTTCGGCCTGGCAAACCGTTTCCGGGTTGAGGAATCCCACTGGTCCCTAGGTTCTTCTTAGTTCGATCATCTCGTATCTAGATAAGGAAAAAGTTAGACATACATGACATTTATCGGTATTACATGAATTAGATCATGATTTATATATTAGACACTTACAGTGACCAGCATCTCAAAAAAGATACGTCGAAGACGTCGTGATAGAATAAGTTGTGCAAATTATCGAATTCTATCATGAAGCAGCCAACTCCCTCATGGTGAAAATATTCCTCTCAAAAATGGGTAGTGATAAGCTTCAGGAGTACCTCTTGATTGGATCACTCTATATACTAGGTATGTAATCGTCGCATCATGAGTGATAGGCTATTTAACTTTGAAGGAGTGACTAACGGTTTCCCCAGCTCAAATACCAATCTTTTTTGGTTATCTTGTACTTCAGTCTTTGCCTTGCCCTTACCTTTTGCTAGCACAACATCATATTCTATTCTGACTTCGCCTGATCTAGCTGATGCGTCTTGTCTAATGTGCCATTTCTTCGGATCAGGGGTTGGAATTAGTTTGTCCTGTGAAGTACTCACACTAGCTATGTTCTTTAGTGCTTCTTCTTGCTTTATCGCCATTTCACGCTCAGGTGCTGGTGAAGGTAGCACGAGTTCTACTGCAGGAGAGGCAGGCATTATATGGTCTAAGACGATGTCACGCTTGCGCCACTGGATGAATGAGTGGACAACACTTCATAGAGTTGCAACGTCATCGTTGCAGAGAATTTCCAGCGCGATGTCAGCAAACTATGGAAGTACTATGTCCACTTGGACCTTTGTATAACCTGGCGCTATCGGGGAGTTGTGCAGAACACCCTCTTCTTGGCATGGATAAGCTATTCCTGTACCAGCTTGCAAGAATATGTTCATGACGGGCACGTTGAGCTGGCAATGTGGGGGTCTTGTATGTCGTCCACAGGATAATGGGTGTTATCTAGTTCTACCAATGGTGTGGAAGCGCAACTACTGCGACGATTCGTAGAGCTGGAGAGAACGTTGTGAACTTATGACTGGCGCATGGCTTCTAAATGAGCTACATAATAAATTCATCAACTCAAAATGAAAGGCAATTTCATTATCACAAACCTACCATATTAATTAAAATTTAATATTTCTTAATATCTAATAATCTTAAGTAAATAAATTTAATATATGCTTCAAAAAAATTAGCTAACAATAATCACTAATGGAGCAAGATGTATATACACGCGCTAATGGTAAAAAATTAATGGTAATTAAAAAACAAATCTTAAATACTTAATTTTTATATATGCTCATACCTAGCAAAAATTAAATTTGTCCTCTGAAAGTGCTAGATAATAAATTCATTATCTTCAAATGCAAGCCAACTTAATGATCACCCATCTACCATATTAGCTAAATTTTAATTTTTATTAATATCCAATAATCGTAATTAAATAAATTTGATATACGCTTGATAAAAATTGGCTAACAATAGCCACTAATGGAGCAAGATGTATATGCACGCGCTAATGGTAAAAAATTAATGGTAATTAAAAAACAAATCTTAATTACTTCATTTTCATATATGCTCATACCTAGCCAAAATTAAATTTAACCTCTGAATGAGCTACATAATAAACTCATCATTTCAAAATGCAAGCCAATTTCAAAATCACCCATCTACTATATTAACTAAAATTTATTTTCTGTTAATATCCAATAATCTTAATTAAATAAAATTTATATATACTTGATCATAATTCATCATCTAAAAAAGGTAGACAACTTAATCTAATGGAGCAAGATAATAAATTCATCATCCACAAAATGTTAGGTAAATAAAAACAAACTAAATCTAAACCTTAATTAAACTAGGTCTAAACTTTGAATTGCAACGACACCACTACAAATGAAGAGAGGAGAATGAATCACACACTTTGGAACAATTACAGGAAGTAGAAGCATAAAAATCTTTGTAAAACGAAATATAAAATCAGCTAGTAAGGTTTTGTACTCGTGGAGGAAGATGACTATGGCGTAGCTGTATGAGGTATTTATAGGAATATTATTTGTGATGGTTTTAAATTAAAACCACCGCAGATAATAATATCAATGGCGGTTTTAACAAAAAACCGCCACAAATACTAATATTATCAGTGGTGGTTTTTCGCTAAAATCGCCACAAATTATCAGTGGCAGTTTCAAAGAAAAACCGCCATAGATAATGTGATTATCTGTGTCGGTTCCATCCAAAAACCGCCACAAATAGTCCCGAGATTATTTGTGGCGGTTCCAAAGAAAAACTGCCACAAATAACTAGTTATTTGTAACGGTTTCAAATAAAAACCGTCACAAATAGTCTTCCCGCCATTTTCAGCTTTAGAATTACCACAGATAAGTGTATTTGTGATAGTTCTAAAAGAACAGCCATAAATAAGACATCACCTATGTGCTATTTTGTGATAGTGTCGCTTCCCCGGTATCTTGCATTTGTGGGTGACAGATGACTCCATGGCAAGCTAGAAGAGGGAGGCAGAAGAAGGAAATATTAAAAATAAAAAAGGTAGATGCAACCGAGCTAAGCCATCGTCGTCAGCTCGACGCGCCGTTTGTTTATGCGGTGAAAGAAGAAAGAACATCACGTTAATCAGTGGCCACTTTGTACTTGAATCATTTGATACATAGAGATGCCAATCACAATACGACGAATAATTTTTTTTTTCTGCATCCTTCCGAGACAAAATGCATTGATGCCAACACACCTCGATTGGTCTTTTTGCAGTGACCCGATCCGGCCAAATGCGGGCTCTCTCGATCGCCCGCGCAGGCTCAACCACACACGTGCGCTGATTAATTCATCCCTTAAGAAATCGATTAGTTAAGCACGTATAGCTAAGCATGCCCTGGCCGTGATGCGGTTACGGCGTCGCATTCACCCAAAGAACGTCGCCACCGACCGTTGCGCGGTCGGCGTCATCGCCGAAGAAGTCCCCGCCCGCGCGCGAAGGCTTCACCGGCAATCCTCGCATTAGGAGGGCAGAAAAAACTCGAAAAGCAGGACAAATTCATTTACCATCTAATAATTGCCGAGGTATCCGCCGTTCGTTCAGATGTGAGCTCCATACTTAAGGGCGTGTTTGACAGGGTTTTAGTCTTGAATCTGATGAAGCTAAAAATTCTAGTTTCACCAGATTCGTGAAGCTGGAACTGTGAGTACATTAAGAGTGTTTAGATGGATCATCTTGTTTACATTTTAGACAAAAATATAAACTTAATTTACTTTGTTTTAGCCTACAGATTTCAGATCTCAGATAAAACTGAAATTTAGAGCTCTACCAAACAGTCTATTGACTCTAATCTTACGTCCATAATTGAGTGATTTGCCTTCCACATGGGAGAACGCCGAGCAAGGCTAGGCTGGGCTGCTATTTTCCAGGGGCTGCATCGTCTTTTCGCTTGTATGGTCCGGTACGGTAACCTGCTGCTTGGGCAATCGCAAGCAAAGGTGGGAACTAAACTAGCTTGTAATCGTCATCACGCCATGCACGTTTGAATATATGTTTTACGAACATACCATTTTCTTGAGCCTGGAGAAATCGACAGATTATCAGCTGCTAGTTGAGAATTTAGATGGTTGATATATTTCTTCGAAAAAAAAGATGGTCCACATATTAAGGTCCAGGTTGGTTGGAACAAAGGATTATGTAAATCTCCTGTAAAATTTCTATGTTTCAAATAAGCTGTGCTATTTGTCAACATGAAAAGCATGACTTCTTCGATTGATTGAGGGATATGTTTTATACTCACGATCTGATGCTATAGCTAACAACTCATGTTTCTTACACTTGTAAAAATACATTACATTTTTTAAGAACTAGCAGATTTATCCGCGTAACTACGCGCTTAAATATTATGATACAGTTATCTTTGATATACAACTATACCTCCTATAATTAAAATATCATCGTATTCGTTATATAACTCTAATATCTATATATGATTAATCTGCACCGTTATAATCTGATCCTACCAAAATAAATAGGAAAATCATGCTTTTTTTCTTTCAATTAACGTGAGAATTTCTAGAATCTATTTTATATTATTGTAAGATTTTTTATCCTTAAAATAGAAAAGATACATTAAATATCACCGGTTGTTTTTAATTATACAGACGTACCCAACTGTTTGCGTTCGATTTTCTGACAGACGCCGGTTTTACGGCTACGTGGAAGTTGGCGGATACCTCTCCTCCCACCTTTCTATTTTGTCTTGTGGAAGACAAAAACCTCCAGCCCATGCAGACTGGCGCTAATCAACTACCATCTCAATCAGCTACTGTGCTCACTGCTCCCTAATTATTAATCCCATTTCCGTTTAATCTAATCACCAAAACTTAAAAGCAAAAAAACAACTGCACTCTTGCATTACACCCTCGCGAACCTTAACATTTTCATTTAACACCCTTCGCTCTAAATCTATCCACACACGAGAGGGCTTATTATTCAATACGTAATTCCTAGGGGGTGATATTGCAAAATAGCCGCTCGAAAGTTCCAAGTTCCACCCCAAGTTGCTTGCTCCCCAGTGCCAGTGTCGGCAGTCGTTGGGAAGAGGAGGGCTCACTTGCTATATAAATGCCGCCCCCTTTTGGACCCCGAAAATTAGCGAAATAAAATCCCCGGAAATAAGGGGAAAAAAACGATAGCGTAACAGACGTTTCTTCCTCGGTGTATGGGCGCCTCCCTCCTCACTGGATCTGCTGTGGCGAGCTAGCAAGAACTGAATTCCTGAGATTGTTCGCAAAATCACGCGCCACCTCGCGTCGATTCCATGAGAGGTTCGCCTTTATCTGTTGCATTTTCCTTTTCTTTTTCTCGATTTTTTGGGGGCATTTTTCCGTGTTGATTTGGCTGCGGGGCGGTTAATCGGAGTAGCAGTAGCTTCAATACAGCTGGTTTTGGTTCGTGATTCGATGCCTAGCACGGGGATTGCGAGCATTTCGAAGCGGATGCGCGTGGGGAATTCGCGGGTTAATTGGCGTCAAATGCAGCGAGTTGTGGGAGCTAGTTTGCTAGTTTGGTGATTTGGGAGTGTAAACGATCCGCTTGGCGGCAGTAGCGGCCGCATTCATTTGTGGTTAGATCTGGGGTTGCGCATCGGTTGTTGGTTAAGTATGACGCGAAATCTGGGCTTAATTCGATAGACTATTCACTTGATCGGATGGTCTTGTCTTGGATCTGACGCAGCTCGTTTGCTCTTGTATCGTTTTCAGGTTGAGAGCTTGGCACTGAGGAAGCGGATAGTCTGATCTGCTCAACTCAAGAGGTTACATCTAAGATGGCGGCGGCATTACAATGGCGGTTCAATGGAACCAATGGTGGCAACCATGGCGGCACAGATCTGGTTGGTGTCCCTTTTGATGATATGGTTCCGAGCTAGTAGAATGGCAGCCTGTCGCTTTCTGAGTATTACTTGAATTGTAATTCTTCTGTCGTGCTTTTTGAAAGGAATTATTTGGAGTGCACTGGGTTTTGATGCGGACATTTTGGATGAAAGGGTAAATATTATAGCAGTAGGATACGCTTTGAAAGCGTGATCAATATTCAGTCTACTTGAAGAAAGTCCTTCCTGTGTGCTTGTCAAATTTTAAGCATTGGGGTTCAAATGGAGCTGTATTTTAAAATCCGTTCAACTAGGTCTACCAACTTGAGTGTGGCAAGTAGTTTGCAATAGCTATGTTTTGAGACTGAGGAACTAGGAAGATGTTATTATGTTGTCCTTTTGTCCATAAGAAAACTTGCAATAACATGCATCTGGGTCATGTACGTTTTGAGACCGGGTGATAAATGGGTTGAATGGATTCTTGAATTTGTTTTGCTAATTTGGAACAGTCAGATTCATATATTTATATTATTTTAACTTTTGACATCTATGACCATGGGAAAGAATGGGAAATTACCTTTAATATAATGTAGCTATTTGGATGAAGTGAAAGCATGTAAAAAATAAAATTGATTGAATGACTATGGATTTTGTTACTGCATCTGTGCATGATCTTGATCTCAGGTTCATTTCGTTGTTGTGGCATCCATGTTTGATCGACAATACAACCTTTTTTTCCCTCATGTTTGTTATTTTTCATAATTGTTCTCTTGTTCAATCTGATTTTCTGCATATAAATTCATGTGTCATGTAAGCAATTTGATTTTACGAGCTAGAGGATCATTTTGGAATTTGGAAAAGTTAACACAAGTCATGACATAGAAAATTCTGGCATACATCCATGTAATTAGGGGGAGTCCTGATACCTGAAAGCAAGTGCATTGAAAATTTTCAATGGTGTTGTTATCAGGGTAGATTTTCTACACTGATTTCATATGCATCTTTGAAGCAGTATTGTTTTAATTCTATCTGTGCTACTTTCTGTAGTGTCCATAACCATGTGATTTCCATGGACTTGGATGCATATTATTGAGACTGCGCATACTTCTGCACATGCAAGATAACTGTGGTTTATTACATTGCCAGGATGACGATTCTTTTTAATCTCACTTTTCACTTTGACAAAATCCCATGGGATTGATGATCTGACAACACACATCCATTTGAGCATCTGACCTATTTCATAAGGCACTATGTCCATTATTTAAATACATTTAAGTTTTGTAATAATTTTTAGCTGTTCAAATGTAATCCTTCATTTGAATCTACTAACTGCGATGTTCAAATTTTTGTGTTTGAGATGCTATCAGCTCTTGTAAAATTCAAAACTTACATGTTGGAGTCTTTAATATATTCACTATATTCACCTCTGCTTGGCTATTAACAGGAAAGGCACGCGGACAAAGTTCAAGATTCAGAGCCGCCAACTCCACGTTCAGTCATGAAAATGGGCAAGTAAGTTTTGATTCTACTTCTTGGTTGGTAGTGCAAAATTCTTGTAGATAGCATGAAGAAATGAGCTCTACCATAGCAGTACTAGTCATAAAACCTCTTATTGTTGTTTTTCTTCTTCTTATCTTCTTTTTATAAATTTGACAATAATTGATATTTTAACTGTAGCATGTAGGATTTTCTATTTCATCAAATCATGCGATACAACAATTGTGAAATCTTCAAAAGATTATCTAGAATTGCCGTTAATTGTTGGAATAACAAATGGGAAAGAAGACAGAGCTACTAAAATGTTCCTTTACTTTCCCTTAAGGGATATGTTCTTAGAAGTCACTTCTCTGTAGACCAAATTAGTTGAGGAATAGAAATGAAGAGTCTACAATGCTTGCTCCAGTATCTCACCAAAAATTTCTGCCTCGAAGTTCAAATGTAAACTTTGGTGATGCTTTGGTTCAATATTATTTTGATGTTCAAATAGAAAGTTTGGTTCAATATTATTTGGATTTGTCTTGAAGAAATTATGAAAGCAATAAAAATCTACAATTGCACCTGCCACATGTGAATACATGATTTCGTCGGCTTATGAACTTTAAAATCAATGAAAGTAATGGCCTGACGCAGGGTCTACTGCTGGACTGCTGTAAAAGTAATTGATTCTTAGATACTAGCACATTGTTGGAATATATAGGGCTTACGTTTCTTGCCCTATGTAAATCATAGTTACTGGATTCATGGTAAACCCCTCCGAACCCCGATTCCGATTGAGCAATCTGATTCGGGGTTCGCCAGCGATCTGATTCACATCGGTACGCACTCTGGTACACTGGGGAATGGTGAACCCAAATCATAGAGAGAAGGGAGATGAGCATGGTAGGAGGGAAGGATGCCAACACCTCCGTCGCCTTCGTTGTCGCTGCTCAACCATGCCGTCGCGTCACCGTTGCTCACCACTAGAGTGCAGTCGCTGTCATCGTCGCTAGTCACTAGAGCATGGTTGTCGCTGTCACCTTCAGTGTCATTGTTGAGGAGCAGGGACTGGAGTCACTGACATGGTTGGAGATATAGAGGTTGGCTGGGCAATGGTGGGGAAGGGTTGGGAGGTGGCAGGAGGGAGAAGAGGCGACGGGGCTGGAGACGTTGTGTTTCTGGAGGTGTTAGGGCATATCGCAGGGGTTAGGAGAGAGTTCATGCCTTCATGGGCTGTTTGGGGCCGACCCAACCACAGTGGCCTAACCTTTTCTCTATGTTTTTTCCCCTTAAATGTTACAGAGATAGGATCTTCTATGGACGCTTTGTGTTTGCAACTCCATGGATTCTTATATTTTCCGAACTACTTTACTATATATGGTCGTATAGCGAACCAAACTACTGGGTTCGCGAACCCCATCTCCGATTCACGAACCGGAGAGGTATACATGAACCCTACTTTTACAAATTATTGTACCATGAACCCAAATCCTGAACCCGACGAACCACGTATCAGATAACTATGATATAAATAACGTTGCTCCATTGAGCCTAATAAAATATCCTCCATTTTGAGTAATTAAAAGAGCAGATAGATTTTGTTGCCAAAGTGGTAAACTATTGATGAACCTGGACTCTTGAAAATGGATACCAAATGTCAAGGTGGTCTAGCAGCTATCTGTTAAAGGATACCGATCGCTAGCTGAGATTACTTTAGTAAAACATTAGTTTTTTTGGCTGAAAACATGTAACATAGTGAAGCATGTGGAGCAAAGAGGCACATACTATTTTACAGTCGTAGTAATGCAAATTGACTAGTACTAATAAGGGCCAGGTTGACAATATTACACACACTAGGATATGAATCTATTACCTATGTCGTGATTGCTTATTTCCAGATATTGTTGCAAATATGCAATACACCTTAATCATGATATCTTTTATTATCATATTTATGAACTTCGGAGAAACTAATTATGTTCTTGTAACACATAAGAATTATTGTGAATTGTAGAACGGTAGAGCTCCAAGTCTTATTGTTCTGAAATTGCAGGAACCGAGTCAATGTGGAGGATGAGGAGACACTTTCTAGCGTTGCTCAATGCATTGAGCAGCTGCGGCAGAGTTCTTCGTCAACTCAAGAGAAAGAAAGCTCCTTGAAGCAGTTATTGGATCTTGTTCAAACACGTGATACTGCATTTGGAGCTGTTGGATCACATTCACAGGCTGTTCCGATACTTGTTTCTCTCCTCAGGTCTGGCCCATCTGGAATTAAGATGCTGGCTGCTACTGTTCTAGGGTCTCTTTGCAAGGAAGAGGAGCTAAGGGTGAAGGTTCTGCTTGGTGGTTGCATCCCTCCGTTGCTTGCTCTTCTCAGGTCCAAGTCAGCTGAAAGCCAAACTTCAGCTGCCAAAACTATTTATGCTGTTTCACAAGGTGGGATAAGGGATCACGTTGGATCAAAGATATTCTCAACGGAAAATGTTGTTCCTGTACTGTGGGAGCAACTCAAAGTTAGCCTCAAGAATGAGAGTTTGGTGGATGGCCTGCTAACTGGATCACTGAAGAATTTATCAAAAAACACAGAGGGGTTTTGGTCAGCAACTGTGCAATGCGGTGGAGTTGATATACTTATAAAGCTGGTTGGTTCTGGACAGATAAATACCCTTGCAAATGTGTGCAATCTTCTTGGTGCTTTGATGATGGAAGACTCGTCTGTTTGTTCAAAAGTTTTATCTGGAGAAACAACAAAACAGCTCCTAAAGTTACTTGGTCCTGGTAATGAAACTTCCATTAGAGCTGAAGCTGCTGGTGCTCTCAAATCCCTTTCTGCACAGAGTAAAGAAGCCCGGCGTCAGATAGCTAATTCTAATGGGATTCCTGCTCTTATAAATGCTACTATTGCTCCATCAAAAGAGTTCATGCAAGGGGAATCTGCTCAAGCATTGCAAGAAAATGCGATGTGTGCATTAGCAAATATATCTGGTGGTTTATCTTATGTTATCTCAAGCCTTGGTGAAAGTCTTGAATCATGCTCTTCACCCGCACAGATTGCTGACACTCTTGGTGCGTTGGCCTCAGCATTGATGATATATGACACAAATGCAGAATCTGTCAGCACTGCCGACCCCCTTGTCATTGAGAAAACACTGATGAAACAGTTTAAGCCTAAGGTGCCCTTCCTTGTACAGGAGCGTGTAATTGAAGCTTTAGCCAGCTTGTATAGTAACCCAGTTCTCTGCAAGACACTTGCAGATTCCGATGCAAAACGCTTGCTTGTTGGTCTGATAACCATGGCAGGTACTGAGGTGCAAGATGACCTCATGAAATCACTTTTTGCTCTCTGCAAGAAGGATTGTGATCTATGGCAAGCTCTGCAAGGTCGTGAGGGTGTTCAGCTATTTATATCTTTACTTGGTCTTTCCTCGGAACAGCAGCAGGAATGTGCTGTTGCTCTGCTCGCCCTTCTGTCAAAGGAGAATGATGAGAGCAAATGGGCTATCACTGCTGCTGGTGGCATACCTCCTCTTGTTCAAATTTTAGAAACTGGGTCTCCCAAAGCTAAAGAAGATTCAGCAACCATCCTTGGCAATTTGTGCAATCACAGTGAAGACATACGAGCATGTGTTGAAAGTGCTGATGCTGTTCCTGCTTTATTATGGCTTCTCAAAAATGGAAGTGACAACGGCAAGGAGATAGCATCTAAAACACTGAATCATCTCATTCACAAGTCAGATACAGGAACTATTAGTCAGTTATCTGCTCTGTTAACAAGTGAACAGCCTGAGTCAAAAGTTTATGTTCTGGATGCTTTGAAAAGCTTGCTTTCTGTTGCACCACTTAATGATATTCTGCATGAAGGAAGTGCCGCAAATGATGCAGTTGAGACAATGATCAAAATTCTAAGCTCCCCAAAAGAAGAAACTCAGGCCAAATCAGCATCTGCCCTTGCTGGTCTATTTCATTGTCGCAAGGACTTGCGAGAAACTCACATTGCAGTGAAGACACTTTGGTCTATCATGAAACTGATTGATGTGCAGTCTGACAAAATACTAATGGATGCCTCGTGTTGCCTTGCTGCCATTTTTCTTTCAATCAAGCAAAATAAGGAGGTTGCTGCAGTTGGACGGGATGCATTAGCTCCACTAGTCTCACTTGCAAATTCAACAGTTCTTGAAGTAGCAGAACAAGCAACCCGAGCTTTGGCAAACCTTTTTCTTGATCATGAATTATCTGTCCAAGCATCTTTTGATGAAATTCTCTTCCCTGTAACACGTGTGCTTAGAGAGGGAACTATTGATGGAAGAACTCATGCAGCAGCAGCAATAGCTCGCCTTTTACAGTGCCGACCCATTACCCAGCCTCTTTCAGATACTATTAATCGCTCTAGTGCTGTACTTAGTCTAGCTGGTCTTTTGGAAGCTGCTAATGGTGAAGCTGCTGCAACATCAGAAGTTCTTGATGCACTGGTGCTATTATCAAGATCAAAGGTGTCTAGTGGGCATTCCAAGGCTCCGTGGGCAGTTCTTGCAGAAAATCCCCACACCATACTTCCCCTTGTTTCATGTGTAGCTGATGCATCACCCTCCTTGCAAGATAAAGCCATAGAAGTTCTGTCAAGGCTCTGTTCCGATCAACATGATGTTGTGGGTGGTTTGGTTTCTGAAGTCCCGGGTTGTGTATCATCAGTCGCACGGCGAGTTATCAGCTCCATTATGCTTAAAGTTAAAGTTGGTGGATGTGCTCTTCTTGTTTGCGCAACAAAAGAACATTGTCAGAAGCAGATAGAGATTCTGTGTGACTCAAGCCTGTACATTCAGCTAATTCATTTTCTAGTTGATATGATCCATATGACAAACTTGCCTTCTGAAAATGGGAGCGGCGAAAGCATAACAGACATTAAAATTTCAAGAAACTCCAAAGAAAATAACAGCGATGGTGAAATTGTGTACCGTACTGCTGTAATCTCGGGTAACATGATTCCACTGTGGTTGCTTACTGTCTTTGCTCGCCATGACAGCAAAACAAGAGCAGAAATTCTAGAATCTGGAGCAATTGAAATGCTCAGTGAGAAGATTTCTCAAAATGCATTCCTTTATGTGGTACGTGAACGCTAGTTGTTTCCACTATTTTCATAATTCTTTGCTTGGATGCTAGTTCATATGTGAGTGCTAGTATCTCTTGTGCACTTCAGTATTTGTACAGCATGTACTCAAATTACATAGCTCCCTTGAGTATTCTTTAGGTTAATTTGGAAGGCATGAAATCAGTTTAGGCAAAGCTAACATATAGACTTGAGTGTGCCCTCTACATTGAATAAGGCCCTGTTTGTTTTAGCTTTTGATTCTGGATTCTGGCCCCAAAAGCAGAATCAGAAACAAACAGTCTGATTCTAGAATCCAATTCTCACAATCCAGCCCACCCAT
Source organism: Guadua angustifolia (assembly GCA_036346375.1). NCBI lineage: Eukaryota > Viridiplantae > Streptophyta > Magnoliopsida > Poales > Poaceae > Guadua > Guadua angustifolia. The sequence goes on along the minus strand of CM070505.1, from coordinate 27,870,457 downwards.
ATACACTAGAATCCACAATCCACTTCATATGTGCTTTTAGATTCCAGCTTTTGGAGAATCAGTTTCTCTATAACCACAATCCAGAATCAGTTTTTAGAGAATCCAAAACTAAAACAAACAGGCCCTAAGTTGCCAGAACCCAACTAAGAGGTTGTTAAAGTAAGTATTGCTAGGCTGGATGGATTGCTTCCTACCTAATAGATTTGTAGTATTCCATCTCTTGTACAGCTAAGAAACATTGATTTGATTAACCCTTGCCATTCTTGGAGCCCTATAGCAAAATTTGATATTTTTCCGTGAAACATGGCCTTGTGTTTGTATAAGAATTCTAGGGTTGTTCCTACGAATTGATTGATGGCTTAAGGATTAGTGTTTTCTGTGCACAGTCATTGCCTATGCATATTTTGTAGGTCCGTTCAAATCATTCTGCTTCTATTTCTGTTCTCAATTCCATTATTTTGCATGACAAGTTCTGTTTGGTATTTTGGTTTTGAAACTTATGTAATTATACTCAGCGGAGACTCATCATGTACTCCTTCACTGACCTCCAGATATCTATTTTAAATTTGGTATTCATACTGTAATGTTGTATATCTCCTTTGATGCCATGTACTTCAAAATCACAAAGGATTAAAAGTAAAATTTAGATGATGTGCATTGCTGTTGTCTTATTGGTTGGACATCATGACTAGCATTTGTGAAGTTTCTATGTCATTCGCTTCCATGTGTGAAAATTTTGCATCATTTTCTGATTGCAGCTGATTAGTAGAGTTCCCTAAATTCTTCGCTTTCATGAGGGAAGATCCACTTTTCAAATATCTATTGCAAGTCAAATTCTTTCCACTTTTCAAATATCTATTGCAACTCAAATTCTTACTTTGTTATTTTCTTACATACCCGTTATGTATCATCTTGCTGCTTATAGCTTGTCAAGTGTTTTGATTGTTGGGGCTACTCTTAATGTATGTTCATGCTTTTGCAGGGTGAAGAAGATAGTACTGCTTGGGTCTGTGCCTTACTTCTTGCTTTGCTATTTCAAGAAAGAGAGATAAATCGATCTAATCAAGCATTGCACTCAATTCCTGTGCTCTCAAACTTGTTAAGGTCAGATGAGCCAGCATACAGGTACTTTGCTGCACAAGCTTTGGCAAGTCTGGTTAGCAATGGTAGCAGAGGAACTCTTCTGGCTGTTGCTAATTCTGGGGCGGCCACCGGACTGATATCTTTGCTTGGATGTGCTGACGTTGATATAGCTGATCTTTTGGAGTTATCAGAGGAATTCATGTTGGTGCATAATCCTGATCAAATTGCGCTAGAGTGGCTATTCAGAGTTGATGATATCAGGGTTGGCGCAGCTTCCAGGAAATCTATTCCTCTTCTTGTTGATCTACTTAAACCTATTCCTGAAAGACCTGGTGCTCCTTTCTTGGCATTAGGTCTTCTGACACAATTAGCTGTTGATTGCCTCCCAAACATGCTGCTAATGGCTGAAGCTGGAATCCTAGAAGCACTTACCAAATATCTATCACTTAGCCCACAAGATGCAACAGAAGAGGCTACAACTGAGTTGTTGGGTACTCTTTTTAGTAGTGCAGAAATAAGGCAGCATGAATCAGCACTTGGTGCCGTTAACCAACTTGTGGCAGTCCTTCGCCTAGGAGGAAGAAATTCACGCTATAGTGCTGCAAAGGCATTAGAGAGCTTGTTCTGTGCTGACCATGTCAGGAACAGTGAGTCAGCTCGCCAGGCTATTCAGCCACTTGTAGAAATTCTGAGTACTGGCATGGAGAGGGAGCAGCATGCAGCTATATCAGCACTTGTTAGGCTGCTTAGTGACAATCCATCAAGAGCACTTGCGGTTGCAGATGTTGAGATGAGCGCAGTGGATGTTCTGTGCCGGATTCTTTCCTCTGATTGTTCAGCTGAGTTGAAAGGAGATGCTGCAGAACTATGCTGTGTTCTATTTGCAAATACAAGGATCCGTTCCACAATGGCTGCAGCCCGTTGTGTGGAACCTTTGGTTGGTTTACTGGTTAGTGAAGCTAACCCTGCCCAGCTTTCTGTAGTTCGTGCAGTGGATAGGCTTCTAGACGATGAGCAACTGGCCGAATTAGTGGCAGCACATGGGGCAGTCATTCCTCTTGTTGGGCTTTTGTTTGGCAAGAACTACATGCTTCATGAGGCAGTCGCTAGAGCTTTGGTGAAACTTGGAAAGGACAGACCAGCTTGCAAATTGGAAATGGTTAAGGCTGGTGTAATTGAGAGCATTCTTGATATTCTCCATGATGCGCCAGATTTTCTTTGCATGGCATTGGCAGAAATGCTTCGGATTTTGACAAACAATGCTAGCATAGCAAAAGGTCCATCTGCAGCAAAAGTAGTACAACCTCTTTTCTCTTTGCTATCTAAGGCGAGCATTGGTCCTGAGGGGCAGTACAGCACTTTGCAGGTTCTTGTGAATATTTTGGAGCATCCTGAATGTCGTGCTGATTATAACTTGACACCCCGCCAAACTATTGAGCCAGTCATTACTTTACTGAATTCATCTCCACCAGCTGTGCAACAATTAGCTGCAGAACTCCTATCTCATCTTCTTCTAGAAGAACACCTCCAGAAGGATACAATAACAGAGCAGTCCATCCCTCCTCTTATCCAAGTTCTTTCATCGGGTTTGCCAAATTTACAGCAGAGAGCTATAAAAGCTCTTGCTAACCTTGCGTTAGCTTGGCCAAATACAATTGCAAAGGAGGGTGGTGTTTTTGAGTTGTCCAAGGTGTTGTTGCAATCTGACCCTCCATTGCCTCACGTCGTATGGGAATCTGCAGCATCTGTGTTGTCTAGCATTTTACAGTACAGTACCGAGTTTTTCCTTGAGGTACCTGTTGCAGTACTAGTGCAGTTGCTCAGGTCAGGAACTGAAAGTACTGTTGTGGGTGCGCTGAACGCCCTGCTTGTATTGGAGAGTGACGATTCAACAAGTGCAGAAGCAATGGCTGAAAGTGGTGCCGTAGAAGCCTTGCTGGATCTCTTGAGGAGTCATCAATGTGAGGAAGCTGCTGCCAGACTCATTGAGGCATTGCTAAACAATGTACGAATAAGGGAGGCAAAGGCTGCTAAAAATGCTATTGCACCTTTGTCCATGTACCTTCTGGATCCACAGACACAGTCTCAACAGGGAAGGTTGCTTGCTGCTCTTGCACTCGGAGATCTTTTCCAAAACGAAGGTCTTGCTCGTTGTACTGATGCTGTTGCAGCATGCCGTGCTCTGGTTAACCTTCTCGAAGATCAACCAACTGAAGAGATGAAAGTGGTAGCCATTTGTGCATTGCAGAATCTGGTCATGTATAGCCGAGCAAATAAGAGAGCAGTTGCAGAATCTGGTGGTGTCCAGGTCCTGCTAGACCTTATCAGTTCAAGCAATCCAGACACTTCTGTTCAGGCAGCAATGTTTATCAAACTTCTATTCAATAATCACACTATCCAAGAGTATGCCACAAGTGAAACAGTCCGAGTTATAACTGGTAAAACAATATTCCTTTCTTGTTTGTGCCGATTCTCGTGTTCCAACGCTTATCATGCTATAGAAGTCAAAATCTACCGTTAGAAATTACCATAAGTCAATTCTCAGTGATATCTCGCAAGTAGCAAATAGAAGAATCAAGTTGTTTACATTTGTGTGAAGTTCATGCTTGTTTCTCATGTTCCAATATGATAATATGAGATTATGTTTTAGTGTTTTTCTACACAAATAATCATTTTTTACAGCCTAGCTTTTAGTTAAAAAAAATCTTATGGCTATCTGTAATATCTTTTTTTTTTCTTGTACCCAGAGTTTGCTTTCTGTATCTGATGACGGTGTTTTACATGCAGCTTCAATTGAGAAGGATATATGGGCATCTGGGAGTGCCAATGAGGAGTATCTTAAAGCCCTTAATGCTCTACTTAGCAACTTCCCTCGTCTGAGGGTCACTGAACCTGCTACATTATGCATTCCTCATCTTGTAACATCCCTTAAAACTGGATCCGAGGCAACTCAAGAAGCAGCACTAGATTCGCTATATCTTCTTAGGCAAGCATGGACAGCTTGCCCAGCTGAAGTATTTAAAGCTCAATCAGTTGCTGCCTCAGAGGCTATTCCTCTACTTCAGTATTTGATACAGTCTGGCCCACCACGGTTTCAAGAAAAGGCAGAACTGCTTCTTCAGTGCTTGCCTGGGACACTTACAGTTACTATAAAGCGTGGCAACAATCTAAGGCAATCAGTGGGAAATCCTAGCGCATTCTGCAAGCTTACTCTTGGAAATAATCCGCCAAGGCTAACAAAGGTACGTCAAAATTGTTTGAGCTGCTCATTTCAGGGATATTGGTCCATGCCACAATTAATTACTTCCACGCTGACAATAAATAACTTGTTACAGTCTGCAATTAATATTTATATATTACTTGAAATGTTTGCTTATATATTCATTTTATGTCCACTTCTATTCTGGGTCACTGGATCACGGTTTGAAAGTCCAAGCTTGGAGATTGGTTTATGGGCTGAGCCCAACTGGAATTAATATTTATTGCTTCATTGTTTGTCCTACTTCTATTTCTTGTGCCTTCGAGTATTTAAGGTTAAGGGTGTGGCGCATATCAGAGGTTCATTAATCCTAATGTAAAATATGCGAAACTCTAGTAAACCCCAACATATGGGGGAGCGGTGTGGCGCATATCAGAGGTTCATTAATCCTAATGTAAAATATGCGAAACTCTAGTAAACCCCAACATATGGGGGAGCATATATTTTTGCACAGATTTTTCTGCTGTGCAATGGAAGTCGTTGCATCAGACTCCAATATTACCACTATCACTTTAAATTTCATTCACTCCAAATTTTTAGTGCCTTTACATTTAATTCTTAACTTGAAGCATGAAGAAATTATTGGCACTTGGTAGTCCGTTTTACTACACTGTATAGTAGAATGTATTTTTCCTGTATATATGTGTGTGTGTATATGTGTGTATGTGTGAACACTTGCGTAATGATTGAGCTAACTGACGCGATGTAATGCACAGATTGTCTCTACTGGTGCAACACCTGAATGGGATGAAGCCTTTGCATGGGCATTTGACAGCCCTCCCAAAGGGCAGAAGCTTCATATCTCTTGCAAAAACAATAGCAAATTCGGAAAGGTATTGAAATGGGATACGTGCATTATATTTATCACTTTAGATTCTTTTGCTGTTTCGCACCACTGTATCTGTATCCTCAAGCTCTCTTAACTGTTGTTGCAGAAATCATTTGGTAAGGTGACGATCCAAATCGACCGGGTTGTCATGCTGGGGTCAGTTGCCGGCGAGTACACCTTGCTACCGGAGAGTAAAAGTGGTCCAAATAGGAACCTGGAAATTGAATTCCAATGGTCAAACAAATGACATACCTACATACTTAGGTGCTTAAAAAATGTATAAGATGTCGAGAGTGGTTTCTTGTTTCATACTCTGCTAAATGTTACCCTGTTTGTGCATCAGTGTAAATAGCCGGCAGAGAAAGTTGTCATTTTGTTGTACTTTTTCTGTGAGATAAACAGATGAGTCAGATGTTTTGTATGAGTCAGATGTTTTGTACTGATTGTAATGAATCGATTCATTATTTTTTCCCCAGGATTTTTCTTTGTGATCTTTGTAAAGGGTGTAACAGAATAAATATATGTTGTGCTTAGATTTTGTCTTACGGACTGGAACTTGTTTATGACCGAACAATAGATATTTCTTTGGTTTGTTCCTTCGTTTAGGTGCCAGACAATATTGATTTTTCATGTCATTGTGTTTAGTTCGGTTTATCTATCAATTCTGGAACCTTGATATAATCAGTACTGTAAGAAGAAGGAAGGGAGAAATTCAGGATGATTTCTCATTGATACCTTGCCATGCTTATAAAGGCATACGGCAGGAGAATAAACAAGCAGAGCAATTACAGGGATGGCTTTCCTATTAGAGGAGCCAGCTAAGCTATTAATTACAATGCTATAAATAGCCCTAAGAATCTGCCTGATTATATACATGACTAATTACAGTCAAGAAAGATATTTCTAACAGCCCCCCGCAGTGTCAACCGGGAGGTGAACGGACGTTGAGACTGGACCGAAAATCGGTGAAGACAACGGTGGGAAGTCCTTTGGTGAAGATGTCGGCGTACTGGAGAGTAGTTGGGACATGAAGAACACGAACATCACCAAGGGCGACCCTCTCACGAACGAAGTGCAAATCGATCTCCACATGTTTGGTCCTTTGATGTTGGACTGGATTAGTGGAGAGATATACAGCACTTATATTGTCGCAGTAGACAATGGTGGCCTTTTGAAGTGGCTGGTGCATCTCAGTGAGAAGTTGGCGTATCCAACAAGCTTCAGCGACTGCGTTAGCAACTCCTCTCAGACTTCAAACCTCGGCTAGAAGCGGGACACGGTGTCTTTGCCGTTTAGAGGACCAAGAGATCAAATTGTGTCCAAGGAAGACGCAATAACCGGATGTAGAGCGTCTTGTGTCGGGACAGCCGGCCCAATCGGCGTCCGAGTACACAATGAGGTCACTGGTAGTGTTGTGGGAGAGCTGAAGACCATGTCCCATGGTTCCTTTTACATACCGTAACATCCTTTTGACGAGGGAGAGGTGCTATTCCCGGGGGTCATGCATGTGCAAACAGGCTTGCTGCACGGCATAGCTGATGTCTGGACGGGTGAGAGTGAGGTATTGGAGAGCTCCTGCGAGGCTGCGGTATAGGGTCGGATCAGACACAGGAGCACCAGCCGCTGCAGGAAGCTTGGAGCGAACTTCAATGGGGGTAGCGCTAGGGTTGCAGTTGCTCATGTTGGCCCGCTGGAGAATCTCTGCCGCATATTTCTCTTGTGAGAGGAAGATGCCGGAAGAGGAATGGTGAGCAGAAATGCCGAGGAAATAGTGCAGATTGCCCAAATCGGTCATGGCAAATTCCTTGTGAAGAGCAGCAATAATCCCTTGGAGCAGAGGCGTGCTAGAAGCCGTTAAGATAATATCGTCGACGTACAGGAGGAGGTAGGCGACGTCGGAGTTGTTGGTGTAGATGAACAGGGAGGGGTTGCACTGGGAGCCGGTGAAGCCAATGGAGAGGATGAAGCTGTTGAACCTGCTGTACCATGCCCGCGGCGCCTGTTTAAGTCCATATAGGGACTTGTTGAGGCGGCACACATAGTTGGGGTGTGTCGAGTCGACGAAGCCGGAGGGTTGGTCGCAGTAGACAGTCTCATTCAGTGTGCCGTGGAGGAATGCATTTTTGACATCCAATTGCCGGATTGGCCAGTTGTTTGAGATGGCAATGGAGAGAACAATCCGAATGGTGGTCGGCTTGACGACGGGGCTGAAAGTCTCGTCGTAGTCGAGCCCGGGTTGCTGTGTGAAGCCGCGCAACACCCAGCGGGCTTTGTACCGAGCCAGAGTACCATCTGAATTGAATTTGTGGCGGTATACCCATTTGCCGGAGACAATGTTCGCGTTCAATGGAGGGGGAACAAGATCCCATGTCCGGTTGGCTGTGAGGGCGGTGAACTCATCAATCATGGCAGCCTGCCAATTGGGATCAGCAAGGGCGCCGCGGTATGTCTTTGGCAACGGGGAGAGAACATGTGTTGTGGAAGCGTGGAAGGTGAGGAAGTCCCGGGGCACCCGGATGCCATCCTTGCCACGGGTGCGCATGGGATGAGCATTTGTAGTGGGTGGCACTTGCTGCACAGGAAAAAGGGGCGGTGCTGCAGCAGGAATGTTTGTGGATGGTTGTCGTTCACGCCGGGAGTACACCTGCAAGTCACGACGCTGAGGAAGCGAAACATTGCTGCTGGGTGTGGGTGGGGTTGGCTGCGCACTTGCAGCAGGTGTGCTGGAAGTATGTGCGAGGGGAGCAGGTGTGCTGGAAGTATGTGCGAGGGGAGCAGATGTTGGCTGCGCACTTGCTGCAGGTGTGCTGGGAGTAAGTGTAGGGGGAGCAGATGTGGCCGGGTTGGTGCGGGGCACAGCCACTGGAAAAACCGGTCCATCTGTATCATCAAGGAAGGAATAGGTGGAAGGGGAGGATGGCAAGCTGCGGGCAAAAGGAAATGTGAGTTCATCAAAAGACACATGACGTGAAGTTATGATGCGATTTGTGGAAGGATTGAGGCATCTGTAGCCCTTGTGGTTGGGTGGATAACCAAGGAAAATGCATTCAGAGGAGCGTGGTGCAAGTTTATGTGGAGTTGTGGCTGTCATATTTGGGTAGCACCGGCAGCCGAACGTACGAAGATGGTCGTATGTTGGTGGTGAGCCAAACAGAGATTGGTGAGGAGTGGAGTTCTTGAGGGTTTTGGTGGGGTGAAGATTGATTAAATATGTGGCTGTTCGGAGGGCTTCAACCCAGAATGTGGGTGGAAGAGAAGCTTGGAAGAGAAGAGTGCGCATGATGTTGTTTATGGAGCGAATTGCGCGCTCAGCTTTTCCATTTTGTTGGGAGGTGTGGGGGCAAGAAAGGCGTAGCAGCATGCCATGTTCTAGAAAGAATTGGCGAGCAGCAGAATTATCAAATTCGCGTCCATTATCACATTGGATGGACTGAATTTGAGAATTGAATTGTGTGCGAGCGTAGGCATGGAAATCTTTAAGTGTTTGTAGAGTGTCTGATTTGAATTTGAGAGGAAAAGTCCACATGTAATGAGTGAAATCATCAAGGCAAACAAGATAGTATTTGAAACCAGACACACTCAAGAGAGGTGAAGTCCACAAATCACAATGTATTAATTGAAATGGTGCTGATGTTCGTGACAAAGAAGGAAAAAATGGAAGGCGAGTATGACGCCCTAATTGACAAGCATGACAAAGGGGCGAAACAGCATGTTGTTTATTGGTGGTGATGGCGTTTGTGGACTGCAGCCTTGTGGTGGTTTGAGCTCCAGGATGGCCAAGACGACGATGCCAAATGGTTGAAGAAACAGGGGTGACCGCAAGAGCATGATGTGTGGCTGGTGGCATGAGGGGGTAAAGATCCCCGGAGCTATTGCACCTGTGAATAATCGCCTTGGTCTGGAGGTCCTTCACAGACAAACCAAAAGGGTCAAATTCAACGGAAACGGAATTATCGGTGGTGAATTTGCGGACTGAAATGAGATTGGTTATGAGGTTTGGTGAAACTAAAACATTGCATAGTGATAAAGGACGAGTGGATGATGGAAAAGAGGTAGAGCCAGTGGCAGATATTGGTAATGCAGAACCATTGCCAACAATGATTTTAGTGGTGGTGGAAGGAAAAGATGTTACAGAGGAGAGGTTACCGGAGTTTGAGGAGATGTGTGAGGAAGCTCCCGAATCCATGTACCAAGTCTTTGTCGGGTTGCATCACCATCTTTGTTGAGGGCATGAACGAGGCGCTGATCGGGATGGTTGTTCTGGTGAAGCGGTACGCGGGGTGTGGCTGAGGCTTCCTTGCGGATGACCGTAGATGGTGCCAGGCGCACTGAAGTTTCCTTGCGGAAGAGCTGGCGGAAGACCGTAGATGGCGCCTGGTTGAGGGGAGCCGTCGGCGAAGAGAGCACGGTGGTGTGCTCCAGGTGGGCGCGGACCAAGGATGCCCGGGCTTGTGTTCGGCATGGGCATGGGCCACATCTGGAACATCCCAGTCATGGGGTTGAACATGGGGCGACCAAAAGGGGGGGCGGCCGGAAAGCTTCCAGATCCAGAGAAGTGGCATTTTCCCTTTGGCTTGCCCTTCGCCTTGCCCTTGGGACGCTGGGAAGCAGCGCTGACCTGGTTGTTGGAGGGGGTGACAAGGACAACAGCGTCGTTGGATTGCTGAGTCTTGAGATCCGACTCCTCAAGAAGGAGAAGGGACCGAGCTTCGAGGAAGGAGGGCAGCGGCTTGCGAGTCTTGATGATGGAAGCCATATTGCGGAACTTGCTGTTGACGCCGCGCAGGAGGGTGAGAAGCAGAGTGTCATCCTTCACGGGCTGGCCGACGTCGGCCAGAGAGTCGGCGTAGGACTTCAGGCGTTGGGAGTACTTGAGGACGGACATGTCTCCTTGCGCAAGGTTGCGGAACTCCGCTTCCAGAGCCAGCGCTCGGGAGACCTTGTTGTCTTGGTAGAGGCCTTCGATAGCACACCAGATGGTGCGGGCGGTAGCGCCGGGCTGGAGGATCATTGCCATGATCTCCTCTGAGACAGAGGCATAAAGGAGAGAGCGAACGGCATAGTCGGTGGTCTGCCATGCCGGTTCGGGAGCAGCAGGCGTGTCGACGGAGTCGTCAATATGGGAAGCAGCGCCGAACTTTCCAACGAGGGTGAGGAAAAGTTCACGCCAGCGAGTGTAGTTTGGTGGATCAAGGACAAGGGAGAAGGGAATGTGCGTGCGCACATTGACTGTGGAGAGAGCGGAAGATGGGTTAGCTGGTGGTTGGGGTAAAGGCGCAATAATGGCGGCAAAGAAGGGAGATTAGGATCTTCTTGCATGGCGACCATGGCGAGAGGGGAAGAAAAGGAAGGATCGAAATTAGGGCGATACCATGTAAGAAGAAGGAAGGAGAAATTCAGATGATTTCTCATTGATACCTGCCATGCTTATAAAGGCATACGGCGGGAGAATAAACAAAGAGCAATTACGGGGATGGCTTTCCTATTAGAGGAGCCAGCTAAGCTATTAATTACAATGCTATAAATAGCCCTAAGAATCTGCCTGATTATATACATGACTAATTACAGTCAAGAAAGATATTTCTAACAAGTACTATTACCATTAAACAATGGAAAATTTGATTATTTGTCACCCATTAGATGGTACACTAGGATTTGCCATCCCTCCCAATGTTACACACACTAATCATACACATACATGATGCACCATCCTAATCCCTAACCACTAAGTTGTGCCAATACTTCATAATATTGTCGTACCGATATCCAATTGGAATCTACTAAGGCCCTGTTGGGGGGGGGGAGGCTTAAAGCCAGCTTGTGCTTATAGAAAGCCAACAGCCCCCTTTGGCTTATCAGTATACCCTTAGAAGTTGGAGCGAATTACCTGCAAAATGCCATCCAATAAAAGAGATGAGGTGGAACCAAGCCATTGCTCTCCTCACTCCCTCTCTTGTTGTCCCACAACTCCTATGTCTCTCCCCATCCACAGAATCCTCTAGATCCATACCGGTCCCGGCCAACTTCGGCTTCCTGTTGCTTCGGAGACCGTTGGTGGCTCCTCCGCCTCCCATATCTACATAGCCCCCTCCTCTACCTCGAATACTCCAAATCCATGTTGGCCCCGCCTCTGCCTTCGGGTTGAGTACTCCGGATCTAGGCCGCTAGTCTACCTCCACCTCCATCTTCGGCTGCTTTGGATCCCTGCCGTCAACCTGCCTCCACCCTCACCTCTGGCTGATTTGGATCCCTATTGCTGGCCCCTACGGTCGGCTCCCATCTGGATCCACGCCAGTCAACGCTGTCTTAGCCTCCCCCACTCCAGATTGACATCGCCGGCCCCGCCTCCACCTCCCACATCTCCAGATTGACTCCAATCCGAGCTCGTCGTCCCCCACTTCGGTTCCACACCACCATCCCCTGCTTCAATTGCACAATAACTGTAGGCACCAACCGATGCGACCAACTGTAGGCATTAGCCACCGCGAGCTCCATCGTCCCCTCCTCGACAACACAGTAGTGGCATCCCTTCCCCACCACCTTCGATCCCGATTTCTTCCTCCTACAATTCTAAGGTATACCCTCATTCTTGTCTAGGCATTGTGTTAGTAGCACTAACAGTAATACATGATGTATGCAATGAATGGACAAAATTGGTGACAATTATCCAAAATAAATGCAACATGCCGGTGATAATTATCCAAAACAAATGAGGCTTTCTATCTGTTACGAGTTATGACACGTGAGTAACATATAGCGAACTATCAAATGCAAATGGCTTGTTTTATTGCAGATTTTTTTCCTAGTTTAGTCTATTCTTGAAAATTATTTCAGAAATGATTAGCATTGACAGTAGCTCATGACTTATGTTTAGAAGATCAGATTATCATTTTCAATGAGAAGATGAACAGATTGGGAAACATCAGGCCTCGGGTGGCAATTAACCCAAATTTTACCACAACACGATGTGATAGAGGCATGGGACACAAGAGAAAATAGCTTTATTGATAAACATCAAGCTAAATCATTTTATTAACATACTGATGCTGGGATATTTATGTGGCTCCAAGTGAGAAAGTAATTAAATAACTGAAGGTGGTCATATAAACAAACCATGATAGAGTGCTTTTGTTACATTACTTCTTGCATTTCATTACATGGTGCAATAGGAACAAACCAACACAAAATACTTATCTTCAAATTGCAAATGCATTTCAAGACATTGTGTTAGTTCCACTAACAGTAATACATGACCTATGCAATAGATGGGCAAAGTTGTTAAGAACCCTATTGCAGTGCGAGATTTATTGGCCAATGAAGCATTTTGTGAGATAAGTGCAAGTGAGGTTAAGGCTGGAAATAGGCCAATAGGACACTTGAATAGTACGGGGTACAAGAACCTAGCTGAAAAATTCCTAGCAAAGACAGAGTTGAAGCATTGGGATGCTTTGAAGACCAAGTATTCAATGTGGAAAGAGTTGAAGCATGCAGCTACTGGCTTAGGTTGGAATGTTGTGAAGGAAACAATAGAGGCTGACGATGAACGGTGGGATGGTATGATAAAGGTTGGAACTTATCTTTGTTGTTATAGTTTTTATTTTTCTTATAACCATATGCTTGCACAACTCGTGTTATTTTTGGAAGGCCAATTCGATGTATTTGAAATGTGATTGAATGATCATTCAGGGTGTTGAAGATGAAATGGTGGCTTTTGTTGAAACTGTCACGTTATAAAATAGAGAGGCAGAAGAAGATCATAATGTCATGTATGGTGCTTCATAACTTTATTTGAGATAGCGCCTTAGATGATCGTATTTTTCGGAGATAAGATGAGGATGAGGATTACATAATATGGGCTGCTCAAGAGGCATCATCTGTGCTGGTTGAAGACAACGCCTTGTCGATAGTGATGGGGATATGGTTGCTCTTCGTGATTTCATTGCCGATTCTTTGATGGCTAATAAAGTTTAGGAACATGTATCCTATACGATCTTTTGTTGGAACTATTTGCCTTTTGGATTAGGGGGCTGAGTGTTTTGGATCTAAAAGTCATGAACATTAGTATTTTAGGGAAGTGGTTGTGGAAGTTGGGGATTGAAGATGGTCTTTGGCTAGCACCCTTTTTTGGCATCTTTGTCACCAATCTTTTAAGATGTGTACATTAATGGAGTGTGAACATACTTATTTTTTGCTAATATTTAAGGATGGCATTGTTTATTGCATGACTTGCAACAGAATTCCATCTTTGTATTATAAGTTTGCTTATGTGAATAGAAAATCCCCTAGTTTTTAGCTGTTACTGGTATCTAGTGTGGCGACCCATATAATTAGCCAAGGGTAGCGACAGTAACGCTGTCATCACCCTAAGATAATTACACGAATCTCAGCACAACCACCAGTAAAATATCGAAGAATTCAATGCTTTACCAGCTATTATGCTGTGTTCAGAGTGTTGCAGTAGAACAATAATTAGAGACTGAATGAAAATATATTCATTGCAAGCCACGTAGGGCTATATGTCTATTACATAATATTACAATGCTTCCCTATACAACAAAAGAGTACGGCTACTACTTGCACACACTAAATACCTTCTGGAAGCATAGTAAGGCCTATATAGTAACTCCTAGTACCCCTGGTAGTAGTCTGTATAGTAATAGCCCTCCGAGTCATTATCCTGATAACCTTGGAACTAATCTTGGGAGTAGGCTTCATCTTCAACCCCATACACGGATCCATCAGGATCTCCTTCTGGAAAAGGGGGAAATACAAGAGTGAGTGCAACGTACATAGTAAGCATTATATAACAGATGCACAATAATATCTTTCTCTCCATCCATCCAAATCCTTCCCTCCAAATACATTTTTATCAAAATTTAAGTTTTTGGTTTCTGTCGGGGATTGGATATTCGCGATATCCAACCATGGTATCTCGACAGCTTCCGAGCATGCCCGTGCTCGGGCCTTGTCCCCAAGAAAGATTTTCGGACCGCCCGACCGTCGGGCTGTCCCCCGTCCTCCATCAAGCTCGCCCCGGCGTGCCTTTCAGGCGTCGCGACGACGACCCGATCTGCCGAAGGGACCTCGAGCTTCGCCCAAAAGCCGGGCGCGACCCACGAGGGCGACGTGGCATTTATTACGCGGCGGCTCGAGGGACTGCACGCCCACGATCTGCACGCCCGTGGTCTGCGCGCCCGCAATCCACACCCATGCCACTCCGTCGCGCTGCGCCCGTGAAACAAGGAATCGGCCTTACGTCGAACAACGATGGCGCGCCTGTAATAAATGTTGTGTCGGTTGTAACCCCCTATAAATACCCTCTCGCACGAAGGGTTCGGGGTTTGGTTAGTTCGACTTTCACCTCTTATTCCCACTAGTACACAGCACTTGTTTCGGTCGACCTAGAGGGTCATACTTAGAACCATACAACGCTCCTCCGAGAAAGCGCATTGTAATCCACCTTCACATAATAGTGCAATTACTGGACGTAGGATTGTTATCTCTCCTGTGAGAGGCCCGAACTAGACAAAAGAGACCCTTTGCTCGTTGCGATTGTCTTGACCACCTCGTTCCATAGCTCGGCAGGTCCTCGGAAGCTATACCCCCTGCGAAAAAGGGGCCTTAGGTTGATCCCTCATTCAACAAGTAAGCTCGGCGGGGGACCGGTTCCTGAATTGTCGACAGCTGGCGCCATCCGTGGGGATCGACTGAGTCCTTTCGAGAGGAATCCCTGAGGATGCCGAACTCGCAAGATGATCAAGACCTCTGCGTCTTCGACGACGTGGAGGACGATGACGTATACTACTGATGTGACTTTGGGTCCCGATCTTTCGATGAGAGCGATAACTTCGATTTGGAGGAATTGACTTTGACGATCCGACTACAACGTACGACGACGATGCGCCTTAGCAATCGCTAAACCAATTCCAGAGGGTTATTGATCTTGCCGTTAGCACGATCAACCTGAACATGAAGTTCGATTCCTGCATGCAACCGAAGAACAAGCAAGAACAATGGTAAAGCAATCTGAAATTGCGAATATGAATGAAAGATTGATAAGGTGGGGTTCTGAAATAAGGAGCTTCTTAGGCGGCTGTTGAGCACGTCTGGAAGACTCAAAATAGTAGCAATGGCTAAACTATCAAATAAACAAAACCCAAAAACTAAAGTACGGCGGTAGCAAACAATATATAGATGTAAGTGGCGGCTAGGGAGCAGCTAGGGGCGTGCAGCACCCATGGGGGGGCGGCCAAGGGGTTGCCCTAGCGTTACATGGGCTTTGGGCCCAAAAGAAAGGTGGCGCAGCACCTGGAGTTTCTGGCCTGTGACACTCTTTTGCGATTTTCCGTTGTTCCAGGACGAATTTGGCACTGGGGCTGAATCCATTGGAAAGTAGACTCCGATATCTTTCAAACGTGTACTCATGGGCCTCTAGAAACCTCCAGAATCAAAAGTTATGATCATTTGAAGTTGATGCTGTCGCGGAGGCCGAACCCGCGAATTTGCTGATTCCAAGTCCAACTTGCGCATATGATGATTGTGCTTTATGCTTGGCATTTGGAGGTTATTCTTCTTGGTTCCTAAGGACAATAAGATCATCACAAGAATTAAATAGCATTCCATTCTGTGAATCATTTGTATAAAAACTTAGGAACGAATTTACCTGATAATTGAATAGACGTGCTCGAGCACGAGTTGTAGGTCCTTGTAAAACTTGTTGTGTATGAGAAGAACCACTCGGTGTGGTTGTGTCCTTGGTTGTGATGTCCTCATCATCCTCCCCTTCTTGCATTTGAGTCGTCCTCGACTCATGCTCACCTTTTAGCACATCTTCAGCACAAAACATTCTCATACTGGTCCTGCATCTATTTAAATAAAATGGTAGCTCCGCCTCTTTATATTTTTTTAAGACATGAAAAACATTTAGAGGATTCACCTGATAATTATCCATATAGCTCAACACTTCTTTCCAGCATATTATGGCTTGATGAATGCTAGCACTTTTCGATGCTTTCTCCCCTCCTTGAAGGAAAACCGTCCTCGGTATCGGACAAGCTGGAAACGAAGCAACCAACAAAAAGAACAACGTGTACACAGCGTAGATGTATATATCCCATATTTCATTGTTCTTTTGGATTCGCGGTGGGTTATTTACAAAACAACACATGAGGAAATCAAATTTAAGCAAAGCACCTTTCCTCGCAATTCTGCCAGTCGATTTGTGGTTATAAGTGAAGCATATAACATCAATATTAGCATGATTTAGTTTGCAACTTGATTTGCAAATATAAGTAAAGCACATATCTATTCCTGACCTTTGATAAAGATTACTCATGTTTTGTGAGCCGTATTCAATAACATGTTTTATGGGCAAAACAACAAGTTCTGGCATCAAGCATAGCTCATTCATGTTATCAAATTGTAAACAAGCAAAATCAAACCATTCCAATAATGGTGACACAATTTTAATTGGCTTCCACGCATCAACTACGACATGTTGATTTGTAATACAAGTTAATGTACTAAAATTCGAACAATGTGGCAGCAAGCTATGGGTATCACACATATTAGGAAAATTTGATGGAGCCGCAAAGGAAACAAGTTGTTGCTTACAACTAAAATTGCCCAAAATAGCAAGCTTCAATTCAGCAAGTTTATCACAAGTTATGCATATTCTGTAAACAAGAAACTTGCCATCTATGCCATATTCACCAAATAAATTGAATTTAAAACAATAGGCATAGGTGCTAGACAAAGACTTAAGAGATGAAATTTCAGAAATCTTGTCCATAGCACAAGTGAAACTAACAGGCTCATTCAACATGATATAGCACAAAACAGTGGTAGGGGATATTCTAGCTATCACCTCCTTATGCGTAATCAGCACCACATGATCAAAATTGTAAGCATGCAATTCATCATATGGTTCTACAATTGTGGCACAAGGTGGTAGTTCACAAGAATTATGTATAGTAGGAATATACTCACCCATTTGCTCCCTTTCTTGCTGTAAAATCAGATCTGTACCATGGTCATTGGTCTCGTCCTCCGAAGTAGGAACATCAAAACTTTCAATTGATAATGCTGGTATTTCTGCTTGTTGCTTCCCTTCTTCAGAAGTAACCTGAATAGCGCATGGAACAGCAGAAACAGAACTAACCGAAATTGATTGGATTGTGTTAGTAGAGTCATCCTCACATGTGCTATCCTCTACTTCACTCGAATTTTCTTGTATTTCTTCCACATGCTCAGTGTGTATGCTCTCATTCAGGTTTGGTGCAGTGCATGCAACAGGAGTAGCATTTAACTTTGTGGGAGCTTGAATTTTTGTTGATTGTCTTCTCTGTATCTTTCTTTCAGCCTCTCGTGAAAGATTAAGTAAACATGGCAAAGAATTGAATTCTTTACAAGATATCATGATCTGAATGTCGAAATCTAGTCCGAAATAAAAGTTATTCATGCGAGTCTTTTGGTCTCTTCTAACCCGTAAGCAAAGATCTATTTGAAATTCTTGGTAGTACTCATCCTTTGTTTTACTACCTTGTTTTAGATGTTGCAATTCATTTCAGTAATTGACGAGCAACATATGAAGGGACAAAAGTAGCTCTCATAATTTTCTTCAATTTTTTCCATGTGCTAGGAATGTCACGATTTTTACTCATGTATTCATTCCACCAAAGAGCAGACAAATTCAGAGAATCCATTTGTAACAACCCTAACCTTATCATGCTCAGAATTTCATGTTTATCAAATGATTGTTCGACAACTAATTCCCAAGTAAGATAACCTTCGGGATCATATTTACCACTAAAATTGGGAACGGTAAACTTATTTATGGAACGTGTGCTATGCGGTTGTACCTTCCATGGTGTTGAAGTTATGCTTGTACGTTCTCTGTATCTCGGAGTGTGAACTATCTCTTCTCCTAGAATACTGTTGGCCCAAGCGCTACGATGTTGAGAACCTGCCATTGTTAGTGAAGACGAGAAACAAAATCGCAAGTATAATGTTCCTATCACTACATAGGATGTGCAGAAAAGTCGCTCAACTCTCAAACTTTAACCAAAGCTCTTACAAGTTCTTACCGTGCAGCAGGAGTTGCCGGCCATTAGCGGTGTCAAAAATTCTCCTTAAGCTTGGATAAAGCGATTGCCAAGGGATCGAACAAACGTACGAGGTAGAATATGTGGAGCTTGGTAGGCTATGTTAATTTCCTATGCAATCTGATAATTCTAGTTATTGTAATGATAAGTAATGATCCAAACTAGAATTCACAAGCCCTAGTTGTCGATCTCAAAGATATAAGTGAATTTCAAGGCAACACACACGCAAAGATAATGCAACTTAATGCAACCAATGGAATGAGCAAAAATAAGAATAATTTCAGCACCAAAACTTGTGTTGCATAAGTTATGGAGAGACGCTAGCAAATTGCTTCAGAAAAGGTAAAAGGGCACAAGATTGCTCACTACTTAATACAATTGCACAATCTGAAAATGACAAATACAAATTAGGGTTTTGATCAATGTAGTCTTTTGCCGCCACTATTATCTTTTCTTTTCTCTCTTTTTTTTCTTTTTGGCCTTTTGGCTCTTTCTTTCTCTTTTTTTAGTGACTTTCGGCCAACACTAGTATGAGCAAAGTTTTGGAATCCCTAACTTGATATCACTAGAGTTATGATAGTGCAACGTATCATAAGGAGCAGCCCCAAGCAATTTCAAATTGCTAGTCTCAATTGGGATCAAAGTATTCGCAAAGGATGAATTGGTTCCCAAAGGTATGTACACTGATATTTTGGAACTTTTATGGTTGTAGATGCTACTGGACTCAACCAACTCAAAGGAACAAAGCTAGAACACAAATTGAAGAAACAAACCCCAAATTCGGCCAGAACTATACAATAAGGTTGTTGCTGCAATTAAGGCTTGAGAATGATCGAATCAAGCTTGCTCACAATGTAACAAAATAATGGTACTGTTATAAGCTTTAAAACAAGTATTCAAACACACAATTTGGAGCTCATATGTAGAAGTTATGGCCAAAACACTAAGGTGCACAGATTCAACAAAATTCAGCCGATCTGACCAAATCCGAATCTGAGTCAAATTCGGTTTGAAGGAGTCCGAATCACGAAGGACACCCAAAAACATTTTTGTAGAGGACTCTTCAAGGATTCAGGAAAGTATAAAAACTTCTCAATCGGAGTTCGGATGTGAGAGTTATGATCAAAATACCGAACCAATCTGGATTGCAATTGCAACTTGCTTCCCGAATTTGATGTCAAGATTAAACAACCTTTTAGATAGAATTAGATTTCGTGCCCAACTAGGTTTTTGTGGAGCTTGTCCCAAGGTTTCAGGAAAGTGCAAAATCACTTGAATCGGAGCTCGTATGCAAAAGTTATGAACAAAACAAAGAACTGGATAGATTGGAATAAAAACTACGCGAAGGAAAAACGATCAGCAACTAAAACAAGGACTCTAATGGATCAAAACCTAACAAAACTCACTAAATTACCAGATTGAATCTAAAGGTTGAATTTTTGTGGAGGATTTTCAATTTTGGACAGAAAACAAAAACTAATCTAGGTCTTGAATCTCTCACCGAGCAACTTGGCGCTCGATACCACGATGTGACTTTGGGTCCCGATCTTTCGATGAGAGTGATAACCCGATTTGGAGGAATTGACTTTGGCGATCCGACTACAGCGTCTGACGACGATGCGCCTTAGCAATCGCTAAACCAACTCGAGAGGTTATTGATCTAGCCGTTGCACGATCAACTTTGAACCACGAGTTCGATTCACGCATGCAGAAGAACAAGCAAGAACAATGGTAAAGCAATCTGAAATTGCGAATATGAATGAAGGATTGATAAGGTGGGGTTTTGTTTATTTGATAGTTTAGCCATTGCTACTATTTTGAGTCTTCCAGACGTGCTCAACAGCCGCCTAAGAAGCTCCTTGTTTCAAAACCCCACCTTATCAATCCTTCATTCATATTCGCAATTTCAGATTGCTTTACCATTGTTCTTGCTTGTTCTTCTTGCATGCGTGAATCGAACCTCGTGTTCAGTTGATCCAACGGCTAGATCAATAACCCTTTGAGTTGGTTTAGCGATTGCTAAGGCGATCGTCATTACACGCTGTAGTCGGATCATCAAAGTCAATTCCTCCAAATCGAAGTTATCACTCTCATCGAAAGATCGGGACCCAAAGTCACATCAACTACGCCAGCGATGGCGTGGGTGGTGCGGTCGATCCGGAAGGCCACACCGAGTCCGAGAGTCTTTCCCCGGTCGCCGCAGTGCGAGAGAGTTTCCTCCGCTTGCGGCGCGATGCCCTCGTTAGCGAGGAGGAATCTAGCGGCCTCCGCGGCAGCTCGAGCGGCCCCGACCGTCACGAGAGCAGTCGAAGGACCGCGGCGCGGGGTGGCACCACGGTGTCATCCTCGTAGTCCTGGTGCTCCCTCAGCGTTAACATGGTGGGAAGAGAGGAGATTCAAGAAGAGCAGTCTCCAGCGAATTCTCACCGACACCAGCACGACGCTGGCGAGAACCGCCCGGAGTTGTCCCCAGGCAGGACCCTGGCGACCGTCCGCCGCCAACCTAGCGGGGGGGGGGGGCAGACGCCGAGGCTCGTGAAGATCCCAGCGAATACCACTCCCCGGAGCACGTGTGCAACCGCCTCCCAAGGTCGCCCCCCGCCGCTCCCCAGAGCGCCGAGCGGCTGCGAGCCATGGCGACGGTCGTACGCAGTCTTTAGAACTTCTCCGACCAAGCGGACCTGGTGGCCATGGGAGCGGTCGTAGCTGAAAACCTGGAAAAACTCGCCGCCGATATAGGGCCCCCAGGGCCCCCTGGCGGAGAAAGGCCCCGGAGTATTTCCGGGGCCACAAGCACCACTACCCTGTTCGCTCCCGTCATAGCGCCTCCCGAAGTCCTGCTCGGGAGGGACGCGGGAAGCAAGACCGGTACCATGAGGACGTTCGGAGCGGTCCCCGGACGGCCTCGCGGGCTCGCGGGCATGCCCCGTCCGCCTACGAGCGTACCGAGTGTTCCACCTCGGGGCCGCCATCGTCGCGCCAGCATGGGGCGTATTCTCTCGTCTCGCCCCGTGCGCAAAGGACCATCTGGGCCCCAGCCGCCACGGTCACCATGCCCGGAGGGGTCGCCATGACGGCCCGGCATTCAGATGCCGAGCCTTTTCGGCGTCACTCCGCGACGTCTCCTGGCCGAGCAAGTTCAAGCCCGGCCACATCGAGCGGTTCAATGGAACCCAGAACCCGGACGAGTTCCTCTCGATCTACTCCACCGCAGTCCTGGCGGCCAGGGGGGATGAGGGAGTTATGGCTAACTACCTCTCCACAGTCCTTGACGGCTCCGCCAGGACATGGCTCTTCAACCAGAAGGAGGGGTCAATCCTCTCGTGGAGGCAGCTCTGCGAGGCCCTCCGAGCAAATTTCCAAAGCTGTTATACTCACCCGGGCAACGAACGTGACCTCGAGCGGCTGATCCAGACGGACAAAGAGACTTTGCGGGACTTCGTCCAAAGATTCATTAGGGTGAGGAACTCCATTCCGAGCATCTCGGATGAGGCGGTCGTCCGGGCCTTCAAGTTCGGGGTTCGTGACGTTCGCTTCACGCAAGACCTAGAGATCCACCCCGACCTGTTGGCCAATGAGCTATTCCGCATGGCCGACCGTTATGCGAATGCCGACGAAGCCGTGCAATGGAAAAAGATGCTTGATGAAGGCAAGCTGCCACCCCAGCCGGGCCTGGAGGGTTCCTCGAGCAAGAAGCACTCAAGATCTGTTGAGAAGAAAATCAAGAAGAAGAAGAGGTCGCATGCGCCAGGCATGGTGGCCGCCGTTGAGCGCCGCCCGCCGCGTGCTCCACTTGCTCGGCACTTCGAGGGCGGGCGGGGTCGGCCACGCCCGCGGCGCAACGACCAAGATAACGACGACCAAGGCCGCGGTGACCAAGATCACAACGACCAGGGTCGTGGCGGCCAGGAGCGCGGGGAGAGGGGTGCCCCCTCGGGCGACCGCTTCTGCCCGTTCCATCAGGCGGTTGGCCACGACCTCCGCAATTGTCGGACCTGGGCATACCGCTGGAGAAATTCTACAACGGCGAAGGCCCCATGCCCACTCTCCCGGGAAAAGGAGAGAACAGCAAGGGCAAGGGTCCCGCGGACAACGACGACGATGACATGGGTTACCAGGAGCCCCGCAACCACATAGCCGTCATATTCGGGGGCTCCTCGGCCTACAAATCTCGCAGGGATCTGAAGGAGGCGGCGCGGGAGGTTGGCCATATCACTCAGGGCAAGCCACCCGTGCAACAGCTCAAGTGGTCCGAGCTGTCCCTTACTTTCTCCAAGGATGATTGTCCTCTTGGAATGACCAAGCCTCAGAAGCTCCCGTTGGTCGTGAGCCCGACCATCAGCAATGCCAAGGTCGGCCGGGTTCTCATCGACGGCGGGAGCTCCTTGGACCTCATATCCGCTATGGTTCTAGACGAGATGCAAGTCCCTCGCTCCAAGATCAAGAGCATAGCTGTCCCGTTCTTCGGGATCGTCCCTGACACCTCGATCAAGCCTCTCGGCCAAATCGTTCTGCCCGTGACATTCGGAGGCCTCGCCAACTTCCGGACCGAGCTAGTCAACTTCGAGGTCGTTGACTTTAAGTCGGCCTACAACGCCATCCTCGGCAGGCCGGCCCTTTCCAAGTTCATGGCCGCCATGCATCACACTTATCAGTGCCTGAAGGTCCCCGGACCGAAGGGCGTCATCACCGTCAAAGGCGACCATAGGGCGGCCCTGAATTGCGACGAGAAGTCGCTCGACATGGTCGGGCAGCTGCCTCAGCGCGGCCCCGACTAAGCGCCGATGCACTCCCGGCCCAAAGTTACCCTCCAGCCTGGAGGAGAAACCAAGACGGTCCCTCTAAGTGAGGCCGACCCGACCAAGGTATTTCATTTGGGATCTTCCTTAGATCCCAAATAGGAACTCGAGCTCATCATTTTCCTCCAGAGGAGCGCGGATGTGTTCGCCTGGGAACCGTCCGACATGCCCAGAGTCCCAAGGAAAGTGATTGAGCACAGGCTAGCTGTTCGGCCTGATAAAAGACCTATGCGTCAGAAGCTCAGGCGATTTTCCCCGGAGAAGCAGGCGATCATCCGGGATGAACTCGATAAGCTCCTTAAGGCCGGCTTCGTTAGGGAAGTCGAGCATTCGGAGTGGCTGGCGAGCCCAGTCATTGTCAAGAAGAAGGGTAGCAAATGGCGCATGTGTGTCGACCACACCGCTCGAACGCCACCTTTGCAGAAGGACAACTTTCATTGCCGTGCATTGACTACCGGTCGACGGCCTTAGCGGAGTCTCAGGTGATGAGCTTCCTGGACGCCTACTCGGGCTATCACCAGATTAGCTTGTCCCCTGGAGACGAAGAAAAGACCTCCTTCATCACGCCGTTCGGCACGTTCTGCTACACGACCATATCTTTCGATCTGCGGAATGCCGGGGCGACCTTCCAGCGCTTGATGTAGAAGACTTTCCAGGACCAGATAGGTCGAAACCTGGAAGTATATGTAGATGATATTGTGGTAAAGAGTAAGCTCGCCTCGGGTCATGTCTCCGACCTCGAGGAGACCTTTTGTAATCTCAATAGACATCGAATAAAGCTTAATCCTGAGAAATACGTCTTTGGGGTGAAAGTGGGCAAAGTACTCGGGTACCTCATCGGGCCACAGGGCATCGGTGCCAACCTGGAGAAAATCGAAGCCATCGAAAGGATGCGACCTCCGAGCTCCGTAAAGGAGATCCAGACCCTGACCGGACGCATGGCGGCCCTAAGCCGCTTCATTTCCCGGTCGGGCGAGCGCGGTTTGCCCTTTTTTAAGGCGCTCCGCAGGCATGAGGGCTTTGTCTGGATGAAAGAGGCTAACTGCTCCTTCGAGGAGCTGAAGCGATACCTGTCCAGCTCTCGATCTTGGCCGTAAGCGCGGTGCTGGCGGTCGAGCAAGAAGGGGCGCAGCGGCCAGTCTACTACGTTAGCGAAGTCCTGCACGGACCAAAGGAGCGGTACCCTGAGGTCCAGAAGCTTCTGTACTCGCTGCTCATGGCTTCAAGAAAGCTACGCCACTATTTCCAAGCTCACAAGGTCGTCGTTCCGACCAACTTTCCACTTAGGGAGATCCTAAGAAATCAAGACGCCAGCGGCCGGATAGCGAAGTGGGCCATGGATCTCGCAAAATTCGACATCCACTTCTCTGCCCGCACGGCGATCAAGTCCCAGATCTTAGCGGACTTCGTAGCGGAATGGACGAATCCCGCCCAGCCCACCACTGAGCCCCACGAATCTAGGGACGGCCGCTGGACAATGTACGTCGATGGGTCCCGAGCTTTGAACGCGGGTCGAAGGTGGCGTCATCTTGGTGTCCCCTCAGGGACCAGCTCAATATCGTCGTCAATTGCGCCGCGCGACCAACAACGTGGCGGAGTATGAAACCTCTTGGCCGGCGGCGTGCGTAAGGCGCGGGGTCCAGCGACTGACTGTGAAAGGCGATTCGCAGTTGGTCGTCAACCAAGTCAACAAGGAGTATCAGTGTTCCGATCACTCAATGGCGCTTTACTTGGTTGAGGTGAGGAAGATGGAGCGGTACTTTAGAAATTTCAAAGTACTCTACATCCCCAGGAATGACAATTCCCTGGCCGACCATCTTTCTAAGGTCGGTTCCTCACAGATGCCCGCCCCGCCCGGGGCGCTCGTCGAGCATTTGCATAAGCCCTCCATTCCCTCTGTAGAGGAGGCAAACCCCCAGATGTCAGCCCTGCCCAGGGCGCCAGTCGAGCATCTGCCAAAGCCCTCCATTCCCTCTGTAGAGGAGGCACGAGAGACGTGCGGTAACGTCTCCTTCCTCGAGCACGGTGCAAACTGGATGAGCGCCATTAAGTCGATATCTTGCCCACGGACCTTCGCCGAGGAGGAAGCGGCGTTCCCGGCTTAAAAGGCGGTCCTCTGCTTACAAGCTAGTCGAGGGCGCCTTATACCGTAAAGGGGCACTTGGAGTCCTCTCCAAGTGTATATCTCGGGAAGAGGGCCATTTCCTTCTCAGAGATATCCATGAAGGAATATGTGGCGCTCACTCGTCCTTCTGGACGCTCGTGAGCAAAACATTCCGGTTGGGATACTACTAGCCAACAGCCCTAGAAGACGCTCGCGTGATTGTGGCGACCTGCCGGGCGTGCCAGTTCCACGCCCACAAGGCCCACCAGCCAGCGTACGCGCTATAGACCATCCCGCTCTCATGGCCATTCTCGACCTGGGGGGCTGACATTCTCGGGCCTTTCCCCCGTGATCGAAAGGGTTGCAAGTACTTGCTCGTGGCCATCGACACTTTCTCTAAGTGGATCGAGGCTGAGCCTGTATCAACCATTTCGGCTCAAGCAGCCAAGAGATTTTTTCGTAGCAACGTGGTGACGCGCTTTGGGGTCCCCAACCGCCTCATCACGGACAACGGCACTCAGTTCACCAGTGAGCTGTTCCAGGCCTACTGCGAAGATATCGGAATAAAGGTCTGCTTCGCCTCTGTAGCTCATCCGCAGAGTAACGGAGCAGCCGAGCGAGCAAATGGCCAAATCCTTCAAGGGGTCAAGAAGAGGGTCTTCAAAGACCTCACCCGGCACGGCGAGTCGTGGGTGGACGAGCTTCCTTCCGTCCTCTAGTCTGTACGCACCACAGCGAGCCGGGCTACAGGCGAGACGCCCTTTCAGCTCGTTATGGCACCGAGGCCGTCCTACCCACCGAGATCGTGCTCGGGTCCCCAAGAGTTCACCTGGCCGATAGCATCCACCAAGGACGCGAGCGTCGCTTCGACCTCGACCTCGCCGAAGAGGCACGCGAAAGGGCACTGCTCCGATCCGTCGTCTACCAACAAGATCTTCACAGGCACGCGGCCAAGTCAATTCGACCCCGAGCCCTGCAGGTCCGGGACCTCGTCCTACGACGAATTCAGGATACGTCGAAGGCCAACAAGCTCTCCCCCAGGTGGGAAGGTCCTTTCACGATCATCTCAGTAGCACGCCCGGGGGCTGTCCGCCTGGTGAGGGAGGATGGTCACGTGCTCGCGAGCTCGTGGAACATCGACCAGCTGCGCAAGTTCTTTGTCTAAACTTATGCTTCATTTCGCATCTTGTGTAGATCTATGTTTTCTCTTTTGGAAGAATGGCATGTTCGTTTCCCTCACCCGCGCGATGTCTGTTACCCCCAAGATTTTGTGAAAATATATTTAAGGCCACTACCTGTTGGTAAGCCGACTCAGTCTCGCACAAGGGCATACTTTTCTCACGATCTTGGTGATGGGACAAGCGCGTCGGGCAGGATCACTCGTTCTAGCCTTTTTTCCACGCTGAAATCGGGCTGGCGCGCGCGCAACCGCACAAGACACCACGACCAACACCTTGCCACTAAAACTCACCACCAGAGGCTCCAGTCTCGATAAGCCGACCTTGGTCCGCAGTAGCTTTCCGCTGCGCGATACAAGTCGCACACAGACACCCTCTCGGTTGGTTCGGAGAATTAGTCCGGCTCGAGTGTGTTTGGTCGTCGCTCACCCTGTCGAGTAACCGCGCGTTTTCTTTCCTTGCCTACGACCATACTCGCAACTCAGGTGTATGCGCCCTAAGCGTTAAGGAATTTTAGGCCTCGCTCGATCTTCTCCCCCGAACTAAACCAGGATCGCCGCTCGGATTAACTGGTGCCTTGATCGGAAGGGCAGCACGTGCTTTCCTAACTCTCCTGTGAACGAGCTCGTGCTCGCAACTTAGGTGCATGACCTTCATTTGCAGCGGGGGCTTGATGGGAGCAAGTTGTCACGATAAGCGTCTTTTCCAAAAGTCGTCGCTAAGAGCCTCGTCCCAGTTTAACATTGTAACGTTGGTTCTTTCTTAAGAGCTTGTTGCCTACGAGAAGTCTTTTCTTCGCTTATTTCGGGCTCACGCTACCCATGCTTCGTCCCAACCTACGCTTCTACCCGTCTACATCTTGCTATCTACCTTGTGCTCGTTGTCTGCAGGAAATAGCCTAGGGGCACGCAAAAGGAGCATTGCGGCAGGCACAGCCCTTGGGCAAAAGAAAAATGTATGCTACACTGGCATTATCTAAAGTCATCCAAAAACCATCAAAAAGAAAAAGGAGAAATCCTCTACGCGCTGGGCTTCGCTCCCCTGAGGGCGGCAGAAAGTTTCTGCCTCAGGTCATCAATCTTGGCCTCAAGATCAATCACCTTTCGCCGGGCTTTGCGACCTTCGCGGGCTTCCTCGCGGAGCTGCTCGACCTCTTCATTGCCTTGTTCTGCAAGGTCGGCGGCCGCTCGCGCTGCCCGTTCCAGATCTGCCACCTTAGATTCGAGAGTACGAGCCTGTTGCCTTCTTTCTTCAAGCTCTTGCTCGAGCCCAAGAATCTTCTTCTGGCCTTCGGCGAGCTCCTGCTCGAGCGCAAGGATCTTATCCTTGCCAGCGGAGGCGTCATCCTTGGCCTGGCGGGAGCGCAGTTTTTCTTGCTCGAGCCCAAGGTTCTTCTCCTTAGCTTCGGTGGCATCCTTCTCCGCCTGGCGGCATCTATGCACAAGCACGTTGTCCCGAGCCTTGAGGTCGCCTACACGCTGCTCAAGCTTGGCTATCTGGGCCTCATGCTCAGCGTACAGTTGGGCCACGGTCTCGGGGATGACCATCGCCGCGTCGAAGTCCTCCAAGGTCTTCTGAAGAAGCTACAGGCGGGAAAACTTCAGGCGCCGGCCCTAAGACCCAAAGAAGTGAGAAACTGCGACGATAGCAAAGGAAGCATCCTCACCTGAGCAACGCCCGTGCTGAGATTATCCTGGAAGCGTTCGGTAACTTCGCGCCCCCGAAGGTCTTCAAGGCTCGGCAGGGGGCTGGAGACTTCCCCAGAGTCCTTCCAAGAGGGCAGGCTGACGAAAGACGACGAATCATCCCCCCGAGCACGAGGTTCGCCCTGGGGCACCACGCCTCCCTCCTGAGCAACGCGCTCGCTCAAGGTCTTCTCGCTGTCCGCCCGAGCATGTTGTTCGCTTGGGGACAGCGGGGCGTCCCCCCGAGCATGCGATTCGCTCGGGGCAGGCGCCGTCTCATCCCGAGCATGTTGTTCGCTCGGGGGCTTCGTGCCTTTATCCCGGGCAGGTGATGCGCCCGGAGACCCCGAGCCTTCTTGGGTAGCTTTTTCGCCCAAGGCTGCGAGGTCAATCTTCTCCCCTCCTTCTACGCTCTCCGTGATGAGGGGGCAGGAAGCCCGCCTGGGGGAAGCGTTCCCTCCGGGGCGGAGGGGTCCACCTCGACTTGGTCATCGGCGACGAATTTCTCCACCGCCTCCACACCCTCGGCCATCACAATGTCGGCGGCATCGACAAGCACCCCCGCTAAGACACGATCAAGGAGCTCGTCAATCATTTTGCGACAGTTCGGAAGATCCTACGAGCTATTTCCTCCACATCAGAAGAGTGGGGTTAGCTCGAATACGCGAAGCAAAGGGCGAGGAAAGGAAGATAGAGCGAAATTCGGGGCTCACCCTTGGCCAGGTCCTCGTTGTCACCCACGGATGGGTTGGCCGCCGCAACCACAAGTTTGGCCTTCTTCTCCGCGACGCTGCTGATCTTCGCCAGGAGGGGGTCAACTTCCTCCATGTCAACCGCCTCCAGTGTCTTCCTCCTCCTCACCGACGGCTGGGTCCCTGAGCTCCGTAGCCTACCGGGCCTCGGTGACTCTGAAAGTGCATCTAGGCACTTTTGTTATTTTGGTGATTAATAACAAACGCATATAATGACAATCTATGTAATTGAGTAAATGCTTAACTTAGTGCTTAACAAATGACAAACCTCTAATGTGATTATATTGCTATGAGACTAACATGTTATTGCCTAGTTGAGTATCAGTCTCATCTATTTAGAGGAAAATCAAGTGGGATGGTTAAGCAAAGATAAGGTATGCAATTTTGGTATCTCTTTTATATTTGTTATTGCATTCCTTTTGTGCAAATGCATAGTGAACTCCAAGTTGCATGTTGATTATATATATGCACATTGGTTCATGTCATATTTATTTGTGCATATATATTCATTTGAGTTCATTATGTGCTTTGTTTTTAGTATGCATGTATTAAGCGGAGTTAAACTTCATATTGCTATAGATTGTCTTGGTGCATGCATGTTTTAGTTGTGTATCTTCTCATGCACCTCTCCTAGTGAAGTTTAATCTAGAGTTGGATCACATATTTACTCTTATTCCAAGTATTATCTGCACATGTAAAATTCGTGTATATTCTATCATGTGCTTCATTTAAAGTAAAGACTGTGATCCATGCCATGATTTAATTGATTCATCATATTGGCGATTATCTCTCTAGTGCATATAGATCAAATTATATATTCATCATGATGCACTTAGTAGAGAACATTTCTTATGTCAAATGTTTCCATGTATATTGTGCTTCTTTATATGAAACACTTGTGGTAATCAACTGCTCACAAATATCAATTTCTTCATATCTATCGAGCTTTTGGGACTAATGCTTTTCATGAGTGGTTTGGAAAGAATTAGGTCCCGTGTGTGCATGATGACCAAGGTATCTTGAAGGATGACCGTTAAGCCGAGGTCAACAAGACGGCGGTGTCACCAAGAGTTGAGGACTAAGTCAAGATCGACTTGGCGTGGAGATCGTCAGAGAGGATGATCAAGTCAAGGTCGATAGGACGAGAGTCTCATGAGGTGAATCGAGTCAAGTTGGACAAGGCGAAGATGTCATCAATCATTTTGTAAAAGACATCATGCACATTGCATCCACGGAGAAGACGGCATGCGGATTGAATGTAAGACTTGTATTATCTTTGATTTAATTTGAGTCTAAGGATTGCCGTACTATTAAGAGGGATGCGACGTCGAATGACTTTTAGATGTGTCAAGTGCTCAAATGATCCATCCTTGTGAAACTTAGAGAGAATGTGGAGTTAGTGGTGTCGGAAAGTAAGAATTGTAGATCTCTCTTGGATTCTTTGTGAAATCTGGATTTATCCTTTGAGATTTGGGTAGTGAGACCTTGTTAGTTGTGTAGCCCTTGTTCTTAGCTTTCAATAGAGTCCAAAATCACTAAAATCGGAGTCCGGAGTCAAAAGTTATGCTCGTTTTCGTCGGGCTGCTCAGTGCCAGTTCGGACTATCCGAAGATGGACTCGGACTATCCGAAGTGAGTTCGGACTATCCGAACATATTTTCGGATATTCCGAGCTGGATCTCTCTGTTAGCCATATCTAATGGGTTCGGACTATCCGAACTTGAGCTCGGACTATCCGAACTGAGTCGAACGTTGAGGAAAACGGCTAGTTTTTTGGAGCCTCTATTTATACCCCCATCCATCCCCATTTGTGGGGGGCTGCAACTATAGTGATTTGAGGTGCCATACCCTTGTTCTTGAGCCCCCTAAACACCTCTTTACCCTTAGATCTAAGTGATCCCCTTTTGTGTGAAGGGTTGGGAAGAGTTTGAGGAGTGAGGTGTTGGGTTGAGTGATTTGAGTTGTTGAGCACTTGATTTCATCTCCAAGCTTGTTCTTCGTGAGCATTTGTTACTCTTGGAGGTTGAGGACTCCTAGACGGCTAGGAGGTCGCCTATGAGCCACCGGAGCTTTGTGTGGTTGGCCGTAGAAAGTTTGTGAAGGCCAGATTCCGCCTCCGAAAGGAAAGGGATCAAGAAGTGAAGCCGGCGAGTGCAAGGTGCAACACCGGGCGGCTAGCGGGTTGAAAGAGACCCCCCGTGTCTTGGGTGACCGGGCCGCCGGCGAGTGCAAAGTGCAACATCGGGAGGAAAAGGGTTGAAAGAGACCCCGGCTCAAGTGTGACCGAGCCGCCTCAACGGAGACGTAGGATCCCCTCAAGGATCCGAACTTCTGGTGAAAAATCATTGTCTCCAAGTTTGCTTCTTACTCTTACTTTAGTATTTGATTTTGAATCTTGAACTTGCCCGATCTACTTTTCTATTGAGTTTTCCGTTAGATATCGACTTGTTTCAAGTATTCTATGCTAACTAGTTTAATTTGGTATGTTTAATATCCCCCAAATAGCATAGATCTATATTTGCGAGCTATGTGCTCTGGAGCATTGGAATATCCGAATAGATTTTGGATTATCCGAATCAGTTCGAATATCGAATTCAACCTTGGACTATCCGAACTATTGGACGATCCGAGTATTATTCGGATATTCGAAGGTTCTATATTCCGATGAAATTTAGTTTTAAATTTTAATTCGCCTATTCACCCCCCCTCTAGGCGACATCCCCTGTCCTTTCAATTGGTATCAGAGCTTGGTCTCTCATTTCATTAGACTTAACCGTCTAGAGAGTAAAGGATGTCGACTAGAGGATTAGAGCACTCACATGATCCACTTGTGCTAGATGGCTCAAATTATGCTCATTGGAAATTAGTTATGACTTCTCATTTTAAATCCTTGAGCCCCCAAATATGGTGGATCGTAGATGTCGGCTTTTCCTCTCCATTGAATGAAATTAATCCAACTGAAGGAGAGATGAAATGCATACATCTCGATGCTCAAGCTACTTATGCTTTATCTTGTGTTGTTAGCGATGAAATTTTTGATAGAATATGCAATCTCAAGAGCGCTCATGAAATATGGATAAAGCTTCAAGAACTATTTGAATCATCCACTTCCATTGAGGATTGCATTGAGGAAGAGATGTCGGGAGATGAAACCTCAAGCTCCACATCAAGTGATGAAGAACCGTCATCTCCATCGACCTCAACCTCCGCCTCAAGCGAGGATGAAGATTCACTCACATCACTAATCCGTTGCTTCATGGCAAAAGGTAAAATTGAGGTAAGTGATGATGATGATGATGATGAGCTCTCTTGTGATGAATTTATGAATATGTTAAAGGAGCTCAATGAATCTCTTGGGAAGGAGAAAAAGAAATATAAAATTTTGAAGCTTGAACATGAATCACTTCAAAATGATTATAATGTGCTTAAAGAAAATCATGAATCTCTCCTTCTCAAAGAAATTTTTAAGCCGAAAGTGGATATAGGAATCTCATGTGATTTAATTGATGAAATGCCTTGCATAAATGTTAATACTAATAATTCATCAAATAAATGCATATCCACCTCTAGCAATGATTTACCTTGTTGCTCAAATTCTATTGCTACTACTTCCTCTATGCATGTTGAGACTAACCTTGTAGAGGAAAATAAAGAGCTCAAGACCCAAGTCATTAGATTAGAAAATGACTTGAAGAGGTGCGTAAAAGGAAAAGCCGTTCTCGATGAGATCTTGAGCAAGCCAAGGGCGCCTCAAGATAAGCGAGGACTCGGCTATATCTCCAAGAGGAAGACTAGCAAGACAAGGCATAACGAAAGATATTCGAAAATCATCAAGTGCTTTGCTTGCAACAAGAAGGGCCACTTCGCCTCCATGTGCCCAAACAAAGTGGAGATCAAGCCACAAGCATCAACTATGAGGCAAACCGGCAAAGAGCAAGTTAAGAAAAAGAGATGTTCAAAGCCTACTTGCTACAATTGTCGGGAAAAGGGACATATCGGTAAGGATTGTCCCAATGGTATCATCCCTAAGCCTACTCATCATTTCAATGATTATTTGCTTAGGAAGGACAAGAATGGTAATGCTTTTGCCAAACTTGTCAAGTCCCCTATGCTCGCTCAAAATGATAATGCTCATTTGCATAGGAAGAGTAAATCTAGAAATAGATTTGCTAAAATTGTTAGGACTCCTAAGCCTACTCAAAGCAATTCAAATATATTGCTTAGGAGAAATAACAATAGCAAAACATTTGCTAGATATACTAGATTCTCTAAGCCAATGCATAATTTTAATAATCATATGCTTAGAAGAGATCAAACTAGAGATAGTTTTGCAAAGTATCATTGTCCTCCTAAGTCTTGTTATAAAAATACCAATCAATTGCCTAGGAGGAATAATTATCGCAAACCTATTCCTAGTTATGTTAGTCTTGTCAAAAATATCAACATTAGGACCATTTGGGTTCCTAAATCTATTGTGACTAACATTGTTGGTCCCAACAAGGATTGGGTACCAAAAACCGCCTAAAAGATTTTTAGGTAATATGAGATGGATTGGACGTTTGGCTTCTTCAAAAGGGAAGAGGACTTCATCATTTGCAAAATGGAGCCAAGCATGAGGATGACCACTTCAATCTTGAGTCAATACCATCTCGACTAATAAGTATTTAAATTGATTCTTATAGCTTATAGCCTTGTGTAGGTTATATTGCATTATTCATGAAAATCAATTTAGATTGCTTGTTATATGCTTACTCATACTTATTAGTTGTTTTGATTGCAATCTTGAGCAAGTTTGGGATAGTGGCACATTAAGGGGGAGTACTAAATCATAATCATGTATATCATGTCCCTACATGTGCCCATATTTATATAAGTGCTATTATATATTTTCAAAATCAAGCCATTTAGCCAAAAGTCAAAATTTTGTATACTATTAGTATTCTTGTGAAAAACTAATTGCAAAATGTATACAAATGTATTTGAAACGTTTTTCAAAGGTTTTGGCTTCATAAAATCTATTTTGAAAAGAAAATGAGTTTCATGATCCAAAATCTAGATAGTAGTATCTTGTTCTGGATTTAAACTTATAATTTTCATAGAATTATATGTAAAATGATTTTGAAAGTAATCCCAAAATGAAAAACCTAGAGTTGGTCATCCTTAACAATTCTTGTGTTCAAAAGATATTCAAAAAACCAACCTAGCAAAAGTTATTTGATTTTGAAACTCGCCGAAAAACTATATTTGACCCATATTGGTCACATTTTAGCACATTGTGAGTTTTACCCCTTGGACCGGATTCTTAGCAATATCTTGGTTCAAAATGGTATTTTAAACTCATACATGCCAATTCCAACCAAATATCTTCTAATTTGCTTCGTTTGATACTTTTTGGATTAATTTTGAAAGCATATGCATGCATATCCTTCATATGAGCCTTTTTGGTCAAAAGTCAAAATTTTTGTTTAAAAGGCCAATATTTGTGAAAATCTTTATAAAAGTTCTCAAATATGTATTTCAAATGTTTTACAATGCTTTCGGAGTAAAAATTCTTAATTTAGAAACAAAATAGCAAATTTGGCCACAAATGGATCTTATAGAACCTTGATTTTGGATTAAATGAAATATTTTCATAAGTTAAAATCTATTTAGTTTTTGAAAAAGTGGTCAATACAAAACTCGTAGGGTTGGTCATTTCAAGCATTTCTTTAGTTCAATGTTTTTCCAAACGACCAACCGTTCGAAAGTTATAACTATTTGAATTTGGCCAAAATCATTCATTTAACCCAAAATGACACATTCTTGCATATTGTGGGTTTTGCTATTCGAGTTGGATTTCTTCGTGTTTCATGGCTTGAAATAGTATTTCTAACTCATACAAAGCTATGAAAGTAGAAATCTCCATGAAATCCAAGCCGGATTGCATTTTGAGCATTCGAAACAAATCGAACTTCTCTTTATGCCTACAAAGCGCAATTTATCATATCTTTTGAAAGAAAATTCCTTTTGAGGAAATTCTTTTTGAGAAACCTTCTAAATAGTTCAAAATTCATTTCTGAAAATTTTCAAATCATTTTGACTTTATTTGAAAAAGTTTTGACTTTTCTTCTCTTTGATTGAAAATCATATCTACAAAGCAAAATTTGGCATATCTTTTGATTGGAGATTGCTTTTTGGAAAATTCTTTTTGGAAAAGTTTCTTATAAGTCCAAAGTATGTTTCTGCACAATTTCAAATAATTTTAACTTCATTTGAAAAAGTTATGGCCTTTTCTCTCTTTGATCAAAAGTCTGAAAATTCAGACTTTTGCATGTTTTTGAGCTAATTTGTGATTTTTGTATCTCCAAATTAAATCATAATTTGAGGGAAACATCTATGTAAGATTTGATCCTCAATAGTTAGTCTACTATGTCAAATTTTATCAGATTTTTTAGACGTCATCTGAGCAGTTTTTCAGCTATCTTTTGAAGCCTAAATGAAATGTCAAAATCTGAAAATCTGAAATTCTAGTTCATTGAAATCTTTGTGGTTTTCATATCTTTAAATTGGTTTCAATGTAGAAGAATCTCTCAAAACAAAACTTGAGCATATTTAAATGTATTAGTTCCATGATATAGCTTATAATCCTTTTGGAGCTTGTTTAATCAAGTTTTGTATGTTTGAAAAAAAGATCTCCTTTTGGTTATGGCATTGTATTAAATTGATCTTTAATTGACATATAGCGTTGGAAAACCTTATCTTGCATATGGAGTTCATATCTGAATATTTTCAAATTTATTTGAACTCATTTGCAAAAATGTTGACTTCTTTTGACTTTGTGTCAAAATCAAACCTCCAATACTTTTAATGGCCTAATTTTTGAATAGAGGGTGATATTTGAGAAATTCTTTTTGGAGAAGTCTCTTGGATGTCCATGGAACATTTCTGCAAAATCTTATGACTATTGGACTTCATTTGATTAAGATTTGACCCAATTTCAAAATGCTCAATTGGAGCTCGGACAGTCCGAAAATGCATTCGGACAGTCCGAAGTACTCGGATACTCCGAAGATTTATTCGGACATTCCGAACGGAAATTTTCTAGTTCCAACAGAGAGGGTCTACTCGGACATTCCGAGGTAAAGCTCGGACATTCCGAGGTTTAGGTTTATTGTGGGGCTGTTTTGTGATTTTTGTTTCTTCAAATGGGTTCATAATCAGAGGAAAGTCTTATGACATGTTTTGATACTCTATAGTTGGACTTCATTGTCTAATATTTTCAGAATTTATGAACCTTGTTTGAACCTTCTTTCAACCCTGTCAAAAAGCTTAAATGGAATGTCAAAACTGAATTTTTCAGCACATTGCATTTTTGAAATCTTGCCTACCTTAAGATGATTTGAGTATTTCCTTGTGATGAAAACTAAGATAACTCAATTTATTGCTCCATGGTTCATCTAAAACTATTTGGGAGCTCATTTGCTGTTGTTTTCATCCTCAGGACCATTTCAACGCAAGATTTCTTTTTCCGAAACCTTCGGTTCAGTATTCACTATTTTCAAGTTTTCGAGATTTTCCTTTGCTCAAATGAATTTTTGGGCTTCACAGTCCTCGAAGAGAATTTCGAGACCGATCCTTTTCGCATTGATGATTTTTGCATTTGAGCAATGGTTTAAAAGGTATAATCGATTTTGTGCTGCTTTTTGAATCTTTTAAGATTTTGAGAGTTTTAAATCGGAATCTTGGCAAGCCTTTCAAGATGAAAACTAAGTGAACTTATTCATTGCTCCAAGCTTCAAAGTGGAGTATATCTATTTAAGTTTTCATTCCAATGAAAGTGCACTTTTTGGCTAAGTTCTTTTGGAAATTGGATTTAATTGTATCTTAGCCTCAAAATATTTCCTCTCTTGCATAACTCGGAGTTTATTATGGAAAAGAGGAAATTTCCCTTGTAACTTCAAGAGTGAGTTTGAATATGTTTTACCCATTACCTCTCTTACAAGTGGATGTCAAGATTAAATTTGAATGAGGTTCAAATATTTTCATTGTAAATTGGTATAATGAAATCTTCAATTGGTATCTTGAATTTTTCAAATTGCTTGCAAGTAGTATTATCATGTTTATCGTCTATATCATGCATGTTATACTTAGACATTATCAAACTAACTTGGGTCAAATTAAAAGATATTTGTTCCCGGAAATCGTGTGCTTGTCTATTGATGTTCAAGGTATTGGAAAAGGGGTCATCTTCGACGGTGGAATGAAGGAAATGGAGTGGAGCTCCATAGTCCGAGGGATCTAAGGCCGGGCGCGGTGATCATGATCGATTCGAACATGCGTTGGACAAGAATCGACAAAGGGACGTGTTTTTTTTGACCATATTCAATAATGTCTTTGCACACCATTATGCTAAATTGTCTTATTTTAAATGGTGTTGTATAGTTCAATTGGTATCATTAATTGGTATCTTTCAAGAGGTATCCTCTAATCCTAAATTGTTTTGAAGTGTCATCTAACTTGCATTTGGCATCATCAAGAATTAAAAGATACATATGGGTGACACATTGCAAAGAGGTATGCCCTTGATAAGTTTGTGAAAGTCTTGATTATGAAAGTGCATCTTATACAATTTTGATTCATGATCTTGTATACATCTTGTGATCATATAAGCAATTCCTTCTTGTGTAATCTTCTCTATATGATCTTGATGTTTAAAGAATAGATCTTCTCCATGTGAAATCATATTCATGTGTCATGTTTAAGTATTACTCATATCCTGTGAATCATGACTACTTTAAATTGGTATAATTAGAAACATCTATTACCTAAATCTTGGATATAATTGGTATCATATCTTGCCTAGATTTAGGGGGAGCATAATATCATTGCCCATGGTATTCCTAGCTCCTTATTTTTATTTTGTTCTCCCTAATCTTTTTATTGAGTGTGCAATCAAGGGGGAGAACAGATTTTATTGAATAAACAATAAGGATCTTTTAAGCACCTTTTGGGATTAATGACAAAGGGAGAATTTATGGATTTATCAATTGTCCCTAATCGATTGACAAAAAGGGATAATTTGTAAGTATGATCTCTTATTGTTTCTTCATGCTTGTTTTAATGCTAAATATCTTAATGTTGTCATTTGGTGCAATTGATAATAGGTTTGTCATAAATCACCAAAAAGGGGGAGATTGAAAGTGCATCTAGGCACTTATGTTATTTTGGTGATTAATAACAAACGCATATAATGACAATCTATGTAATTGAGTAAATGCTTAACTTAGTGCTTAACAAATGACAAACCTCTAATGTGATTATATTGCTATGAGACTAACATGTTATTGCCTAGTTGAGTATCAGTCTCATCTATTTAGAGGAAAATCAAGTGGGATGGTTAAGCAAAGATAAGGTATGCAATTTTGGTATCTCTTTTATATTTGTTATTGCATTCCTTTTGTGCAAATGCATAGTGAACTCCAAGTTGCATGTTGATTATATATATGCACATTGGTTCATGTCATATTTATTTGTGCATATATATTCATTTGAGTTCATTATGTGCTTTGTTTTTAGTATGCATGTATTAACTGGAGTTAAACTTCATATTGCTATAGATTGTCTTGGTGCATGCATGTTTTAGTTGTGTATCTTCTCATGCACCTCTCCTAGTGAAGTTTAATCTAGAGTTGGATCACATATTTACTCTTATTCCAAGTATTATCTGCACATGTAAAATTCGTGTATATTCTATCATGTGCTTCATTTAAAGTAAAGACTGTGATCCATGCCATGATTTAATTGATTCATCATATTGGCGATTATCTCTCTAGTGCATATAGATCAAATTATATATTCATCATGATGCACTTAGTAGAGAACATTTCTTATGTCAAATGTTTCCATGCATATTGTGCTTCTTTATATGAAACACTTGTGGTAATCAACTGCTCACAAATATCAATTTCTTCATATCTATCGAGCTTTTGGGACTAATGCTTTTCATGAGTGGTTTGGAAAGAATTAGGTCCCGTGTGTGCATGATGACCAAGGTATCTTGAAGGATGACCGTTAAGCCGAGGTCAACAAGACGGCGGTGTCACCAAGAGTTGAGGACTAAGTCAAGATCGACTTGGCGTGGAGATCGTCGAGAGAGGATGATCAAGTCAAGGTCGATGGGGCGAGAGTCTCATGAGGTGAATCGAGTCAAGTTGGACAAGGCGAAGATGTCATCAATCATTTTGTAAAAGATATCATGCACATTGCATCCACGGAGAAGACGGCATGCGGATTGAATGTAAGACTTGTATTATCTTTGATTTAATTTGAGTCTAAGGATTGCCGTACTATTAAGAGGGATGCGATGTCGAATGACTTTTAGATGTGTCAAGTGCTCAAATGATCCATCCTTGTGAAACTTAGAGAGAATGTGGAGTTGGTGGTGTCGGAAAGTAAGAATTGTAGGTCTCTCTTGGATTCTTTGTGAAATCTGGATTTATCCTTTGAGATTTGGGTAGTGAGACCTTGTTTGTTGTGTAGCTCTTGTTCTTAGCTTTCAATAGAGTCCAAAATCACTAAAATCGGAGTCCGGAGTCAAAAGTTATGCTCGTTTTCGTCGGGCTGCTCAGTGCCAGTTCGGACTATCCGAAGATGGACTCGGACTATCCGAAGTGAGTTCGGACTATCCGAACATATTTTCGGATATTTCGAGCTGGGTCTCTCTGTTAGCCATATCTAATGGGTTCGGACTATCCGAACTTGAGCTCAGACTATCCGAACTGAGTCGAATGTTGAGGAAAACGGCTAGTTTTTTGGAGCCTCTATTTATACCCCCATCCATCCCCATTTGTGGGGGGCTGCAACTATAGTGATTTGAGGTGCCATACCCTTGTTCTTGAGCCCCCTAAACACCTCTTTACCCTTAGATCTAAGTGATCCCCTTTTGTGTGAAGGGTTGGGAAGAGTTTGAGGAGTGAGGTGTTGGGTTGAGTGATTTGAGTTGTTGAGCACTTGATTTCATCTCCAAGCTTGTTCTTCGTGAGCATTTGTTACTCTTGGAGGTTGAGGACTCCTAGACGGCTAGGAGGTCGCCTATGAGCCACCG
Organism: Guadua angustifolia; assembly: GCA_036346375.1. NCBI lineage: Eukaryota > Viridiplantae > Streptophyta > Magnoliopsida > Poales > Poaceae > Guadua > Guadua angustifolia. Next base: position 27,830,583 of record CM070505.1, on the reverse strand, counting down.
GAGCTTTGTGTGGTTGGCCGTAGAAAGTTTGTGAAGGCCGGATTCCGCCTCCGAAAGGAAAGGATCAAGAAGTGAAGCCGGCGAGTGCAAGGTGCAACAGGCGGCTAAGCGGGTTGAAAGAGACCCCGTGTCTTGGGTGGCCGGACATTGGCGAGTGCAAAGTGCAACACCGGGAGGAAAAGGGTTGAAAGAGACCCCGGCTCAAGTGTGACCGTGCCGCTTCAACGGAGACGTAGGATCCCCTCAAGGATCCGAACTTCGGGTGAAAAATCATTGTCTCCAAGTTTGCTTCTTACTCTTACTTTAGTATTTGATTTTGAATCTTGAACTTGCCCGATCTACTTTTCTATTGAGTTTTCCGTTAGATATCGACTTGTTTCAAGTATTCTAGGCTAACTAGTTTAATTTGGTATGTTTAATATCCCCCAAATAGCATAGATCTATATTTGCGAGCTATGTGCTCTGGAGCATTTGGAATATCCGAATAGATTTTCGGATTATCCGAATCAGTTCGGAATATCCGAATTCAACCTCGGACTATCCGAACTATTCGGACAGTCCGGAGTATTATTCGGACATTCCGAAGGTTCTATATTCCGCTAAAATTTAGTTTTAAATTTTAATTCGCCTATTCACACCCCCTCTAGGCGACATCCCCTGTCCTTTCAGACTCGTTTGGGCTTGGCTTGGACCTCGGCCAGCTCCTCCTACAGCCTCTTCTGCTCGGCCTGCACCAGTCCTTGGGTCAAGCTCGCCTCCCCCTCGAGCAGCTTCATGTAATCCTTGCCGTAATTCTCCAGCCAGGCGTTCAAGCTGCTTACCTCCTTCCGATCGGCAAACTCCATATGCCGCACCACCGGATTACCAAACGAGCTTGCTCGCTTCTTAGTCAGCCGCGTAGTGGCCGGGGGCGGGGCGTTTCTCTTACCCCTTATGCTCTTGGTCCTGGCAGCCGGTACAAGTACTCTCTTTCCGCCCTCCAGGGGCTTGAGCGCGGCCACTGCCAACCTCAGGGCGGTCTTCTCCTGCCAGGAGGCAAAGAGCGTCAGAAGGGCTCGGGATGCTTTCCCCAGGCATGCATCATGAAGTAACTTACCGCGTCGCCCCGCTCGAGCACGTTCTTCGGGACTTGTCGTTGGCGCTCGAGTTCCTTGCCTTTGGGGGTGCCGAACATCTCTCCGACCCTCTTTTCCAACCAGTCGAAGCCCGGCGCTGTCATCAGTCGACAAGCAAAATCAGCACGGACCTGAGCGGCGGAAGCAACACAAAGAGTCTTCAAGGTCGTAAAGCTCACCGGAGGCGTCCTCGCGGGTCATGTCATCCCACCCGGCGATGTCGAAGAAGGGGTGCTCCCTCCTCCTTAGGGGGGACACCCTGTTCCTGAGGAAGTCGCGGACGATGTCTCGACCAGTCAGCCCCATATTCGTGAGCTCGCTGATCAGCATCAGGGACCGCTCCTCCTCGGGCGCGATGGGTGGGCACGGGGTGTCGGTGCTGGGCGCCGCCGCTTCGGTGTAGCGCAAGCTGCTTCCCTCCACCTTCCGCAGATAGAACCAGTAATCGGCCCAGCCCGGCACCGAATCCTTGAGGGTGAAGAAGGGGTACTCGTACGGGCGGTGGCCTCGCAGGCGAAAGTACAGAGCACCGGTGCGAGAAGTGCTGCCGGTGCGGAACAAAGAGTAGAAATGGAAGAAAAGGATGGCCGTGGGTGGAACGCCCACAAAGCCTCTCAGAGGTGCGCGAATATGGCCAGAATGAGGACGGAGTTAGGGTTCAAGTGGGTGATCTCGCACTCGCAATGCACGAGTACGGACTCTAGGAACTCACTCTCGGGCATTCGAAGCCCGTTGATGGTATACAGCTCACACGAAACCACCTCGTCGTCAGGCGGGCGCTGGAAATTACCTCACCGTCGGGAGCCGCCAGTGCCCGTGTCGAGTACCAAGTCTGGAGTACCCGAAGCCTCTCCGCGGTGGTCTTGCTCGCGCCGAACTTTGCCATGAAGAGAACTAGGGAAAGAAACGCTGGAGCGAGGAGGAGTTTTGAAAAAGTTGCGAAGCTTTTGGAATTTTGATGGCGAGCCGCAGGGGAAGAAAGGGTTCCCAAGTCCGTACCGGCTCGTATTTATAGGCGAAGAAGCCGAACGGGCCGAAACCTGCCCCACCCGTTCGCGAGCCGACGCGTGGCAATGCGGTTTTCAAAATTGTCCTGTAACGGCGCAGTTTCCGAAAACTGTCAGAACCGCACCCGCAAGGCTTCGCGGGGAAGGAACCGTCGTGACCCTTCGCCTCTGTTCTCGACTACGATCCTAACCAAGACCTCGGTCAAACGCGCTCGGCCTCGCTGGGACATGCTCGCCCCCGGGCACGGTTGCCCGGATACTGCAGTAGCACTTTGCTGCAAGACTTCTTGTCCCCGGGCATGGTTGCCTGGATGTTGCGGTAACTCTTCGCCGTAGGGTTCCAATCCCTTGCCAAGATTCTGGAGGCTTAAGGCGGAGGCCTCGGCAAGGCGAATCCCCCCTTGAGCCTCGGGGACTAGCTGTCGGGGATTGGATATTCGCGATATCCGACCATGGTATCCCGACAGCTTCCGAGCATGCCCGTGCTCGGGCCTTGTCCCCAAGGAAGATTTTCGGACCGCCCGACCGTCGGGCTGTCCCCCGTCCTCCGTCAAGCTCATCCTCGAGCGTACCTGCTCGGGCGTCCGCGACCAGACGACCCGATCTGCCGAATGTACCTTGAGCTTCGCCCAAAAGCCGGGCGCGACCCACGAGGGCGACATGGCATTTATTACGCGGCGGCTCGAGGGACTGCACGCCCACGATCCGCGCGCCCGCGATCCGCGCCCACTGTACCCACGTCGCGCTGCGCCCAGCGGGAAACAAGGAATTGGCGCTGCCCACGTCTGGAATAGTAGCACGCCCCCTGTAATAAATGTTGTGTCGGTTGTAACCCCCTATAAATACCCTCTCGCACGAAGGGTTCAGGGTTCGGTTAGTTCGACTTTCACCTCTTATTCCCACTAGTACGCAACACTTGTTCCGGTCGACCTGGAGGGTCATACTTAGAACCATCCAGCGCTCCTCCGAGCAAGCGTATTGTAATCCACCTTCACATAATAGTGCAATCACTGGACGTATGGTTGTTATCTCCCCTGTGAGAGGCTAGAACCAGACAAAAGAGACCCCTTGCTCGTTGCGATTGTCTTGACCACCTTGTTCCATAGCTCGGCAGGTCCTCGGAAGCTATACCCCCTGCGAAAAAGGGGCCTTAGGTTGATCCCTCATTCAACAAGTAAGCTCGGCGGGGGACCGGTTCCCGAATCGTCGACAGTTTCCTTTAAGGGTTGGAGGTTTCAATTATTAAAAACTAACTACTAGCACTCGTATATGAGACAAACTTAGCTTCTGTAGCCTCTAATCCAGGAAACAAGCTTGAATTCAAGATTTTGACCCTGCACAGGTTGTATCACTTTACCCATAGCGGCCCCATCTCTGAGGCTCCAGAACGTTTATTGCTAATCCGGTATTAGATCTCTAACCCTGTACTCGAGTAGGGAGCCTCACCTAAGTCATCCCACAACCCGCAAATACAATTGTACTCCAGCACCTCTGGTAGTACACCACAGACTTCAAATATACCGCCCACATCACCTTTCTTCCTCTATCATTCCTTCCTCTCGAGCGGGGAGCCACAGCTAGGTCATCCCATATTCATTTCATGGTCCTATTGGGTAATACTGGCATTTCTCAGCGCGACCTTAATTAACATATCCAATGTGGAGATCATAATACTTTTATAAGACAATCTTTTCTGACAGCGATTCATCTCGCTATGGTTGACTCTAAAAATATGGCTCATTGTCCAAGTGTAGATGTTTGACTTTATATTATAGCTTATGTAGAGGGCCCCACCGACACAGGCACCTCCTGCTTTTCCTGGTACCCTCTACCCATCATAATTATTTCTAATAACCAGTCCACAACTCCATTCGTGGACCTTAACTTCAACTCAACTATTTCCAAACCGCAACTCGGTTTCATTTACCATTTCCAAACTGCAACTTGGTTTCATTTACCATTTCCAACACCATAACATCATTCCACTCTTTATTTCCATTTCACCACACCACCATTATCCATATCTGATTTAACATTTGAATTCTGAAAGTAACTTTTGATGTAGTGATGATATGAGGATTATACGCAAGCATTGAAAATTATTTAGAAAGAGATGGTCAAAGAATCTTGCCTGAAATAATATTTGATGGTTCGACCTCACCCGTAGATGGATTCTGATTGGCGGGGGAGGGGGGGTTATGTCGAGACCTGAAACAACAGAATATTAACTAGGCCATCACGATTGATTGTTTTTAATTGGCGTCCAATCGATTATGATTTGCTGTTCAAATTTTATATTTGCACGAATTAAATGAGTTCACTTGACAATTTTTATACGATCCCCTGATTGATCAACAGAATCAACGCGGTTCACGGCGCAAATTATTTTTCTACTTTATCTTTTCTATTTCTACTTTTCCTCCTTTTTATCTTTTTTTATCTCTCCCTATTTTATTTTTTCCTTCCTTTCTCTTCTTCTTTGTCTTTTCTTTTTTTTCTTCCCACTCCCCTCTTTTTCTTTCTATGCATGCACTCTTCTTTTCCTTCGGCTCTATCTGATTTGGTCGAAGGCCTTCGGTTGCATCACCTCTAGACCCTCTCCTTTTTCCCTTGCTACTCCTACTCTCCCTTCCACCGGCTTCCTTCTCCATGCGCACCTCCCTCTCCTCCATGGTTTGGCGCCGGCCCGGCCGGACGCCCTCTTGCACGGCGCTGCGGCTCAGCCCGCCTCTGGCTCCCCACACGGCTCGGTGCCACTCCAACCAGGGATGGCCTTGGCCCAGTGCGGCTCGACTCTGCCCGCGCGCCTATGCCACTAGCTGCTGGAGCCGGCCCGTCGGTACCCTTCTCTGGCCGACGGCAGTACAGAGCGCCGTTACCCCTTCTTCCCCCTCCCCTTCTACCTTTATTGATGCTAGGGTTTCTACCCTCTGATTTTCATTTTGTTGCACATTTTTCTTGGGATGATTTATTGCTTAAGAGGAGAGGTTCTAATGATGAATCGTTGGGGTGGCACTAGCATAAGAACAGATGCTATGCTAATGGTTTTTCCCCATCGATTGAGAACCCTAAGGGAGGCCCGATCTACCTCCTACACTACCCCATTGACTGCCCTATGCCCCGATCTACCCTCTGCATGTACAAACATGCACTGTAGCTATTGCTATGGAAGTAAAAATGCACCTGGTTGGTTGGGCTAAGCACTGAGGTGGGTGGGATGGTGATGAGGCAGGAGAAGTCTTGGGTCTTCTAGCTTCAGGAGACCTTCCCTCCTGTTCCGGGGATCCTCACCTTCTTCTTGCTTTGGGGGTCTCCTCTCCTTTTGGATACGGCCGCCACTCCTTCTTCTGGACCCTTATGCGCCTCCTCCTTCTAGCCTCCTTCTGGCTTTGGTTGCTGGATGCTGGTTCTTGGTTTTGTGTTGAAGGGAAGCAATGGCTGTGCTCTTGTGACTCTTGGTTAGGGTTGAAAACGGTTCGGATATTTTCCAACCGATCCGGATATTTTTGGATACGGATTCTGTCAGATAGTATCGGATCAGATACGGATACGGATATTTTTTTGTCGGATACAGATACGGATTCGGTAGCTCATTATCCGTCGGATACGGATACGGATTCGGATAATCCGGATAATGGTGGGTCGGATATCCAAATAGACATATGGGCTAGGCCAAGACTACTCTTCTGGCCCAAAAGGGTTTCTTAATTTCAGAATTGTTTTCTAATTTAATTAATCTCTAAAGCAAGTTTCAATTATTAAATTTAGGAAACCAACTCCAAAAATTATGAAATTTTTTTGACAAAGTTCCAGTAACAATATAACATTTAAAAAAATTATTTTCAAGATTTTATCATATTTTAATTTTTCTCAAAAATTCAAAAACTCCTATTCTTAATTAGAAAATATATTAAATAAGTAGCTAAAAATGCATAAAAACTCATAAATACATAATTTATTATTTTAAACATAATTCAACTAAGAATATAAATCTTGAGTCATTACATGTAAGTGTTATATACTTTAGTATTATCAAACTTTTAGTGTGTTATGTGTTTGCTTCTATTTGTATCTCTGAGCAAGGATTACCTTTATTTTGTGTTTTAATCTATGTGTATGATGAACTAATTATATGTGTGTGATAAACTAAACCTTATATAATTTTATTTGCAACATGGTATCTAACTATTGTCAAGTGAATGAAAATGTTTACATTTGTTCAATTTTCAATAATATTTTGATCAAATCAATTAGTTATGTGTTTCTGTTGATTTTTTATGTACAATTTAAGGGCTTATCATGTTCCGATAAATATTCGAAACCGTATCCGATTCGATTCATATTCGATCCGTATCCGTATTCGATACTATCCGTATCCTTATTCGTATCCGGACTATCCGTATCCGTATCCTCATCTGAGAAAAAAATATGAAAACAAATATGATAGAGTTATTATCCGTCCGTATCCGATCTATTTTCACCCCTACTCTTGATTTGTGTGTGTATTGGGAGACAATAATGCAATGGGTGGCTTCTAGTTGGCTGGATCGGCTGGCTTTATTGACTTGGCAAATTGGCAAAGGACTATTTTGCCCTTGGACCTTCACTGCCCTTTGTTGGTCCTAAGGGCACTACAGTCATTATCAACTTATTTTACTAACGGTACCCACATATTGTACCAGGTAAGTCTAAAGCGCTGAATGATGAACCTCAAAAATAGCGAGAGGCGCCTATTTGGGTCCCGGACAGATCGGATACCTTGATGAGTGATATCTTTCACTGCGGGACTGACGGCACTCTCTAATCCTTACATTTTATTATCTTGCCTAATCATATTTTAATATTTAATTAATTCTTTAATTAAACTAATAACCCCCGGTTTATCACAGCTAGTTATCAAATAGTCAATTTTCCCCTCCACCTTTTGTTAGTGAAATGTTAACACAGACTATATGTATATAAGCTTCCAAAATCTACCAATTGAGCTCTGTTTTCCACCCTGTAGCTCTGTATTTTTCATTTAGTTGTCATTTTTGGGTTGGCATTTTATAATTAATGCAGATATGGTGAGAATGTGCAGAACTAAGAAAGGATGGTTACCCCTGGAGTATGTTTTCATCCGAGCAAGATAACGAACAAGAAGGTATAGCTATATATATTTTTTTTCACAGACCTCTGTTGTAAAATATTGTATTCTTATTGTCCCTCTGCTAAATCTTTCCATATTTATCTGTGCAATACAAGAACTGAACGATAATTTACTTCTTATGAATTTTTGAAGACCAGCCACGAAAAAGAATGGGTTGCATCTGCCCAGCTAGAATCATCAGAGGAAGTGAACAATACAGAAAGGTAACTCTATTTTTTTATTACTAAAAGTACAGGTATGATGAACAATATGTGGTCACTCCTTAAAAAATGGAAAGTCCAATTTACAGGGAGATTATTGCTGAGGAGGTGGTCTGCAAGGAGGAAGACAAAAGGGGGTTTATGCCTTCAGATATTGATTTCCCCCATGAAAAATCACATGTGAATGAACCTGGTAAGCCTCACCTGATTGCTCTCGATTTTAAAGATTTAGTTACTCTTAGAAGAAAGCTTTGTGATATTTTGTGCTTTACAAATGACTGAATATTAAGGGCATTTTCTCATCATTGCTATGCAACCTTTGCCAATAGGAGAATCTGATTTCTGGTTTGTCAATCTGACTGTAAAATTGCAATGCAACCTTTGCCAGTTGGGAACTTACCTCATGGTTGTCAATCTGATTGTAAAATTGTAACTCTAGCTGGTTTGACTCTGAACATGTGTAGCCAACGCTACTATTAGACCATCCTCTGTGTACTGCAATACTCTAGTACGTTTTCCAAGGAGCGCATGGATGGAGGCCAATGGCGAGAAGGCTGCGGATGGAAAAACGTCTCAGGTTTTCAACGTGTACCTGTTCCTTATGTTCCAAGTTTCCTGAGAGCTAGTACTTCAAGGCTAGCTTCGGAGTATGGCTTTAAAGCATCTCTTTTCTTGGCAGTTGCTGTTCCTTCTATTCATGTTGTAGCTGCCTCTTTTAGAAAAAGAAGTCACTTTATGTAGCTGGCTTAGAATACTATGGTTTCAATATATGAAATCGGGGGTTCTTTTCCTATAAATATAAAAATATATATGACAAGTTCTCCTACAAGTTCTTCATCTATTTGTAAAATTAACTTGTGTAATCAATGTTTACTACAAAATCTACAAATCAATCGTACATATGCTAATTCAACACACAAACAAGCCTTCAGAACCTGCAAAGATATCTCAATGTCCAATGATAACCGAAATTAACAGTCATCCTCCCAAAAAGCCAGGTTGCCAAATAGCTTTAGAAAAACTACAATCATCAACTATAGTTGTTTTTTAGCTGAGAAAATAAAAAAAAGGTTTTTTTTAGAAAAGCTGCATCTCGGGCTTGAGATTCCTTGTGGGCGTCGGCGCACCAGTCGCTTACATAATCGACGTCGGTGGCGCGAGGAGGCCACGGTCGCCCTGGACAAGACGTATGGTCACACGGCGCTCGCGCCGCCGGGTGACCACCCGCCCGAGGTCGTCACGAGTCGCCCGTCAGCGATGCAATTCCACGTCAGCAGTCGCAATCACTCGAGCGACGCGATCGGTGGTGGCAGGAGCCATGCGCCCACCCCCGTGACACGGCCGCTGTCCCAGGGGCGGCGAAGGTCTGGAGGTGGGCGAGGACGGCGGGGTCGGCGAAGTTGATGCGGAGGGAGACGAGCAGCAGCATCAGCAACATTGTGGCATCCGCGCACGTGGCGCCGTCGGCCACTAGCTCAGCTCTATTAAAGTTGGGGACATATCCAGTGCAATCAGCACTTTTGTGTAATCACCGTGCAATCCAACTAAGAAAAGTTTCAAAAAATTCTGAAAAAAATCGTGGATATACATCTCATCTTACCCCATCTACATATAAAATTTCATGATCAAATTCATCCTATGCTTAAAGTTACAAAAAAGACAAATTTAAGGTGCATTTGAGCTATACAAGTTTGTCAGAAATTTATCTTTTTTATTACTCTTAACATAGGATGAATTTGATCATGAAATTTTATATGTAGATGGGGTAAGATGAGATGTACATCCACGATTTTTTTCAGAATTTTTTGAAACTTTTCTTAGTTGGATTGCACGGTGATTGCACCAAAGTGCTGATTGCACTGGATATGTCCCCATTAAGGTATAAGTGAATTGTTCACTTTTCCTCATCAGCTTAAATTTTTAAGTGAACTGGCTGGTACATTTAACTCAATATAGTATCAGAGTCAAGAGGTCTCAAGTCCAAATCCTGATTGGCGTAATTAAAAAAATAATTACAGCCCATTTCTATTTTACATCCTAGGCCTAAGGGAGCCTACACGTGAGGGGGAGTGTTGAAGTATAAATGAATTGCCCACCTTTCCTCATCAGCTTAAGCTTTTAGATGAAGTGATTGATACATGCAACTCAATAAACTCACAGATCTAACCTCGTGCTCACAAATGACTCAGAGCGCTCCTTTAGGCCCTATTTGTTTAGGTTTAGACTTTTTGGCTTATAACTTAAAGCCAACTTTTTAACTTAAACAGCTTAAAAGCTAATGGCTTTTGTATATAATAGAGGTGGGTAATTTTATCTAACTTTAGTGTTATTAGTCTAAAACCAACCATCAATAAACCAAAAAAACCCCCTCTCCAGCGGTTTTTGGCTTTTAGTTATATGAAGACTTATGACTTTTGAAAAGTCTAAATAAAAAATTACTCATTTGTTTAGACTTTAATTTTTTTTTTAGCTTTCTCCCTCCCTCCTTTCCCCTTTTCTTTTCTTACAACGAGATCTGCTTATTTTTCTGAGATGAGTTCTTTTGGAAGCATGCAGGAAGGTGCAGATCAGACGATCCAAGCGGCGTTGCAAGCGGCTTTGACCACGATGCTGGTATTGTCTCTGCCATTTGCAACTAGGGTATCGGGTCATGAGAGCCTGGCAAGTTATCGGCGCCATGGCAGGGCGAGGGACCGCAGAAGCGGGTACCGGAGCGTAGGAGGAGGGCACTGCAAGCTACGGTAGGAGCTAGTAAGCAGCGACAGCATGGTAGGTAGGGCTCAGGAATTGGCTGCCGTGTTGGCGTGCGTGACACCTCACTGCCGAGCCATAGTAGTGTGGCAAAAATCCTGCCACGATGGGCCATGCACTTGCTGCCGCGGTTGACTAAGCTCCCATGACTCCGGCCACTTGCCAAGCTCTTCGAACACGGCAGGTGACCTACCAAACCTTTTGCCGGTGGGGAGAGGGCCAAAATTTCAAATGCATATATGGGAGAGTTAGATTTAAAAATAAAAACAAAAAACACACACAAGCTAGATAAGCGATGGCTCTTGTGTTTCCATTGCATAACGGAAAAATGGTTATACCATGTCAAAAAATACAAAAATATAGATAAACTCTTTAGTATGCCACAAGTAACTGACAAAACTCCTACTCTAGATATTCGTCTCCTTCTGGTACTCCGCTAAAACTGGTGTAGACTTCTCTTTATCTGATGATTTTATTGTGGCAAGGGTGAGCACATAAAACACTTAACAAGTTGTGCACAGAATGTAAGACTTATTTCAAATGAATGGTAATATGGTTACTTTGTAGTAAAACAACATTTACAAATGGGTACAATAAATAGATTGAAATGGCAGTAAAATAAATATCAATGAATAATAACTTTCATGCATTTCTTAGGGGTAAACTTGGTACATAGTCCTAAACAATTTTTAAACTTTTCAATGGCACATAGTCTCTTTTTCCAAGTTTTATTTTACAAAATCTAACCCTTGACTGAAATTCCTGAGCATTGTCCATAACTGAGGATACACCTATCCGAATAGATTTACACTTTGCAGAGGTTATACACTTTACCCACATGATATGATCCATCTTATACTATCAGCCATAACATGTATCCATTGATATATGACTAAGAAGATTATAACAAAACCTTTTGGAGAATCCGTCTTAACACTGACCCTCCCGATAGGCCTGAACTCACTATTCTTTCTCTCACACAGAATAAAAGAATAGGAGGGACAGTTCGACAGATGTGAAACCACTGCACACACAAATTCCCCGTAACCGCACACTCAGTTTGGTTATCTTCCTGTGACATCAAATGTTAAGACTCGGTAACTTAGTTTGGTCCATCCCATTCTAGACATGTGGTTGTATAAGTAGCCCAGTTCAATGGTTTGCAAGGTTAAACCCTTAATTGACCAAGGCAAGACTTCCAGCAATACACTCATAGAACAACCTCACATTCACTCATAATTCAACATGTCAACCAATGCCACACAGGCTCACCATGGCTCACTTGCCATATGCCCTAGTCTAAATCATTTACACCCCACTTGATTATCATGCAATACATACCATCAACAACTCAATCTCATTGTATGACAACACATGACACACCTTTTTATAAACACGTTCCATATTCCATTAGCCATGTTTGGTTTTGGAATTTCAAAATGATGTCAATAACCTGTTGCATGGCTAAGTACACTATTCATGATCTAATCAACCCGCATTGACATCTATTAGCAACCAACTAATGATGAACCATCGTAGGGTGAAAAACAATCGTGGCATACAAATGACAAGGTAGGTATAATCCAATTGGGTAGAATAGCTAATTCTCAAATTAATTGAAAATAGTTCTAAACATAAAACATCATGCAGTAAATTTAAACAATATACCATCTTTAAAATTGGGTTCAACATTATCAAATTACAACTTGCCTTGGAAAAAGTCTTAATCTTGATATGGAAATTGATCTCAAATAAACGCTTCACCCTCAAATGATCTGGGCAGTCCAAGGGTCTTAATCTTGATCTAGAAATTGATCTCGAATCAATACTTTATCCTTGAACGATCTAGGCACTACGATGTCTACGTGAATCTAGATAGAATGCAAAATAATTGCAAAACTAGAGAGTAAAGAAACTCTAAAACTCAAATAAATTCACCATTATATAGATCTTAATTTTAAAAAAAATTTAGAAACTTGAATCACCTCGATCGGAGCCTATATGAAAAAGAACGGGCTCTCAAAAGATTCAAATAAAATGAAAAATAAAGAAAATGAGAAATTTTGAATTTTCCAAATTACTTTTGTTCTAAAAAACCCGAATGATGATGTCAACTTGGCGTCAGCATGGGATTTTCCTGAATAAAAAATAATCTAAAAACCCTGTTTCACTGACATGTGGGCTCTATGGTCTAGAGACCGAGTCCACAAATTTTCCTTGTGTTGATAGTGGACCGGATCCATTATCATCTGACCGACATTTGGGCCACTGATGCTAGCTCAGCAATTGATGTTGCAGCCCCTACGCAACCGCTAGCACTGACGTGTCCACCACGTGGCGCATACATGGCATCCACGTGGCGCCATGTTAGCTCAACGGTTCAACTCCTACCAGATGATGTCCTGCGATGAGGTCTACGGTGGCGCCTGACTGGAGACAAGGGCAATGACCCACCAACGGTGAAACAGTGATAGAACTAGCTGGGGAAGCATGGATCCAAATCTCCTCGGTACGACACACTCAAACCTGGCCCTAAGAAGCCAGGTTCCCGGGACGATGGGATCTAGGAACGGGAACGCGGAACGAGGGTCGACATTTTTTAGAAACATGGTACGAATGGGGTATACCTCCTCAAATTGTTTGTTCGATGTCCGGAACGCGAACCATGTGATTTTGGAACGAAAATGGGGAACGATGTTTCCAAAATGAGGAACGGGTTCCCAAGCCTTTTGGATCCTACCTTGCAGATCCCAGTCCCAGACTCGCTCTCTTCTCCCAGCTGGGGGAGGTGGGCTTCCTCGGCTTCATTTCGCCCTTTATTGGATGGGCCGGGCCAGCCCATCAAAGCGGCTGCTTCGTTTGTTCGAAACCTAGATCAGTCCAAGGGCATTACCATTTGTAGGCAGCAGGAGCACAGCGAAAAAAAACCATAACGCTGCTCACCAAGATGGGAGATGGCGATATCTTCCTCCGTTCGCCTCCACTTGCCTCCCTTCTCCCGCCGACCGGCCGCTTCCACCAACCTCCAATTACTCCACGCGGCCACCGCCGCAACATGCCGGTGGCTGCGCCTTCCAGTAGCCACCGCTCCACTCTGCCTTCGCGCCACGGACGATTCCGCGCGCCAGCCGTTCGACCACGAGTCCCATGCCGTAGTTGAGGAGGAAGGGGAGGATGACGAGGAGGACCAGCGGCAGCGCCTCAAGATCGTCGTCGTGGGGTTCGGCAAGTACGGTCAATTCTGGGCCGGACTCTGGTGCGGCAGGGGCACATAGTCCTGGTCCACTCCCGCTCCGACCACTCCGCCGCCGCGGCCACCCTCGGCGCGTCCTTCTTCCCCGACCAGCACGACCTCTGTGAGTGCCACCCCGATGTTGTGCTCCTCGCCACCTCCATCCTCTCTGTAGAGGTCGTCCTCCGCTCGCTCCCCGTGCACCACCTCCGCCATGACACCCTCTTCGCCGACGTCCTCTCCGCCGGACCGGAGCCGCCGGAGGCGTCGTGGGACGGCGCCCCTGTGCCTGCCGGTGCGACGACCTAGAGGACGGAAGCGGTGCGGGCGGGACGGCGTCCCTATAGATGCCGGGGCGATGGCCGAGTCGACGTTCCATCCTTCGAATGGTACGTCGTCCCGCTCGTTCCTGTTCCGCGTTTCGGAACGAGGTTCCCGGAAATGAGGAACCCCGCATGGTTCCGCGTTCCAGGCTTCTTAGACCTGGCCTCAGTTCCAGTAGAAATAGCTTGACAGAGGAGATCAATTCAGAGGAAAGGCAGCGGCGAGCTTCACAACTGCGGTGAACTCGAACTCTTCGACGAAAGCTCCTTGGTGAAATCTAATCAGTGGATAAGCTATGCAAGACCTTGAGCTTCCTCATGCAATGACTCAGCGGCTTTATAGCCTCGGAAAACACGTGCTACACGGAGACCTAGCTTAACACAGCGGTGGAGTCCATCTCCAATACGGCAGCGGCGTGGAGAAGATGCAATCCAGGCTAAACAAGCGTTGCGAATTGGGTGGTCACTAATGCATCAGAAACGACACAATCTTAGCTACTCATGCACGCGACCCGACAGCCTCCTATGCTAGGGTCCCAATCTAATCCGATCGATCTTGACCATCCATCTAGATCCAACAGCCACGATAGCTCGGCTGAATCGAACTGAGCTGTGTGGGAGAAATAGGTCGGGATGACATGGGTTGGTTGCTAGGGTTTCGACCCAAAGACTATTCCAAAGCTTTTTCAAACTATTTCAAATAAAAATAATTCTAGAAATTAAAACAAAGCCAAACAAATAGCACAAATATAAAAAAATTCTAGAAAATTCTAAAAAATATTTTAAAATATTTAGAACTCAAATTAATTATTTTTGTCAAAATTTCATATAGACTCTTCATATATTTAAATAATATTCATAATAAGCCTAATTCAAATATATTAATAAATTCCAAATAAATTTAAAAATTCTCAAAATACACAAAAATCATAAATAACAATATGAATTCAATAAAAACCAAAAATTGGGATGTTATAGGTTTCTACTATAAATATAGCATCCTATTGTACAAGAGAATCAATATAATAAAGGGAGAGAGTTTTGTCTCCCTATATCTTGTGTGTGCCCCATGATTGTCCTTGCTATTTGATATGTGTATTGTGCTTGATCTATATTGGTCATCATTATTTTACAACATGTTCTCAGCATGAAGCTCCATAAGATGCTTTACGATACTTATAGATGTTTCTATTAGATGATCCCAAGTATGCCTTTTATGTACTAGGAACCATGATCTTTCTAAATTAATTGCCCAAATTATTAAATTAAGAGACTCCTTTTCAAAAGAAAGGAATAAGTCTATTCGAATGGACAATGCTAGTAAGTTTACCTCTAAGGCATTTAATGATTATTGTATGGCTCTTGGTATTAATGTAGAGCATTTAATACCTCATATCCATACTCAAAATAGCTTTGCAAAGTTATTAATTAAAAGAATAAAACTTATTGCAACACCACTCATGCAGAATTTTAAGCTAACCACTAGTTGTTGGGACCATGGAATGAAATCTCGATGAAATCTTGTGAGATCTTTGATTTCAACCGGGAACGGGATACAAAATCCTGACTGGATAAAAAAGTTCAAAAAAAAATTCAAATTACTACAATAATTTTATCAAGATTTCACCAAATCTCACCAAAATCTCAGGTTGTTTGATCAGATTTTGAACGGATTTAGCTCAATAACTCTTAATAAAGTCATCTTCCATGAAAATTTGTTGAAAAAACAATTTTTTGGGACATCTAATAATTTCAGTAGAAACATTGTCAGATTTTTATAACATTTTACAAGCTTGATCGAACTATGAAAACTTTATGGTACTATCTTTAGCACAATAGGATCATCCAAAAAAATTTCAAAAGAATTTAACTTAATTTATTATCTTTAAAAAATAAAAAATAGAATAAATATAGTTGAGACAGTAAATTTGTCAGATTTTTATAAATTTTCTTGAGTGTGATCATAATCCAAAATTTTTATGAGATCTTAAGAATTTACTCATAACCCTTATCTAAAATTTTTATTTTTTTTTATTTACTCAATAAAATCTATGGATGCATTGAACTTTTATTGCTATCTTTCAAAAATAAAAAACACAAGGAACACAAATGGTACAATACCATTGTAAGAATTTTTGTAAATTTGATCATGAACCAAAATTTGTGCTTAATAATTTCCTCAACACTCTTGTATAAAATTTTTAAAAATTTTAACCTTTTCTTGGTTGCTCAATTAAATCTATCTATTGATCATCAAGCTTTTATCAAGACTGTAGCACTATCATAATTTTTTAAATTTTTTAGGCATGATAATCATATAAAAATTTTATGAAAACATTATTTATGCATCAGGACCATCCAATTTTTTTTAAAAAAATTCTAATATGTTTTGAACCATTTTTGACACAGTTAAAATTTGTTAGTCAACCTTTAGTAGTGCTATCCTACTATTTTAATTTTTTTTTGGCTTGACTATCTTCTAAACATTTTATGGGAATATTATTGATGCGTGAGGACTATCCATAAAAATTTTCAAAATGTTCTAACATGCTTTGCAAAATTTTTCATTTGGTTGAAATTTTATCAGTCAGCCTTTTATTATGACAGTAGCACTGTCAGAATTTTTTAAAATTCCTCAAGCTTGATCATAATCTGAATTTTTATGGAAACATTAGTGATGTGCTAGGACAATTCAAAAACAATTTTAAAAAGTTTTAATATTGTTTCAATTATTTTATGCTCATTTGAATTTTGCCAAGATTTTGGCATTTCTAGGCAAAATTTCTGTAATTTCGATGAAATTTTGGTTTAAAAATTCTGGATTTCAAATTTTCTTTTTGAATTTTGATCGGATTTTGTCAGAAATTCTGAGATTTTGCTAAAGTTTTGGATTTCTCCCACCTCCGAGATGTGAATCGAAAATGAAATTTGAAACCCTATTTAGGACCACGCAGTGTTGCACACTCTTATTTAATTCAACCTAGGCCAACTACACATCATAAATTTTTACTCTTTGCGGATAGTGTGTTGGAAGGAATCAAGTATTTCTAATCTGTGAAAATTTGGATGTGCTATATACGTGCCAATTCTACAAACACAGCGTACAACCATGGACCCTCATCGAAAGTTGGGGACCTATGTAGGTTATAAATATCCGTCAATTATTAAATACATAGAGCATATGGTAGGAAATCTGTACACCCTCGGTACACTAATTATATGAGGATAATTTTTTAGTATTAGGAGGAGAAAAGTACCACACCAAAGAACACCGAGAAATAGATTAGAATGTCACTGGCATTCAGTCCTTAGACCCACACACTATATAATTCAAACTTGGAGTTCCAAGGATTATAAATCTTTAATAAATAGTTAATAATTTGCCAGATAGCTTCATTAATCATAAGAGAGTGACAAGATCTCATATGCCTATAGTAAACACACTTGAAAGAGAGGAAATACCTAGAAGAATGTTGATCCCACTCTTACCCCTCATGATAAGAAGGGCGGGAGGCCTTTAGGTGTATAGAACTCAATTTCGTAGAGATGTCCACAGAAATAGAGAAACGAACAAATGAGAACACTACCAAGGAGAGTAGAAGAGCTCAACCTGTTGTTGAGAAAATTCCTAAAGTGAGCCATCATGAAGATGGTAACAGCATCCCTAAAGTGGTCCATCCTGAAGATGATAACCCTAACAAATATTTACACGTATAATTTAACACTGGAAAGTCGGAACGCCTAGACTCCATCGTTGTGGGAAATCACAAGGATCTGGAATAAATTAATAAAGAGATTTCCACCAATTTTGTGTATTCAGGTGAGTTGTATAAGATAAATGCTACAGTTGTCGACATATATTTTATCACAAAATTACTAGAAGCACATATATTAGGTCAAATAGAAAGAAGAAATTAAGGCAGAATTGCGCTCGCTTAATAAATGAAAAGTATTTGGTCCTATTAACCAAACATGTCATAAAGTGTTCCCTAAGACTCAAAATAGGTTTTTATCCGGAAGAGAAATAAAAATAACCAGGTGGTGGATATAAAACGGGGCTTGTAGCACAAGAGTTCATGCAGAGCGACATCGATTATAATGAAACTTACTCTCATATGATGAGTGGAATAAAGTTCTGATACTTGATATCAATGGTAGCAAGCTTAAACTTATCAATGCGGTTGATGGATGTAGTGATTGCATATTAATATAGGTCACTGGATACAAATATTTATATGAGTCCTTAAGGAGTCAAAATTCTAGATCTTAATAAAAGTAATCACAACATATATACCGTCAAACTGCAGAGATTGCTATATAGATTAAAACAATCAGGAAAAATATGGTCTAACCAACTTAGTGAGTTGCTCCTGTAGAAGGGATACCTCAATAATAATGATTGTCCCTGTGTTCATAAAGAAATTCTAATTGATTCTATATCATCTCAGTTTATGTTCTATATCATCTTAGTCTATGTCGATGATATAAATATCATCGAAACCACAGAAAAGATAAAAAAGCAAGTTCTTACCTTATGACGGAGTTTTAGATGAAAGATTTGGTTAAAATCAAATATTGCTTAGACCTGCAACTAGAGCATTTCCTAGAAAAAAATTCTATACACCAATCTGCCTATACCAAGAATGTATTAGAAAATTTTAATATGGATAAATCTCATCTTTTGAAGACCCCAATGGTAGTAAGATCCCTTGAAGATGATAAATACCCTTTTAGACTAAGGATGAAAAATGAGAAAATCTTAGGACTTGAAGTCCTATACTTAAGTGCCATTGAAGCACTTATGTATCTTGCGAATTACATAAGGCCTGATATTGCATTCACAATAAATTCACCAGCTAGACATAGTGTAGCTCCAACCAAAAGACATTGGATCGGGGTCAAGACTTTGTTTAGATACCTCTAAGGTATTCAAGATCTTAGATTATTTTACCAAAAGGACCAAGACTTAACCATGATGGGATATATGAATGTTGGGTATTTGTCTGATCCCCATAGTGCTAAATCTCAAATGGCTTGTGTTTCTTTGTGGTGGTACAATAGTTTTTTTATAGTCTTTTAAGCATACCTTGGTAGCACTTCTACCAAACACCCAAAGATTATAGCATTATATAAAACTAGGGCAGTAAGAAAAAGCTCGAGCTCGCGAGCTACTCAAGCTTGGCTCATTCTAGGCTTGGCTCAAGCTCAAAACGATCCGAACACAAGTTTGATCTCGAGCTCGTGAGCTTCACCAAGCCAAGATTGAATAACTCATGCAGCTCATAAAGCTTGTTACCGAGCTTCCTTGAGCTAAACTTACTTGAGCTTGTTACTGAGCTTACTCGATCTTGTTACCGAGCTTACCAAGCTTACCGAGCTTACTCAAGCGCATCGAGCTTACCGCGCTTACTCGATCTGAGCTCGAGCCTACTTGTTGAGACTTGAATATGAAAATCCGAACACTTTTTGTATTCTGCACTAGTCCAGGATCATGTTAGTACACACAGACTCAACATAGATGAATACTACAATCATACTCAACAATAATATAAATAAAACTTCATCAAAGTAAATACAACTTGTTAAACGACCTTATGGTGCACTTTACATGAGTATGCCGCACAGGGCTAAAACTGAAAAATAAATAAAATAGTAGTGAAAATAATATATTCATAGTAACCCTTCAATTTATCACAGACAACTGACAAGGTTTGCACCGTAGTTGTTCGCTTCCTCCAGAAACTTCTCGTAAGCAGGTGTAGCCTCTTCTTCAACTAGTGATTTATTGTTGTAAGGGGTGAGTACATAAGCACTCAATAAGTTGTGCACATAATACAAGTCTAATATACTATATGCATGGTTTATTCCAAAGGAATGGCTAACATAGTTATTTTGCGATAAAGCAGTATTTATAAAAGGATAGTATAGATAAATTGAAATAACAGTAAAATAAATAATAACAATAATAAATTTCTTAATTATTTCCTAAATAACCTGACTCATAACTTTAAACCAATTTCCACACTTCGGTAGGCATACAGCCTCCATTCCCACATTTATTTTAAAATAAAACTAACCTTTGATTGTGATCACCGAGTATTGCTCAATACCACGTGTATGGCGATTCGAATAGGTTTGATATTCCGCAGAGATTATACACTTTACCCATAATATACAATCATACACCACAAAGGTGAGTGATCATAACAAAGCCTTTCCAATACTCTGTCTAAACCCAGCACTGCCCTCTAAGGTTTCAACACTGATGGGACTAGTTACCACATTCAGAGCACCCTCTAGCGCCATGTAAGTCTACTGGTATACCCAAAACCCACACCACCACGATAGTACCAAAGTCTATACATAACAAATTAATCAGTTAGGTCTGTCCCATACCAGACATGTGGTTGTATGAATGACTCAGTTTAGATGCTTGTAAGATTAAGTCTTTAATTAACTAAGACAAGACTAACAAAAAATTTACCATTACCATCAATTTCCATTATCAAAAATATTACGACTGCCCAAATGCCATATTGGCCAACCATAAATCACAACTCTTGCCACTTGTCTCAGTCTAAATTATTTTACCACTCCAATTGTTTTACCATACACCACGTGCTATCAACAACATCAACAACATTGTGTGATAATACCTGACACACATATTCATAAACATATTCTATATTTCATTAAACAAGATTAACCTTTTCACATAAAATGATATGAATAACTTGTTGCATGGCTAAGCAAACTACTTACGTTCTAACTAACCCACATTGGTAATTAATAGCTACCAACTAGTAAAGAACCATACTAGGGTGACAAATGAAATATGACATAAAATGACAAGATAGATATAATTCAATTTTGGATGAATAGCTAATCCCAAATTAATTGAAAAAAGTATATATTTGAATTAGTATGCAATAGTTTAAAACACTATAACTTTACAAACATGGGTTCAACATGATCAAAACACAACTTACCTTCAAAGAGCTCTGGATTCTACTCTGGAGCTTGATCTTGGGTTGGCTCCTCGCTTACGAATACTTCGGGTATTTCAACATCTACGCGAAAAGAGTAAAAAATAAATAAATACAAAAAATTGAGAGTAAAATCAACTCTAAAAATTAAATAAAATTCATCATTAAATAGAGTTCAATTTTACAAATTTTTTGAAACTGTAATCACCTCAATTGGAGTTCGTATGAGGGAGAACGCGCTAAATAAATTTGAAATAAAAGAAAAGTCTGAACATAGAAAAACCTGAATTGTTAAAATTATTTTTCTACTGGAAAATGAATTATGATATCATAAACTGAATTAAATTAAATCAAAAAATCCCATAGAGGCTGATATGTGGGCCCGAGTCGATAGACGGATCCATGGAATAGTGTGTGCACACGATGGACATGGTCCACGGCACTTCGTACGGTGCCTAACGTCATGGTTGACATCACGTCACCGACATCAGTGAGGACGCGTGGCATGAAATGGCGCTTGACACGTGATGGCATAGCGACTGGGTGCAGTGTGCGGTGAGATCATGACCTTCCGCGTTTGATCCGACGGCTATAGATCACTTTATAGGGCAGCGGCAAGGTGAAGCAGATGAAGACACGTGGAAAAATCTGGACGCTCCCTAACAGATCTAATGGCTAAGATACGATGGTGGTCTTCCAGTGAAGATCAGCAATGGTCGCGGTGGCGCACGGCTGGAGGTGGAAACGACGACTCACCAGGCGCCGTTAAGGCGGCGGTTTCGCATTAGAGCTTGATGGATCTGGCTAAGTCGATGATGGCGAGTTCAATAGTGACCCTGGCGTGAACCACAACATGGCAAACACTGAGCAACGGTAAGAAAAATATGGTAGAGATGAACCAAACTCTGGCGAGCAAGAACTTCATGATGAAAGCTCCTCGACCAGTGATTCTTGGGGAGAAATACGCACAAGCTGACGGTGATCCTCATGTGGGGTGCAATGCATTAAATAAGCGGCTCAGGAGGCGTGACGGTTGTGGAAATCATGGACGCAATGGCAACGTAGAGCTCCGTTCAGATACGGCGGCAGCACAATCCTGACTGACCATGTGTCAGGATCTGATGGATAACATTGCGCTATCACGTGGCTCAAGCGCAACCGTGCGATCAAAGATTGAAGGGCGCAGATGTGGGCGGCTAGGGTTTGGCGGCTAAGTTGGCCGGTGCGAGCTGGTGATGTAAGGGAAACAGGCTGACTGGGCTAGCCCACATGGGCTTGGCCCAATACTATTCGGAGGCTTTTAAAAATATCTACGAATAAAAATAAATCCTGAAATTCAATAAAGCCAAATAAAATAGCAAAATACCCAAAAAAATTCTAAAAAATATTTTAGGGCATTTGGAACTCAAATAAAATATTTTCAAAAAAACTTTATTTAAAATTTTCAAACTTTTAAATAGAATTTGACAAAAAGCTTAATTCAAAGAAATTCCAAGTAAATTAAATAAATTCTAGAAAATTCATAAAAAATGTCAAATGCACATTAAATATATAAAGTATAAAAATTGAGATGTTACACTACTCGAGCTTGGACTGAGCCAAGCTCAGGCCTGGGTTGAGACTCAGACCCCAACTCGAGCTCGGCTTGAGCTTTACTGAGCTCGAGTCTGAGAGCCCAAGTTTGCTCGAGCTTGACTCGTTTATAGGCTAATATGAAACCTCATGTGAGTGTGTTTGGCTAAGACGTGTAGTTAGCCATATCTAGAAGTCACATAGCATTAACACCATCGATATCCCTGCAATTATCTAAAAAGATAGTATCGTTTGTGTTGCACAAATGCTAATAGGTTATATAAAGAGAAATATCACGAAACATATTGCTCTCAAACTTTTCTACCCTTAGAAATCCAAAAGAATGGTGAGATAAAGATCCTGTAAACTAAGTCATGTGCAAATCTAGCAGATTTATTTATTGTGTTTGCCAACATTTAGTTTCTAAAGATGTGTTCACCGCATTGGAATAAGACGACTTAGGTATATGTAGATTTTAGATGGAGTAAATCTCCAAATTACGACCCTTAGCATGATCCTAAATATTACAAGTTGCATTCTTTTTTTCTTAGTGAGTTTTCCTAAAATTTTCTCATATGAAAGTCTTTAATGAGGCAACAAGTGTAACACAATGTACAAGCACAACATACTCTTTTCTCTATCTTTTTTTCCACTGGGTTTATGGGAGGAGTTTTTGCTGAGACATGTGCATTACACAGTATTCTCACAAGGAGGAGTGTTGAGATATGATAGGACTATGTGTCCTAGTTGTTCAAATATGTTTGGATCTTATCTCGTTGAGGACGAATTCAAATACATCTCTTATGGATTTCTACTATAAATATAGTATCCTATTGTACAAGAAAATCAATCTAATAAAGAGAGAGAAAGTTTTGCCTCTCTATATCGTGTGTACTCTCCGTGATTATTCTTATTGTTTGATTGATGCATTATGTTTGATCTACAGCGGTGGTCATGATTTTATAACAACTATAACCATTGTCCTATCTTTTTTATGCATGCATCAGGCATCTTTCCATGGTTGTTTCCACTGCAATTTTCATTTATTTTCCCCTGCTGCGCATTGTTCTCGTCATCCACCCGACGTAAAGTTGTCCTGGAGCAGTGCAGTTTATGGTGACAACATCAGATCCATTGGCAATGAAAAGGAGATGGAAGATGATGGGTGCTCAAGTGAACTCGCCTTTTTTCCGCTAGTGCCAAGCTTGCTTTTGAGCTCGTCGTCATGCATCTACACAGTTTTTGTTTCTTCTTCCTTTTTGTGCGTGCGCACGTGAGTTTCTACAAGGCTTTGTATGGTTTTTTACGTCTTAATTACATCATTACATGGCCCTGTACGGTGTTGTGGTTACTTTTTTTCGGCAGGTATTTGTGGTTAATGACTAGGCAAACACCGTGTCTATCTATCTATCTATTATTATCTTATTAAAGTAAAAGTAAAAGAAACCACAACATTTGCTCTTACGGGCTACAAGCTTCCATGTTAATTACAAAAAAAGAAAAAAAACATACAACGTTGATTGTTGTGGGTTCAAATTATAACAGTCTAAATTAAAAGATACAGTCAATGTCAGGCACAATACAAAAATAACTAAAATACAAAATAAAAATAAAATAAAATTAGCAATTTGATTTCCATATGAATTTCTATGTAAAATTTAGAATAAAAATTAAATAAAAAATTAGCATTTTGATTTATACACAATTCCTAAGTAAAATTCGGAATAAAATTAAAGAAAATTTAGCAATTAGATTTCAATTCGAATTCCAACAAAAAGAATCTAAAAGTAAAAAAAAATAGCAATTTTATTTCGATACATATTTG
This sequence comes from Guadua angustifolia, assembly GCA_036346375.1. Lineage (NCBI taxonomy): Eukaryota > Viridiplantae > Streptophyta > Magnoliopsida > Poales > Poaceae > Guadua > Guadua angustifolia. The sequence goes on along the minus strand of CM070505.1, from coordinate 27,806,423 downwards.
AAATTAAAATCCTGGATATCTGAAATTAAAAATATTGAATTTGTATATGAAATCCAATGAAAATCCTAAATAACTACAATTTAGAAAAAAATTAAATATTAGAATTTGGATTTGTATATGAATGCCAATGAAAAATAATTTAAATTTAGAATAAAAATCAAAGAATTACAATTTGATTTCCATACAATTCAAAAGTAAAATCCCTAGAAAACTAAATTTCAAATTAAATTAAATTATCAATTGAATTTGTATACGAGCTGCAATAAAAATAACTAAATTTTTTAATAACGATAAAGGATATAACAAGGATAGATATTAATGGAGACCATAAAAGAGTGCAATGGTGTCAATATGTCGTGCAAGAAGACTTTGACCCACAGGGAAATGAAAAGCGAAGGCAACGACAGTAGAGATGAGGATAATGTTAGGGCCATTGGTAGCACAGAGCGTGCCATCGCTAGTGAGAAAACCACAACATTGAGTTGGTCAATATCGAATAAGAGAGTGACTAATATGGAAAGAGGACTTCGAGTACATATAATATTATGCATGAGTATATACATGCATACATCCATATAAATAGATGTATAGCGAATAGGCTTAGGGCCACTGGAGAGGACATGACAGGAGTCCCCAGTAGGGTGGCGATAGCTGCATGTGTATGTGTGTTTGATGTCACAGTGATCAGCATTAAGCAATAACAAGAACGAAGTAGAAGTTAACTATGAGTATTGCATTAGAAGAGGTAGCAGCTTTTTTTTTTAGATGAAAGAAGAGGTAGTGATTAATAACGAATTGGGCATGTTGTTAGAGATTGAAGTAAAAAAATTGTGACCGCAAGAAGAGATAAAAGGTACACAATTCTGTGGGGGTAGCCGGTGTGCACATGATGCATTGGTATTTGCATGAGCAAGGTAGTCTAATACCTTGTAAACTAACAAGATAATGTGCCACACAAATAATCAACTTGCTTAGGTAAATAAGATACATGTGCACGCATACATTTTCGAAAAAAAAGTAACTAATGGATGACGATAAGGGTACATGATTTCATACATGATGGAGAGTTATCACGTTTCTAAGAACCTCAACAAATTACTATACTTGATGTTTTTCTTTCATCAAAGTTTAGACTTCAATCACGTTTATCAAGTTGTATTTTCCTTCCAGCTTCTATTGTTATTTCCAATGTTATTGATATATTAAAGATCTAAATATCCTACAAGATATATAAATATATTATCAAGCATCTAAGTTATCTTGTTGATATATACTATAAACTTCAAAATAAATCTAGTTGTGCAAATACGTGAATCACCCTTCTAGTTTTATTTACTATCGTTACTATTGGAGCTATTCAAAACGTACAAGCAAGGAAGATGTCACAAGATCAGAGCCTACTCATTTATGGCCCATATGGACTCAATCACTGGTCTAAAAAAACAATAGTACAGTCACTGGTCTAAAAAAAGTAGCTCACTGATCTTGTTTGCAAGCGTCTCACATAAGTGACCTTGGCCTTCGGTAACTTAACTCTGACACCCAGTTCCACTCTTGGCTTACGTTAACCAAGTTTAGCACGCAGTTTGCACAGGAGTAGCTTGCTGATCTGCGCTATGTTTTCTTCATCAGATGAGCAAAATGATTGAAGATTAGAGAAGACGTCAATTTGCTGCGACAGTGACAGTTTGGCGTATTCATCGCCAGCTCATCCACCTGGAAGGATGCCAACTCGTCGTACTATTGCCTGGCTGTGCCCAAGGAGTGGTGATCCTGGCCTGTGCCTTTCAGCTTTAGTTGGGTGCAGCGCGGTGTGCACTGCACGCCAGACATGAACAGGAAAAAACAGGTAGTTTCAACAACAAAAAAAAAAAAAGAGACAAAGAATAGGGTAATACACAACGGAAATGTTCTTTTATGTCGTCAGAAAAGAGTGAAAAAAATCATATAAAGATTTTTACGTGCTTGATTTGATATACATAATATCTCACAACTAGGGCTGTGTTTGTTTAAACTTTTTCTCTAGCTTAAAAGTTTAAAAGTTAAAGGCTAAACAAATGGGTGACTTTTTAATGGAGTTTTTTTTTTCCAAAAGTCATATATAAGACTTTGTATAACTAAAAGCCAAAACTATAGAAGAAATGTCTTTTTTGTTTATTGAGGGTTAGGTTTATACTGATACTACTGAAAGTAAGGTAAAATTATACACATTTACAATATATAAAAGTAGACTAATTTTAAGCAACTTAAGAAAAAAACTAGCTTTACACTATAAACTAAAAAGTCTAAATCTAAGTAAACAAGGTCTAGAAGATATATGAACGGTACAACTAAGATTCATATTGAAATGGTGTTCATCCCAAATAACACTGGTGAAAGTGGTTCTGTAGGTGAGCCATGAGCCTAACGTGTGGTGACTGGTGAGTAGAATCGTAGAACTTTAGCCTACACATGCAGTAGCACACTGGAATTGTGAACCCAATGGAGAAAAAGAAACCGAAAAGAGCATGCGATAAACTGTGTGATTTGATCGGGCTTTGGCTCTCAGCTTCTAGGTGAAGCTACAGCCGGCGGCCGAACACCACTGTCAAGAAGCTAAAGCTGTTTTCAACTAGGAGGTAGAAGCATCGGTTGGGTGGCTCCATTAGCTCCTAGAGACCAAACATAAGGAAATTACAGTCTGTTTGTTTTTACTGTGAATTCTAGCTTTTGACTCTAAAATTTAAATAAAAAACAAACAGCCTAAAACATAAAAATATCTAGCACAACACACCTCTCTTTGAAGCTTCTGCTTCTTCTGGAGCTAGTTTATAGAGCTAGAGCTCGTCCAAACGGATCTATACATCGAACACAAAATCCATCGGTGCCCATAAATCATCCACCTGTCGCATCGTCCTCACCTGTCAGTCAATGGTTGCCAAAAGAAAATAAAAATTCCCATGTACACGTAGCAAAACACACTAGCCAGATGAAAGGTTCCATTCCGAGATATTAAAGCCCTTGCTCTAATATTTCCCCATTACAAAGAAAATACATGTGCACACAAACCACACGTACACACATAAGTATATCTTCTTAGCACATGTCTAAACATTCGGAGGTCAGAGATAAATCATCGAATCTCACAAAATTTTTGCTGAAGTATACTCTCCGTATACGAAAAGATGGACACTAGGATTTCAACTCTAGTGGCCAATCCAAGAAGTGAACTGGTTAAAAAAATAAATATTGAAACCATTATCTCAAAAAAATATTGAACATAATTAAAAAATAATAATTTTGAAGCCATAACCCACACCTTAAGTCATAATCACATCACTGACGAGGAGGGAAAGTGCCCTACAGATTCCGATGGACGGCCGAGATCCCCCGACTCCTTCCCCTACTTCTCTTTAACAACTCCTGCATAACCTGTACTGGCCATGTCTCACTCCCTCCCGTCTCACCCGTCCCGGAATACTTCCAACCCAAGAAGGCGAGGAGAGGAAGAAGAGGCGACAGTGGCGAGAGATCCTAGGAGAGACCGAGACATGACGACGCTGGGGAAGCGGCACAGGAACGACAACTCGCTGCGGCGGACGACGAGCGTGTCGGGGTTGGCGGGGGTGGCGGAGGAGCAGGGCCGGCAGCCGATGCGGGCGGCGAGGGGCGACTCGGCAGCGCCGGCGACGGAGTGGGGCTCCGTGCAGAGGCGGCACTCGGGGGACTTCCCCGTGACGGAGACGGCAGCGTTCTTGAAGGCCTGCGGGCTCTGCAACCGCCGCCTCGGCCCCGGCCGCGACACCTTCATATACATGTACGCAAGATTCTTTCTCGCTGTTTTTTTTTTTGGTAAAATCTCGCATATTTATATTGAAAAAACTAATCTTATTACTGCTCTGGGACGTAAAGACCGGCGTTTTAATTTGTATCGTGTTGTTCTCCGTCGAGATTGAAGTTTTTAAAGCATAAAAAATTGCAGTTTTTTTTATCAGTTTTTGACTCGTTTGCGCTGGTTTTTCCTGATCTTGGGACATGGGATTGGTTAATCTTGCCTTTCTTGGAGATGTGAATTTTTTGGATTATCTGATGGTCCGGGCCATTCTTTCAGAGAAAGCATATTGTGATCTGAGGCTATTTTTGGCAGAATATTCGATCTATTCATCGAGCTAGATTCTCTCCATGTCTTTATTGTTTCCTTTACGTGTATATACTTGGCTGTATGAGTCACTGGTGCTCTGTTTTTACGGGGACAAATCGATACATATATTATATAACAAAAATCAAATCATGTAGGAAGAGAAAAATAAGAATCAGTTGTTCTCTTTTGGTTGCATGAGGGGTAATATAATCGTGGGAAATTACAAATGCACTTTGTGTTACTCTCTTCCACATTGCTCTCCACTTATAGGAAAAATGAATCCATTTTTGTTACAGAAAAAAAAGTCAAAAAAATAAGTTGTTTCCCTTTCTTCCTGTGCAAGTGGCATTCTATACTAACCTCAGCATCATGGAATGTGAATGGATCTCCTCCCTCCTATAATACTTACAGATCTGACGTTCTTGTACTAGCAAAAGATTGTTGATTAATTAATTAATTAAATTCATCATATATTGTTTGTGTAATCAACCATCTGTGAGCCTTCATTCTTGCATTTTGCAGGGGTGAAGTGGCCTTTTGCAGCCACGAGTGCAGGCAGAAGCAGATGAACCTGGACGAGCTCAAGGAGCAGAAATGCTTTCCGCCAGCCGGCAGCGGCGGCTCGGACCAGTCCGGCAACAGTGGCACCGTAGCTGCCGCCTAGCATCGCCGGAGAAAAGAAAGAAAATTTTGGCACCCCTTTAGGGAACCAAATCCACTAGTTTCTGTCTACATATGTGATATATCCTATATGTGGTGTTATTGTGTATATTGCTGGTTCAGGTAGCGAGCCAGAAGGGGAGGGAAGGATCTAGAGATTGGAATTGGGCTAGTTGAAGTTGCAATGCACCTGTGGAGGTGTGTTGAGCAGAAGGGAGTATTTTGTATCCTAGTGCAAATTAGGTCATGGGATTTGGAACTATTTATGTTAATTTTTCTGAAGGAAGAACTTAGGTTCTCCAAATTGTTGGGAAAAAAATCTGTTCCCTTCTTGAATTTTTCAAGTATTTGTTTCCGTTTTATTCTGTAGAATCTTGAGGTAGATAATTAGGGTTGAGTGTTGACCCTTCAACAAAGCCTTTTAAACTACTCCAGTGAGAATCAATCATAACAATCAAGTAATCACTTGATCACATGGTGCTCAAAAATTCGTTTCAATTTGGTTACATGCCACTCCCTCCGTGTCAAAATAAAAGTCGTTTAGGACATTGACACGGTCTTTAAGGTGACACTTTGACTAGTAATTTCTATGAAAATATGGTTTTTCAAATAAAAATATTGATCTATTATGAAAATATATTTCATGATGGAACATCATTTCTTGTTGTTAATCTAGGTAATTCTTCATATATTAATGGCCAAAACTGAAAATATTTGACTACCATGGATCCTAGAACGACTTATATTTTGACATGGAGTTGTATATTGTGGTATGTGCACCATGATATTGACATGTGGGTCATGTTAGCCCTTTAATATTGACCTTGACTAGGCTATATGCCCTGCCAAATTTTGTGGCACTGCTTGCTAGATCAAGATCTGGGCATCTGGGTACAGGGGTGGAGGCAAGGGGGGCGGGCAGGGGCCTTGGCCCCCCCTAACCAAAATAAGATCTAGTAGATAATAATTAGTAGTAGCTAGTATTAGCAAACAACAAATAAAGATCTAGTCCATTTTCAACAGGTAAAACTTTTGTTTTTCTCAACTTGATGTATGCAATGCTTAATTTCTCTTGCTAACTTATCAAATGGACTATATAAAATAGGTAAAGCTTTCTATTATTCAATGGTTGATAGGCTATTACAATTGGTCATAACTCTTTCAGTGTCAACAGCAACCACAGAGCGAATATTTTTAACTATGAAACTTGTCAAGACCCGCCTTCGAAATAAAATAGGAAATGACTTTCTTCGACATTGCATGATAGTTTACATTGAAAGAGAACTAGCAGCGAAAATTAGTTCAGATGAACTTATTGACTTATGATTTTCTAGGTAGTCGTAGAACTAAATTTAAGTTAATAGAGATGTAAGTTTCTTATTCTAAAAAATATGTCATATTTTTCTTGTGGACATATGGTTATGCTATTTTTAAATTTAAATGTATCGATATTGTTATGATATTTTTTAGTTGATTCACGTGGCCCCCCCTAATCCAAAATTCTGGCTCCGTCCCTGTCTGGGTATGCATTGAAGCAACACATTAGAATCTAACAGCTAGCTTGATCATGCTTTGCATCGTCGGTTTTGCAGTAGCAACTATGGCTTACTCAATCTGATGGTTGTTGATAAGATCTCTGCTGCTAAAGATGGGATCTTTGCAGTTTTGGCTAACTCTGACAGACAGTGGATTTAAATTTATCACTTACATCAGTGTGCTGTTGTCAAGCTACAATGTTCTGCAAAATTTTAAGATCTGATTCCTAAACAACGACGATATACGTATCCACGAGATCTCATCGCGATCTAGTAAATATCAGAACATCTCCTGGTTCAAAAGAGCAAAGAAGAAAAGACAAGTGATGAAGCATGATACAAAGCAATAAAATGTTCTTTTCTATTTTTGAAAGATCACGTCTTTGTCTTGCAAATCCTAGAATCGGTGGTACTAATCTTGAACCATGTTGTAACACATGAATCTTCAAGCATTCGCCGACAAATGTGGGAGATCGTCTAAAAAAACAAACGTAGGAGATAATGAACGCGAGAATTTTTCCTGTTTACCGCAGTAAATTCTGTGTTCCAATTAAAGCCTAAAGCTAAAGTTGAAATTCTCACGGCAGGGCTCGTTACCGCTGTCAACACGGTCTTCAACCTCATTACGCACGACGTCAACATCCGCTGTCAACGCGGTTTTCAACCTCATTACGCACGACGTCAACATCCGTGAGATGGCATTACAAATTGTTTCCACACCTACTGTTGATTACGGAAGCCGATAGAACTAGTGTATTTGTAGAACTATATAATCGTTTCGTACTTTGGTTTCTTGCACCCGGCTTCTTAGTGAAGAACAGGGTTGTTGCTTTCAACTGTTGATCTCGACTGTTGTAAAAACTAAAAACTTTCAGGTTTTTTTCCCTTTCTTGAATAAAAGGCAGAGCTCTCGCCAATCTTAAAAAAAAAACAAATCTCACGACAGATCCTTAAGATCGCAACGCTATTAAAATTAGCTAAATAGATTGATGAAAAGTACGGGTAAACGATAGAATCATGAGCTGTGCAAACAACGATCCAAGATCTCGACACCTCGGTAGTATCCACCGAGAACATGCAACGTCGTTGGTCACTACGGAGAGCCAGTGCCCGTTCAGTTCAGTGCCAAAGTTCTTCATTACTCTACTCCAACGTCCAACGGCCCAACCCCTCGCATTCACGACAGAACCCAACATTTCCGGATGGCAAATCCGATTCGGCGGTACAAAAGCGGGGGGGCTTCCAGACGGGAACACCCGTCGGGTGCGCGCGCGTGACATGACGCGCCTAATGGTATCGCCATGTGGCGTGCACCAAGCGAAAGACACTGCTACGAAATGACTATATTAGGTGTCTAATTATAGGCAGTTTTTGTGATAAATATAATTACAGACAGTTTTAGAAACGTGATCGTCAAAATTATTGGTTTTGGTAAGATGGTTTCCAAATAAAACCATCTACGATAATTCACAGATGGTTTTACCCACCAACCATCTGTGATACTATAATATTATAGACGATTTCTAGATAAAACTATTTATGATATCTTTACTATAAATACTCCTTTCGTCTTCTCCCCTATTCTTTACCATAATTACTTCTCTTAGTCTTCTCCCCCATACTCATCCCTTTGTTTCTCCTACATACTCCCTGTAAGTAGCACATCTCTATGGCCAGCGCCCTCGCCACCTCGACTTCTCCCCAGTACTTGCCTTATCCCAATGCCGCCGCATACCCCACCTACCCCTGCCCACCGATCTCCCTCGCTACACGCCACCCCCCTAAGCAATACTACCCCTACGAGCCTCCCCTGCGATGGCCACTACCATGAGTCCACAAGAGAATCCCAAGAAAGCTATCATTTTTACCGTCTTACCTGCATGCTTTTGATCTAATTCGGATGATCAGATTGGGTTGCTTCACGTAAGTCGAGATGGTGGTGGTGGAACACGACGGCGTGGCTGTGACACTGGCGTAGTACGCGAAGGAGCCCAGCATACGGAGCCTGGTTCTCAGTTCGGCATCCTCCCTATGGTTTCGAAAGTGCTTTTTTCTTTTCGATGATGCATAGATCCAATTTTGTGACAAAATTCTAGGATGTGCTACATACCTGCAAATGATTACAATCAAATCCATCCATAGTTGCAATAACCAAAGAAAGACTAGTGTATGTATATATTCATAGATTGTGTGAACTATTAATTATCTTTTGTTTTCATTATCTCAATATATTAGTTATTGAACATAATACAAGAGAATTATAAAGACAGTAGATTAGTTATTGAACATGGTATGCTTGATATAATGTTAAAGCAAACAGTTTGTACCATAAGTTTAAAAAAAGATGTCGTCCCCTCATTTTTCGTCGCCGAATGGATTTGATGCACCATCCATAGGAAAACCAAGGCATGGTCAAAAAGGAGTAAATAAAAGACCTCTGATTCGACCCTGCATACAAGGCTATGTAGGATGCTTCTCAAAGCAATAATACTTCATGGGAGTTGATGAAGATAATATAATATTGTAATTACTTTATGCATTTCATTGATCAGGTGATTATGTAAGTACTACTTTAACTAGTTTATTGTATCATTGTAATCTAAGAGGAAATACTTTAGACAAAAGATGGCTATAAAAAATGATACGAAAGATCGAAAAGTTATCATATTTCTGAATGGCTGCTCTTAAGCCAAGAAGTGTTGTAAGGAAAAGGTTACTTTTGCAGTACAGGGCTGCCTGAGGAGAGTTACGTTAGAGGATTGTGCTATTGATTTCTGTATTGGGTATGTATCCATAAATTAACACTGTATAGAGATATTGGGTTATGATGTAATCTGCTTGTAAATGTTGAAATAGTCATAGCCTGGTTAATATATCTAAATTGATTTATGCTATGATGTGATCTATTTGTAAATATTGAAATAGTTAGAGCATGGCTAATATATCTGAGTTGATTTGTGATGTGATATGATTTGCTTGTAAATATTGAAATAGCCAGAGTATGAACCATCTTTGATGAGTTATTATCAGAGATGGTTCTATCATAGAACCATATTTGATGAAAACCCCTAAGCATCTAAATATCCTAGATGCATCGAGGCATATCTTGTTTGGCTAGGATCGTCTAAAAGTATGAACATTTGTAGAACTCTTTCTACTTTCTTATTCCAATATTGATGGATTCCAAGGCAAAATCCATTTCTTTCCACAATTCATCCTAAAAGTTGTCATGCTCTGATTTATCACTTCCATTCATCCTTATCCCCGAATGAGAATAAACTATGCAGTTATTCATTCACTCTAGTCTTTTGTAGGAACATGATCATTTTGACGATTCTATATTTGATGAAATCTCTTTGAGGGAGAAATTCAGGGCCTAAGGGAAGGAGTTCATCAAATAGAGAACCATCAAAATAATCATATTCCTACACAAGACCAGAGTGAATAAAAATAGGATGTCTATGATATTCTCATTCGAGATGGGGATGAAGTATACTAGAAAATAAATCAGAGTATGATAACTTTCAGAATAAACTGTAGATGAAATTAGAATCTTAGAATCTATCAACATTAGAATAAAAATGTAGATAAAAGTGCTATAAATATTCATACTTTAAGATGATCCCAGCTAGATAAGATGTGCCTCGAAGCATCTCGGATATTTAGATACTCAATTACAAAATCTATTGTGGGTTGTGCCTTGTAAATATCGTTGTAGAATATCTAAGGAGAAGGAAATTTCGAACAATAGGTACTACTTATAGAAGTTTTGCTAAGAGAGGTAGGAAAAAATGTTATCCCAGATGATTCTATAAAAAAACCATCTGTGATAAATACATATCACAAATGGTTCTATATAATAACTGTCTATGATATATAAATATCACGCATAGTTTTCGATACAAACCGTTTTTGATAAGTATTTCATAGACGGTTTAGAAATCATTTGTGATCAGCTGTAATATCACTGACACATAGTTATAGACGATTCAAAAAACTATCTATGGTGATGTTTTTGAACCGTTTGTGATAGCCTTTTCCATAGTAGTGAGAGTGCTTCGCTTATGTGGTTCTGTAATTTTTTAATTTAGTCCCTCACATATATATTTACAAATTTAGTCTTACTACACCTGATGCCAGGAGGCACGAAAGCTTAGCTGACTACGGCAGTAGGCACATGGCCCACCTCAGTAGTATTCCTATCATGCTACTATGGCTCAATAGCGAAGTTCTGTACACTCTAAGCCCCACCTTCTGCGCTGTCGTAGCTCAACAGCGTCCTCCTCCTATGCTCTAGCGCCCGCTCCTGCGCTCCTAACGTGGCACCGGTCACCCTCTCCGATCATGTCAACCAACACGTGATAGGCCTTTTCTGTCACAAAAGCACAGAAGAAGAGACCAAATTTGCAAATACATACATGGGACTAAATTTGTGAAACAAAAACATTTAGGGATTCCAAGCGAAACGCACAAGCGTGCGCATGCCAATGTGCGTGAGTGACATTTTTCATCGTCTGGCGCACACACGAGCCAAACACAGCGTGTATGTGGTGGTCGGCATGCGGCGTGAGAAGAAACGCCGTGGCGGCCGGTCGCTTTTGAGAGTTTGTGGGCATATGTCTAGTGAGTGCGCGCCTTGCATTCAGATCACGTGGTTTATCAATGGCTGAGCTAGGGCACGTATATGACATGTTGAACCGTCTTTGTAGTGAAGTGAACTAGCTGTTCGGAAGTTCTCCATAAATAGGAAAAAAGTTGACTTGTATGTTGTAAATAAATTCGGTGCACCAATGGTACCTGGTAGCTAATACTGCTCTATCTCCGATTTGTCTAGGAGGGTGTAGGTTTCCAACAGTCTAAAGGGCTTCAATAAACTCGAGCCTACCCTCCATCGGCACTAGTAGCCTCCCATGTTTGGCGTGTAGGCGCTAGTCGACAGGTGGCTGCAGTGATTTTTAGGAAATCATCGGCCTAAGTGGGGATTCCATCGTAGTGGTAGTTTGGATGGGCACAAAGGAGGTCTGGGAGGGCGTGTAGGTGAAGGTAAACAACGGTGACTTACGAGGAAAGGTTGGGGGAAGAGGAAGGAAGCGAGGTGCTGATGTTGGCGATGCAGCAGCGGTGGCATGAAGTTGCGACAACTTGTGTGCATGAGGAGATGAGGATGTGCTAGTGCTTGTGCATGAAGGGAAGAAGGTAGTTGGACTGGTCTATCATCCGAACCGCCCCAACTCAACTCCCTTATAACTCCCCCTCCTCTGTCTTGGTTGCCCTAGTCTCAAGCATGCAACATCAAGCAGGAGCAATGATGTTTGCGGTGGTTAGAGTGGCTCAAGGGGACCATCAATTCAAACCGTGGCTGAGTAGGATCAATGAGCCTGTGCTGGTTGCTGGCGCTAATGTGAGTGTGATTGTTGTTGTTGTTTTTCTTTCCCTCCTTCCTTCTTTTATTCTTCTTGTTCTAAAATCTTCTTGTCATTAGAGCTTTTAGTTGTTTGTGGATGAGATTGTTGCTATCTTAGTTGCTTAGTTCCTTAGTCCACTCCTCTATTATAATTGTTGTTCGTTGTTGTGATGAGGCGCGGCAGTGCGGGAAAGTGGCGACGGTAGCTTGATGAGGGGTGTCTGTGCGGAGAAGCCTAGGCGGGCAAGTAGCGGGACGAGTGGGCTAAACGGTGTGGAATCTAGGGAGAGGAAGGTCTAGAGGAGAGGGCTCACACGACAGCTAGCTGAGGATAGGGACACGTGAATTCACCGCCGTGAGGAGGCATGACCTGGTGGAGAGTAGCATCGGCGCGTTGCCAGTATGAGGAGGTGAGGTGGGGAGCTGGGCCGGGTGGCAAGCCGGAGGGGAGGGGAGAGGAGCCTATGGGCAATGTGGCAGGTTGGATTCCGGAGAGGAGGGGATTGGGGGAGCCAAGGTAGGGGAGGCCAAGAGCAGAGTTATCAAGCTATTGTAGGAGACTAGGGGATTGAGAGAAGCCGGGAGCGAAGGTCCAGAGGGGGTGGCTGGGAACCAGAGGGGACGTGCTTTTCATTATCGAGGTACATATTTCTTTTTTCTTTTTTTCTTCCCTTCTATTTAATATGATTCTACTTACGAATGAATTTGAATTATACAAGGGTAAAAGACTATGTTTGAATTAACTTTCAACCCCACCCTTCATTTTCATCCTAGTTTCGCCACTGGTTATACGGAACTTATTGGATGAGAACTAAAAACAGGATAATATGAAATTTTGTTGGTAATTCTTATAAAAATTCTATAAAATTACGACGTTCCGAATAGGGCCTTAGATCATACTAGACTAGTAGACTCATTTATCAGAGTAGGAATGAACCTGGATTGTTTGATCATTGGACGACGGCACACCCAATTTCCTATAGGAGAGCCAGTATTTTGTGATGCAGATCCGATTCTGACGCTCGATAAGCTCTGAAAATGTACGAAGGTTATCCTCCCACGATTCTATCTGAAACACATCGTTTCACCTGGTAACATAAAGCAGAGCATCGTCATCTGCCATTGACGAATGATGATGCTTCGATGCCACTCGATCGACAGCGCTCGGCATCGGCCCGCCTTTTTCGAGTATTGTTTCTGATTCTTCGCTGTTAGTTGTCCTCGTCATGCATATATATACAAATGAAGATGCACCATAATCTTCCATAATTTGGTCTCGCTCTCACCACGTCTCTATCTCAAATTTGGGTGCGATTCATCCCATGTTCTTTCAGAAGATATAATGATTACTTTACACTGACGGAGAGCACATGAACGGGGCCTCTCACTCGAGAACAACGTCAAAGTTACGAAAACACCGATGGAGGAGAACATATTTGATCAAGTGAAAGTGCTTATGCTCTAAAAAAAAGAATTGCACCATTCCATAAACCAATTATATGAGTTAGTAACCTGTTCAAGAAGAGCTAGTACACACTAGAGCAACCGCTAACTACATGTGCTTGTTCAAACTTTCAAGTTGAGAAATTTTACAATGAATAATATAGGTAGTAAGTAGTGACAGTAGAAATCAAATCTAATCATCCATTTCTTAAGGGTATTTTAGACTTTTCTTATCCATTCATTAGGGGTATTTTAGACTTTTCCTAATTCGTTCACAGTTTTGAATTCACCGAATACCTGGTGATTTTCAGATTCTTCTTATTTATTCATCCGTCATTTATCAAGATCACATAACTTGTTTTACCCTAGAGGACAAATAGTATAACGGAATTTTTTACCTTTTTACCCCTCTTTGAATTTTACTATCAATACTATAGGTAATAGTATAACTAGATCTTAATTGATTTTAACCATTTGATTCAAATGAATGGACGGCTTATATTGATTTTAATTGATTTTAATCCACTGTAAGAGAGCCCTTCAAGTTACATCAACGTAGCCTGGGAAGAAATTCTCATCCCATTTCCCATGTACTCTGTTCTTATAATGGATCGACATATATGAGTCTTTAAAAAAAGCTACACGTGCTTTAGAATCAGTGTGTTTTTTTTCTTCTAAAAAGCTGAATCCGCCAATTTTTCGAGGGAACATAGAAGCACTCCTCTTCTCGCTGCATGCCGCTATGATGTCATCCCTGATCGAAAAAGAAATCCCCTTTAGATTTGTGCATCTTTCATGACATTTTTTCTCACCATCTCCAGCTTTGAAGCCAGCTAATGGAGGACATATGAAGCTGATTCGACAAGTTGCTGTACTTTGCGCCTCTGATGCTGGCCTCTTGCCGGGATATATTCCCTCTCACCGCATGGAGGCCAATCCAGGCTCGAAACGTGTGCTTCCTGATCGTCGCACCACATAGACTAGGTCACTAGGGCATGCTCCCGCCTCTTTTTCTCCTCCTCCTCCTCCTTTGAACTGTGGCCTCGTGCATGAAGAATAAATAGTACGTGCCACACCTCGTCACCTCGCAGCAAGTCGCAACTAATTAGTAGTATTTTACTGCTGGCACCGGTCACTTTGGTTAGCTTGAACATTAGCTTTAGTTTACGAAGTCGTCGCCTTTATAGCACCGTGTATAATTTTTTTTAAAATTTGATTTCCTTTTAAATATAATTATAAAAATAGTTGTATCTCTAACCACGACAACGTCCCGTCCTCTAGTGCCACCGTGCCCTATCACGGCAAGCGATTGAAGCTACTATGGTAGAGAACATCGACAGCTGCTTCCGTGGTGTGGGGACATAGAAGGTGATACCTTCCGACGTTTTTGTGATTAGAGATATAGGTATTTTTGTAATTACTTTTGAATGGAAGCCAATTTTTTTTTAAAAAAAAATTTAGAGCACTAGAAAAGCGAGGGGTTCATCTCACTCGTGGTGTGTTTGGTACCCCATGGCTTTCAAGCCGGCTGAGGAGCTTGTCTCACGGGTTCCGCACGAGCATCACCCCTTGCTGTGGCTGGGGAAGCCATTCCGTTTTTAATTGCTCATGTACATGTCACCTGGCGTTAACTTTAACATGGTGGTAGCGCGACAAATCCCGTCACGACAAGTTGACAGACGTCTCGTGTGTCGCTGTATGTCTTATATGTTTTCTGCCATCTATGACGGTAAGTTACATCTCTCCTCTCGTATGACATGACCGTATCATTGCATCTTGGTTACTGTAAGTGTACATTTGTTACTTCCATTGGCTACTAGTTTAAAGCATTTTATAGCGATTACCTCGCCTGAAAGGGGGTCCAGCCTTTGTCAACTGGAGAATTAAGAAATGGAGTGGTGAGGGGGCAAGATACCGACGAGACATATATAGCTATAATAGATTCCGTGCTAGTTGTTGCTTGCTCAAGGTCCCGTTCTTGCAATTGCAAATTAGCAAGTGGGTGCGTTAAGTATTGCATTGTGTCATTGCAGCGGGGAAGGAGAATATATCTAGTCTCTTTGGTGATGCTACAAATGATGTCAGCCACCTCATGTTGAGCATTTGGGGGGATTTGCGTATTTACCATTATTAAAAAGTGGCTCCGCGTAAATACCACTCAGGCCCACTGTCATAGACACAGGATGGGCCCATATGTCAGTGAGAGAGGAGTGGTATTTTACGCGAAGCCACTTTTTAATAATGGTATTTTTTGCAATTTTTTCACTCTCTTTCTTTTTTCACTCTTTTTTTTCTTTTTCTTTCTTCACTCCCCTTGTGTGTGTGTGTTGGGTGGGGGGGGGGGCACATCCTCAGCCATTGTGAAGGCAAGGTACCGAATGGCACACTTCTATATGTTGGAGATCAATGTCGATGAGAAATTTACACCGTTGAATAGCTTACGAGACATTCAAATGTTCTCACTCACCTCAATCTAAACAATCCAAGTCTCGATCCAACGTGTCGACAGTAGAAATTGGCACAATATTGTGCTTTTCTATCTTTCCTTTGTAAGGGCAAATTATATACTTCTCCCATGGTTGATGGATATTCTATAGACGTGAATCCTCTGCTATCTTAACTAATAGAAGAAAGAGTTTACTACTACACAGAGGACTCATCGTCCCACCTTTTCCTCTCGTATTCGCACATGTCCATACAGGGCCCTCAATATTAGGCTCTCCCACCTCAATAGTTGATTCCACGAACCGCTCCACCCCCACGTCTCACACCCCTTGCCTTCCACATTGTACAGGAGGCGTTAGCATCGATCACCACCACCTCCTAGTTGACCCGCACCACCTATCGCTCTAGGGCCTCGACCTGGCACTGCCTAACCTCAACTCCAGCGTCCCTTGGACCCGACTCTGTTGCACCTCACCTCCCGTGCTGACGCAGCGCTACTTGCTCTTTCACCTCTTTCCATAGAGCTAGCACCTCTCACCCCCAAGTCCACCTCCACCCAACCCATCACCGCCAAACCTCTGTCATGATTAATGAGTTCGTTTCGACTCGATTGTGACACGGCTCTCCAGTTCATGCGATGTAATGTAAAAGTTCATGATGTTCTAATTTTTTGTTTCAAAACCCTGCTGCTATTGTACCCTTCTTATCTTTCTAAATACATGACAGAGCTTCTGCCGTTCCTTTCAAAAAAAAAAAACTCGATCATCTCCCTTGTCGCCTCCCCCACTGATGCAGTGCTGCCTTTCCCACTAATCCACCGCCGCGGTTTCTATGTTGTCTTCCTTGATCCCGAGGTGACTTCATTTTCTCAACTTAGGCATAAATTGGAAAGTTGAACATGAAGTTATTGTGCTTGTATGCAGTGGGAAACTTGGGCATAGATCTCAGAGTAATTGACTTAGACATGGGCATGCATGTTATCTCGATCTGTGGTTGTTACGGTTTAGTACATGGAAGCTCATGTTCTTGTGCTCACGACATAAGGAGTAGTTACAGAAATCAGGTCGAAAGCTGTAAGGATATGGCATAATGTATCTGATGTGCACCTATACTGTTTTCCATCAAAGTGGGAAGTATTATTTTTTTTCTAATTTGGATGTTCATAGCAATTGTCAAATTCTTGGTTGTGTCACTGTCACATTTTATGTCGAAATGGATTGTTGTTCGGTATAGATGGAAAAAGCCAAGCCCAACATATCAATCTTCAGATAATTTGATTCCTTCAGCAAAATACCTGCTGCTGACAAGATACCTTCATTCCTAGAGAATGTTATAGATCAGGTAAGAAGAAAAGTTTCCCTCTCTGTAGACCAGCCATCATCTGCTTTACAGAAATAATATTGAAAATTGCTGTGATTTGTCATTGCATTCCATCAAAATTGGTTATTTGCAGCAGCAATGGTATTTGACTTAAGGATATGTTGGATAAAAGAATTAATTTGATACCAGTAGTGCATTGATCGATACATATGCAAAAGTAATTAGCAAGTTGTTTGATGAAATGCATCTATAGAACGGAGATAATAAATAGATGTGATTTACAAGCTGTAAAATATTCTAAGAGATATTTTTGGCTTGTTTTCTGCATATTTTTTCGAGCTAAAAAATTTTCATGCAAAATGTTATTGTTGGATGACTTGCTGAACTTATACTGACAGGACATGTGCTAATTAAGCTGGTGCCCATGACAAATGACAAGTTATCTCGTATTGTTATCGTCTTCATTTGACGTATAGGCAGCACCAAAAGAGGCGCACTTCGGTTCAAGTATGTTACATCTGGAAGTTATGCTTTCGATGCAGTAAGCCGTCAAATTTTGGTGTGTTTCTCAATTGACTGAATGTATAATGAATTGTCAATAGCGGGGACGATTTTGGCAAGCTATTATCATTATTTATTAATCTGCGTGTTAGTAAGAAAGTGTAGAGACGACGCAATCTCCGTTCTGGCAGCCTGGGGGGCGCTGATGCGTATATGGCCAGGCGATAGCTCGTCCTGTTGAGGCGCACGCTGAGTTGACACAAGTGCAGCCATGCAGCGGCAATGGGGCATGGTAAAAATTGATAAAATGCCACCCTTAACATTGGCCTTCGCTAAAATGCCACTCTTCTCTTATTACATATGGGACCTTTTGTGTCTATGACAATGTGCCCGAGTGGCATTTTAACGAGGAACAATATTAGGAGTGACAAAATATCAATTCTCCCGGTTGGCATGTGGCTTTGCTGGCAATATCTACGAAACCATGCACATAGGTTAAGTTAAGGCGGCGACCGGGGCCAGTGAAGACAGAGCAGGTGCAACAGCGTGAAAAGCTGACAGGGTGTAATGGTTTGTTTTCATGCCGTCAATAATTTGATGATTTATAAAAAATAAAATTGCACTCTTGAGTTGCTATGAAGAGAGAGAAGTGCGTAATAACCCGACCAGAGAGAGTGGGTGTGGATGAAAAAAGAGATACGGCTGGTTTTCTTTTTAACTGATCCGTATGTCGGCGCACTGCTTTTTTTAGAGAGAAAGAGGGTAAATGGACAACCATCATCAACTTGTATTTATATATTAAGTAAAGAAAAGATTGATTCTAACCACCAAAGGCTCTGTTCTTTTTACAGAAAAGGGCAGCGCCGCAGCGACGAGTGCAGACTGAAGAGTAAGATATTTCTGCCGTTTCTCACAGCTAAAGAGGCACAATATCTGCAGTTGCAAATGCCGTTCTTTAAACAAAATTCTCCCTTAAAAAACACATTATTTGGTACGCTGCGTATATGAGGCTGGTTTGTATTCATTGGTTAATTCTGGTATTTAGATGTGGTGAAAAAAAGAGAGATGTGGTCAATTGATGGGTCCAGCAAGGGTGTATATTCATATCACAATCAATTGACATTGACACGGAGATATTGTCAAAAACTTTTAATGCGAAGAGAATTTCACAATCCAATAGATTGTTGCAATCCCGGCATTGTTTCATGATTTCTACGAGTAATTGCGATGTGATATTAGGGGAATATCTAACCCATTTCACTCTAAGTACCAAGTACGTTAGTACATTTATTGCGACACAGAATGCATTAACGATTTTTTTTTTAATAATACATTTTAAAAATAATTTACGAAAATAATATCTCAAAATCATTTTTTACAAAAATATATCTAGGTCTATTTTATTGCGGATTAAATTGACCAACGGATTATTTTATCCTAAATTCGTTTGATTGACATGGGCGCAAGGCTGAAACTTGTGCAGCCAAAATATGTAGCAAGTACTCCCTTCGTTCAGAAATATAATGTCTATAGTTTGAATGATCTTATTAAAAAATATTAAACTTATATGTAGATTTAGTGGGGCACACTTTTCCTACTATATTCCTATTTATTCTCTCTCAACTACATGTATTTATTCATTACCACCACACACAAACTATTATCTCTCATTTTTCAAGACAATTAAGTGGAGTATCTAAATTATTTTCACTCATACTTTTTTCAATTTCACCTTAACTTTAATCCTTGTATAAAGTCAAAATACGTTTTATATTTCTGAAGGGAGAGAATACCTTAGTAGGAGTACATACGTATTTGTGTCCCCAATTGATGCATACATATTTGTGTCCCCAATTGATCGTATTTGTGTCGCCAATTGATGCATACATATTTGTGTCCCCAATTGATGCACTGCTTTGCCTGTTTCCAAGATCCAATACAGCACGAGGGCCGGCTTTGCATTATTGCATATACACATCTCGAAAAAGAAAAACTATTTTATACTTGTGCATCGATCTGTCTAGTGCTAGTTGCAATATGTTTATAGCGAGTAGTCAAAATTTAGATACCGGTGAATCCAAGAATTCGCTAATTTCGAGAATATTTGGGTGAGTGAGACATGGACTGTGAGTTGTCAACTCTGTGGATGTTATCATACGATATCTTATGATCAATTTGCAACAATTTACCTCTGGCTTTGGTGGCCCTAAGCCTAAAAAATTAAGAAAATTTGCTCAATAAGCAGCCGGTCTTGACTATTTTTGGTGAATAGTTAACTTTGGTCAACTTGTTTGCTTAGTTATATGTGTCTCATGGGAGGGAACCAATCCTGACGGCGTTCCGCAGGTTTTGAAGCCTTAGATTGCTTAGATTCGTTTGGTTTAAAAAGGTAAATCGAATAACTGAGATAACAAGCAAAAGTTGACCCTATCGAATTAGCGCTATACGGTCTCTTGCACTATACATTGTCAACGGTCAGGGCTCCCTGCTTCATTTTTTCGACGAAAACATCTCAAATGCAAGCTTCCCTTCCATTTACAAGCTTACAAACCCTATCATTCATGCTAACTAGGTTGGCACAGAGAATGTTCGTGAAACAACCTATTTGGAGTGTAAAAAGTTTTTATAAACTTTTCTTTACGAGGAAATTTTTTGCTACTACTGTAGAAATTACATTGTTTCATACATATTTTCTGTAAAAATCAATTCACACGTTCCAAACATGCACCAAATGGTCACCGTCCACACGTTCAACACTAGTGCATCAGCTGATGTTCACCAAACCTAGGTGAAGCTTTGTTTTTTTACCCTTGATCTAATTTTTTTTGGGGGGACAAGTTTGGCTCTCATCAGAATAAAATTGTAAATCTGGTCTCTTGTTGAGCACAACAGATCTACCATGGTATATGCTGAAAGTGTCGTCCTCTAATCCTTTCGTCATAATAAAAGAATAGATTTATAATTTCGTTTTCGTTCGGATAAAAACCAAACCTGAAAAACGATCAGACCCAAAAATGCCAAGAACTCACCACTCACCAGGCCGTGCTCAGGCCGACCGGGCACTTGTGAGCGGCCTCCACCTGCTGGTGGACGCGCGGCACCATCATGGGCGTCAGATCAAGAATGCGGCGCGTAGGTTATATATAAACCGGACGGCTCAGATTTGGTTTACATCACTTGGTCGAGAGGGAACGGTGTGGATGGGACGAGGGCGGATAGGAGCTCCGTTGCCTGCTGCCAATCGTCAGTCTGGACGTGCTTGTCCACAGGGGGCACATCGGCATCCCAAGGCCCACTGCCTGCACTGCACACCTGGGCCTCGACGCATCACGTCATGGATTGCCTGATCCCTGATGTGTACACGACGCAAGTTCACGAGCAAATATATGTATTGGGAAGTTGGGAACCACCTGTTGGTCGATTGGCGGAGACGTAGCAGTGCAACTCATTACAAACCTTCACCGGGTATCTTGAACGCCAGGCCTCCTTGCGACAGTGAGTTTATCTTCAGCCTCTACTATTTTTTGCGTACGCTAGGGGCACACCAGTCTGCACCTTTATAATAGAAAAACAGCGTATCTCACTAGTTTTGGTTGGTCCGGCCCATTCGCAAAACGAAGTTTTGTGGCCTGCGTAGCCCATACAAGACGAATCATATCAATCGGCCTTGATGTCCCGCCCAAAATGGCCGAGCTAAATGTTTCTCCATCCATAATAAATAGTTGTCGATTTGGATTCCCTACGGATGAAATGGAATACGGAACAGAAATGATCAATAAATAGTTGTTTTGTTTTCGTTTCCACATTTTTTACCTATAATGAAAACGAAATCGGGAACCCCAGAAACGGATAGTGACGAAAACGAATGCGGAACAAGTGAATATGGAAACGAAAGTGCAAAATTCTACAAAAACATAGTACATGATCACAATATACGTTACTGCAAAAACAATGTAACTCATTCCAACTCCAAGGCGGACACAAGAACAATATTATGTTCATCGGTATTACTAGGAAGTTTTTTCTCAAGTATGTCAGTAGAAAGCTCGCTATTTGTCCTCCAGATCAGACCATCACATCCTCCTCCGTATTATTATCATTGACATCCTCTTGCTCCTCCAACTATAAAGGTGTAACACTATAAAATTTGCATATTATTGTTCAGTGTTCATTCATGATTTTCTAAGATTTATCCTGGAATTTTTGGAGTTTATAAATGCCCTTTTGCTATTTTTAGATTTATAAAATTAATTTATTTGTGAAAAATAAAACCAAAAATATTCTAGAAATAATTTTTCTAGGTACAAAATGTTTTAAAGTATTTTTAAGAATTTTTTGGTATTTTTGAGCTCTATTTTATATTTTCTATAAAGCCATATGTATTTCTAAAATTATTTAATTCGAAAATAAATGTAAATTCTCCTTCTCCGACAGAATTTTCGGTTTCATTTATACCAAATTTCCATTTCCTTTTCTGTTCCCATTGAAAATAGCTCTCCCGTTTCCATTCCTAAGAAAAAATTTCGTTTCCATTTTCGTATTGATATTTGCTATTTTTGTTTCTGTTTTTCTTCGAAACAATCAAAAATTTTGTTTCCATTTTCATCCCTACCAGTGCAAATCCCAAGTATGGACAAGGGTGTATAGATATACGCCCAAAATTTTGATAATAAACTCAGTATATAATAAATATATTATGTGTATATATTAGTAAATAGGCTCAAAAATATATCGGTGAAATTTCGCCAAAATTCGTCGAAATTTGGAACCCTGTGTCCAACCATTCAATTGCTCTGCCTTTTTCTGAGTTAGCTGATGGGTTCTCTTTGTCTCCTACAATCAGGCCCCTAGATGAGGGTGAGCGAGCTGTGGGATTGCACAGGGCCACTACAAAATTAAGGGTCTCATCTTTGTCTTAAACAATACTGTTTGGTAATCTAACCAGAAGTATTATATTTGAATGCGATGAACTGAGTTGACGAGAAAAGATAAAATGTATTGCCAATTTGTTTGGACAGCCAGTTAATTTGATTCTGAATCTCTTTTCCCCTCTCTTTCAAGTTATAGTGACTTTCATTTGGAGTACTAAGAATTTCTCATACTATTTATCTTTGTGCGGGAGTACGAGTGCTTTTTAATTATTTTTACGTCTTTCTTCACGCTTCAAACAATATACTCCTCCGATCACAGACAATTATCATTTTGGATACTAACATGGTGTACAAAATATAACTTTGACCACCAATTTCTATTTTAATATATTTTTAAAATTTAACAAGTTGTGATATATTGAAGTATTTTTTATACAAATCTCCTTGTATCACGTTCATACGGTCAATCTACACATTTATAGAGATATTGTTGATCAAAATTAAAATAATTCGACGCACATGACAGTTATTTTCTGTTGAAAGAAGTAACTAACAAAAATTCAATAGTGTTTCTATGCTCTCCCAATACTAACTTGAACAAATTCTAAAGCAACGTTGCTGGTAGTAGCTAGGGATCAATTGATAAAATGTCCTCACTTATATATGCTATTGATAAAATGCATTGCGATGTCTTACTGATATGTGGATTCTAAGGCCACAAGTCAATAAGAAAAACAGATCATTTTATCAATTGCACTAAGTAAAATAGGGCATATGATCAATTCCTTGTGCTTTTCCTCTCAATATAGTTTGTATAAATCTTAAAACAAACGAAGAGATAAGTAATCATCTACTATTTATTTATACTTTTTAATATTTATATAACTATAAAAAAAAGCATAGAAACACTCTTCTCCACTTACGAGAGAGCAATCTTTACTGAAAAAGTTGGTTAGTGGTTGTTGTGTCGTCACTAAGCCGTAATCGTATCGTTGGCTTAGCATAGGGCCCTAGAAAGGTTGATACGGCCCTATCTATAATATAACCAGTGACGAATTCAGGATAAAAATAGAGGGGGACTCCTATGTCGAAGTGCTATCTCAAGACAAGTATACTAATAATAAATGTACCGATCTATTGCCATCCAAATTCCAAATTCATACATAAATAGTAAGGAAACAAAGTAAATAATCAAAATATAACAAGTGTGGTACCTTGCTAATGGATAGAATGACATAAATATGTTTGGTTTTCTATTTTTGCAACTTAGTTTGACTGACTTGCTGTAATAAAATAAATTGAATCAGCGAGACAATAAAAAAATCAACCAGTCAATAGAATAAAGATTAACCTAGCTTTTGTCACTGTTCATCAATGTACTTGAGACTGAGCACTGGTACTGGCAATTTTATACCGAGTTACTGACTACCGATTGCTTTTTATACCGAATATCAGTGAGTCAATGCCTTAATGGGGAATTTTTTTAAACCTATTGCTTTTGCTTTTGGTGGGAGTGGTCTGCAGGTCTGGGGCTCCACCTCCTCCACGATCAATTCCCCATTTTTCTCTGCCTCTCGGCCGTCTCAGGCGACTCTGGCATCTGGGCGACAGGGCGAGTGCGAGTGGGCGGCGACTCGGCCTCGGCGAGCGACTCCTTCCTCGCCCAGGCGTCGACAGTCGACCTTTTTCCTCGCCCATAGCCGGCTCGTCCAGGCGCTCCCGTCCCCGGCCCAGGCGCTCCCTTCCCCGCCTAGGCGCTCCCATCCCCGGCCCCCGCGCGGTCGCGACGACGCCAACCCCGGCTCCGGCCCGGCCCTAGCCCAGGCGCAACCCTCTGGAGTCTGGAACTGGAAGAGTCTGGAAACCCTCTCCCGTGTGGTGCGGCGGCGGCGCTACAGAATAGGCTGATAAGGTACTGTACAGGTGTCCTTTGCCTTTGGCCCATGTTGTACTGGTTGTAGTTTTAAGCCCACCAGACATGCGCCTTTGGCCCATGTTGTACTGGTTATAGTTTTAAGCCCACCAGCCCATGTCTGATGTTTGAATGTTTGTTGAAATCTGAATGATTG
Organism: Guadua angustifolia; assembly: GCA_036346375.1. Lineage (NCBI taxonomy): Eukaryota > Viridiplantae > Streptophyta > Magnoliopsida > Poales > Poaceae > Guadua > Guadua angustifolia. The sequence goes on along the minus strand of CM070505.1, from coordinate 27,782,055 downwards.
AATCTTTGATGTTCTTGCCTTGCACGGGTCGGGAAATGCTACTGGGAGACTGGGATGGGGGGGGGGGCTGTTCCCGTCGGCGGCCAGTTTGGAACGATCTTGGGCAACAACGTGGGAGTCTGGGATTGGGACTACGATGATTGTGAAGCCCGAGGGACAGAGCAGGTCGCAGAGGTTGATTTTTCAGACGCGCTGGAAGTCTCAGGACCCAAGTAATTTGTTGAGCCTGTTTTGTTAAGTCATACAGTTTCTAACTTAAAGAGGCCTATTTCCAAACGTGATGCTATTAGGCCTCAAAGAGGCCCACGGCCCTCTTTGTCTTTGAGCTTAGCTTGGGAGTGCACCTTTCGTAGCAGTGCTGTTCACAGATGGCCACAAAGCCCAGAGGCGCGCGGGGGTGCAGCGGTTTGTGTTCAACATTTGTGTTCGACGGAGGCCATAGGGGCGCGAGGCACGCGAGGCGTTCTTCCCAGACGCCATTTCGGCACCGCCATGCCCGGCCCTCCCGGGCGAGCCTTCTTCCCGAGCGAGAGCCCAAGCATATGCTAAACTTGTAGCACAGGAATTGACAAAATGAGTTCGAGCAGCCTTGAATGCTAACCGTATCTTCTCATGACTCCTTTTGTTTAAATTAATTGGATATTTGCCACTCTTCAACGTGAAATTCGGCGCCATGTACAAAAATGCCACTCCGGTGGCATGAATTATACATGGCGTCAATTTGAAATTGAAGTGGCAAATATCTAAATCTCCTTTGTTTACTACATATCTGGGCCAGGATCATAGACTGGAATGGACAAGAACATATCTAAGGAGAGCTCAGTATGAACTCTAGAATATCTAAGACATGACATTTTCCTGTCTAGAAAGCGTTTGGTGACTTGCAATGATCGTGATACGTGAAGTGAGACCTTTCTTAGAATAATAAGTCTTCAACACGACAATTTACCGTGAAATCACCGGGATAAAGGTTCTTGTGACACACTTTTATCAAAACCAACGATAGACAGCAAGCGGCTTTGATGAATCAAGGAGAGAGCAAACTCACTTAAAGGCTATCGAAAAATGTTATTGGTCAGCGTAACAAGTTTCGTGGATGTCCATGAACAATGGCACAACAGCAGAAGACTTGTTAAAGAAATCAAAACACTACACATTGCACAATTGCCATAACGAACAAGATCAATCAGATGAGACAGACACTCAGGATGCACAATCAGACAGACACTCAGGTTCTTAGGTTATTCTTAGGTTTTTTAGACAAAGAATGACACAGGCTCATACTGACATCGGAATAAAAAACACAGGATAATATATTTAGTAAATTTGCTAGTATAACCAATGTACTTGTTCCAGTATTACACAACCAATGAATGCTTTTGTATTGCTGTAATACCCTCTGCAAAATTGTATGATATGGTGAAAACAAAACAAGAGCTAATAACCTCAATTATATATCTCCAATGTGAAACAATCTTTTGGTATACTAGTATGATGTTATGCTCTTGCTCTTTGGATTCTAAACTTGCCTATGGAAAATTTCTACCGAGATGCACCACTTAAGAAGATCCACAAGATTGTTTTGGGAGACATTTTCTCAAGATCAACCACGAGAAAAATATTGAGGAAGCACCAGTGGTTTGCAACAAACAAGCTGTCTCAAAAGCTGTAGCGACTCAAGTGCTCATTCTCTATTTGGTAGTTTGCTTGTCTTGGTGGACTCGACAAAAATGCTTCAAGAGTTACAACCACTCTCAAAAGTTATAATATTATTATATATTGAGTTACATGGCAAACTGAATGGGGAGCAAAAAAAAATGTAAAGCTTGAATCAAATCTGTATGGATTATGGAAATCGAGGATAATACATGAGTTCGATGCGTGAATGAGAAAATTGCGATTTACCTGTGCTTATGTGCTAAGTGGATTGTTGAGCACTATATATGTTTCAACAAATCCATGGCCAAACAATTTCTGCTCTATGTTTTAGTATGCACCAAAATAATCACGGGGTTTTCCAAAGAAATACGAAGCCTTATTCAATTGTTACATTCGGTGTTCCCGGCTACAACCGAGAAGATTATTTTTCCACTTCACACGAGTGAAGACACCGGTTAGCATAGGAAACGAAACTCTTTGGGTTGACAGAGTTAAAGAGGCTAGAAAATATGTAGTTGAATTACAAAGCAACATCCAACAAAATAACATCCATTACACCTCAAATTTTCTTCCTTCTAGGAGTTAACTTTTTGCTTGTATTCGTCTTTCCTGATGATGTTGCTCGAGGTGGTGTTTGGGATCCATTTTTTCTTCTCCAATTGTCATAGCCAACTGCCTATTAATATGAAAATATAAGACCACAATATAAAAGATTTGTGAAAATTACTCTTGTAGTGTATTTAAATACCTTTTAGTTGCTGGCCTAGGACTATCCATTGTAGTTGTAGCCATGCTTCTAGTCACCGGTCCAGGGCTATCCATTATAGTTCTAGCCATACTTCTAGTCACCGGTCCAGGGCTATCTATTGTAGTTCTAGCCATACTTCTATTGTTCTTCTTAGGACTGCGAATCACATTGCTTTGGCACTCTCTTTTTCTGAACAACATTATGCATACATGAGATGAACAATAGATGAGATAATGAACAAATACCTCTTTTTTGGCCCATTTAGTGGACAACCCGCCACATGGTGTCCTAGCTCTCCACATTGCTTACACTTATGTTGCCTCCTAACTCCACCTTTCTCTAAAAGTTTGGAATCCTAAGTTTCCTTGGTCTTCTGGATGATCTTTTCTTGAGAGGTGGTAACATCTTTATCCGGGATCCACCTCGGGCCATTGAGATTTGTCGGTCATAGGTTCAAGAACGCCATTGTATCTGCCTTAAACTTGACCTGAGTAGTACTCATGAACAAAAGATCCCATGTCTATATTTCTTTCCGTGATAATGAAAGCTAAGGCATGGGAACATGGCTTTCTGTTAGCGCCATTCATGACATGTGCACTCATGTTCTAAGAGTTTCACGACATGTCTAACCATTTGGTGCTCTTCATTGCTCTCGATGACCGATGCACTATGATTTGCGGATGGTTTGTGATCATGTTTGCCAGCGCCCTTGTCTTTTGTTCAAGCGATGCACTATAGCGAGGAGTATATGGCCCTCCAACCTCATCTGATCCTTCTTCTCTTATGAAAAAGGACCATTATCTTCTCATGTAGCTTATCGCTAGATCAACCACGAACCAAATCTTTGATGTCTTTGATCCAGTTGTTGAAACACTCGCAAGATTGTTATTAATGTAGTCGCACTTGATCTCTGTGGAGAACTTAGACCTCATCCACAACAAAGAATGATGCTGTTTAGGTAATCTTCTACTTGAACAATCTTGATAATCTTGCTCATATGGTAATCAAATTTTTTACGACTTGTAGGCCTTGGTCTTGCAGGCCACATGTGTCCAAACACATCACCATGGAATTTCTTTACAAAGTTAAGCATGAGGTGTCTAAAACACTCTCTTTGCTCTGCATTGGGAAACACGCTTTTCCTTGCATTTTCTAGACCCTTACAAGCATCTGTGCACACCATAAAAGCAGGTGGATCACCTATCCCTTTTTAGTCAGCTCCATAAACCAAGTCAATTGTCATTGACTCGAGACTCTATGAAGCCAAAAGCTCTGAAAACATCCAATTATGTCCATCCAAAGTAGTGACCTGACTAGATGCCCATTCCACCTTCCATTAGGTCAGTGGAGTCAATACTCAAATAAGGTCTACATCCATTGATAAAACCATCGATGCATGGCTTGAATGCAATAAAACACCTATGGAAATAGGTTTCACCTTTAATCGTCTTGGTGTCTATCTCCACTATGCTCTCGGGTGATCTCAGCAGTACCTCTGCCTTGAACTTGTGTAACATGTGGAAACTGTCCTCCCAAGGGCAATATAATTCTTCAATTGCTCTTTCCCGACCACCCCAAACCGTCCTATATGGAATAGTGACATTGTATTGATCTTGCAGCCTGTTTTGGAGTTCTTTTGCACCAATGCTAGGATTCTTTCTTAAGATTCGTAAGGACCTTTTAGCAACCCAAGCCCTTGTTGCCATACTAGTCCTCACACGACTAGTTGAGACACAAGTGTGGTTATCAATCATCTTACTTATCTGCAAGAGGAAACAAATGAACTTTTAAGTACAACATGAGAATTATATAACAAGAGTCGTTATGACGAAAAAGGAGGTTAAAGATTTGCTAGTTACCCCGATGGTTCTTTTATCGGCATTACAGTTGACAACAATCCTCCATTCGCACCCCTCGACTCTACATGTTCCCGAAACCTTGTTGTGTCGATTTCTGAGCCTTATGTCGAACTCGATGCTTAATAGCATATTGCTTCAAGGCCATTCTGAACTCATCCATGGTCGGGTAGGTGAGGCCTACTTTCATGTCGGGATCCTCCATATCGTATCCAATACATGTTTCCTCCACAAAGTTGTCATCCACAGGAATGGCAGCCTGATTGACACAATCATCATCAAAAGGTAGTGCATTTGTCATCTCAGTAGCCCTGGCATCATCATCAAACCCAACATCATCATCCAACGATGTTGCATTTGTCATCTTAGTAGCCCCGGCATCATCATCCCTCAAGCCCAACAAAGCATACATCTCATCTTCTGTCATCACCACATCTCTATCATCCTCTAAATTTTCATGGTATGTCTCTATTACAATACTTGACCAATCAACCATAGGCAAAGAATTGAAGTTACCATTGGACATAGTAAAATCAATTGAGTTGCTGCCTTGGGTTAAAATTGATTGAGTCTCTAATCTAAACAAGTGAAAATTGATTGATGTTACACGTAATTCGTCGCTGCAATGATCTTCTGCAGAAATTTCATCACAAAACAAAATAAAAATAGAGAAAAAGGAGCATACCCATGTGAAGGATCCATGTCTGAAGGAAGATGGGGAGGGGCGGTTTCAGAGCAGCATTCACAGAGCCGGCGGATGGGAGAAGCGAGTGTCGAGGCGGATGGGAGGAGCCGGTGCTTGAATGACCGGCGGATCGGGGGTGGCGCCAGCCCCGCCGGTGGGGTGGGCGGTGGTGATCTGGCCGTCTGCCTCCTCGGCGTGGTCGCGTGGCTCATGTGGCGGGTGGGGAGGCGGCGGGCGCCGGTGATCTTGGCGTCTGCCTCCCTCGACATGGTCGCGTGGCTCCTTGGAGGCGGCGGGTGGGAGGCCCCCGGATGAGGAGGCAGTGTGCAGGAGGCCGGCGGTGCTTGAGCTCTCGTGTCAGGAAGAAGGCTCTCGCGTCGGGGAGTAGGTGGTGGTGCTGAAATGGCGTCTGGGAAGCAGCTCTCGCGTGCCTCATGCGCCCTCTGCCTCAATCTAACCCAATATGCGGTGGAGGGTAGAACCGTAAATTCGATTACCTTTTAAAAATAATAGAACACATGAGTCTAATACAATAAAAAATTCACGTGGAGGCAGCTAGCCCGGTCGCGTAATCCAGTAATCCACCGTGGGCTTGCAGCGTGATCCTCGTGTGGGCTAGTGCATTCCGGGCACCGAGCGCCGTGTAGGTTCCTGGCCCAGTCGCGAGATGGCGCGGCGCAACCACGTTCTCTTGTCTTGGATCTCTTGCTCTAGGGTTGGATATCGAGCCAACTCAATTTAATTCGACTCGACTCGTTAAACTCGTTAAGATAATGAGCTAACTCGACTCGACTCATTTTCTTAACGAACTGAAAACTCAACTAGGCTTGACTCATTAAAAACTCGAATTGGCTCGAGTTAGCTCGTTAAGCTCGTTATGATGCTTGTCGGTGGAGGAGAGGAGCACAGTGGCGGCGAAGGTGTTGGAAGCAAGGGCGAGGGTGGAGACGCAGCCAAGCTAGGAATTAGGGAAATGCGGATGTGAAATAGGGAAAAAGAATCGGATCTGAAGGTTGAAGGAACGGGTTAGGATTACAGACTTATAGTGTTTTTTTCGACTCGGTTAGCTCGTTATTTCGCTTGTTAAACTCGTTAGCTCGCTCGTTTAACTCGTTATCTTAACGAGTTCAAGTTCAACTCGTTAAAGCGAGTCCAAATCGAATTTCTAAGTACTCGTTAAATTCGCGAGTTTCGAGTTTTTTCACCCCTACTTGCCGCAAACAGCAGCAGCATCGGCCGCCCACCCGCGCTTCAGCAAGCCTCAAGTGGGGTCGCGGATCCGGCGGCACGTGAAGGTCCGGCGCTGTCGCGCGCGCTGCACTCGTTCCTCCGTCGCGCGAGCAGTTTTGAGCCAAATCTTGTCCTGTTTGGCCTCAATTAGAGCTTCGTGCCGGGGTCAGAAGGTTTGGTGCCGTACTGCCGCTCGTGGCATTGACTGCGAGAACAGAACAAAGAAGCCGACGGTGCTCGCTGTTGCGTACAGATTCCGGTCAGACGTCGTTTCAAAAAAAAAAACCCGGTCAGACGTGATTGAAAACAAGCGACGGGTTACTCGTGCTGCCAAGATCGACCTACGCAAGGCTGGTCAGCCCACACGTCAGCCGTAGTACTGCAGAGAGCAGTACTACAGAGGATCCAAAATCAACAGATATGGACCATATTTGTCATCGTTTGGTACGCTCTTATTCTCGCTCAGAGCCCCAGATCATGCATACTCGCTCTCAAGGCTTGCCTCTTGTATTACGAGCAAGTCCAATGTCGTTGGCCCGTTGTGGAGTACAAAGTGCTGTAGGTACCCAAGTTTCAGCAGTATGTCATCTCAAGTTGCCTATGTGCACGAAGTTATATGGAATAACGCGGAGGATATCCTTCGAACAAAACGAACAACGAAGGCTGGTGGCAGCTGGGATAGTTGTTGCCTACCTTTGGGGTAGTGAACGCAGAGATGCTGGTCGACAGGGCCGAAATGGCTCGAATTGCGAGGATCCACGAGTCTACAACCCGTCATGTTAAGTGTAGGTGGGTGACTACCGTCAAATCGTCAATAACTAATGTCATTCACGTGATGAAATCGCGCGATTTTGTAGAGAACATGAAAAAGGCATGCCTACAATTTTGTACATGCATGCAACTGAGATGTATGTTCTACTAACTAGCATGCAAGGAGTTCTGGCTCCTGAGGGGGCGGGCGTCACTCGTCGGTACGTACAGAAAAAATGGCTCGAGTCCAGCTGTCCAACACAGCTCAAGCTGATGCTGATACCATGTGGGAGGCAGCTCTAGCTGAACAAGCTCCAGGGGCAAGGGAGATCCCAATGGCATATTCTTTTTTCAAGGTCCGGTACTTGTACTCTTGTTTGATTTTTTTTTCCGTAGGAGTATAAGGTGGACATACATAAGCCACGTGCACTATACTCATATACCATACACATATAAGGGTGTGTTTGGTAGGGTTCCTACTCCACCAGATCCGTAGATCTGGTGAAGCTGGGTATTACTAACTCCACCAGATCCGTAAAGCTGAAGTTATAAGTACATTAAGAGTGTTTAGATGAATCATCTTGTTTACATTTTAGACCAAAAATATAAACTTAATTCACTTTATTTGAGCCTACAAGTTTCAGATCTCAGGTGAAGCTGGGATGTGGAACTCTACCAAATAGATCCTCGAAACGCTAAATTATGTTTAGCAAGATATTTAACAATAGAAATTATCCTCGCTAGAACTTGTCTCAAGCGTTCTTTCTCCTTTAATATTTGTTGCTAAATGTCACTATCAATTGTTTGATTTTTGCTAAGTCGAACTTTTAATTCATTCCAAGTGCCCATATTAGTAATATGCTCCACGTTGTTTTCATGTTCTTTAAGTCTCTCACTAAGATGCTTTCAATCATTCATTCCATTAGCAGCTAATGTACTCTTGTTGTTAATAGATTTGAAAAGCTTACAACAAAAACAGAACACTTTATTAATGTGCTTAGAGTAGACTAACCACTTTCTTTCATAGACCTCTCCATTACTTATTTTTTTATAATAGTAAGAATATGAGAAATGCCTCGAATGGTTATCGATGGGAAATACAAGTTGTTCTTCTCGTATAGGCCCCTTTTCTACTAAAATGTCTCTAGCTTTATTATCTAAATTTTTCCAATTTTTTGGATCATAAATATCAATAATAAAATTTGCTGGTTGTTCCTCGACACCTAAATTTTCCTCGTTCAAATTTTCTTACGTGGAAACAATATCATTTAAATTCTCAGTATTCTCCAGTTCACCGTTTACTCGATCCTTGTCGGCGTATTTCGCCGGACAAGACCCCGTCAACGGATAGGGTTGACTACTCCCGGGATGGAGGATATGGTTTAGTAGAGGGCGTCTTCGTGATTGGAAATCCTAATGACTCTCGCACGAGGGATTCCAGGGATCAACAGATCAATAAACGCGGTAACGTACCTAGGTTCAGACTCCCAGCGTGGGTAATAGCCCTACGTCCTGCCAGAACTTCGTTGAGGAAATATGGAGGTGATTACAATGGTTCTTCTGGTCTCGAGCTTGGATAAGTCTCGGATCCTCCCTCCTTCTCCATGCACCAGAGCGCCCTTATATAGACGGGGTTGACTCGGGCAGGTGAGAAGGTGACGCTATACTGATCTACAACTCATTAATTACACCCATCATTCAGCCTTACACCGACCCATGACTCATTTATTACACTCGTCGTTGTAGCCTTGTCCTTCAAACCCCATTTAATGCCGCTGCGTGGCTTCGCCCGGTCCGCCTGGGATATGACGTTCCTGCAATGGGTTTGGTGAGAGGTGTCAAAGGAATGGGCCGTCGTCGTATCGATAGCAGAATTCTTCACAATCAATGGCACTGACACAGCGTACTAGAGGAAGGAGACTTTGAGGCGAAGCCTTCTCTTTATTCCTTTGGTTGCCTTCGTGGCCTGACGAGGGGGGCCCGAACGCACGTCCGCTTGTCAGGCCACCACCTAAGCCGACGCCCGGCGGGCAAGGCTTGATCGCCCACCGCCGCCGAGCCGCCACGATGGTCGCTTCGCCCGGCAGCGAGCGTATCGCCCGCTTGCTTGCGGGGCCACCGCAGCTTCCACCCGGTGAGCAAGGCATGATCGCCCACCTGCTCACCAGGCCGCCACGCGGGCTGCTCGCCCGGCGAGCAAGGCGTGATCGCCCACCTTTCGCCAGGGTTATAAGCCGACGCCGACGCAAGCGGTATATTGCCCACACGCCGCGCCGAGCCGCCAAGTGGGCGCTTCGCTTCGCGAAAGGTGGCGTGATCGCCCGCCTACTAGCCAGGGGGCCACACTGGCTTCCCGCCTGGTGAGCAGGGCATGATTGCTCACCAGGCCGCCACTCTGGGCCAGGTCGCTTCTTGGGCCCACTGATCTGCGGCGGAGAGGGTACCCCGGTGCAAAGTACACCGACAATCCTCAACTGGTGTTACTGTTACCACGGCCATAGAAGAACTTGAATTGATAGTCAAATTTTTTTTTTCATTGCTCCTTTTTGTGAGTTCATTATTTCATGATCATGCTTCCTTTTCTTTCTTTTTTCACATGCAGATAAATATATTCTAGTAGACATATTGTACCAAGTGCCAACAGTAGTAAACACACAATTATACAAAAGTGAAGCGAAGAGATAAAATATAAAAGATCAACTACTCAAGGGTTAAGACTTAAGATTGAGATAGAAAACACTTTGGATTCAGGAAGGGCCGCCGATCAACCGAGCTCCAGCCTCCAGGTCATCCAAACTTACTCCATGCTCCAGGTCTCTGTAGAAGCACAATACAGTCATCAGTCTCTTATGATTTGCTTTGTCGATGTGTGCAAGACAGTAGCAACTAGAAAGGCAAACTTTTCAATGACACAAATGCCCTTTAGAGCCTCTTACTCCCATTTAGGTCAAGAAGATTGACGTCAGACAAGAAATTCTCATGGATAGTGGATACTAATGTTCTTCAGCCAGTCAAGCGCAATTATCAAACAAAATAGCTTGCATCTTCAATCTTCATGAACATGGGAATGCTTCTAAAAGTTAGTGTATTACATGGAACTCATTGATATAATAATGCAGCGCACAATCTTCAACTCTAGTTGTATGAACACAAATAACTATTAGAAGAACTAAAGAAGCATATCAAAGACTACTGCATATCTAATTATTGATTTCCCATTACACTTGGACAAAAATGATTGACTGAAGAAGCATAACATCACACGATATTGTAAACTGTTTCTAGCAAAGACATCCATATTCAGGAGACAGGAGTATTTATGCATGTTAAATTATAGATGATTATCCATATCAGAAGGTAGAAATAAGCGAGAAAATGAATAAATGATTCATTGATTCATACCTTATCTTGTGGTTCTAATTTTGAAACTTGACGGTGAGTGCACCAACTTGCCGTGCCGCACGACCGGCCGCTCGAGCCTCGACCCTGACGAGACGGTGGAGATGACGGACAGGCAGAGATTGCTAACAGCCGAATTGCCGAAAGTGAGTCACGTCTGCGCGGAGCGTCTCACAAGTCGCACAGCGGGGATCGGCTGATCGGCAACCAAAGAAAACGAAATGTCAGCGTCGCCTCGTCGGTAATTTAATGGGCCAAAAACGAAACGTCACTAGCTACTCCCTCCATCGCATATTCCTTTGCATGCATGCAACGCTAATTAAGGATTCATAATTACTGCTAGCTTAATTACCGTGGAACACTATTTAATTAAGGGTAGCATTGGAACAAAATCAACAAAAAAAAACAGCTACACTAAAACTCGTGCCAAAACTAATACGCCCTATAATATGGGATGGAGGGAGTATTAACTAATTAATTTGATCGAGATAATAATGAGTGCTTGGCACGCTAATACCTACAAACTATATGGGCGAGGCCCTCCTAAATTGGGGGCCTGGCGGTCATGCCATTGCCCCCCCTTTGGTAGCCACGGCCTCAAATAGCATGCAAGAACACTAAGCACTCAAGGACGATGTATTGAATGTAACTTCTCTGTCTTTAGAAAAATAATCATGTATGATATGCCTTCTTGTGACATGATATCAATAGTGCATAGATCTCTGGTTGCAACCACCTCCATCTGAAAAGCTTCGAAGACCACATGGGTGAATAACTCACTTGCATGTTTCTCTATACCACAAGTTGTAATCAAAGTTGGCATTGAATGGAGGCTTTCACTGTCAGCCTTGAGCGCATTCTCGTGCTGTTCTTCCACAGCTGTATTAAACCTTATCCAAAACTCCACCAAGGCATGCTTGTAACCAATAAAATGGTTAAAAATGAGTTCACACTTTTCGACCTTCAAGTGGTCCTCATGACTTCAGCCAAAAATACACCCTTGAAGTATGCAGGTACCCAAGTCTTGTGGATGTGATATCTATTTGCCAACCATTCATTTCCCTCCAAAAAAATTCAAAAATCATGTGTGACTAGCTTTCCTCAAGTTCTTTAGGCGTTTCTGAGCCCCACACACAACAGTTGACAACATTGTAGAAATGCGGGTTGCCTCTCAATGAAGGACCAACCTTGTTCAGAAGCTTTCTCATTATGTGTCACATGTAAAACCTATGGATAGTTGTCGGCAAAACTTCCCTAATAGCAACCTTCATGCCACTATCTTCATTAGTTAGTATTAGCCTGGGTGCTGCACCTTGCATTGCCTTCAAGAATGTTTGTAATACCCATTTGTATGAATCTATCTTCTCATCAATTATCAGTCCAACACCAAACAACACATTAGACCTATGATGGCTTATTCCAATAAATGGGTAAAATTCATACCGTATTGGTTGGTTCTATATGTAGATTTGAAAGACACCATATCTCCAAATAGAGCATAGTTCTTCCTAGTTGAAACATCAGCCCAGAACACATGGGTCAGCCGATTTTTCTCATCAAGAACATAATAAAAAAAGGAATGCTGGGTTGACAAGCTTATGCTTTCTGAGGTTTTCGGTGAACATATGGCCATCCGAATCCCTTAAAGTTTGTCTCAGCTCACACGGTAATTTTGTAGGTATCTCTTTGTGCACCCCACAAACTAAAATCCACCCTCGCTAATAATACAAAGCAATCAAAAGGCTCTAGAAGTGCTAATGCTTGCTTATGACATGTGAACAATGTGGTCTTGGCCTTTTCACTGACTTCCCTATTAGACTTGATTAAATACAGCTTAGACGGAGATACTGGGTTATGTTGATGTTCTGCCACAAATTTAAAATTGAGTACATGCCATCTTCGGTACGCTTTATATTAATCATGGCCAGACAATCACATATAGTGACCTTTTTCGTGAATGTCCTTTTGTTCACACACACAACCTTCTCACCTTCCTTTTCTCTGAGCGAAAACCTTCCTAAGAGCATATGTAATGCTTTCACATCACCACACCATTCTTGGTACATCTCTGCCCAATTCTCACAGAAAATCTAACAGTGTGAGCATAATATTTGTAAAACTTTTTGACAGCCTCCAAATTCTTGAATGCTATGCCCACAACTGGAGTTATTTCATTTTCAAAGTCTGGTGTACAGGACAAACCCTACGATTATGAGACAACATTGTCACAGTAGGTACCAATTGTTTTTATGTAAAAACATGATAATGTGGATAAATCAACTCACACAGAATGGGCCACTATTGGTCCTTCCTTTCCTGGGGTACTAAAGTTATCTAAATCTTTCGAGGGAGAGTTGATTTCTGCTATCGATTGTGCATCATCGAATGGATGGATATGCAAAGCCATATCCCAAGTATTGTTCACGGGCTTCATCTATCAACCAAAAAGAACTTGTGTGAATCAACCGAACATAAATCTAGCATCAAAGAGGCAAATTAGCCAAGACAACTTAATACCTTTTTTTAAAATAAATATATATAAAATTCCTTTTTAAAAAATTTTAAAAAATCCTTTTTTAAAAAAAATATAGATTGCAGGAAATTTTTGAACTGTTCATTTTTTCATCACCCTTGGGTGCTGCATTCATGTGGGCACACGCGAATCAGGCCTTGAAAAAAAAAATAAGCAGTTCAAAATTTCTAAATATCACGTATTTTTATTTCACATGTACTCTTCAGGAAGGTTATTAGTACAAACCAGCAGTATATAAAACCACAGTATTAGTAGAACGAGCAGTACATGAAATGATGGTAATTGTATAACTAGTATATAAAATAACAGTATTAATACATGTAATGACAATAATAATGTAATTAGCACTACATGAAATAATAGTACATGCTGCTATTATTTACGCCATGTACCGTTATTTCATGTAGTGCTAATTACATTATTATTGTCATTACATGTACTAATACCGTTATTTTATATACTATTAATTGCACTAAAATCACGCTAAGTACACACCGTTATTCACACCTTCTATCCTCATTTCACGAGCTACTTATTATATCAATATAGTCATTTGACATACTACTACTTACACTAACATCGGACCAATTATACCCCATTTTATATGTCTCATATCGTCGTTTTACGTCTTATTCATTACACTACTACTGTAATTTCAGGTAGTACTAGTTATATAATTACCCATTTCATGGACTGCTCATTCTACTAATACTGTGATTTTATATACTACTAGTTTGTACTAATAACTTTCCTGAAGAGTACATGCGAAATAAAAAATATATGAATATACCTAGGAAATTTTTGAACTGTTCAATGAACAGTTCAAAAATTTCCTACGGTCTATATTTTAAAAAAAAGATTTCTTATTTTTATTAAAAGTTTTTTTTATATATTTTTTTAAAAAAGGAGCAGCTTCGTGGGAGAGTTGCACACTTAAAAAAAGATTATATATATATAGAAAAATGATTCCATACTCCTGGGTGTATGTACTCCCACATCTAATATACCGTTTAAATGTTATTCTTATACCTCTTTATCTTTTTGAGTATACTCTAATACTGATTATAAGATACTCCAAAATGAGTTCCATCAAAAATTGCATTAAAATCCACCCTTTATAGCATAGTTTGTTTACATATTCCTTATACATATGGAAAAAGGTATGTAGCAAAAAAATAAAGGGTCTGATGAATTTTTTTAATCATGTCGTATTGGAGTATCTTAGAATTATTATTGAAGTATACCGAAAGTGATAAAGGAGTATAAAGTGTTTATTTAAGTGGTATATTAGAGGTAGGAGTATGTACTCCTGGAAGTACAGAAAAGGCTTCATATATATATATATATATATATATATATATATATATATATATATATATATATATATATATAAGGTGCAGCTCTGTAAGGAAGCTGTACACTTAAAAAAAAAGATTTTTTATATATATTTTTTAAAAAAGGTGCAACTTATCCATAGAGCTGCACACTAAAAAAAGATTTTATATATATATTTTTTAAAAAGGTGCAGCTCCTCCAAGGAGTTGCACACTTAAAATAGAATATATATATTTAAAAGGATTATTTTTCTATTTTAATTTAAAAATAAAAAAATTCCTAACTAGTGCAGTGTCCCTAGGCTGCATACGTCAGTGCAGGGCGCTGCATTTGTGTGCAGTGCCTCTCAGCTGCAATTTTTGCCTGCTGCAGCGGCTGAGAGGCGCGAAGAGGGCTATTTCTGTATACACCTATGAACAGGGGCTATTTTCGTAATAAAAATTTTTAACGGGACTAGTACCATTAAAATTTCTCTGGTTACCTGTGATTTTATCATTTGCTAGCTTTCGTGGTATACGTTCCCAGCTAGTATCCATTAAAGAGGTTTGGAAATCGATCTTTGGCTCATGTTAGTATGCCACCAACCCACATAACACAATCTTGGCGAGTTTGCCTGAGGTTGATCAACAATACAACATTCAAGATCGACCAAACCGACCCCTGTTTTTTTCCTGGCAATATATCCGGTGCAATTAAAGTTTTGGTGCAACCACCGTACACTCTTACTAAAAAAAGTTTCAAAAAATTCTGACAAAATCATGGATGTACATCTCAACTTACCCCATCTACATATAAAATTTTATGATCAAATTCTTCCTACGCTAGAAGTTACAAAAAAAAGATAAATTTGGAGTGCATTTGAACTATTCAAGTTTGTCAGAAAATTTGTCTTTTTTATTACTCTTAACGTAGGACGAATTTGATCGTGAAATTTTATATGTAGATGGGGTAAATTGAGATGTACATCCATAATTTTTTTCAGAGTTTTTTGAAACTTTTTTTAGTAGAGGTGCACGATAATTACATCAAAACTTTAATTATACTGGATACATTCTATTTTTTTTCCTCTCCCAAGTCCCAATACGGCAAATACCGTTTCTTTCTCTTTCAAATAACCAGCCTCTCGGCCTTCTCCATCCGCAGAACCAAACAACCAACGCACCTGCGCAAGAACTCAGGAAAGGGACCAGTAGAAAGCTTTTCTTGTCTTGTCTCCTCGATTTCCTCGTTGCTCCTGGCGATCCCCCCGACCCCCGCCGCTCTAGACCTCTCCGACATGCCCTGGCCTTGGTTTCGCTGAGTTCTTGGACTCCAGGTCTCCAGAAGGCCAGAGGCCTATAAAACGGGCCCCAGTTCCTCCTTCTTGGCTCCGCATTGAGTTCTTGAGGTGTGCTTGTCGGAGGATTCGGCTTTTTTGCTCTCTATGTATGCATTCTTTTTTCTTCGGCATGATGGGTCTGTTCTTTGGGAAAGAAATGCTGGGGCAGGGTTCATTGATCTTGTTATAGTACAGCTTTAATCCATGGGTAGAACTGTAGAGGTGCTTGAACTGTGAATTAATGTAAGAAATCTTTTCGTAAAAGTTAATTCAAGAATTGCTCAGTCTTGTCCAACAGGTGCAAGGACATTTTGTTTCTGGGATTAGAATGGCTGCGGCTACATCTCATCATGCGCCAGTGTCTACTCATCCCCACCGGTGGAGTCTCAAGAACTCTAGATCCGAAAAGAGAACGGGCAATGTTCGTTTGGTTTCAATAGGAAGTTGCTGCTCACGTAGCCGAAAATTGGATTTAGTTTGCCCCTCGAGCTCACAGTCTTCGGTGATGCAGCCGGTTCAGCTGCCCTCCAATGACAAGGGTGGCCACAGCCCCAAGAAATCAAGTATTTTTCACAAGTTTATTAAAACGAACTAATATAGTGGCGATTTAGTAGTTCTTTTCTCTGGACGCGCGCGCCCACACACACACACACACATATATATATATATATATATATAGAGGAAGCCTCTTTTCTACTCCCGGGAGTAATTACTCCCTATGCCATATCTCACAACGTATGGGGTATCTCGTGCGACAGATGGTATGTACGCGTAGTATACAAGTATATAAGATCATCTTGGTGGTATGTACATTTTTTCAGAGGTGGTATGCGTATTTTTTTTGACATACTCCTTTTTATGTGCGTATATGAAGGTATTTGCAAAAAAACGCTAAAAATCATGGACTCCCTTGCAAATTTTTCATGCGGCTCACATTGGAGTATCTTATAATTAGTGTATGAGTATACCCAAAGTGATAAAGGAGTATTTCAAGTTCATTTAGGTGGTATTTCAGAGGTGGGAGTAATTACTCCTAGGAGTAAAAGATATTATATATATATATGTAGGTATGAAAATGATTCCATACTTATCCTGTGCACACAGGGGTTCCCGTGTACATATCGTGCACACCAACTAATAAAAGTCATGAAAAATTCTAAAAAAATTGTACTTCATAGATTACTTTACCTATGTATAAAATTGTAGGTTCAAATTCATTATATATCAAGAGCTACAAAAAAGAGAAAATTCTGACAATTTTAAAAAGTTTAAACTTGTCAGAATTTTCTCTTTTTTGTAGTTCTCGATATATAATGAATTTGATCTTGAAACTTCATGCATAGGTAGAGTAATCTATGAAGTACATCTACAATTTTTTTCAGAATTTTTCATGACTTTTATTAGTACTGAAGATCGGGATCTTGTAGCCATACACATATATATATATATTGTTATGTAAAGTTGCTATCCCTGTCTGCTTGTAGGTGAAAGTGCCCTTATATTGATTCGGCATGGTGAATCGCTGTGGAATGAGAAAAATCTGTTTACTGGCTGCGTCGATGTGCCCCTGACACCGAAGGGTTTGGAGGAGGCCATTGAGGCTGGGAAAAGGATATGCAACATCCCGATTGATGTAATATTTACTTCGTCGCTGATTCGTGCTCAGATGACTGCAATGCTTGCCATGATGCAGCATCGGCGCAAGAAGGTTGTGTATCTTTCCTTTGTTAAATGTTTCAGCAATTTCTTCTAATTTGTATACCCACTGTCCTGAGCAATTATGTGGATTAGTTCTGAATGCTGATATGTGCAATTGTGCATTTCCAGGTTCCAATCATCGTGCATAATGAGAGTGAACAAGCTCACAGGTGGAGTCAGATATACAGTGAACATACAAAGAAACAGTCTATTCCCGTCATAACAGCTTGGCAATTGAACGAACGAATGTAAGAGTTTCTCCCCTGTTATGCTTTAATTTGCTAATTAGGTAGTGTATAATAGAACTTTGACAGTTTTGTCTCTTGAAACATCCCATGACACTTTCTAGGTATGGTGAGTTGCAAGGTCTTAATAAGCAAGAAACCGCAGATGGGTTTGGCAAAGAACAAGTTCATGAATGGCGGCGTAGTTATGATATTCCTCCCCCAAATGGTGAAAGCTTAGAGATGTGTGCAGAGAGAGCTGTTGCTTATTTTAAAGATAACGTAAGGATATGTCCACTAATTGAACAGCACATTATTTATTTGGATGATTTGAACCTCTATTCCTTACTGATTTTATGACAATGTGAGCCAAAAAAAGGAGTGCATGGTTTCTATAAGTTGCATCTAAATATACCATATCATATAGAAATAAATTTAGATACAACCTTCCTAATGTATAGTATCTAGCAAATACGCTACTCAATTTCTTCACTCCTACCTCACCATCTCTCTCCCCTTCCTACCAGTCCCCATGTCTACCTTGATTTTTTCAATTGGGTTGTATCTTTATGAGAAACAACTTTACTCTCTCCCTTAACTCACCTTGTACATCAGATTTTATCCTACTTAGTATTTCATAGAAACTACTTACATCATTGCATTAGGAGTGCCCTGAGCTTTTTGCTGAGGACTGTACTGAAACTCCAATAGACTGGCACTTTATGTTTTTAATTTTGTTTCTGTTGTGAGTATTGCCCAACCTGATATCAAATTTTGAACCAGAAAAGTTTTAATTTATTCTAGACTTGACAGCTGTTCTCCTATTTTCCATCTAACCTCTAAGTGATTGTCTAATAGGTTGTTCCTCAACTGACGGCTGGAAAGCACGTGATGATTGCTGCACATGGGAATTCATTTCGTTCAATTATAATGCATCTGGACAAACTGACTTCTCAAGAGGTGATATATTCTTGTATAATTGTATTCTACTCTTCCCTTTTATTTTATTTTCTTTTTACATTATGTTGAAAGTTGGACTGAGACTCTTCTCTCTTCAGGTAATCAGCCTTGAATTGTCAACAGGCATTCCTATGCTTTACATATTCAAGGAAGGGAAGTTTATTAGACGGGGGAGCCCAGTAGGACCTTGTGAGGCAAGCGTTTATGCTTATACCAGAGTAAGGGTCTTTTCCATCTTCCAAATCCGAGGTGTACGATAAAACAATTTGTTGATCACAGTATATGTTAAAACAAACTGATTAACATGTGTAAAAGAGCAGAACTGTCCGGTTAGCTGTCATCTGAATGCTCTCAAGTTCATATTTGTACACGAATATCAAATTGACCATAAAATTTGTTTTAATAAAATTCTCATTGTAATTAAATGTAGAAAGAAACATATAGAAGCATTTGATTGGAATAATGTCAGTCTTTATGTTTGATGTTGATAATTTCCATGCTCTGCCAACAGTCTTTCATATATGTTACTAGCTTTCACACCGTTAACCCTTAATTCTTCAGGAGTTAGCCATGCTTTTCGAGGTCAAACTTCTCCTTTATAAAGAAACTTCAGTCTTATTACATATTTTTTGTGTCTGTTGAAGTTGTTAATATGTTCATATTAGCCATTGTTTAATGTTTATGGCCTTTTTTTTTCTAGAATTCATTGTTTACGTTTTATATGTTGTGTCTGAAACTTGTTTCTTGTTTGCAGAACTTGGCTCGATACAGACAGAAGCTTGATGGTATGGTTCAGTAAAAGGTCAGTAAATTAGGGGGTGTTTGGGATAGCTCCAGCTCCACCAAAATCTGTGGAGTTGGTGGAGCAGGGTATTTCTAGCTCCAAAAATTTACGGAGTTGGAGCTGTGAGTACATTAAGAGTGTTTGGGTAGATCATCTTATTTACATTTTAGATTAAAAATATAAACTTAATTCACTTTAATTTAGCATATAAGTTTCAGATTTGAGCTGGAGCTGGGATCTGGAGTTCTCCCAAACAGCGCCTTAGTAATGTAAGTTTCTGCTCCCAATGAATATTCCAATATGGCTAGCTGCTAGATATGCCTTTTGTGTTTTGATGTCTTTTCAGGTTTTCTAATTTATCAGTGACTCAAACATTCGTCGAATATGCCTTTGTTTTGCTGAGAAGTGGGTTAAGGAAACTTTCACATCAGCAGCATTTGTATCTAGTAGTTACAAGGGAAAATTCGTCATCTGGGAACTTCTTATGTAACTGTGAGATATATGTAACTGGTCCAGAATGGGGTAAATGCAGCATCACATGTTGTATGTTGAATTGAATTTATTGAAGGGGATAATATACAATATATGTTCCCTCAAATTTCTTGATGTTGATAGTTTAGCCCATATAAACACACAGACCTGTTGTATTCATATAATATTTTTAGAGAATAGTTTTTTTTTCCTTTTTTTGTGAGGCTATAAGACATAACAAACTAACGTGAAATTTTCATTTCGTACTAAACAATTGAGGGATTAATGCAGATAAGTTTCTTAAAGTAAAATCTTTGCCCCATCTCTATACAGGAAATAACACAAACCGAATTAAACGGGCTATTGTATATTACTTATTGCATTGATTTTTTGAAAAGAACAGGAGAATACTTCTAGGCAAAATAAAGTTTGACGGTGTCAAAACTATACAGTTCCTGCACGCAATTGCGGTGGGTAACTCGGTTTGTTTCGTGTTACATATAACTAGAATAAATTTGCATGACAAACAGCGCATGTGGGACTTCTACTAGTGCATGAGTCCACCTCCAGGCCATTGGTAATGCATGATTCAACTTCATATCAAATACAACCCCAGCTATCTATAGGCACACACACATTTTACTTACTAATCTAGTGGGCATCTACATCAAGTAGGACATGGCAGAGAAGATGTCCCAACAAAGGCTTAAGGCCTACAAGTTAATATTAGCTTTCGCTGGGATATTGGAGGAAATGGATCCTCCGGACGGAGAACTGCAAGATGAGCTCGCCGTGGTTTCTTCGCGCCACGGGCACGCCGGCAACGCTTGTCGAATATAGTGGTTAGGAGTATACAAATACAATGGTCTGTAATCCGTAGAATATGGCTTTCCTTGTGCTTTCGTCTATAACTTTTTTGTTTATGGTTATTTATCAATTCCGATAAATTAACGTGTAGACTCGAACCAGGTGTATTTTTATATATTTTTTTGTGAAAACTATAATTTCTATTTTTCCCTATATCAATGCTTCATTGCATTCCTTCGCAAAAGAAAAATGCAGCATTGCATTCATATTGTGTAATATACATTGTTGTTTCGCATAACGTTAGCACAAAGTTTTACTCAGTGCAAACATTATTTTCTCTTTATTTGCACAACAAAATGAGTAACTTTTTTGCATTTTTGTTCTGAACATATCGTTTCATAATCATAACAATCATAAATTCCAGGATTATTCTTTGACACAATGCAAACTCAAGCGACCAGAATTTGGAGCCCATGTCAGCATCATCAGGGTACTAATCTAGCAGCCCACTACGCTACGTACAATCAAGACGATGAACAGGATGAGTCCAAGAACAACCAGCAGAAAGCATTTAATCGACGAGCTCGACTCCTGAGTCACCGCGGCTCCCGAGACCTGCTCTTCTGCATGGCTCGTCGCCGCGGCAGTGTTGTCAAGGTTGAACGTGACGCTGCCGATGCCTTCTCCTTGTCATGGACTAGCGTGGCGAGGTCTCTAAGAGTGTGTTTCGTTAGTAGGATAAGATTGAATATGAAGGGATGATTCTGTACTATTTGGTTCTATTGTTTTAGACGAATGGAATGATTTAGCATCTATAGAGAATATTTCTTAAATTTGTATTACACCGTCCAGAACAGAATGATTCTATTCAAGCAACCAAACATATAGACGATATTTTTCTTGAACCATCTCATATGTTAATAGATAATCTCTGTAAGCTGTAATCTTCCGAAATTCTGTTTTTCTGTTGTCACTAGCTACCGTAGCATATCCAGATAAGTTGTTAGTGATAGCTTTGTTCAATTAGAGATAGCTCTGTGCGGTTGTAATCTAAACTGATTGTAACTCTGTTATCTATGAGTATATATATACATCGGAACCCATTGAGGTTCCTTGCGGCAAATATCGTCTCCTTCTTTACATGGTATCAGAGCTTATCGGTTGTCAACCATGTCGACCATTGCTTCGCATACCGAGTCCGCCTCTAGTTCTTCCGGTCTTCTTCCTACGCCATCGATGCACTTCATCAACATCAAACTTACAAGGGACAACTATCTTCTCTGGAAAGCGCGGGTCATACCATACCTTAGAGCACAACAATTGCTTGGGTTTGTGGATGGCACTGTTGAAAAGCACCCACGCTGATCTCTCAAACTGACGAAGGAGGTGCTCGTCAAGTTCCAAATCCGGCACATCTCTTTTGGGTTCAGCAAGATCAGCTTGTTCTTAGTGCTTTACTTTCTTCCCTAAGCGAAGAAGTACTTGCGCATGTCTTGTTCCTTTCAACTTCTGCAGAAGTTTGGAATGTTATTGAGAGCATGTTTGCCTCTATATCAAGAGCTAGGATCATGCAGATATGCATGCAACTCTCCAATCTGAGGAAGAAAGATGCTTCCATCAGTGATTATTTTCGCCAGATGAAAAGCCTTGCCGATACCCTTGCATCAATCGGTGAGCTTCTTCAAGATGAAGAAATTGCATCATATGTTCTTGCAGGACTTGGTCCAGAGTATGATCCTCTAGTGACATCCATGAGCACTCGTCCTGAATGATCCTCTAGTGACATCCATGACCACTCGTCCTGAATCAATCACCCTTGCTGACTTGTATGCACATTTGCTGAATTTTGAGTTACTGAATGATTTGAATAATGCTGAAACTCAAATTCAATCATCTGCTAACAACGTCACACAAGGGAACAGCTATAATTCTGCAAAAGGAAACAATAGCAGCAACTACATTAATTACAACAAAAGTAATTACAATTGTAACTCTCATCCTTCTGGACGAGGATGTGGACGCGGTTCAGGAAGAGGAGGACAAGGCAACAACTACAAACCAACTTGTCAAGTCTGTGGTAAGAAAGGCCACAATACTCTCCGCTGTATCATTGATTTAATCATGCTTATCAAGCTGAAGAACAACGCGTTGCTACTGCGGCTGCTGTCGGCTATTATCAGTTGGATCAAAATTGGTGCGCTGATACTAGCACTACTGATCACATCACTAGTGATCTGGATCGGCTGAGTGTTCGTGATTGCTACAAAGGCAATGATCAAGTCCAGGTTGCAAATAGAGCCTGTTCGTCGATTTCTCATGTTGGTCACTCTACTATTGCTGGCTATTCTCGGTCTTTAAATCTTAAAAACGTTCTATGTGTTCCACACATCAGCAAACATCTTCTTTTAGTCCATAAATTTGTCTTTGGCAATGATGTTTTCTTTGAATTTCATCCCAACTTCTTTTGTGTTAAGGATCGGCAATCGAAGACAATCCTCCTACAAGGGCAGTCTAAGAACGGTCTCTATCCAATAGCTGAAGCTCAGTTTACTCATCAGTCCTTTGCTACTGCCAAGGTCTCCAAGGAGCAATGGTATCAGAGATTAGGACATCTGGTATCAGCTGTCACACAAACTGTCCTTCAGAGAAATAAATTAGGTTTTGAGTCCAATAAATTTGAACATATTTGTGACGCTTGTCAACAAGCAAAGATTCACTAACTTCCTTATCAAGCATCAACAAATGTTTCTACTTCTCCTCTTGAATTAGTTCATTATGATGTGTGGGGTCCTGCTCGCATATCTTCTGGAGGTTACAAGTATTATGTAAATTTTCTTGATGATTATAGTAAATTCACTTGGATTTAACTTCTCAAACAAATGTCTGATGCTATAAACGCCTTTTCTCAATTTCGTCATCATGTAGAACGTTTACTTGGCCACAAAATTCGTGTCATGCAAACGGATTGGGGTGGCTAGTATCAAAGAATTCATAAGTTCCTTAACACTTTAGGAATCTCTCATCGAGTTTCATGCCCTCACACCCATTAGCAAAATTGAGCAGCTGAGAGGAAACACCAGCATATTGTGGAAATAAGCCTAGCTCTACTCTCTCATTCCTCTTTGCCTCTTTAGTTTTGGGATGAAGCTTTCTTGACTGCTACTTATTTGATTAATCGAAGGCCTAGTCGAGTACTTGATAATGACACTCCCCTTCATGGCCTCCTACATGTCTCTCCCGATTACTCCTTTCTCAGAGTATTTGGTTGTGCATGTTAGCCCCTTCTTCGACCATATCGATCACACAAGTTGGATTTTAGATCACAACAATATGTGTTCTTGGGATATAGTAACATGCACAAAGGTTACAAATGTTTGGATGGATCATCTGGTTGAGTCTATATTTCAAGGGATGTAATTTTTGATGAAAAAATATTTCGCTTTGCTGTCTCTTGTGATGTCTGTTCTCCTGCCCAAACAAGTTTAGAGGTTCCCTCATCTTTGCCTTTACTCATTCCTGTTTCCACCGATGTTCCATCATATATTCCTGAACCAGCAATAGTACATGATTCAATAGAGGATCACATACCTACCTCTCCTAATATGACTGACAATTAAGTACCCATTGCAGTTTCTTACAGGTCATTGTCACAGTCTGATTCCTCCTCGGTAGGGGAAGATACCAAGTGGCCTCACACTCGTCTTCAAAACAATATCATTTAACTGAAGCAGTATACTGATGACACTGTTCATTATCCAATTGTCAAACGGTGGCATATTGCATCTCTGGCTGAAACTGCCGTGCCTTCTTCTCATCAGTAGGCCATGCAATATCCTCACTGGAAAGCAGCCATGGATGATGAATATGCATCACTAATGAAGAATGAAACATGGTATCTTGTACCCTTTAAATCAGGGTGTAATCTCATTGATTCAAAGTGGATATTCAAAGTAAAACAAAGGGACTGATGGTATGGTGGAATGGTACAAAGCCAGGTTAGTTGCCAAGGTTTCAAGCAGCAACATGGTATTGATTATACAAACACTTTTAGCTCAGTTGTAAAACCCACTACAATACGACTTATTTTGTCCCTAGCCGTCTCTCAGGGCTGGAGTCTTAGGCTCAGTTTGTTTAGGCTTGAGCTTGAGCTTATTTGGCTTCTACACCTCTATAAGCCACAAGTCAAAACAAACAGTATTTTTCCCATTAGATGGAAAGAAGAAGCTTCTAACCCAATTTGCACTACGCGAGAGAAGCAAGAAAAACGATACTTCTCGGGGTGGCTGGAGCTTCTAAAAATCCCACTTCCCTGGTACCCTTACAATTTAACTATTATTTACGAAAAATTGCCATCCTCTTCCAGCTCCAGCAGCTTCTTCCAGCTCCAGTAGCTTCTCCTCCAGCTCCAGCCTAAATAAACTCAGCCTAGACAAATTGATGTGCAAAACACTTTCCTGCATGACATTCTCCAAGAAGAAGTATATATGAAGCAGCCGCCAGGCTATGAGAACAAGGAATATCCACAGTATATGTGCAGACTTGACAAGGCATTGTATGGTTTGAAACAAGCTCTAAGAGCTTGGTATTCACAGTTAAGCTCAAAACTCTATGACTTTGGTTTTGTTTCTTCCAAAACAAACACCTCTCTATTCATACTCAACAACAACAGAGCTGTTGTTTATGTGTTAGTATATGTTGATGATATCATTATTGCTAGCTCATCTTCTCATGCCACAAAAATGCTCATTCAACAACTGAAGAGAGACTTTGCCATCAAAGATCTTGGGTGATTGAGTTATTTTTCTAGGTATTGAGGCAGAGTTTGGAAGGAGTGGTGTTGTTCTTACTCAAAGGAAATATATTCAAGATATTTTACAAGAGGCTAGTATGCAGCATTGTAAGCCTATTTCTACACCAATGAGCTCAGCAGATGAGTTGTTGAGAGAGCAGGGAAAGTCACTGAATGAGTCTGAAGCTTTCCTCTATCGAAGCATTGTGGGAGCACTTCAGAACCTTACTCTAACAAGACCAGAACTTTACAAAACCTAATGGATGTGCACTGGTCAGCCGTAAAAAGGATTCTGAGATACCTCAAAGGAACTCTGTCATATGGACTAAGCATTAAGAGATCAAGATCAAATCTGCTCAGTGCTTTCTCTGATGTAGATTGGACAGGCTGTCCGGATGATAAGAGGTCCATGAGCGGCTATGCAATATATCTTGGGTCAAACTTGATATCTTGGAGTTCCAGGAAACAACCGACAGTGTCCCGGTCAAGCACAACAACTGAATACAAAGCAATTGCAAATGCAATCGCAGAATTGATTTGGGTTCAGTCCATTCTGAAGGAATTGGGGATTTACCAAGCAAAAGCGCTAATTTTGTGGTGTAACAATCTTGGTGCTACTTACTTGACTGCAAATCCTATTTTTCATGCTAGAAAAAAACATATAGAAATAGACTTTCACTTTGTTAGAGAACAAGTTGCAAGCAAAGGACTTGAAGTCCAGTTTGTTTCACTTTGTTAGAGAACAAGTTGCAAGCAAGGCACTGGCTCGAATTAGATAGAAAATTGGGGATACATTTTGGGTGAAGTAGAAGCAAACCCTATACTTTACTCTAGCTACAAGAACTAAGAATATGCTTCAACCTTGATTTTCATTCCTTGCGATGGGGCCTAAATACCCTCAAAGTTTACAGCAGTTCAATGAGAGAAAATTGTCATTGTGCCACTCTGGACATGCGGCTTCACCCAAATGCCATTATTAACGTGGCAATCGCCAAAATGCCACTTTCAACCCGCGGCAACTCGTTTCCATGCCATTTTGGAGTTTTTTGTGTATTTACCGGATAATAGCATGGGGAAATGACTTCTTTGCCCTCGGCACTGTGCACTGTTCCCTTTTATTTCCTCTCCGTATTTCCCATTTCTTCCTCCTCTCTATCTCTCTCACCTGTGTCTTCTGTTCTTGAATTCTTCGCCAGAAACAACCGGTGGCTCACGGAGAACTCATACGGTTGCTTATGAGCATGCGCTCCAAGTTTTGAACTTTGAATTCTGGTTTGGAAGTTCGAGTTTGAATTTGATATTTGAATTCGAATTTCTTGCTGCTTCTTGATCGCACGTGGGGAGAAGCGGAGCGATCTCGATGGCCACGGCCCGACCAGTGAGGGTAGCGTCTAGCTGAGAGAATAGCCTTGACCACCACGGCCGCTGTTATGGCGGCGGGCTGCAAGCGGCCACGGAGACGGAGCTAACGCCGCCGGCTAGCTCTCGACCTCCGACGGCTGCGGCTCTCGCCGTTGGCGTTCGTGGCCGGGAGAGGTGACGGAAGAGGAAGAGAGGGAGGCCGAGGAAAAGCGGGCCGACGGAACTCTGCTTGGCATTGAAGGCGACGCCGATCTCGGCGTCGGTGCGGACGACGCGCGTCGCGGGCGATGACACGCCGGCGGCAGTGGGGGGGCCGTCATGAAGCGGGCGGGGTGCGGTGGGGTTCGTCGGCCATGGCGCCGGTGGCGATGGCCGTGACAATGACATGGGCGGTCGTCGTCGTCGCCATGCAGCCAGACGAGAGGAAATAAAAGGGATTGGTTGGTCCGGTCGGGTCGGGTCGGGTCGAGCCATCTAGCCCGAGTCTAGCACAGTGCATAGTGCCGAGGGCAAAGAGGTCATTTCCCCATGCTATTATCCGGTAAATGCACAAAAAACTCCAAAATGGCATGGAAACGAGTTGCCGTGGGTTGAAAGTGGTATTTTGGCGATTGCCATGTTAATAATGGCATTTGGGTGAAGCCGCATGTCCAGAGTGGCACAATGACAATTTTCTCGTTCAATGAAGTTACAATCCGCTGAAATTAACTGAAATAACAATTTTTTTTAAGTGAACTGAAATAACAGTTTTACTGAAGCTAAACAGGTAAAACAGAAACGAGTGAACATCGATTACTGCAAATGTCTTCAGCCATTCGATTCTCGTAATGATGGATCCAACGTCCTCTGCTTCCCTCCAGTGCGTTGACGTGGAATCGGTGAACCTGTACAATCACAGCCGACTTTTGCCTGACGCTGGTCATCTCTGAATTCTCTGTTCTTCTGAATGTTTCAGGGTTCCATTTCAATTCACTTGGATCCTACCACGACAGCGGCAGCTCGCCTCCAGGTCCAGGAAGGCCATGGGTCAACAACTGTCTCGGGCTCCTTCTGCCTTCCCCTCGATCGAATCCATTCGCGCTTTGCTGCAAGTGGAGGCGGAGGCTACGATTCTTTGAGCTGTAGGGCCATGTTTATCGACGTCGCCAAGTAATCTACATGCATGCGTACGGTAAGGAGCTATTAACGATGGAAGGTGTGTGTGGGAGAGGTGGCAAAAGGCGTACGAATTGAAGAGGAACAGGCAAAGCTTGTTATTGGTCACACACGTATTAGGATTTAGGGCTCCCCAACTCTCCATTATCAGGCCAAAAACGTCATATATAAAAAAAATCTTGTTTCTGCACATTGGTACACACATCGTTGGATGCACGCGGCGATAGCAACCGGCGGCAGTGGTGCTCTGCTGATAACTGCCCCTGAAGAAACAGGGCAGAAAACAATAGCGCGCAAAGCACGAACTGCCCATCGGAAAATCATCAGATGGTTGGATTAAGCTAAATTCAGATGGTGCCTCGACATCTTCTGATGGTGTTGCCGGAGCCAGCGGCGTTGCTCGACAACGGGATGACTTAATAGGTGCTTGGTGCAAGACCTACAGTGGGCTTTCTGACCCGCTGATTATAGAAGCTCTTGCCTTCCGCGATGGTGCGGATTTTGCGAGGAGGAGAGGCTTTGAACGGGTGATCTTCGAACTGGATTGCCAAGAGGTAATGAAGTTATGGGACGGGCGGTCAAGACTACGATCTGTGATTGGTCCGCTCCTTTGATGAAGTCCGTGAGCTTAATACCTGTTTTTCGTCGTTTGTTGTTCAGTTTACATACTTGTCGACGATCGGGATCACCTGACCGTAAAAGTGAGGAGGGGGTTAGTGTGAATGAGGGACCCAAGAAGCGCCTCGCTCAACAAAGGCGTGATGTAGGTCGGTGCGTGACGTCAACGAGCAGGGGACAGCGGATTATACTGGTTCGAGCCCCCATAAGGGTAACAGCCCTACGTCCAGTCTTCTCCAAAGAAGGAGGAATTCACTAATTGCGAGTACAAAGAGTGTATTACAGCTCGAGCTTGAGCGCTCTGTTGTGTTTTTCGTCTACAGCTGGTGTTCTCTCTCCCTATATGCATGCCTTGCGAGATCTTATATCCTCCTGGGAACTGCCTGTAATGGACTGGAGAGATCCCCAGAGGAGTGGCCTCGTGCGCATTGAAAGTAGGCTGTAACCACCCCGGATTCACCGCCCACGTCCGTCTTAATGCCATCGTGCAGGTCGCGGTAATGACCGAGTAAAAGCACACCCCTGAGCCAAGGTCGAGGTCGAGCGGGAACAGGACCCCGCCGCGCGAGCTCAAGGTCATGCGGGAATGCACGTCGCTAGGCCGTGGTCGAGGGCCTTCGATGCAACATCTGGAGTCGGGGGCCCCTTTGACCATATGTTGACTTCTCAGAGATTTTCCCAGTCCACGTCAGCTAGCCCCTGAGGCTCAAGGTCGTGTAAGAGACCTGGATCGACCTCGAGCCTGTAGCCGCTGGGACCAGACTTCCAAATCTCTTACACCTTCGGTCGAGGTCAGGCGGAGATCACCAGGAAAAGACCTCGGCTCCATGACACCTGGCGCCCCTTGGACTTCACGATGCTGGTACGAATTCAACCGGTCGGAGGGGGTGCCTGCAACGCCTTGAAATCGCCGCCCAAACCTTAATTGCGCCTGTCAAATCGCACTGGCACACCTTTTGAGGAGTCTCAACCGACGGCGATCCAGGCCTATAAACCCAAGTCTTCTGCGACCTTCGAAGAACTTCCTGATTTCCTTGCGCTCCTCGACTCCTAGCTTCTTACTCGCGTGACTCTTCCCTCCTCGACTAAGCTTGAAAGCCACCGCCATGGCCAAACTCGGAAGGAGCACCATGTCGTTGGCGAGGATGAGGGAGCTCGAGAGCCTGGGTCTCCTCGACCCAGCGATGTGGAGGTTGCCAGATGGTGAGACCGAACCGCAGCCTGGGGATGACGAGCTCGTGTGCACCAAGCACTATGCGCTCTTCGGCCTGTGGACGCCGGAGAGCGACTTCATGGCGGCAATCCTTGCCCATTGTGAGATCGAGCTCATCAACCTGGTGCCCAATTCCATTCTCCTCCTCTCTATCTTCTCCCATCTGTGCGAGGGGTTTCTGGGAATCCTTCCCACCCCTTGCTCTTCTTTCGATTCTTCTCTCTATTCCGCTCCGGGAAAGACCCCGTGGTCGGATGCCTCTACTTCCGGCTGCGAACGGGAATCCCATGGGCCTTCCGCAAGATCCAGACTCGGGACTCCCTCGGTCCGTGGACCGAGCGGTAGTTCTACCTGAAGAAGGGCCAGACCGGGGCGCTGTTGTTCGACGGAACCCCGATCACCGGGAAGAAGGAGACCCCGGAGTCAGACAACCTGGAGGTCGACGAAGAAGCCATTGCCGCCATACACATCTGCGCCATACGCGGCCTCACCGGGCAGGCGATCGCCTGCGATTTCCTGCGGAGCCGGGTCTTCCCCCTTCGGAAGAGGGAACATCCGTTCTACGAGATCACGGGGCGCGAAGACATGACCCGTGAGGGTACGTCTGGTGCGTCTTCTTGCCCTTGAGACTTGTTCGTATTCGCCCTTCGGGTCCTCTTGACATTCCGCTTCCTTGCAGCGCCGAAGGAGTTCTGGGTTGCCACTAGGATGAATGAGATGTTCGGGAAAGGGGCGCACAAGTATACCCTCGATCCCCCTGTCCCGAAGAACGTGCTGCGCCGGAAGGCCGAGGTAGGCATTCCCAGACCGCTCTTCAGCTCGAACTCCATCGGCGCCTTTCCCTGATCGTTCGTTGTGTTCGCAGGACCACCAGGAGCTGCTTGACCTGACCAGAGATTGCTCCGTTGCCCGGCGGGGCAAGAGCAAGAAGGGGAAGAAGAAGCCGCCTTTGGGCAAGGCAGACGACCGTGAGGCTAAGAAGCCTCACGTTGAATGGCCTGACCGCGCAATGGTAAGGACTTCCATGGTCGAGCCCCCGAGCTTACGCTTGCGCTTCTCCATCTCCTAACATGTCCTTATTGCAGCAGGTGAGCGCGGTGGCCGCCGCCAGGTCTTCGAGCCCTCAGGCGGCCCAAAGGTCCCAAGAGGGAGGCCCCGGGACCTCTGCCGCGGGGGACTCAGAGCCGCTGCCGGCCTTAAGGTCTCAGACCGGGGGAACCCAAAAGTGGAGCACCCCCTCGACCTCGGGAGGTCAGGGCCTTCGCCAGCCTCCTGCGAAATGGAGACTCCCGACCCAGGTAGGCTTCACGCCTTTCATTTGCTCAACCTTCCCTGTAACCTTTTAGCTTAGTAGTGGCTCTTAATCGCAGACCTTGAGCGCCCGAGCTCAACACCTGCCCGTATTGACAATGACTATTGTCCAGGGCGAGTCCGGGTCCGACGAGGAAGAGGAGGCGGATTACGTACTGGCGCCCCGCCGACCCTCGGCCTGGGGACGCAGGCCTTCGAGCCCTCAGAGCCAGGCTCCGGCCGATGAGTTCGACCAAGGGCTCGGCGATCCGGACGAGGAAGAGCCTGTCCTTGCGACCAGCGAGGACTATGGCACTGGCGAGGTAGACGCTGATGATGACGTCGACCCACCCGAGGCCACCGAAGAAGATGGCGCCGGCGGTGCCCTTGCCACGACCGTCGAGGTCGCCTCGACCGTGGCGGTTGTGACCTCCCAGGCCACTGATCCTGAAGACGCTCCAGCCGTCGCAAGCACTGAGGTCCGAGCCATGGACCAGGCCAAGACCACCGCTGAGGAGGAGGCTAGAGACCCTCCCGCTGCGGAAGACGGAGCTGCCACCTGGACAGGGAGTAGGGGCGGGTCGAGCCCCCTCGAGGAGGAAGCTCGAGACGCAGGCGCCCATGACGGAGCGCCTGAAAGTCGCACCCCCGAAGACCCAGCAGCAGCTGCGGGCGGCACCACCCCGGGAACGTCGGGCAGCAGTTTCGTCGCGTACTCCCGCACGCTCTTCGAGGGCCGTCTCGCCCAGGTACATGATTTTTCTCTGAACCTTAGCTCGATTTTCATCGTTTTCCTTTCTCTCCTATTCTTCCGGCGAGTGCCGTATTGATCCTTTGAGCCTCGCAGGTCGTCGGCTTAATCACCAAAGGGCTGCAAGGCCTTCGAATGCATTCTGATGGGCTGAAGGCCTTGCTCGACGTGCTGGAGGACCGGGAGACGGCGCACTCCAAGCTCGTGGAGGACCTGCAAGCCGAGCGGGAGGAGGCCGCGCAAAAGGCGGCAGATGACTCCAACAAGATCGCCGGCCTCCGCGAGGCGGTGAAGACGCTCGAAGCCTCGCACAAGGCCGAGATGGAGCACGCCATCGCCGCGGAGCGGGACCACGCAACCAAGTCTCTCGAGGATGAGCGCGCGCGGTCGACCAAAGCGCTCGAGGCTGAGCGAGCCAAGGCCGAAGAACTACGCAAGGCCGCTGCGGACCAGGAAGCCGCCGCGTCGAGGGCCTCCCCCGAGCTCGAGGCCAAGGCCAAGGAACTTGAGGAAAAGCTAGGTAGGGCGAGCAAGGCTGCAAAGAACGCCTTGGCCCAGCTTCAAGAAGAACGCCGCCACGCCGCCGAAGCCTCAACCGAAGCCCTCCGACTCCAGGGCGAGCTCTCGACCTTGAGGGCCAAGGTCGCCGAACTAGAGCAGGAGAAGCTTGCGCGAGAGATGGCCGACCTGTAGATAGGGCTAGAATCCTTATAAGAAAACGACTGTATTTTGGCTAAGATAGTTTAATTGTCTTAGTTTGCTTTATCATTTCTCGACCAAGACATTCTTCCCGATCGTGCACTTAGCCTTTTCTGGTCGTGGTACATCTCGTCCAGCCCCCATTGAGCGCAAGGTCGAGCGACGCCGGCCTTGGGCGCAAGTTAGAAATCTTGCAAAGACCGAGAGCTGCAAGATCGAAAAGGGCCTACAAGGAGCATAACATGGTCGCACGGGAAAAAACTTAGGATCTAGAGTGAGGCTCAAGTCATGACAACGATTTGCGCGTTGCTCGTTGGACCCAGTCACGGGATTAGTTCGAACCCTGACGCAAGGGGAGCATTGATGCGAAGAGGTTCGGCTTACACGTAACTCGACCACTGGGGGTGAAGGGTGAGCCCTCGACACCTGAGCCAAGAGCAAGCGCGCACATCCGTAGGTTGGACTCAAAGAGAGTTGAGCTCGAGCCAACAAAAAACATAGTAAAAAGGTGCGCAAAGACCAATCATGACAACTGAACAAGAGCTTTATTGAAATTTGAGGTAAAAGGGTTACACATAGAATTTTCGAAGCTGGTCAATATTCCACGAGCTAGAGAGCTCTCTGCCATCGGGCATCGCTAGCCGGTAAGCCCCCGTGCGATCTGTTGAAACAACTCTATAGGGGCCCTCCCACCGCGGGGATAACTTGTTGGTGTTGGACGGAGCCTGAATCTGTCTCAGGGCTAGGTCCCCAACAAGGAGCTCCCTAGGTCGTACCGATCGGGACGCATGTCTGCGAAGAGCTTGCAGGTAGTGCGCCGATCGTAGCAGTGCACGACATCTTACTTCCTCCGCCAGGGTAAGGTCAAGGGACCGTTCTTACTCGAAGTCGATCCGATCGACCAAGCTGACCCTGGCAGAGTCCAGCGTGACCTCAGGAGACAGGACGGCTTCGGTACCGAACACGAGCTTGAAGGGTGTGGACCCTGTTGCTCGGCTGACTGTGGTACGAATAGACCATAAGACGGTGGGAAGTTCGTCCACCCAAGTCTGGTCGTATCGTTCAAGCTCATCTGACACTCGCTTTTTGACGCCTTGAACGATCTGTCCGTTGGCGCGTTCCACTGCTCCATTACTTTGCGGGTGGGCCACCGAGGCATAGCATACCTTGGTGCCGATGTCTTCGCAGTACCCCTGGAACAGCTCACTGGTAAATTGAGTTCCATTGTTAGTAATGATTCTGCATGGAACCCCATACCTGGTAACCACAAACAGGCGGAAGAACTTGATCGCCGCACGAGCCGTGATGGTCGAGACGGGTTCGGCTTCGATCCATTTGGTGAAGGTATCGATGGCGACGAACAAAAACTTCTTCCCCCCGGTCGCCTGTGGGAAGAGGCCGAGGATATCCAGCCCCCAGGTCGAGAAAGGCCAAGCGAGCGGGATGGTCTGGAGCGCGTAGGCAGGTTGATGTGACTTCCTAGCATGAAACTGGCAGGCTCGACAGGTGCGGACAATGTTGCGCGTGTCCTGGAGTGCCGTTGGCCAGTAAAACCCCATGCGGAAAGCCTTACCGACCATGGACCTGAAAGAAGAGTGCGCCCCACACAGACCTGAATGAATGTCTTGTAACAGGTACTTACCCTCCTCCGTGGTGACACATTTTGTCAGGATGCTGGAGAGATTCCGACGATAAAGCTTGCCGTCGACGAGTTTATACGAACTCGCCCAGCGCTTGATCCTGCTCCTTTCCGCTGGCTCGGCTGGGAGCTCACCCGTCGCTAGGAAATGATGGATCGGCACCGCCCATGAGGGAATACCATCGATGAAGGCGACTGAGGCCCTTGGTCGGTGATTGAGGGCGACGCCAGGGTCTCCAGGATCACATCTGGAGGGATGTCGTCGTCAGACGACCCGAGCTTGGAGAGGTAGTCTGCGTCGGAGTTGTCGTTCCGCGTCACATGCGTGATCTTCAGGTTCTGGAACCACTTCTCCATCTTGCGCGCCTCGGCGAGGTACTTGGCCATTGAATCTTCCGAGCACTAGTAGCCCTTATTGAACTGGTTGACGACGAGCTGCGAATCGCCCTTGACGACCAACCGGTGAACTCCCAGCGCCTTGCAAGCCCGGAGCCCCGCCAGAAGGGCCTCGTACTCTGCTGCATTATTTGTTGCTAGGAATCCGAAGCGAACAATGTACCTCAGCTTGTCGCCCTGCGGGGTGAGAATGAGGATTCCAGCCCCCGAGCGCTTGAAGGACCGTGAGCCATCGAAGTACATGATCCAGGGCTTCTCTTCAACGACCTCGAGCTCGGGAGCCGGCTGCGAAGTCTGCTCGACCACGAAGTCAGCCAGCACTTGTGACTTGATGGCCGTGCGCACCACGAACTGGAGGTCGAAAGCAACCAGCTCCATGGCCCACTTGGCGATGCGACCTCCGGCCTCCGGGTTCCTCAAGATTTCTCCGAGCGGAAAGTTGCTCGGGATGACCACAGAGTGAGTCTGAAAATAGTGCCGAAGCTTGCGCGAAGCCATGAGGAGGGCGTAGAGCAGCTTCTAGACTTGAGGGTAACGCTCCTTCGGCCCATGGAGGACCTCACTGACGTAATAGATCGGGTGCTACTGCGCGTCCCGCTCGGCTACCAGGACAACGCTGACGGCCTGAGCGGTGGCCGCTAGGTAGAGCAGCAGATTTTCGCCTGGTCGCGGGGTCGTAAGCAAGGGTAGGGTTGACAAGTATACCTTCAATTCGTCGAAAGACCGCTGAGCCTTGGGCGTCCACTCGAAGCCCCCGTGCTTGCACAAGGCCTTGAAAAAGGGCAACCCGCGCTCGCCGAGCCTCGAGATGAAGCGGCTGAGGGCGGCCATGCGACCGGTGAGGCACTGTACCTACTTTACCGAACTCGGAGGGGCCATCTTTTCTATTGCTTCGATCTTCTCTGGATTCGGGCCGACTCCCGAGCCCCCGATCATGTAGCCGAGCACCTTCCCGGAGGCGGCGCCGAACACGCACTTCTCCGAATTAAGCTTGATCTTGTGCTTGTTCAAGTTGGTGAAGGTCTCCTCAAGGTCTTGAACGTGGCTGGCTTCGGCGGAGCTCTTGACGATGATGTCGTCCACGTAGACCTCGAGGTTGCGGCCGATCTGAGGCTCAAATGTCTTGGTCATCAGACGCTGGAAGGTCGCGTCGGCGTTGCGAAGACCAAACGACATGATCGTGTAGCAGTAGGTCCCGAACGGTGTGATGAATGACGTCTTGCTCTCATCATCAACCGCCAGCTTGATCTGGTGATACCCAGAGTAAGCGTCCAGGAAGCTCAGCAGCTTGGCATTCAATGTGGAGTCGACGATCTGGTCGATGCGCGGGAGAGGGAAGTTGTCCTTCGGGCATGCCGAGTTCAACCCTGTGTGATCCACGCACATCCTCCACTTCCCGCCTTTCTTTCGACGATGATGGGGTTGGCCACCATTCGAGTAATCAATCTCACGAATGGCGGCCTTCAACGGCTTGTCAAGGTTCTCCTTGATTATGGCAACCTTCTCGGGAGAAAAGCGCCGCAGCTTTTGGCGCACGGGCCGACAATCGGGCCGTACCTGCAATCGATGCTCGACCACCTCCCTCGAGACACCCGGCATGTCTGCCGGCTCCCAAGCAAATACGTCTTTGTGGGCACGGAGGAATGTGACGAGCTCGAGTTCCTATTTGGAACTCAGCTCGGCCGAGACGTGGACGCTTTGGAGGGTCCCCTCCTCGGCAAGCACGGCTTTCATAGCCCATTGGTGGATGACCGCCTTCTGGCGAGCAACCTTTGTGGTCGCTGCTGGGCCTTGTTGAGGTAGCATACCGGCAAGGGCCAGGGCCTGAGTTTCGCAGCCGTGCGCCGCTTTGAGGTCACCGCGTATGGTGATGACGTCACTTGGTCCTAGGAGCTTCATGCAGCGGTGGCCGTAGTGATTGGCCGCCATAAACTTAACCAGAGCTGGGCGCCTGAGGATGGCGTTGTAAGGGAGATCACCCTCAACCACCTCAAAGGTGACCAGCTCGGTGCGAAAGTTGTCCGAGGCACCGAAAGTGACGGGCAGGACCACCTGTCCCAGGGGGTGGTCGAGCTTCCTGGCACAATCCCGAAGAATGGGATCGCGATGCTCTTGACCTTCGACCAGGGTATCTGCATCCGGTCGAGCGCGCTAGCTAGCAGCAAGTTGAGGGAACTACCCTCATCGACCATGACCCGCCCAACCAAGGTATTGCTGATGGTGGGGGTCACGACCAAAGCGGTCTTGAGATCCTTGGACATACCTTGGGGGGATCCTCCGGCGTGAAGGTGATCGTTGCCCCGGCCCATTTGCAGGGCTGATCCACGGGCTTCCCGACGGCAGCCTGGTAGACCATGCGTGCGGCATCCTTGATCTCGCGCCGGGATTGGTACGCCGACGAGCTGCCGAAGATGACGTCGATCCGGCGGTCGCCCTGCTGGAAATCAAGGTCGAGGTCGACCTGGTCCTCCCCCGCGTTCACCCTGTCGGGCTGATCCCCCTCTTTTGGGAATGTAAGCATTTCCCCACGGCCGCCGTAGAAGGCCTCGAGCTTGGCCTGCCAGGCCCTGCAGCCTCGCAGGTCGTGGCCCGAAGTCCTGTGAAACAGCCAGAATTTACCTTCGTCGAACCGAGGCCACCCCTCAGGACCTTGTGGGCGGCCATCGGCCTGCCGCGACCCAGCCCGGCGGTCGTCCTGCCAAGGTCGGTACTGCGCCTGCTGGGACCATGGTCGATTTTGCTAAGAATGGGGCCTCTCTTGAGCCGAGTCCCGAACCTCCATAACCTCGCGATGGCCATCCGCTGAAACTGTCACCCGAGGTAGTCCACCATCGCGCTTGCGGTCCCTCTTCCGCTTCTTGGCGGCCGAGCCTTGGTCGGTACTCTTGGCGCCTAAAGGACCTGCCTCACCCAAGTTGACGCCAAGCTTACCTTGGTCGTAATCGCGCTTCCAGCGGACCGCGCCGTCCGCGTCCGCGTAGCGCTCCGCTATGCGAAAGAGCTTGCCGACTGTGAGCTTCATCGTAATCTCCAGGTCTTCAGTGAGGCGCCGGTCGCGGACGCTGAACTTGAAGGCCTTGATCACGGCTTCGTCAGACACACTAGGGATCAGATTCCTAGTGCGGATAAACTATCGCACGAAGTGGCGGAGAGGTTCGTTCTTACCCTGGATGACTCGGTCCAGGTCCTTCTCTCTTCCGGGCCGCTCGTAGCAGCTCTGGAAGTTTGAGCGGAGGGCGCTCTGAATTTGGCGCCACGAGCGGAAAGTGCCAGGCTTCTGGTTAAAGAGCCAGGTGCGAGCGGCACCATCCAAGACGGTAGGGAGGTAGTTGGCCATCACGTACTCGTCGCCTCCCGCAACTAGGATGGCAGTGGTGTAGATTGAAAGGAATTCGTCAGGGTTCTTCGTCCCGTCGAATCGCTCGATCAGTGCGGGCTTGAAACGAGCCGACCATCGCACCCGCCGAAGGTCGTCGGAGTACGCTGCGCAGCCGTATGCCGGGACAGGGGCGCGCCTAGGAAGGTTCTCACTACTGCTGGAGTTGGATTCCCGATCACTCTGGCGTCCCGCCCTGCGACCTCGACGGCCACGGCGGTAGGCCCGAGCATCACCCGGGAGGTACTGTAGACGCTCATGGACCCGTCGGCGCCTTGGTGGGATGTCAGGAGAGAGGCTGACGTCGGCCGCTGGAGCGAAATATCAGTATGCGGTCGTCACCAGTATCCCGCCCGAGTCACGCCGGGAACGACGGCGGCGATGTCTGGGACAGTCTCGAGGCCGCCGCCGTGAGAGACCGTTAGAGTGTTGGCGCCTGCGCGAGGAGCTGCCATCGCTCCTCAACGACCGGGACCGAGCGGGGAGGCCCTGGCGCTGCGACGACGTAGCTTTGGTGGCCGCCTTGTCGAGCTCGGCCGAAAAGACCCGACGTCGGACGTGCGGGGTCAGTCATGACTCGTGCAATCGCACGGAGGCGCTCGCCTGAGTGAGGAAGTCTGGAGCGTCCCGAGGACGTTCCAATCTTCTCAAGCTCCTCTCGCCGGAGGGCGGTTATGGCCTGGTTGATGGCAACCTGAGCCATCCGGCGAGCATCTTCAGGGGTCTTCGGGCTGCGTTCCCCCTCCTCAACGCCCAAATCATGGCTAGCGGCCATGAGAACAAACTGATTTCGCAGTGGCGGAGAGGGGGAGAACAGGGACGTGGAACTTCCATGCTCGGGGGCAGTGCTCGAACCCGAGCTCACGGAATACGCTGCTGCAGAGGACACCATACCTCGAAGATCTGGGACTTCTTCCGGTTGAACGAAGCTCTCGGGCCCCACGGTGGGCGCCAGCTATCGACGATTGGGATCCCCTGACCGCAAAAGTGAGGAGGGGGTTAGTGTGAATGAGGGACCCAAGAAGCGCCTCGCTCAACAAAGGCGTGATGTAGGTCGGTGCGTGGCGTCAACGAGCACGGGACAGCGGATTATACTGGTTCGAGCCCCCACAAGGGTAACAGCCCTACGTCCAGTCTTCTCCAAAGGCGGAGGAATTCACTAATTGCGAGTACAAAGAGTGTATTATAGCTCGAGCTTGAGCGCTCTATTGTGTTTTTCGTCTACGGCTGGTGTTCTCTCTCCCTATATGCATGCCTTGCGAGATCTTATATCCTCCTGGGAACTGCCTGTAACGGACGGGAGAGATCCGCGGAGGAGTGGCCTCGTGCGTATTGAAAGTAGGCTGTAACCGCCCCGGATTCACCGCCCACGTCCGCCTTAATGCCATCGTGCAGGTCGCGGTAACGGCCGAGTAAACGCACACCCCTGAGCCAAGGTCGAGGTCGAGCGGGAACGGGACCCCGCCGCGTGAGCTCAAGGTCATGCGGGAATGCACGTCGCTAGGCCGTGGTCGAGGGCCTTCGATGCAACATCTGGAGCCGGGGGCCACTTTGACCATATGTTGACTTCTCAGAGATTTTCCCAGTCCATGTCAACACTCTACAAGAGTCGCAGGGGTAGATTCTAGACAGCTTCTCCTACAATCAGAATCTGATTTATACGTAGAATCAGAAGCTGTCACTCACCTGACTGATTCTACGGATTCTGACTCAAATTCTGCGAGTTCCGCCTCCCACGAGTCGTCGCAGGCACAAAAGCTTCTGTCGTCGTCCTAGGCCCCTCCACCACCCTCATCCATTCATTCGTCACTGACGCCAATTAATAATCAGCAAAGACAATCAGGATTACCGAACGACCAGATTCTCTAGTCAGCAGATTCTTCAAACAGTCACTTCTCTGGACAGCTGACTACAATTCAAAATCTGCACAATCAGAAGCTGTCTTGAAGGGGGCCATATGAGCACTAGCTTCCTTGTTCACACCCTTCGCGCTGATTGTAACCAAGAATGTTTTGAGTCAATAAAGCTCATGACTTCCCGTAAAAAGAAAAGATTGTCACGTTAACCATCATCCAAACTGACCTTGGCCATGGCGGCTTGGCCACACCGAATACCAATACCCTGCATGCCTGTCATGCATTTCAAGTTGCCCTCACACAAGTCCCTCCCTGCCACCCAATTACACCCCATTTCCCCTGTCCCTTTCCCATCCCCCATCTAAATACCCCCCACGTTTCTCTCCCTCTCTCTGGATCGATCGATCGCTTGGAAGAACAAAGCTTCCTTGATGACAACCTCGATCGGAACGGCAGCAATGCCGTAGGTTGAATGTCCTAATCGTGATGTTTCTTGTTGTCAAACACCAGATTACATAAACTGCATTGCATCGACAGTAAGGTAAGAGATTTTGTCATACAAACAGTTAATATATTAACCTGGTGTACTGTAAATTAGATCGCAAAAATGTAGGTGGCTGATTTGGATAGTGTTGATTTCTAGCGCATCATGTCCAACATCTTCGGCAAGAAAGGGAAGGGCTTGAACGATCCGGGTTAGTAACCATCTCTCGTTGAGTTGCAGCGGTCGATCTGCAGTTTTCAATGTTTTAGTTCTGTAATTCACATTCTTCTCATCATAGGTGCGGATACATCTGGCGCCGTCCACGAAAGTTTTTCAGGTAATCTGATACATCGCAATGCAACGAAGATTCATGTAGCTAGATTAACAAGTCGTGATCATCTTAGAGAGAACCGAATGGAGATAAATAAAATCGAGGAGCTGTTCTTGTTCTCTCTCTACATCTTTTAAAACCCATTTGCGGTTTCAGATCCACAATATTGCAATACAGAACGGGCGCGGTTGAGGAGTGTGAGCCTAAACAGCGCGGATTCGCCCAAAAGGCACAACAATTATACCTGCCAATACCGGTAATTGGCAATTAATTCTCAATTTGTTATGATCTGAATCCTGATGTTGATTAATTCCTCTATTAGAAGAGGCAAAAATTGTTATTGGTCTGACTACTACTACACGCAGGATGTTTGTTGCTACGTGGAATGTGGGAGGGAAACCTCCGAACGATAGGCTTAACCTACAAGACTTTCTGCAAGTAGAAGAGTCTCCTCACATATACGTGTTAGGGTAACATTTCACGTCTTGACACTTTCTCTCATGTATTTCTTGTGCTGAAGTATAAGTATTCTTTTTCTCAATAGCCTATGTTTTGAGGGTAAACTGCTTTGTGCATGAAACTCAATACGGAATCAGAGTACCTGGTTGACGTAATTTTAAGAAAAATAATTACTATTGTTGAGGAGTTCGATGGTGCAATCCTATGAATGATCACTGTGTCATCTTCCAGGCATGAAGTTCTGACACTATATGAGTAGGTTTCAGGAGATAGTTCCCCTGACCGCCGGCAATGTGCTCGTCTTGGAGGACAACGAGCCTGCGGCGAGGTGGTTGGCCCTCATACACCATGCGCTGAACATGCCCCAAGAACAGCCCGACGGCGACGAGACGCCGCCGGCGCAGTCTGAACCTTCGACTGACGCCCGGCACCGCCGCCTTGACCACACGGCCAGGTCCTCCAGCGGCAACCTTTTCTTCCAGACGCCGTCGCTTAAGGTCCTCAGCAACAGCTACCGCGTCGACAGCGCGCTCGTCAAGACGTGCAACTGCTCCCCCGAGCCGTCCTCCACGCGCCGCCGAGCGGCGGAGATACGCGAGTCCGTGTACCGCGCCGAGTTGCCTTCCACGAGCACCGGCGGCGAGATGTCGACCAGCGGCGGGTACGACGACGACACCGCCACCTCCACAGCAGCGCAATGCGAGTCAGGCGGCGGCGGCATGAGTTACTGCCTGATCGCGAGCAAGCAGATGGTGGGGCTCTTCCTGTCGGTGTGGGTAAAGAAGGAGCTTGTCGAGCACGTCGGCCACCTCCGGGTAGACTGCGTCGGGCGGGGCATCATGGGCTGGCTCGGCAACAAGGGGTGCATCGCCATGAGCATGACGCTGCACCACACCAGCCTCTGCTTCGTCTGCAGCCACCTTGCCTCCGGCGAGAAGGAGGGAGACGAGGTCAGAAGGAACGCCGACGTCGCTGAGATCCTCAAGAGCACGCAGTTCCCGCGCGCCTGCAAGGTCCCGGCCGGCAAGCGAGTGCCGGAGAGAATTCTCGAACATGAGTAAGCTTAGCTAGCTACCTCCGAACCATGACAATTAACCTGGTAGTAGTAATGCCACTACATACAGCATAAGGAATGACACTGACAAGTAGTAACAACTAATCTTGGATTGATGTGCAATGCAACCAGACGAATGATATGGCTTGGCGACCTGAATTACCGAATCGCGTTGACCTATGAAGAGACAAGAACGTTGCTCGAGCAGAACGATTGGGACGCTCTACTGGAGAAAGATCAGGTATATGTGAACATCATCTCCAGATACCGAACTGCTGAATTTCTTCAGATGCTGTACAACCTTCGACCTTGTACTAGAAGGCAACACGTAGCGCCTACATGGTTTTGTTGCGAAACTTGATGTTACGACAATGTCCCACATCATCACTACAAAGGTTTTGTTGCAGTTGATGATCGAGAGAGAAGCAGGAAGGGTGTTCAGAGGCTGGAAGGAAGGCAAGATCTGCTTCGCACCGACGTACAAGTACACGCACAACTCCGACGCGTACGCCGGGGAGACGGTGAAATCCAAGAAAAAACGAAGAACACCTGCATGGTATGCATGAATTCCGGCAGTTCTTGATCGAGAGGCAACAGAATTACAGAAGAGTTCTTGATCGACTGGCATGTTAATTACTGAAGATTGCATGTCAGTGTAGGTGCGACCGGATACTGTGTCACGGAGATGGCATCGAGCAGC
The DNA here is from genome assembly GCA_036346375.1 of Guadua angustifolia. Classification (NCBI taxonomy): domain Eukaryota; kingdom Viridiplantae; phylum Streptophyta; class Magnoliopsida; order Poales; family Poaceae; genus Guadua; species Guadua angustifolia. The sequence continues at coordinate 27,739,426 of CM070505.1, read as the reverse complement.
TGCAGTACCTGCGGGGAGAGTCGAGGTTCTCCGACCACCGGCCTGTCTGCGGCGTGTTCGCCGTGGAGGTGGACGCCGACGACGGTAGCAAGATCAAGAAGGGCTACTCCCTCAGCGAGCGAATTGGACATGACAAACCGGCGTTGACACGAAGGCACCGCGGCTTCAGTGAGTCAACATAGTAGAGTTCTCAGCATTGACTGTACTCTGTAATTCTGTATGGGTTGCTTACTAAGAATAGAGAAGATTATAGAGACCATTGACAGGTGCAGACTGCAGTTTCTCACTAATGTTACTGACTGAAACAATACGAGGTCATTGACTGAAACTCTTGACATTGAAACTAATTTAATACACAGAAGTATGATATTTCCATGTCTCTTAATCGGAGAACGAAGTGCTTGACCGATTGGGCAACAACTTGGTTCCTCCTAAATGTATTCAGTTTCAAATCCAGCTTATAATCTTTTTTTTTTCAAGTACCCAGAACATCTCTTTTATTGCCACAATAACACAACAGTACAACCTATAGGATTAATAATTTGATGAATTAGATCAAGTATGGTACAGACTACGAAGAAGGAAGTTCAGCAATTTTTGAAATGGCACTTTAAATTGAGTACGATATAATAGGGAGGAAATTGCATAAGTAACATGACATGGATTTACATCCGTAATGAATTAGAGGAACGGTGTTAAAGTGATTTATCTTGTTTGCTACTACAACGACATTTCATTACGATGATGAGCCAATGTGCTGGTGGTGGTGTCTACGCTAAAATTTGGAAGACACGACCGATTTATCAGGCTGAGGATAAAATTATATATTTTTGGTCGATATCGGTTAAAAAAGAAAAAAATTATGTTAAAGCTATAATTATGACCGATGTTGACCGACCACTTGACCAAAGTTAGCAACCATGATCTCATTCATGATTTGTCTAAACTCAAGATGGTCAAAAACTTAGTTTGCTCTCCTTGCTGACATGGCAAGATAGTTGTTGCTTCTCATTCTCCAGCACCTATTGTGATGATTGATGCACCATGACAGTTTTTACATATGGACACTGTCAGTCCAGCTAGAGTGCAGTCGTTGGTGGAAAGTGGTATGTACTTACCATTGTCGATGATTTTTTGAGATATTCTTTGGTGTTTTTCATGGCCTCGAAGGACGAGTCCCTTGCAATTCTCCAATATGCAGTCAAGTGCTTAGAGTATGCTGCAGAAGCTCAAGGTGATCCTGGCTGCGAGGATGTCAGTTGCCCTGTATTACCTGACAAAAAAAAAACCACAGCATACTTGAATCTCTATCCCCGTAGTCTGAAAGAGAATGTTAATGTTGGTGTTTGGCACCTAGCAAGTGAGCCTTCTGCCTGGCCTTGTTGTAGAATGTTCTTGCCTCTACTCCAATTAAATGCATTATCGGTTCATGAAGAAAGCTGGGTACAAGTCCTATATTGGACAACCAAGTTCTTCAGAGTTCACACAGTCTGTGATGTCGTCTATATAACGGACTATATGAGCAGTGTATTCTATGCTTTTTATTTTAATACAAGTTATACAAATCTTAAAGCAAATGAAAGGACAAGTAATCACTATCTATTTTTATTCATACTTTAATATTTGTGCAACTAAAAGAAAGCATAAAAACAACTCTCATTTTCTGTAGCTGTACAATTTTCTTATCTGCTGTATCATTTATCAGTCGACAAAAGTGGTGCCTATGCTTGATGACCCTGACAAAGCGTATGCCCTTGTGATTTCTGAAACCTTTGTCGGTTGTTCGTTCTTGATAAAAGATCATACAAGACAGCCGTGTGTGAATTGTGATATCTTAGCAATCAACACCTGTCGTTATAGAGTAAGCCGCAAGTACAATTACATTTACATTTTTTTCTTCCGGTTCCAGAGCGGGCTAACCATTTATCTAGCTCAAAATCGCAAGACATGATTCAGATTCACTTCTCGTAAGCTGTGATAAGCAGCAGTCGAAATACGTAAAAAATTTATAAACAGGACAGCCTAGGGTTCCAGCGGGAAATCGAGTGTCTACCGGTAACCGTTAGCTCACTGGACTCGTCAAGATGAAATATCCATAGACTTTCCAAAGGAGTTGAAAGATCACCAGTAAAACAAACAGACAAACGCAAGAGAAGACGAGAAGGCTTTACAAAAGAGAGAGAAGACGAGAAAATCGGACAAGAGACGAAGGATCGGAGCATCTCCAAATTATGGTTTTTCTAGCCTCATGAATATATTTTTAGAAATTTAGTCAAATTCTAAATATAATTATAAAAATAACTTCATTTTTAACCGTGAAAGTGCCTGATGACACCTCTCACTCCCCTATCGGACTACAGAGCAAGGTAAACCACCAAAACTACCGCCATCGGATAGCGCGGCAGGGACTTCCATGTTGGAGAGAGCTGAAAGTGAGGATAAAGCTATTTTTATAATTACGTATAAAAGAAAACAAGATTTATAAAAAAAAACAACATGTAGCACAGACGCTAGAAGCAATGATTTCCGGCCTCACACCTTCACTGCACGGTGTCGGTAGGCCTTAGAATAGCGGTTCGCCCGACCGTTGTATATTGAGGCAACTCCTTATATGCCACTGAAAGTTAACATCATCCCTTATATATCACTCATTGTGTCTATAGCTCCTGATCCACGTGCCAGTGATATATTTATAGATTTCTCCTAAATTCCAGTGATATGCGAGAAATTAATCCTTGAATATTTCGCTCGGCCACAAGGAAAATGTTCCGCTATCCGCACCGCACGGCCTGGCACGTGTTTGGGCCCAGTCCTACGGCCTGCGCGTATGTAATTCGGCAGATCCGCGTTGCGCCGGGGTGGCCGGGTGGGCTGCCAACACGTCTTCAGCGGGCTGCCGCCTGCAGGCCTCATATATCATTTGGCAGGCCATGTTTTTTTTTTTTTACGAGAGGCTGGGCTAGCTGTCCTCAGTCTTCACCAGTCAACCCGTACTCCTCTCTCTCTAAAAAAAAAAAATCGTCAACCGGTACTCATGCCGACTTGTCAGTTGTCACAAGAAGTGTCAGTCATACAGTGCGTCACACTGTGCGCGCGAGAGAGAGGGGGACGCAGCGATGGTCGATAAGTTAACTCGATAAGGACTTTGAACAGTGGCTGCTATGGTTTTACTTTGATTGCCTATACGTATGGTCCACCTTGCCCATTTCGTGACAGTGCCATCAGCTCAACGGTAAGGTGACAAGGCAATACGACGACGTCGACAAGTAAAACCGCACTTACTCCGCACACTATTTACCGACGTCGATCGCCGGCAAGGAACGGAGCCGCCAAACACCACACAATAGAGGCCTGTGGGCCCTGCTTGGCCATGCTTCGACGTTAGGAAATGGCTGGGCACCAACTATAGAGACCGAAGGAAAACCACTACTGCAACCAAAAAGGGCTCATTTCAATTTGCCTTCACCTAGCGCCCGAGCTATTAGCTCGGTTGGTCGTTGCTCACCCAACCTGTCTGTGTACGGTGGCACAAGGGACCCACGTGCAGCGTTGCCAGTACGTGTGTGCGCGCGCGTGCGTATGGGTGCGAGTAGGTGTTTGTAGTTCGGATGTTGTTCTTTCTCTTTAATGAATATAAGAGCTCTTGATCAATTTTTTTTTTCAAAAAAAATAATTACCTTCGTCTAGTTCTAGTTGTGACTCGTGACTTACGAGAATACTGAAGTAACTGATGGTTATTGATTTCCCTGGAAATTATGGATCAGAGAAAAGGGGGGCTTCATTTAATCTGCCATGTATCATCGTATAGAAATTATAAGAACAAGTTGCCTAGTTGTTATGATTAGAGATCGTATCACCTAAGGGCCGGATTGTTTCAACTTTGGATTCTCTAAAAAGCTGATTCTAGATTATGGTTGTAGAGAAGCTGATTCTCCAAAAGCTATAATTTAAAAGCACATATGAAGTGGATTGTAGATTTTAGTGTATATGGGTGGACTGGATTGTGAGAATCGGATTCTAAAATCGTACTGTTTATTTTTTATTCTGCTTTTAAGACCAAAATTCAGAATTAAAAGCTAAAACAAACCCTAAGTTGTATCTAATTTGCAGGGAATCCTCTACTGCTGTCCAAACAAATTAAGGAGGCGGATCGAAGAGGTCCACACATTAGCTGAAGTGTACCATGCTCACAGGGTCATTTAACAGTGACATTTGATGGTGACCAGACCAATAGTTGTCGATGTGTACAACTCGTTTATACCATTTTGTCAAGGGTTCTTTGTTTTCTTTGCAGAGGAAGAATCCCTGCAAATAAGGGAGGAGACTTCGTTGCAAAGGTGTGATTAATTACATTGACGCGATAGACTTTCCATGGTCGATCGGTCGCTTCTCTCTTTCATTCTAGCGTTGCTTGCTTATCAGGATCCATTACTTGCCAAGTACAAATGTCATTTGATAAAGACAGGGTTATATATATTCCATAAAGAAGAAAAAAAACTTTTTTTACTGCTAATTGATTGTATATCTCTACTATATAAAGTGAGAGTTTCTTCCCACGTCACTTCATCAAAATTACCCACCTTTGCCACTGCTCTTTAGTTACCCACCTTTGCCCGCGTCACTTCATCAAAATTACCCACCTTTGCCACTACTCTTTAATTACACACTTCTGCCACTGCTCTTTAATTACCCACCTTTGCCACTATTAGTATTCTTTGCAAATAAACTTTTTTATCGAAAATTGAGTTTCCGTTGCAACGCATGAGCATATGGCTAGTTGCTCCTAAAACAATGGCTTTTATTGAACTACATACAATAACTAGTTCCTCCAAAAACTTAAAACTAACGAAAATGTAGGCAATATAGTTCACCACTTCTCTGGGCACGAGTTTGCACACGTTACAAGCTGGTATTTCCATGCACAGCAAAAAGGCACGAGTTGGTGTAATCTAGCGCAGAGTAGAATTACTGTGCAAACTCGTGCACAGCATCGGTAAATTTTCATCAAATTAAAATCTTAAAATTATTCCAAAGATGATTTTTTTTTAGATCAAAGTTGGAGTTTCTCAACTTGAAGGAAGCAGCCCGAATATTGCAGTATACTATTTCGTCTAGTCCTGATCTGATGTCAATCCGACCTGGCAAATGGGTTATCTGATCTCAACGCTCCCAATCGGTATCCTACTCCAAGTTGGAACGAACGAATCTTCAAAATGATTGATCTAACTGTGTCCTCATGCAGCTAATTGCATGCACCCCAACATTAGCTTTAAAATATGGCGAAGTCAGAACTGAAGTAGTGTACCTTTACGGCTCTACCTCAGCTTCAGAACCACTTTCTTCTGATTAAAACCACTGGTCGTACTGCATCCTACGATAAAATAGCCCACCACATGATCAATGCACAGTTACAATAAGCCTTCCCTGTCTGTTCACGACTCTGACCTCGTGCACAGCGGTAGTAAGGTACTACTAGATAACCATGGCACTTTGCACGATGTATCTCGATTTGTTTCTGCCTAAACCGCTTGTTTAGTGCCCGTCAGCCTGTGTGTCAGAGCCTCTGTCCGTTGCACACATCGGATTACGGCGCTAGACTAGCGGATGCACATGGCCGCACGGCACGCGAAGCGGTAGTCTTCTGAAGATCCAAATCGCGGTGTACTTTACTCTGCTTTCAGATGAAGGATACAGAAACAGAGAGAAGAAAAACTTGAAGCAAATGAGACGCCGAGGCAGGGTGCATGCATGGATGCGACTGCGACGCTGCCTTTGTTCAACGGCAAGTTGGTTGGTGCGACTGCGCGCGCAATTACATAAGAGAACATAAATGCATGTTATTTCATCTCCAACGCTCGATGCTCATGGTCCTGCACGCAGTAGTAGAAAAACCACGTTGCAGGACTCAGATCTCGTAGACAAGTCCAAGGACGCTTATCTTCCGGTTTTATGCGCAGTTTGTGCTTTTAGTTGCTTGCCAGCTGGTGACTAAGAAGAATGAAAGTAATTATTAGTGTTCCTTAGTTCGTAGCTATCATAGAACCCTAGCTCACTTTCCCATTCTTCTTCCCTAAATCTGGGTTCAAAATCAATTGTGTTGAACCCGGATGGGATTCAATCCATTTTTAGATCTGTCACTGGAGGAAGAAGAAGATCCTTTTGTGTGTGTGCCCTCCATCCTACACCGTTTCACATCTTAGTAGGTTTTGTGGGCTGCTGGCTGAACGACTTGAACAAGAGGGCTAGAGCCAAGACTCCTATGAGGGCAGAGATAGAGGGCAAATCACAATTCTCTTGAGTTTAGTTTTACATAGCACAAGTGCTCTCGTTAATTTCTCGATTTGTCTTTGGGGATTTCAATTTGAGATTTGTGGAACGTTGTGATTAAAAATTGGAGGATTTTTTGTGATTTGTGAATATGCAATCTTTGAAATATGAAGAGGACTAGAGATATCATACATGAACTACAAAATTGTACATGTAAAATGTTCAACCCGTTGAAAGTTTTCTAGTTTCGCCGCTAAGATGTTTGACTTATTGGGTTCTAAATTATAGAGATGATATGTAGGGATGCAATCGACTCAAATTCGGTCGGATATCACTCTTTTCATATTCTAAACTATATTTTTTGCCAGACTCATAATTGGCCACGAATAATGCCGAATATGAATACCACACAGATAATATCGGCCGCAAATTCGAAACGAATATGAAGCGGAATCGATACGATACCGAATATTTTTGTCAGATATCGCGTGAAAACAGATATCACATATATAGCAATAATTAACCAACCATATGAATTTAACATACAACAGGATCCGATTGCACCGCAAATGATATGTTTAAGTGGTTTTCAACCCGCACTCCTTTTTAAAGGCTTTGTTCGGTATTGTTGCAGTTTTAAAAAAAAACACTTTTATTTTTTATTTTGGATAACATAACTATTTGAAGCATATTATTTCCAAGCCAAAATTTTGTTGAAGTTGACAAAGATTTCCTCTACTGACAAGATTTTGTAGCGAAACATACAAGTAGCAGCCACACAGACTATTATAAATCTTCCATACGACTTTGGATTTAGTGTGCACACAAATAAATACTTAGGTTTTGTTTGACAGAGCGCTAGATCCTAGCTCTACTTCAGATTTAGAGCTTGTAGGCTAAAATAAAGTAAATTAAGTTTATATTTTTAGTCTAAAATGTAAATAAGATGACCCACCTAAACACTCTTAATATACTTATAACTTCAACTCCATAAATTTCTGAAGCTAGAAATACCCTACTTCACTAACTCTACGAATTTTAGTGGAACTGGAACTATACCAAACACCCCATTAATATCTGAAGGTAAAAAAGACGGGGTATGCTTGTGATGACTATCCACACGGCATACCCTCAATTTTTATGGTAAGGTTTGGTTTGGAATACATGATTATTTAGCAACGTTATAGGTAAATTAATCATATATAAAATTTTCCTATTAAGTCCTTTGGACTGTAGGATTAACTTTGAAAGTTCTTATAGGAATTTTTTTCCTTCACTTTTTAAAGGATTCTGGATATTAACTTTGATTTCTTCCGAGAAGTCCAAGGCAACATCTTTCTTTCTCTCTCCCTTGTCTGTCTCCCTCTCTCTGCACTAAGATGCATTTCACTTCAAATTTCTTACAATTTTTTTGTGGACTATCCAAACACCATTTTAACTAATTCATGTGTTTCCAATTCCCGTAGAATTTCACTATAAATCGTGTGAAGAAAATTACACAGCCATTGCAATAGTTCAATCAAAATGTTCCTATGGCTATTGAAAAATAAATTAAGTTGCAACTTCTGTATGCAACTACTGTTACAGTCTGCATGAACTGACACAACAAGCATCTATTTGCAGTTGACTCTTGACCACGGGTTAACTTCTGTATCACACATCTATTGTCTAGTTGCATCCTGTTTCTGTTACTAGTTGCCGTTGACTCTTGACCATGGGTTAACTAGCCACTTAATCACAACTCTCGCTCGCTTAAGGCATCCTTTGACTTGCAACAATGGTTAACGATTACTGTCGTGTAAAGAACTCGTTACTCCACTTTTTTAGTAAGAGATTGATAGCACGGATTATGTGGGATTATGTCAGATATTGTCGAGATCGGAGAAGGAATCATTTGCGGGTGGTAAGTGGGGGAGAAGAAAATTGAGGAACCTAGCATTCGCTTTTTCTGTTGCCATGGGCCGTGGGATTCGGTTATTTTTTTCGCTTTTTTGTCGCCCCTGTGTACTTTTTTTTAAAAGTAAGCCTTTTTATGAATAAATTTACAAAACTAACTACGTTTCTGACTATAGAATCAACGGTGTCGCATGCTGCGTACCCTGAGCTTAGCAACAGGTGCCACGGATTGGTAGCTACTGAGCACCCGGCTCTCGGCCTAATGTGACAAAGTGATTAATTAAGCACAAGTAATTAATTAATTAAGCAAGTAAGTTGTTAATTATGTGACTAATTATGTGATTAATTAAGTAAAATAATTGCATGCATGCTATACTGAGCAAGGGGGGCTCGGCAGGCCAATAGGCACTGCCGCGCTGTCAAGGTTTTCATCGCAATACGTGAGCACATCATGTGACCAGCAGGCCAATAGGCACTGCCGTGCTGTCAAGGTCTTCATTGCAATACGTGAGTGCATCATGTGACACGTGAGTTGTTGCTTTTGCGGTTAGGAACGAGGCTGGTTTTGTAAATTTATTTGTAGAAGCTAGATTTGAAAAAATAAAAGCTAGTTGAGAATAAAAAAAATTCTTGGCTTCGTGGAATTCAACCCGTATCCAAATCCAATCGTTCCTTTCCCATATCTTTTCCACCTTATTTATCTCTCACGCAGCTGCAACTCGCACAGGCCGCACTTCTCGTGCTTTTGAGCCTTGACCTCGCTTATCGCTTTTCGGGAGTCAGGACTGTAGGTTTCTTTGACCTGACCATATTTTTGTTTGATAGTCTGATAGAAGAACTGGTCATAGATACTCAGCGATGAATTTCTCAGGTTAATTATCAACTAATATTAAATCCATGCAATTACTCTCTCTAGTTTATATACATGTCATTTTTTACATTGATGCGGTTCCTAAAACACAATTTTAGTCACTAATTTCTATTATGATATAGCTATAATACATAATAAAATTATAATGTTATGAAAATAATTTTGAGACAAATTTATACATACGATTTTTATATATCTAATATAAATATTTAAAAATATATCGGTATCCAAAGTTTCAAAAGATTGATAGCATGCATTCCCAAACAACATGTATTTTTTACTGGAGGGAGTACATGACTAGATGCTACAATATATACTAGTATATATTTATATTATTTATATTCTTGTACAACCTATAAGCTTATACAGCCGGGTCCTGCAAACTTGATGGTAACATGTTGTTGGTGTACATTGTTTCTTCTCTCTCGAATAACGAGAGAATTTCTAGAAAACTAGTACTACTACATAATTTCTAGTCCTCAGAACGAAGAAGACACTTTCAGGGCCTGTTTGGCAACAAGGTTTTTTCATAGTTTCTAGACAAAATTATGGTTTTAGAGAAAAACTCTGTTTTAGAAACCATGAGGTGTTTGGTAGCCCTTCAAAAAACTATGTTTTAAAAACCATGGTTTTCATAAAACCATGGTTTTTTCTCTATTTTGGAAACTTTGGTCTTGGGCAAATTTTTCTCAGCTTTGGCACCAAAACAACTACCAAAATTTGTAGCCAAACAGTTGAGAGTTCTAAGAAAAATCATAGTTTTAATGGGGTTTGGTAAAACCATGTTTTTTATGCCAAGACAATTCCTAAACCATGGTTTTACAAAACCATGGTTTTGCAAAACCTTGTTGCCAAACAGGGCCTCAATCTCATCATTTATTTACGGGTAAATAAAATCAACAAATAACATGTACAAGGCACTAGTAATGCAAAAAAATTATGGAATGATTGATTTCTTTGTTGTTACAAATGTGAAAGACCATGTGAAGATCTACATATGTTTGTGATGAGTTATTGATAATATAGTGTTTTAGTTTAAAGTGGATTTTAAGTTTAAATCAAAATTTGAAGAAATCTTAATACTGTTAGTCAGGGGCGGTATGACCGTCTGTAGTCCGATCATACCGACCAGCGGTGCTACCGTGGGTGTCCGGTCATACTGGGCATGGGCGGTTGCACCGGCCCCAGGCCGGTGTGGTTTTTCCAAGAAGGGTTCTTTGAGTTTTTAGGGGTCGGTCATACCGGTTAGGGGGCGGTATGACTAGGCAGCGGTGCTACCAGCCAGTGGGCGATAGCATCGGCCATTCTGAGCGAGAGTGATTCTTCAAATTATGATTTTTGATGAATTTGATTGAATATCTTTTTGGATATTGCTATATGATGGGTTTCCTTATTTTTTAATAGTTGCAGGACGACGGTACTCGATCATAGTGAGGTGGAGGATGATCGGGACTAGGCGAGATGCGTCGGATGTCCAGATGTCCGAAAGATGATCGGAGGTAGAGACGGCAAGTCAAGAAGACAAGGAAAAGAAGATCGATGAAGGATCAATGAGGGCCATCGGATCGTGATCTAGTTGATAGGATAACGGGTCTAGTTAGTATGCTTTGAGAACCGTGCAAGAAAATTTGTTATGTGTGTGGGTTTTGGGTTAGCACTTACATGGCTATGTGAGTGGGTTAATCCTAGCCCTTGATGGAGTACTCTAGGGTTGAGAGACTCATCTAAGGGTTGTAGGTGGCCCAAAAGTAGTATAAATAGAGGGTTAGGGGTAGTCTTCCTCTCTTAAAGGTTTTAGAGGTTGTGTGCTCCTTTGAGCTTTTGCCCACTTTGTTGTGAGGCTTTGTAAACCTCCCTTCCGAAATGCAAATCATTTTCTCTTATGTTTGAACTTACATTACACATTTACTTTATGTCTTAAATTCATATCTAAATTATGCATTTAAATTGTTGCAATTTACATTCTTGCAATTTAGATTTGCCACCACTCTTTCTACATGCTTTTGGTTCTTATGCCGAGGATGATGATTGATGGATGAATTTTCTTCGGATCACATCCTAATCATCTAGGCAACTCCATGCAACTTCCTTACAAGAAATCAATTTTGAGTTTTTGAATGAATCATTTTTGTTAATCGTGTTTCTAAGGTTTAGGACTTGTGTTCTCGCTAGTTTGACGTGTGGAAAGTCATCTAAGATCACCTTGATCATCAAAAACCCACGAGCAAGTCTTTGATCAAGTTCTTGAATTTTGCTCATCTTGATGTGTTCTTTCTTAAAAGTGAAAAATGTCAAAACTTTGACGTCAATCCTTGCAATTGAAGATTGGAATGAGTTCCTGACATCCTTAGAATCACATCTACCAAGTTTCATAAGTTTTTGACCATCTAATAAAACGTTGAATCATTTTTGCTTTTGATGTTTGTGTTGATTTTTCCTACTGTTCTTGAGCCCAGTTATACCGCACCCTCTCTGGTCATACCGGCCACAGGGAAAAATCCTTTTTCTAACTTGTTTCTTTTGTTTAATTTGTTTGAGGATTTGTTTTGGATTATTTTGAATGGAAATTTTTTAATTGGGATCATTCACCCCCCTCAGTCTGATCGCCATCTCGATCCTTCAAAATGTAGTTGCATTGCATCGGAATGAATTGGTTGAATTCTTGTTGCTTAAGAAAATTGTCGGGATGCTATCCTATTGTTCTAGAAGAAGAAAACCAAGCTTTCTTATTTATTTGTTCTCAAAATACGTCCCTTTTCTAGCCCTAAAATTCATTTTTTGTTGAAAAATTTAGCCCCCTTTCATTCGAATTGGTGAAACTATCGTAAGGTGTAATAGGTGACACGAGTCACTTGCCATGCCAGGGAGTTTGACAGGAACCTACCGAGCAAAGGGAGCTCGACAGGCTGCCTTTGAGCCCCATTGGCTTAGAAGAATGAGATTAATTAGTGATTTAATTAAGTGATTAATTAAGTATTATGATTAAATTAATGGATTTGATTCCTGTCGAGGAAGGAGAGCTCAACAAAAATTTTGGCATGGTAGGTTCCCCAAGCATAAGAGGTTGTAAGATCGAGGATGAGCCTAGAGGGGGGTGAATAGGCTTTTCTAAATTTTTCTAACACTAAAATTCAAGTTTAATTATATCTAAGGACTAGTGACAATTTTTGGCAACCTTAACACTTAACAATTCTAGTGATCACAAATGATATCCCTATGCAAGTGTATCTAAACTAAGCAAGTAGCACAAGAGAATCAAATTACTAAATTATACAAGAGTAAAGACAAGCAAACCACAAATGATGGACAAGAGAATTTTTCCGTGGTCTCGAGACTTGCTTGGTCTCCCCTACTCCACGTTGAGGTAGCTTGAATTCCTTCAAGCTGGCTCCACTCGCTTGAGCCTTCCCGATCACTAGTGATAGCTCTTCCCGCTCTGGGTAGGCGAGCCGTGCCTTCACAACCGCCTCGGTCTTCACACAACCTTCTTGTGAAGATCAACGAGCCTCACGCCCAAGCCGCTCTAGGAGGCGCAACCTCCAAGAGTAACAAACTTGACGTGAGGCTTGAACTCAAGAGTGCAATCAATATGGCTCAACTAATGCAATGCTTTTAATGCACTCAATTTTCTCTCCAAGAACTCAAGAATCAAGAATTGAATGCTCTAATGGATGGAGAGAGTTGCTAGGGCTTAGAATGTATTCAATGGAGTCACCAACTGTGCCCTAGCATGTGAGGGGTATTTATAACCCCACCCACACAAACTAGCTGCTTTCTTTTTTTCTGCCGAATTTATACATATTTGATTACCGCCTCTAAGGGCTAGAGTACCGCACCGGGTGTAACGGCTATAACGGCATTTAATGCGTTGACACGAGTCTGCATGGCGTTTTTATATATGGTCAGATTACTCCCTTGGGGTGCGTGTAGTAATCACGCATCATCGACCGAAAAGGATACATTCTCGAATAAAGCTATCGCCAACTAAGCGGTAGTAATCAAGATTATGTACTACCGCCTCGACCCCAGCTGTAGCCACCATGAGGTTCAAACGAGACCAAAAATCCTCCTTTCGAATAAAGCTACATAGTTAAAATGCCAGTAATCAACTTGCATGGTACCGCCCTAATCCATGCTGTAGTGCCTGGCCGGGAGTGACCGAAAACACACCTCATCGTTATATAGCTACTGCAGAGTTATGCACTAGTGTACAAGATTTCAAGTACTATCGCACACAAGGCCAGTAGTGCCGACATAAGGGTTTTTCGAATTTTAAATACCTCTCGAATGCATGATTTACCAATTATGATTTTGAGCCATACTTGATGCACTTTTGAACTTCACAACCCAAATCAAGTCCTCTTAATAGTACGGCTACTATCCTAATAATCCGATCTTTTTCCCAACTCCGAGATCGGTGAAAAGACTAGAAAATACTTCTAAATTTTTATACCTTCATTTCTTTAGCTTTTTTGCGTAGTCCTTCCATTTTGTACTTGAGAATATCGACTTCCTTTGAACGATAGCTTTTCTGTTTTCAACTTAACCACGCAATTTACGTTAGTCTTTTTTCGTGATTGTCATTAATTATCAAAACCAACACCACATGGGGGCCTAGATGCTTTAAGAGGTGACTCATGTGAGCCAAATCTGCAAATAATTTTGAAGGGGCTATATTTGAAAAAAAATGTTCGCAGGGGCTAAAAAATCAAAAATCTTGTTCTTGGTTGAAATAACCGAGAAGATTGTTAATGCAAATGAGGGCATTAACACCATTAATCACACATATAAACAATCTAATCAGAAAAGATTAACCATCAACTTTATTTATTAATAGATGTTACACAATGGTATCAATTACATTATGCATGATCATACAATTACATTAAAAAATAAAGAAATTACATTGAAAATAAAGAGTACATGAATTCTCAAACTCCTAGGATCTAAGCTTCATTGATCTTTGGTCTCGAATCCCTACAATGTTAGTCGTTTATGCATATAGAACTAGAGGCAATAATTAAATTGCAAAAGATTAAAAAAAGGAAAAGAGTTGTTGTCAGACCTATATGCGAGGGTATCACTCACTGAGGTACCTGATCTTTCCGGGACCAGATCCACACCTCTCGCTAGTTTGGGTATCAACACCCCGTAATGAACAAACCTGGTAGAAAAATGGGTAGCCATAGCCTTGGTCAAGAACACAAAGTCCCCATGCATCAAGGCCCCAAGTCGAAGCTAGGAGAGAACCGAGGACCACAAGGACCAACCGAAGCCGAGATCTAGAGCAAGGAGGTTCCCTGACATTGAAGATGGAAGGAGATCAAACCGAGCCAGCCAAGGGAAGAACACTAAAGCCTGCCACATCTCCGTTAGCACCTCACCATCCATCTACATCCCATCCCCATCCCAAACCCTCAACATCACAGGTACACCACCATGCATTCTGCTAGTGCTAGGAACAAATAGTATCTAGAAGAAGTAAGAGAGTAGCTAGCCAATAAATCAAGGATCTTTTAGTGGTCTTAGAGGAGTGGCTGCATTAGAGGTGGCTCCATGCACCCCCGATGCTCTCCTCACACTCCTTGACGTGTGAGAAAGCCATGGATGTCGTCACGATACTACCAGCCCATAGTAAGGAACTCGAAATCATCATCAACCAAATAGAAAATAGATAAACAACATGCAACATCACAGAGCAATAATGCAAACTCATCCATAAGCATAGTGAGGGGGATCTGGATGCCATGGGGGGAGATCAGGCCACGAGTGTAGGTGAGCAGCGCAGGGCCGAGGGATGGCGCGACCGACGGCCACAGGGCGCTGGGTAGCATCGGTGCAAGTAGGCAACAACGAGAGGGAGTAGATTAGGGGGAGGAAGAAGAGAGAAGAAAGGAGACGAAGAAGGGGGTGAGAAAAGAGGAGCCAGAGGGATTCAACCGAATGGAGAAAAAGATCAGGAAGGAGGAGAAAAGAAAAGAGGAGAAAAGGAAAAATAAAAAAATATGTAGGGGGTGTATGTGTGTATATGGTGGGTAGAGGGCACCAATGAGAATAGTTGTTATGCCAGTGGAGCCCTCTAAACAAGCTATGGCATAAAGATGAATAAATACACTAGGGCATGAGCCGTATTTACTGCATCAACCATAGTGAGTGAAATCAGTCATAAAAAGTTATCCTATGAATGTGTTATGATCTCTATATTATGTATGGGTAGATAACTAGTGTGCAAGTCCAGGTATGCCGAGAGATCTACAGAGACACGTGAATGTAATGGTGGTATATTTGAAGCCATGTGTAGAGTTACTATAGATGGGTAGTCAAAGTACAACTGTTAACTGTGAGTTAGGCGGGACGGCCTGGGATAGGTATCTCCTGCTCGAGTTAATAGGGTTGGAGATATAATACAGGATTAATGATAAACGTTTGGGGCCTCACAGAATTGGGTCACTATGACTAAAAATGATACGAACCTGCACATTGTTAAAATCATGAATTCATGCATGTCTTCTGGATTGGAGGCTATGAAAGTTAAGTCTGCCTCATATACGAGCGCTAGTAGCTATTTTCAGAACTAAAATATACAACCCTTAAAGAAAACCCAAAAACCTAATTTCACTAAAAAAATTAGAATTTGAGGGCAGGTGATCATTAGAGGAATATGGGAGAAAATCATACATTACATTTTGCTATTAATGCTTACTGACTACTTTATACTCACTCTTACTTAAATCCTCTTTTTGCTTAGTGGATGAATTCTATAGATCCACCTACGAGGCGTGGGGTGAGGATTACTTGCAAGACCAAGTCTACGAGGAGGATTACTACCAGGAGGACTAGATGGTTTGTTAGGCCATATCCCAACTTTTGGCGATCTTTAGGGTAATTAGTTAGATGTACTAAATTTTGTTGTACTTAGATTCTATGTATAATTAAGGTACCAAACTTGTAGCCCTACGTGGCAATAGACTGTAATATGTTTCCATTTCAATATCAAATTATTGTTCTGCTGCAACACTCTGAATGCAGTGTATTAATTGATAAAATATCGGGTGCGCTTGATATTTTGTTAGCAAATATGTCGAGATCAGTGTAATTAACTCAGTGTATTGATAGTGTTACTATTATTATCCTAGGCTAATTATGAGTGTCACCACATTAGTCTATTGGAAAGGAAGGCTGATGAGCGATAATTTTTTAAAGATAAGTGATATAATTAATCGGTCCAAATTTCCAAACATATCATGCTGACCATGATGTGATCCATCGAAGAGCTCTAGTTCATCCATTTAGTCCTACATTGCACCTTGCACTATGCCACAATAGGATTAGCTCAGCGTAAGAAGCTAGGGAGAAATAAACAAAAGAAAAGATGGGGAGAAAGTAGTGCAGATGACACAAATAGCTACCGATTTGGGATAAGCAGAAGACACAGTCTTCAGCGGAATTATTTTTTAAAAATAATATATATTTTAAATGATTTTACAAAAATAATATGCCAAAACAATTTTTTTTAAAAAATACACCTCTATAGCTATTTGAATTAGTGCTAGTGCTCTATCACCGTTTCAAATGACGACAGATGTCAGTTTAGTAGCGGATTGAATTGGCTGACGGATTATTTTGTCGTAGATTCACTTAGTTGACAAAGTTGATGCTTTTGTCGCCCTATCGCCAATCGATTGGCGATAGAGGTATATTTTTGTAAAATTTTGTTTCAGCATATTATTTTGTAAAATTATTTTAAAATGTATTATTTTAAAAAATTCGTCTTCACTGTTCCATCCCTATCTCTTTAATTAACAAAATTTCTAGCTTGGAAGGATATTCTTGATTCATTATTTGCAAAGAGTTGGAGATGTTGGTGAACTAATATAGTAGATTTAAATTTCAGGCTCTGGAGGCTTCGGCCGGTTCATTACTTCGTTACCCTTATCTTCCACAAACATGAATGACGAAATTAACAAAAAAGAATGTCACATCTACAGCACGCACGTCCAACTTTAGTTTATAGGTGCGACTTAGTATGGTGTTGCTTGATGATTTTGGATTAGAGGTCTATAATTCAGGTAGCTCCCCTCCGGCAAAGGGGAAAGTGACTGTTCGTGCTTATTCACCACAAATTCGGTCATATGCCAGTACCAAGTAAACAGTTCAAGGTATGCATGTTTAGGACCTGTTTGTTTTAGCTTGTGATTCTGGATTTTGGTCTAAAAGTAGAATAAAAAATAAACAGTCTGATTCTAGAATCCAATTCTCACAATCTAACTCACTTATATACACTAGAATCCACAATCTACTTTATAGTCTGTTTGGCAGAACTCCAGATTCTGATTCTCCAGCTCCAGCTCTTGATTCTCTATAGAATCGATTCTCTGGTGGAAACGATTCCTATCTGAGAAATAGTTATGAACTTGGTGGGGAAGTTCATAACTGGGAGGTTGTGAATTAGGTGGGGAGCAGGTTTTTTTGGCTCTCATACTGCAAGTCAAAAAACATGAATCACTTTCTCGGATACCTATGTGAAGCTGGTTGATTTTTCTTGTTTGGTAGAGCTCCTTGCTGGGAACTCTGCCAAACGCACCCTTATATGTGTTTTTGGATTCCAGATTTTGGAGAATCAGCTTCTCTACTATCACAATCCAGAATCTGCTTTTAGAAAATCCAAAACTAAAACAAATAGACTTTAGGCAAGGTAAGACAATGGTTGGTATAGCTAGTTATCTTAAGATTGGAACCATCAATCTAGGGGCGAGGGGATTAAATACTGCAGAACATGTAGCTTGTGGCTAGTAAGAGCATGTACAATGATATAGACAACTACTGTCTATAACAAGTTAACATGTCACTTATAGACATCGTTAGAGATAACCCATACAATGGTATAGACAGCTCATTTATGAGTAGACAGCTTCTTCCCAGACACAACCTGTCTTAGTTCTCGTGCTAGAGTCGACTCTAGATTAAGAGACGACTCAACTCTTTAGATGTACCCTCTCTCATCCACATCACTTTTTATCCTACATGGCATAGCTTAGAGACTGTTGATATGGACCATTGTACATGCTCTAAGTACCCTAGCTAGCCAAAGAGCCAATGTGCCATGCCAGCTGGACAAGATGACGATTGGTAAGTTAGGACATGTTCGAGACGCATGAATTTTACAAAAGATTTATAAAAACTCATCGAAAGCAGTTCATTTCTCTGCAGAATTGGGGAAAAAAAGTTCTGCGCTCTAAACAGGATGATTTTTTAGACTGCAATGGTGGGCAAGCTGCCCACCTAAAGTCACTTTCATTACGTAAAAAAATCAGTACACGAAGGGGTTGTTTAGTTGTCTGTATGCACAGAGATTTACATCTACAAATGTAGAATCTTGTTTTTTTTCTTATGTTTGGTTGCCTGCATCTAGTTTTGAGCCTGACTCTCTGGATGCAAGATTCTCTATGCAGCCTGACTCTCTGGATGCAAGATTCTCTATGCAGCCTAACTCAAGAGATACGGAGAAAATGGGCGTATTTCTGGATGCAGCGCATGGCAGCCTTGTATTCTGCGCAAGGGGCCACTGTCAGTCATAATAGCAAACCATGCATGCGGTGCCACGTGGGTATGTAAGTTTTCCTTTTTTCTTTTTTGTTTATATCTTTTGATTAGCATCTCCGATTACTGAACCGATTTTAAAAATGGGTTCCTGATATTTTTTTCGAACAAAACTAGATCACACTTGCTATATAAATTTTAAAATATTTAAATTTTAAAATACCTGCCTATTAAACACTCAACCAAATACCGTCTTTGCATCTGTGCATCCTGTATCCCATCAGTTTAGCTGAGTTGAACGGGCCAAACTCGTGAGAGAAGGCAACCAAACAGCCCTAAAATTACAGAGGCAGTCATACCAATTGGTTCTCTAAATTACAACAAATTACAACAGGAGGCGGAAGGATCTAAGTTACTGGTTTTAACTTTGCAAACTTCAAGGACTTTGACAAGGTAGCAAATTCCAATTGAATCAACCAGGCTCCTCATTCTTTCCTGAACATGCTACTGAATTGAACTAGATGTGAAAATCTGCGAAGACTAGCTAGACCAACCCAAGGTCCCAAGCCGACCAAAAACTATCATATGGCGGGAAGTTCTGCAGATTTTTGGGCTCCACTGTAAGTAATGGATTGGAACAACAGATTTATACTATCTCTAGAATCTACCAAACATCCATAATTTTTTTGAATTTTGCCACTCTTTTCTCCCAAAAGTAATCATGCTTTGATACGTATCAGACGAGAGATAGTTGTGTTGACAATACAAATTGCAATTGAATCAACCAGGCTTCAATGTCCTGAACAGGCTACTGAATTGAGCTAGATGTGAAAATCTGCGAAGACTAGCTAGAGCCAACCCAAGCCGACCAAAAACTATCAATGGCGGGCAGTTCTGCAGAAATGGGCTCCACGGTTCATTACTTCGTTACCCTTATCTTCCACAAACATGAATGACGAAATTAACAAAAAGAATGTCACATCTACAGCACGCACGTCCAACTTTAGTTTATAGGTGCGACTTAGTATGGTGTTGCTTGATGATTTTGGATTAGAGGTCTATAATTCAGGTAGCTTCCTCCGGCAAAGGGAAAAGTGACTGTTCGTGCTTATTCACCACAAATTCGGTCATATGCCAGTACCAAGTAAACAGTTCAAGGTATGCATGTTTAGGACCTGTTTGTTTTAGTTTGTGATTCGGATTTTGGTCTAAAAGTAGAATAAAAACAAACAGATCGATTTTAGAATCCAATTCTCACAATCTAACTCACTTATATACACTAGAATCCACAATCCACTTTATAGTGCTTTTATAACTAATTCGATTCTCAACCTCCTTTTGATTCTCTATAGAATCGATTCTCGTGAAACGATTCCTATTCGAGAAATAGTTATGAACTTGTTGGGAAGTTCATAATCGGGAGGTTGTGAATTAGGTGGGAGCGGTGTTTTTGGCTCTCATCGCAAGTCAAAAACATGAATCACAATGATACCTATGTGAAGTCAAGTTGATTTTTCTTGTTTGGTAGAGCTCCTTGTCGGGAACTCGCCAAACGCACTTTTTATATGTGTTTTGGATTCAGATTTTGGAGAATCACAAACTATCACAATCCAGAATCTGCTTTAGAAAATCCAAAACTAAAACAAATAGGCCTTAAGCAAGGTAAGACAATGGTTGGTATAGCTAGTTATCTTAAGATTGGAACCATCAATCTAGGGGCGACGGGATTAAATACTGCAGAACATGTAGCTTGTGGCTAGTAAGAGCATGTACAATGATATAGACAACTATATTTTCCCTATAACAAGTTAACATGTCACTTATAGACATCGTTAGAGATAACCCATACAATGGTATACTTAACTCATTTATGAGTATTATTATTACTTTCTTCCATGAATTATTTACTAAAATAGTCTTAGTTCTCGTAGTAGAGGAAGGAGAAACTTCTAGATTAAGAGACGACTCAACTCTTTAGATGTATCTCTCATCCACATCACTTTTTATCCTACATGGCATAGCTTAGAGAGGTTGATATGGACCATTGTACATGCTCTAAGTACCCTAGCTAGCCAAAGAACCAATGTGCCATGCCAGCTGGACAAGATGACGATTGGTAAGTTAGGACATGTTCGAGACGCATGAATTTTACAAAAGATTTATAAAAACTCATCGAAAGCAGTTCATTTCTCTGCAGAATTGGGGAAAAAAAGTCCTGCGCTCTAAACAGGATGATTGTTTAGGCTGCAACGGTGGGCAAGCTGTCCACCTAAACTCACTTTCATTACGTCAAAAAATCAGTACACAAAATTACAGAGGCAGTCATACCAATTGGTTTT
Source organism: Guadua angustifolia (assembly GCA_036346375.1). Taxonomy (NCBI): domain Eukaryota; kingdom Viridiplantae; phylum Streptophyta; class Magnoliopsida; order Poales; family Poaceae; genus Guadua; species Guadua angustifolia. Next base: position 27,718,513 of record CM070505.1, on the reverse strand, counting down.
CTCTGAATTACAACAGGAGGCGGAAGGATCTAAGTTATTGGTTTTAACTTTGCAAACTTCAAGGACTTCGACAATAGCAAATTCCAATTGAATCAACCAGGCTCCTCATTCTTTCCTGAACATGCTACTGAATTGAACTAGATGTGAAAATCTGCGAAGACTAGCTAGGAGCCAACCCAAGCCGACCAAAAACTATCAATGGCGGGCAGTTCTGCAGAAATGGGCTCCACTGTAAGTTTGGATTGGAACAACAGATCCCCACTATCTCTAGACGACCAAACATCCAAACAAATGACCTTTGCCACTCTTTTCTCCCAAAAGGTAATCATGCTTTGATACGTATCAGACGAGAGATAGGTGTTAAACTTGCAAGTTCCACTTAATGTTGCAGGCACCAACCGTGCAAAAGCGTTTCGGTTCATTACTTCGTTACCCTTATCTTCCACAAACATGAGTGATGAAATTAACAAAAAAGAATGTCACATCTACAGCACGCACGTCATCTACAACGCACGTCCAACTTTAGTTTATAGGTGCGACTTAGTATGGTGTTGCTTGATGATTTCGGATTAGAGGTATATAATTCAGGTAGCTTCCCTCCGGCAAAGGGAAAAGTGACTGTTCGTGCTTATTCACCACAAATTCGGTCATATGCCAGTTCCAAGTAGTATGCATGTTTAGGGCCTTTTGTTTTAGTTTGTGATTCTGGATTCAGGTCCTGAAAGCAGAATAAAAAACAAACAGTCTGATTTTAGAATCCGATTCTCACAATCTAACTCACTTATATACACTAAATCAACAATCCACTTTATACGATTCTAACTTTGGAGAATCAACCTCTTTTGAATTCTAGCTTTTGGAGAATCATCATCTTTTCTACTATCACAATCTAGATGAAACTCCTCTCATCTAAATGAAACTCTCATCATCTCTCTCATCATTAATTTCTTGCCAGTATCTTTGCTTATGCATAGCATTTAGAAAATCCAAAGTTAAAACAAACAGGCCTTAGGCAAGGTAAGACAATGGTTGGTATAGCTAATTATCTTAAGATTGGAACCATCAATCTAGGGCGACGGATTAAAATCAGAACATGTAGCTAGGCGCAACTCCAACCCAAACCCTTATATTTTCCCTAAATCACTCATTTAGGATAGTGTAAAATTAAGGATACCCTATATCAAATTTATCTCCAACCCACACTCCCTATTACTTACCTCTATTATTCATCTAAACATTATTATTACTTTGCACCCATGAATTATTTACTAAAAATAGAAATAACAAATAAAAAAAAATGTTGAAGAAAATAGTAGGAAGGAAGGAGAAATCCCTAGATGTAAGGGTGAGAAGGGCTCCTAGAATAGGGTAAGTTCACATTTTCCAATTCTCTTTATAATTTAGGATAGGGGAGGTTTAGAGGGTGGGTTGGGTTTGCTCTAAATACCCTAGCTAGCCAAAGAACCAATGTGCCATGCCAGCTGGACAAGACGACGATTGGTAAGTTAGGACATGTTCGAGACGCATGAATTTTACAAAAGATTTATAAAAATTCATAGAAAGCAGTTCATTTCTCTGCAGAATTGGGGAAAAAAAGTCCTGCGTTCTAAACAGGATCATTTTTTAGGCTGCAACGGTGGGCAAGCTGCCCACCTAAACTCACTTTCATTACGTCAAAAAATCAGTACACAAAATTACAGAGGCAGTCATACCAATTGGTTTTCTCTGAATTACAACAGGAGGCGGAAGGACCTAAGTTATTGGTTTTAACTTTGCAAACTTCAAGGACTTCGACAACAGCAAATTCCAATTGAATCAACCAGGCTCCTCATTCTTTCCTGAACATGCTACTGAATTGAACTAGCTGTGAAAATCTCCGAAGACTAGCCAGGAGCCAACCCAAGCCGACCAAGAACTATCAATGGCGGGCAGTTCTGCAGAAATGGGCTCCACTGTAAGTTTGGATTGGAACAACAGATCCCCACTATCTCTAGACGACCAAACATCCAAACAAATGACCTTTGCCACTCTTTTCTCCCAAAAGGTAATCATGCTTTGATACGTATCAGACGAGAGATAAGTGTTAAGCTTGCAAGTTCCACTGAATGTTGCAGGCACCAACCGTGCAAAAGCGTTTCGTTTTTTCTGGCCGAACATGCGGAGATCGATCCCTGCAACCCCACTATTTCCTTGGCAGATTGGCAGCCGTGCAGTGTTGAGCTGTTGACTCTGCGTGGGCAGTGCAGACCTGCCCACTCACGTAGTGGGTGACTGCTTACTCCGTCGGCCTTTCGAGTGTATCGAGCGCGAACTCTGCTACAAGTGCTAACACGATTGCTACTTCACTGTGAGGCCTAGCTGAAACGGATCAGCGTGAGAAGCGATGATCGTGTACTAGTGTGCATGTTAATTCCTCCATTCGGAAAACTAATGCTACATGCTTATGGATCATGGTTTTTTTCTCCCGTGCTTTGCAGCTGCAATAGATCCACGTGCCGGCAATGCCCCCAAGCTCCCAACTCCCAACTTCCCAAGTACCAACTTGCCCCGCGACAGTGCCGGCTTGGATAGAGGCAAACACTGTGCGCGCCATTGACCTCACGCTGCAGCTTTGCACAAAGTCCACATGCATCGCCATCTCGGATCGAAGCAAGGGAGCTTTTTTTTCCTCCTCGCACGTTTATTTTGCAAATCTAACATCGTGTGAAAACAACGGTAAAATAGCTTCTCTCCGGCTGTAAAACGTTGGTAGGTAACATGTGTGTCACCTATAACGTTTGAGCACTACGGCAGATTATGCCGTCCTCCCTGTATTACCACTCTATTGAGCCACTGTCGTAGAGGGGATTATTTTGCAATTACGTTACGGAAACTAGATTTATACAAAAAAAAAAAAGATAAGGCTAGAAAAGCTAAGATTTTCGAAATAAGAGGGTATCTCCACGGCGCGGTTGCGCTCACGCCGTGGTCACGACGGGGTCCTGTACGTGCAGCTCCGCTCGGTCGTCGTCGTTTCAGGCGTGCGTACATACCCACGGAGACCATGCATATGGAAGAACTGATTGGAACTCCTCGCGTGAAAAATTGAAGAGAATAGTTGGAACTCTGCAGAACCGCTGGATGCCTTCTAGCTAGTTGGGTCTCGAGGATATATCTGCACTGCTCCTGCTCCTGATCGTGCTTGTTCGTGGCGTGCAACTTGCTTGGCAGCCTGCTGTTTGCAACGATTAATCCGGTGGTATCTAGTGGACTTGTGCGTGACTTGCACAGTTGCAGCTACTGTCGTTTCGACGACCGCGACTCGTCCTGTTTCGCTGCGAGAAGTTGCCTGTGGGTTCGGGCAAAACTACATGTCAATTTACGCTGCTCTGATATCTCACGCAGCATGGAACTGGCACGCATCCGCGCCGCAGGTTCGGTCAAACGCAACGACGTCCCACTTTGCCTTCGCGATCGATACCGACGTGCCCGGCTCGTTTGATCCGGTCTCTACGAGTGGCAATTTAATTCTCCATGTTTCCTCGTGGTTTCCCTTCAGACGTTGCTTTCTGTAGGAGCTGGACGCTACTTAGGCTTTGGTTGGGAGAGTCTCAGATCGCTTTCGGTCAGATCTAAAATTTATAAAATTTAAAATAAAGTGAATTAAGTTTATATTTTTAATCCAAAGATGTGCCGATTCATTGAAGAAATTAGAAATTTCTCCACCAACTCACTTTGAATATCCAAGATATGCCGATTCGATTTCTACTTTGAATTCCAAGAGCTATATGTACGTTACGAAATTTTACCTCCTATTACCACGCGTGATTTCTACAGGGTGCAAATATTAAAGGAGGGGAAAAAAACTATTCACTTATTTCGTCCCATTCTGGTTTTTTTTAAAAAAATTAGTTTCATTCTGAAAAAATTTGCAAAAATAGCCCTATTATATGTTCTTTTATGGTACTGTAGCATGAATAAGGGCTATTTAAAAAATAAAAAGAATAGGGTAAATAAGTGAACAATTCGGGAAAAAAAACCGGTGAATCATGCGTACGTTCGTTGTACAACGGCGCGGCGTTGGAGCTGCAAACATGCGTACGTTCGTTGTACAACGGCGCGGCGTTGGAGCTGCAAACGACCACAGAAATGGAAAAAACCGGTGAATCATGCGTACGTTCGTTGTACAGTGGCGCGGCGTTGGAGCTGCAAGCGACCACAGAAATGGATGCCCGATTGGAGGGTGACCTTTTTGTCAGGTTGAAATCAAACGGTGCTACTATGCTAGCCACTACACTAGACTGAGAAGGAACGGTCCAAAATTCCACTTTGTTTTCGCCGATCAAGCGAATGGACTGTATTTTCAAGAACTGCGTAATCGTTTTTTTACGGAAATTTCGTCTGTTTTTTTTCCCATTTCTCTTTAATAGAAAGGATATACACTTCAAATTAGTGCAAGAATCTCACGAAAATTACCATTCCTTTGGGAGAACCGGAGAAGCCGGCTACATGTAGCATGTAAGACGACTGCCTTCGGAGAATAAGGGAAAAAGTGTTTCATAAGAAGGGAATAGAAAAGGGAAAATAAGCTTATGTTATGCATGTTAATTTATTATAGTACAAAAATTCTTTTTAGAACCTATCCATGATAGCTCATCTCAAAGTGATCACTTTTCTAGTCCACGTAATCTCTTTTTTTTAAAAAAAAAAAAATCTAGCACCCTCTCAGACGCAATTACATACCAATCTGCAACAAAAAAGTCACGAGAGCTAGAAAAGTGAAGAGAGTCACGAGAGCTAGAATATGCTAGAAAACGACGGCTAGGGTTCTAAAAATCGATGAAAATTGCTTGAAAACTATGATTTTCAACCGTATTGAACCGGTTCGATATTTAGAACCAGTTGGTAAAGTGGTCAAATTTGAATTAAAAAAATTTGGAAAAATTTATCCAAAATTTCTTTAAAATTAGTATTAATAGCTTTTTGACATTTGGGATGATTTTTTTTGAAAAAATAAATTTGGAAGACTTTTTGAGCAAATTCGAATATACATAATAGAAAAAATAGGGCAAAGCTCTCAGCAATTTTTGATTTAATTGAGCTGCCAAATCGTGTTATAAATTTTTTAAAATTGTTGTGTGAGATCCTGAGGTAATGCTAATGATGCTGTAAAATTTTGAGATGATGATCAAAACTATGTATTTTTTTTGTAAAATCCTAATACTGCTACTATCTTTGTATATACTCTTCTATTTTTGATTTTCTAGGAGCACTAAATGAAGTATAATATTTCTAAAACTTTTACTACATGATCCTTGGACACTCTTTGTGATACCATTAAAATCTCAGAGCATGATCAAGCTTGTAATTTTTTATAAAAATATGAAAGTGCCTCTATTCCTTGTCATTAATTATTTTTTTATTTTCCAGAAGCAATAAATGTATTAAAAAATTATTGAAATTTCTGAGGTGTTTTAGATTAATTAAGATTTATCATATTTTATTTCTATTTTTTTAGCTTTTATTACTTTTTTATTTTCCTTGAGTCTACCGATTTTCGATGTAAACCGGTTGAAAATCGGATAAAACCGGTCAAAAATCGAAGAAAACCGATGAAAAATCAAAATTGAAAATCAGTCTTTGAGTGTGCTGATGTAGATAAAAATTGAACAAAATCAATCGAATATCAAGCCAGAGGAGCTCGAATTTTCATCTGGGTTCGGTATCATTAACGTGACGATTGGCATGAAAGTCAAGCTACTGATGCAATCCAAAAAGGGCAAAAAAAAAAAAGAAAAAGAAAAAGAAAAAAGTGCAAAAGTTCAAGCCAAGCCGGCTAATACGGGATACAGATGGCATCTGCGCCTGATAATTGCTCGCCCGGGCCCGTACGTCAGAGACACCACCATTTTTTCACGGTGCGAAGCTTCGTCCACGATTCACACTACACACTTGCAACCGCTGTGATTCCGGCGGCTATATAAAGGCCCGGGCAGGAAGCCATTAGTCCCCAAGAGAGTCGCCTCCGCCTCACGCAACACAGTCACACACTAAGCACAAGAGCACACACAGCACAAGCCTTCGCTTGCATCCACGACCAACTCCACTTCCCCGGTGAGGCTGAGCGATCCACCCATCCACAACGACGCACCGCCGCTGCAACGACGACAGGTTTGTTCTCTGAACTCTGGAAGCAAAGCTGGAAAAAAACCATCTGGAAAAGTAAGTCTTTCTTGGGACCTTTCTTGGGGTTTTATTAGATCAAGCAAGAAAGTGTTCTTGGAAAAGATCTTTTACTTTCTTTCAACTCTTCTTCTTGAGATCCAGAGAACTTTTTTTCTCTCCTGGATTCTTGTCCAATGTTTCTTTAGTTTTTAGCCTTTATTTTTTGTCTTTTTAGCAAGCCAGAAAGGGTTGTTTTTACAGTCCCCTCTTCAGGCTGCACAAACCAGACAATCTCCCTGTTCTTCGCTTTTATTGAAGAAGCAGGGCTTATTCCAAGATTCTTTTGTTTTTCTCTATAGTTCAGTTTCTGCACAAAAATTCCTATTTTTCCTTCCCGTTTTTAGTTCGTAATGGCAGCCATAGATTTGTACGACACCACAAACCAGTTCAGCTCCTCGTCGTCGTCTTCCTCGGATCAGGAGCTCATGAAAGCGCTCGAACCTTTTATCAGGAGCGCTTCGCCCACCTCATCCACCTCCACCTCCTCCCCCATCCACTCTTACAAATCTCCATTGCCTCAAGAATCGTACTACTACCCTGTTTCCTCTTACACCACCGTCCCAGTTCCGACTGCTCCCATCGCCACCTCCTTCTCGCAGCTCCCGCCTCTCCCGCCATCCTCGCAGTACACCTCGGCGGCGGCGGCGTACCCGCCGGTGAATGGTCCGGTGGGGCTGACCCACCTGGGCCCGGAACAGATCCAGCAAATCCAGGCGCAGTTCTTGTTCCAGCAGCAGCAGAGGGGACTGGCGGCGTCGCTTCTTGGCCCGCGGGCGCAGCCCATGAAGCAGGCCGGGGCGGCGCCGTCGTCCTCGGCTGCGAAGCTGTACCGCGGCGTGCGGCAGCGGCACTGGGGCAAGTGGGTTGCGGAGATCCGCCTCCCCAAGAACCGGACCCGGCTGTGGCTCGGCACCTTCGACACCGCCGAGGACGCGGCGCTCGCCTACGACAAGGCGGCCTACCGCCTCCGTGGCGACGCCGCGCGCCTCAACTTCCCCAACCTCCGCCGGGGCGGTGACCACCTCGCGGGCCCCCTCCAAGGGTCCGTCGACGCCAAGCTCACCGCCATCTGCCAGAACATCGCCGCCGCGCCGACCGCGTCCAAGTCAAACACCGCCACCGCTCCCCCGGACTCGCCCAAGGCATCGGCGTCGACGACAACAACGGAGGAAGGCGAGTCGGTGCTCTCCGCGGTCTCGCCTCCGCTCCCACCTCTCCCGCCGTCGCAGCAGCTGGCGCCACCGCTCCCCGAGATGGCCAACCTGGACTTCACGGAGGCGCCATGGGACGAGTCCGACGCCTTCCACCTTCATAAGTACCCGTCCTGGGAGATCGACTGGGACTTCATCCTCTCGTGATCAAAGCAAACAGAAGGTCCATTAATCAAGCAGTGTAACCTTCTTGTTAATTAGGTTAATTCAATCCGCAGTGGCTGTGGTTTGATGGAATATTAGACATCGTCCGCGGCTGCTGCGAGTAGGGTTGAAGGAGTTCGTCTTCGTCGTCGTCGTCGTAGTCATTTAGAAGGGTTTAAGCTTAAGTTTTCTTAGCTACTCGGTCGCTTTGGAGTATTAGAATTGTATTAGTGACGTCGTGTACGTAGTAGTGATCTCCTGGTTGCTTCGCCGGTTTGTTTTTTTCTCGCGGCAAGGCCAGTTGAGGGTGTGATATTGTAACTGTTGATTACTGCTGAAATTAAAAAATCTATTACTAGTCATTGTAACTTTGTCTATGCATGGTTTCAAGTTTCTTACTACCCTTATTGTCGTGTAATCGATGAATTTTTTATATACACTCTCATGGATTCATGGGCTGTTCTTGTGTAGTTCTTATGTACTATGTTCTTCTGTTGTGTTTAGCTCACCATTTCAAAGTTTAGATGATGATGGGATGGTCTTGGGCTCTTAGCCACATGGGGGATCTTTTGAAATATTTTGCCCTGAAAAAGCTTACACTTCGACAATACTTTTGCGCTCTATAGTAAGCAAGGGAGATTCAAGTATGCTACTTCATTGGCCAGATGTAAATATTTTGTGAATAATTTTGTGAATAATCCTAGCCTCCACTGCAAGGGACTTCACAGCTAGATTGTTAAGCACCGAGGCATTGGAATGCAAAAAAGAAAAGAAGAAATTTTAGGGAACAAAAATGCTTGGCCAAAAGTAGTATTCTTCTCTTACAATCAACCCTTAAAAAAGGTAGGGCTTTCAAATTAGAGTTGCGCATGAATACTTCAGAATCACTCAAGCACAAGGAAAGAAGCTCATTTACAGGTGTTTTTATTCCATGTCGGAAAATTGCAGAAGAATCAATTAGGGATTTTTTTCGGCGAAATTTCGGGAATTTCGGCCATTTTAGCCCAGAGCAGAAGGGAGAAATTTCGGATTTTGTTGTTTTTTTGTTTGAATTTGGCTAAAATTCTGGAATTTCGGTGGGAGCCAATATTTATACCAAACCGAAACAAAAATCCCTAGAATCGTCATCCCCATCTGGATTGCTCAGCCCAGTGGCTTATCCTACGAAAGGGACCTTTTGATCATCTGGAACGAGAGGCAAATAATAATAATAATAATAATGACATCCACTATGCGTGTATTGAATCTCCTTATCAAATGGCCAGTGGAGGTGTGAAACATGGGAGGAAAGAGGCGAAGAAATAACGAGCACTATATGCGGTGCATCTGTTCTCGTTCTCCCTTACCTGCTAAGAATTCTGCCCTTGGTTTTTCACAAGCGTTTGCTTGGACCAATGGCAACTGTTCCGTCGAAAACCAACCTTAAACTACCAGGCACACCGCACACCTGTTAGTTTCCTACTTTGATGTTTTTACATTTCAGGACGCGACTCGCAGTTAGTTGAAAATGAAGCGGCACTTGTCCAATAAGGCCCATTGGATGAATGCATAATGAACCTGAGGTTGTGCATAATCTTATTGTGAAAAAAAAATGAAGTTCTTAACTTCAGCCAATTTCATGCGGATCATTGACTCTTGGGCAGACAAATGTGAAATAATTTTGCAATGCCTTAGCTTATCAGAAAACATAACCCTGTACGGGTGACTTCACCTTCTTTCAGAACCTGTTTCCTCTGAGAAGATGGTAGGAATTTTCAGTTTCTTGGTATAAACAGGACCTCCAAATGGGCCCATTTACTGGTAGTAGTAGACCGGAAGCTGAAACTTGGCATGGCAATGAATTGCACACTTGCACAGGAATCTAGTGCCTCTATGAAACATCGGTCATTAGAATTAGAACGGAACAGATGCTCGCCCCCGTTTTTCACACTGCTGATTCCAAAAAAAAACATTATGAATTTCATTTGTGGAGATACGAATGGATTTGAAGACTTGAAAAGCTAGGTCTGCGGGAGCATATGATGCCTTTCACATCGGCAGAATCTGCGGAGGGGAAAGGATTAAGAGAGATAAAGCCTCCACAATCCACAACTGGCCCCACCGGCGATTCTTTTTCGCAAATATCCCCGACGCGACTGTAATTCCAAAAATGTCTCCCTCACTAATTGTGAAAGCCACAATAAATGACACGTGTCATCTGTTATACTCTCTAACTGCACCAGGAAGCAATTGGCGCAACACCTTCTTTTAGCGCAACCGATATGTGGGCCCCATCCAGACAGTAGAGGTATTGCAGTACCTAAGCACAGTACCCTCTTGCTACGGTACCGGTCTACAGCAGGTTGGTGGGGCCCATAGTCCCCACACGCATTTAGCGACTGTTGCTGCACTCCTTGCTCCACTCCTGGCATCTCCCCTATTTCACCCTAGAGAAGAGAAGCGGAGAGGGAGATGAGAGGTGATGTCAGTATTTAATCCAATTTTAAGGTAATTTGAGTAGGAATTAGGTGGTTTGGTAATTGTAATAGAGTAGATCCAGTAGAGTGCTTCAATAAAAGGTATGTTTCATTTCTTGCAAGTTTTATGATTATGTTGTGGTTAGGGTTTAATTAGTTAGATGGCCATGCTTAGTTGGTGTAGATGTGTTAGGTAGGGAGAAAGGGTACTTAAGGCTTTTTTGAAAAGCTGTTTTTTTGGCTTTCTGAGCTAAAAAACGGTTGTAGTCTTTTATGAGAGACCGTTTAATAAATAGCTAATTTCTCTCAGCAATAATCTGCAAAAGCAGGTTCAGCCCAGCTTTCAATTTTTTGGCATTTGTTAGTTATATATGGCTTTTGGTTTATATCAAAAGCAGCTTAAAAGCTGAGCTGTTTGTGTGGGGTGGGGAGCTTACTGGCTTTTTAGAAGTTAAAGCTGACTTTAAGCCTCCCAAATAGGGCCTTAGTCTTGGTACTGATGCATTCATTGTTTAATTATTTTTGGAATAATATAAGTAGGGAGAAAGCAGTTGGAGACTTTAGCATATTTATCTTGTGATTACTAGCATGGTAGAAAAGAAACTTGTGTATGGGATGATACAATTTCGCTTCAAGGCAGGCGGCCATAACCATAATTAACATGGACAAAATCTTGTAGGGGATCATGGCATTATTTTTATTTCTTATTAGTGACGATAATGACATCTTAGTGGAGGAATTTAGATGATTTGGTATTTGAATAAGTTATGAATGAAGTGAAGAGCTTACAAGGTTAAGTTATTCTTGCATGCAAGCTAAGCAATTAATTTTTTAGGGAATAATTAGTGTAGTGGTTTTTTTAATGCTCTCCATTTCTTATGCTAAGCATGGTAGATGGTGTATGTGACCTTATTTGTATTGCTGGTTAGTTACTATAAATGATGTCTTACTTGTTAAAATTTTTACTGTTAAATAATATGTTAGTACATGTTTAGCGAGTAGCTATATATTTTAACATGACCCTGACCAAAAAAGAATCTCGTGGGGCAACACATTATATTGGATAAAACTCAAAAGGTTGTGGGCATGTCCAATCCATATGCATGTAGGTAAATTAATTTGCTAGAACATGGACATAATATTGCTAATCATATATGGACTAGGTTAGGTGACCAATAAGTTAGCACTGTGCATGTCACGTGCAGGAAGCACTTTGTATAAAACTATCCAGTTGATAAATTTATAATAATTATTTACTATTGTCAATTTAATAGTGATTTGAGTTTTATACGAAGTCGAAACTAAAATTTTGAAATATTAAAATTCACAATAATAAATAAATATAATTTTATTTTAATGGAGAATGTAAATAGTAGAATATGCAAATACAGAATACAAATGAAAATAAGATTATGAATTTGTTTCTGTATTTATAGATTTAGACTAAAGGAAACACAATACATCAAGTATAATATGAAATTCATAATTAAAAATAAAAATAAAGATAGCAACAGTAACCAACTAAAAGTCATTATATAACAATCAAGAGTACATTGGGACTAGGTTTTGTGTTGAATGGCACGATGCTGGTCCTTGGTAGAGTTATATATGATAAGTATGCGAATAAAATTAATAGTGATTAATTGCATGTTTACTATTGCAAACTGACATTGTAACGACCATTCCTCTTTTAAATGGGTTCCGTTTGTAATTGTGGTAGGTACATAATATCAATGTTAAAGATTTGTTTGTGTTCTTTGGGGATGGTGTAATATGTGATGGGTCATGTGGGGTGAACCTACCAAATTGCAAATGGAAGGTGATTTGTGCACCAAGTGCATGTGCAATTTGTAGATAAGTGTGAATCATCAAGTAGGGGTGAGGCCGGTGGGAGTGGCATCATCGAAGTGTAGCGGTTGGTTCGTGGCAACTCAATGGAACATGGTGCTAAGGATATGTTGGGATATGGATTTATGAATCTGAAACCCTCCGTGTATATTGTATTAGTCCTGGATCACGCTAGTACACACAGTGGCAATATAGATGAAATACTATTCCGTACAACAAATTAACTAAGAAAGAAGTAAATTATTATTAAATAAAGAAACAGACCTTATGGTCAATATTTACACCATTATGCCTTAAGAGCTTAAGAAACAAATAAACTATTGTAGTGAAAATAACATAACTTGGGCCTTTTAACATGCCATAGGTAATCATCTAGGAAACGCCTTCCTAATCCACATAGTCTTCATAATATTCCTTCTTATAGAACTCTGTATTTCCTTAGCAACTAATCAACAAAGGCGTATAGACGTTAGCACAAAAAGTACTCAGCAAGCCGTAGGAAATTGATACAATATATTCATAAAAGGCTTGACAAAGGATAGTCATATGGTTCTTTTGCAGAAAGCAATAAGTTGAATTGAAATACAATAAATAGATTGAAAGTATATTTATGAAAAGATAAATAGATAACTAATAAATAAATGGTAGATAACAGGAACAGAATGGTGAGGCATCACCCTACACCATCTAAAATAATTATCAAACCACTAAATTCAACAACATATTTTTAAACAATAAAACAATAGTGAATTCCCTGTTCACATCCCAACAATTCCACCTTTAAACATTTCATGAAATACTCTACACCTCTTATGAAATTATCGGGCATGTCTATGACCGCAGACATGGCTATTCAAATAGTTTTACACTCTGCAGAGATTGTACTGCTTTACCAATAAGATATAATCTTCTCTTGTTGCCAAGCAATTAACACACTTCCTTTAGTGTGTCGGCTGAGAAATCATGACAAAGCCTTTACAATGTTGTATCTAAACTCGGTACTGCTCGCCAAGGTTTCTCCCCTTAGGGTCCCCTCTTGAACCATGTGAATAAACCCGTCCATCCCAGAACCCACACCACCAATTGGCAGTACTCAAGGTTAGACATTACAAATTAATCAGCTGGGTCTGTTCCATACCAGGCATGTGGTTGTACAATTAGACCCAATTCAACGGTGCATAAGATTAAGTTCTTAAATTATCTCAGGTAAGACATCCATATCCCAAATATGCTAACAACACCCATTTACCTAAGGAACTTGAAGATTAAGGTTTGATCTCTTCCCATGAAATGTTGCGATGGGACCCAAGCGGAGAGGATACGAAGCGAGTGCCTCAAGAGGGACATCTCGCCCTCTTTATTGCTTTGGTGAAGTTAGGATTTTGCCTCCCCAAGCATGGATTTTTGGCTGATGTGCTACATCATTATGAGATCGAGCTGCACCATCTTCCCCTAAATTCTATTTTGATTTTGAGTGTTTTCTCTCATCTTTGTGAAGCTTTCCTTAGCATTCCCCCACCTATTCTTCTTTTCCGCTATTTCTATCAATATACTAGGAATAGCAAAGCCAGGATCTTTTTGAGAATGCTTATTTTAAGCTTTAAGATAAAATAGCTTTTCAGTATCCCCACTTCCGACCAAGGACACATGGTGTGATTACCGGTGAGTGTGGTTTTACTCAAAAAAATCTAGGGGTACCGTCTGCGTTTTATTAGGAAGGTGACCCCAATATGGACAAGGGTCAAAACAAAGAAGGAGAAGGATTCGCTGGTCCTTACTGATGTGGAAAATGACATCATCAAGGTCATTACCAAGTTGGTGAAGAGAGGCTTGATGGGGTAGAAGATCATTTTTGATTTTCTATACCATAAAGCAAGCCCCCCGAAGAGGCAGTTCAGATTCTCTTGGAGGATGGAAGGCGACCAGATCGAACCAAAGATGAACCTGTAAGTAAGGAAACTCCAAATTATTGACCTCTTCCTTTCTTTATTAAAGGATTTTACTGATGTTCATGGGTACTTTCTCATGTCAGTTCTCACCGCCAAAGAGACCTAGTCAAGAATTGCGTACATGTTGTGTGTTTCTTCTGACGGGTTCGACCAGGCTACTTTGGACAAGTAGCCATCTAGCCTGATCAGGTAAACCAATGAGTTCATTAATGAATTCATCATGGTGAATACCAAAAAATTTCTTTTATTATGTTTGGTTAATTTCTCATGTTAACAGATAAACTCATTTTTAGTTGCATGATCAAAAGTGACCTACTAACCAGTCAGAGGTCTCAATGTCTGCTCCACTAATCAAAAAGCTGAGGACCTCTACTAGGGGTGCTCAGAAAATGGTAGGTTCGATCACTGCTCCGGCTAGTGTAGCCAGCGCCATACACTCCAGAGTATGGTTCCTCAGTTCGGTGACGAGGCTAACCTACTGGTCACATTGGTGACGACCAGTATGGAACAAGCCTCAGTGTCAATCGAGGTGGTCATCCAAGAAAACCCAACCAATGGACAAGCGGATCCGACCAGTGTTGAGGGTGAAAATCTCTCAACTGTCATGGTAGACCCACTAATCGGTCAAGCTCTATTGCCCGCGGAGGAGGTCAGTGGTCCTATTGCAATGACAATGCAGTTTGTCAGGACAACCACTGCTGCTGAGGAGGTGTCTACGGCTATGGAAACTGAAGACCTACCTGCTGCAACAGAGAAGGCGCTGGTCGTTCCGACCAGTGGGGTAAAAGATGTGATGATGCCTAAAAGAGTCATGACCACTTCTATCGCACTTGTGGCTTTGCTACAAGTATCTTCTTCGGGTCATCCTGACCAGGAGGACTTCAAGCAAGTTTTTTATAGCTTGCAAGCAAAGGTATACATCTTACCTCATTTCTGTTAAGGAATATCGAGGAAAGGTAATTTTAATTCATTTGCTATTTTTCTTTTTATAGCACTCGCAAGAATTACTTGACTTGCTAGGTTGGTAGGCGAAGACTTTGGCCAAGGCCAATGTTGAAACAATAAGAAGGTATAAATTTCTCTTATTATTTTTATATATTTATTTTTTTAATAGAATCATAACAAAACAAACAAAAAGAACAAATAAAGGAATTGGAAAAGCAACTCTTGGTGGCTTAAAACACCGCCAAGGAATATGAGTTTGATCTTGTCGAGGCTACCGATAAGGTCAAATATCATGAAGATAAAACTACTAGACTCCATGAAGCCTTCAAGAGCAATGAAGAGAAGGTTCAAAAGCTCTCCGAGGAGTACAAGATTACTCTTTAGGAAAAGGAGTCTGAAATAGCAAGTAAGAACTATGTCCCAACCAACTTTAAATTTATTATTATTATTATTATTTAGGAAAACTAAAAGCAATTTTTAACTTAAAATTTGCAGAGTTGAAAAATACAATAAAGACTAGAGAATCTCAACTTTCTAAATGGGAAGAATACAATAATGATCGGTGATGAAGAATGAAATGGACAATCTGACTGACCAAATAAAGCTCTTCCTAAAAGATTTGGCTACAGTCCAGAGAGGTAGAAAAAACACTTTGAACTTTATTTTTGAACAACTTTAGAAAATCTACATGGATTTAAAGGGGAAAGAAGTAAAATTTACAACTCCTGATCCATTGGTGGATGACCTAGTCGTGGGGTGAATGACCAGTTGAAGATCATCCAAAGCCACATCCCCACAATAACACGGACTATCAAAACTGCTCTCTAAGTGAATGCCCTTTTCATCAAATTAAAGCACTTTTACAAGGATGTAGTTGATTTGGACAAATTGGCACCCGACCTGAAGCATACTACTTAAGAAGTTATTGATAATAAATATGCAGAAGTAGCCTCTGCCGTTAAGACATACATGGAAAATGTAAAGATTGCATTCAAGCAACATGTATGACGTATTTGAATGAATGAATGAAAAAAGTCTCTTCTTGTGTTATATTTCATCTTGTATTTTAACTATTTATATATTTTTCTGAGTATATCACTAGCCCCCAACTGTTTGTAAGCTAACAAGCAATGTGTTCAGAATACAAACAGTTATAGGATTGATGACCTGTTCTTTTCATGTAGTACTTGGTATTAACCAGCAACAAATTGGAGATAAAGTCATTCTAATGAGTTTCAATGCAGTAAGTACTAGCTTACAAGAAAAGTCTCTATTAGATGTTATCTCACAATCTGATCAGTAAACTCGTACGTTGTTTATAGAGATGTCGAGCAGATTATGACTTTGTGAATTCTCAGAGGATTATCAGAGTAGAAACAATTTTGATATACAACATTTTAAAGAGATATTTTATGTAAATATATAGAAATAAACTTATTTACATGAAAAACCTACCAAGATGCTAGATATTCCAAGTGTTTGATAGAATTCTTTCATCTTCTATGGCAAGTCGAATAGAACTTGGTTGGGTAATTGATACCACAGTAAAAGGACATTCCCATTTGAGAGATAACTTATGTCAATTAGACTTATTCTGGATACGCTATAGAACCAAGTTTCCCACATTTAGTGTTCGTGGTTGAACGCTTTTGTTGTAATATCTTTTTAAGCCTTGTAAATAGGTTGCCAACCTGATGAGTTCTTGATCTCACTTTTCTTCTAAGAGATTGATATCATCTTCATGCTAGTTGTCTTGATTAACTTGTTCATGGAGAGAAGTCCATGTAGAATCCAAATGAATCTCATTTGGCAACACAGCTTCAGCTTCGTGGACCAGTTGAAAAGGTGTTTCTCTTGTTACTCTACTGGTCGTTGTACGTATGGCCAAGGGCATAGTGTATAGGTCGTCTACCTATGCCTCTAAACATTTGGTAAGATGATCAAACACTTTTTTCTTTATACCTTGTATAATTTGGCCATTAGCTCGTTCAACAGCTCTGTTGCTCTAAGGATGAGCAACTAAAACGTAGCAAATTTTTATGCCTTTTTCATTATAATAATGTTGAAACAGACTACTGACGAAATATGATCCATTATCGGTAATTAGCCTACTAGGTACATCAAATCTAGTGACTATATTTTGCAGGAAGAATTTTTTTGCTACTTGAGCCATAATAGAAACTACAGGCATGGCTTCAAACCATTTTGTGATTGCATCAATCACAACAAATAAGAATTTAAATTCATTAGTTGCTCTTAGTAAATGACCTCTATATCAGTACCCTTATGTCGCAAATGGCCATAAAAAAGGTATAGTTTGTAATGGATTAGCACGTAAATATACTTATCAAACATGAAATTGGTATTGCTCACAAGTTTTTACAAGGTGTATGGCATCTTGTAAAGCGTGGGCCGATAAAAACCTTGTCGAAAAGCTTTTCTGACCAGAGTTCGATATGAAGTGTGTGCTCCACAAAGGCCCCCATGTATCTCATTAAATAATGTTTTTGCCTGCTCCTAGATTATACATCACATTAGAATATCATGTATTCCTTTCTATAAAGAGTGTTATTGAGAATTTTATACGTTCACGCCTTTCGAACTAGTCTATCCTTTTCATGAATATTCTTAGGAAGTATCTAATTTTCTAGATAGGCTTTAAATAGTTTAGCCCAATCTAAATCCTGCTCAAGGACTCTAACCTCTGTACTGATTAGGAGTTTTTCTATGAATGTGTCTATAGAAGATTTAGACACATATTCAAGAAATACACCTGTTAGAGCAGGTGATAGTGAGGAACCCAATTTTGATAACTAGTCTGCTAAGATATTATCTTTTCGCGGTATATATTGGACTTTGAAATTGCTAAAGTATTTCTCTAGTTTCCTTACTTAAGCCATGTAGTGAGCTATTACCTCATAGGATATCTTGTATTTCTTGCTAACCAGGTTTACGACTAATTGCGAATTGTCCATCGCAAGAAGCCAATGGACTCCAATGAATTTTGTTGCTCGGAGCCCGACTAGAAGATTTTCAACAAACTCTACTTACTACATTATTGTTAGCACGGAACTATATTTAGATTACATATTGTAACTGATCACCTTGAGGCGTAACAAATACTATACCAGCCCCCAAGCCTTTTATCTCTTGAGAATCATCAAAGCATAATTACGAGTATCGGAATTAGTTGTATCCTCTTTTACAATGGGTTCACTATTTGTCCATTCAACAATAAAATCTACCAAAATTTGGGAGTTAATTGCTATACAGGCTGTGAAATGGATATCAAATGACCCAAGTTCAACTGCCAATTTAGCAATCCGACCAACTGCTTCTTGGTTATGTAAGATACTTCATAAGGCAAAAGACGATGGTATTGTAATCCAATAAGATTGGAAATAATATCTCAATTTTCTAGAAGCCATTAATTGGGTGTAAGCCTGAGAGTATCGCTCCTTAGGTCCATGTAAAATTTCGCTAACGTCATAAACAGGTTTATAAACCTGCTCTCGTTCAACAATTAGTATAGCACTAACTACATTATTTGAAGCTGTTACGTATATCAACAAAGGTTCCCCAGGGTTGGGTAAGACCAGAAGGGGTGGGCTTTTGCAAATAAACTTTTATTTCATAAAAGGTTTTGTTCACTTCATCTGACTAGTGGAATTTATTGTGTTATTATTACCTTAAAGAAAGGCAAACCACCTCTCTTGATCTTTAGATAAAGTGATTGAGAGCAGCCATCCGACCAGTTAAACCTTGAGCTTCCTTTATTGTAGAAGGTGGTTTCAATTATTCAATGGCCCAAATTTTATCAACATTTACTTCAATACCTCGAGAACAAACAAGAAAACTAAGAAATTTTCTAGAGGAAACCCCAAGACACACTTTTCTGGATTAAGCTTAATTTCATGCATATTCAAATTATTGAAGGTTTTAGCCAAGTCTAACAAATGATTAGAGATTTTCTTAATCTTTACAACGAGATCATCAATATAAGCTTCTATGTTGTGCCCTTTTGATTGTAGAAAGTCTTCTGCATAAGGCGCTCATATGTGACTCCAGATTTTTCAGCCCGAATGGCATCTTCTTGTAATAGTAAACATCGAATGGGGTTATGAGGAAGTCTTCTTTTCATCTTCACTTGCCATGCTTATTTGATGATAACCTGAGCATACATCTAAGAAACTCATCAATTCACAACCTACTATTGAGTCAACCAGTTGGTCAAATCGAGGTAAAGAAAAATCATCTTTTGGACAAACTTTATTTAAATTTGGTAAAATCAACACACACGCACTACTTACCGTTTGCTTTCTTGACTATAACCGGATTCACAAGCCAATCAGGATGACCAACTTCGCGAATAAAACCAGCTTCTAAGAGTTTATCTAACTCTTGTAGCTTGCCATCTTGCCGATCAAGAGCGAATCGTTGTAGCTTTTGCTTCACTAGTTGTATGTCAGGCCGTATGGCTAACCTATACTTTATTACTTCCCTTGGGACACTAGGCATATTGGTTGGTTTCCACGTAAACACGTCTACGTTAGCCTAGAGGAAAGCAATGAGCTTGTCTTCCTATTTGGCATCCATGCTAATCCTATCTGAATAGTTTTTAACAGGTCAGCAAGATCGATGGTAACTTCTTTTACATGTTCGTTGGGCTGAGGAGTTACTTTCAACTTCTCTGTCTTGTTAGAATTTTTAATCTTACAAGACTTTTCTTCATTATTAGTATCGAATAATGGTAGTTGATTGACAATCTCAAGCAACTTGCGGTCACAATTAAGTGCAGTAACTTGGTTACCTGCTTTGAAAGGCGTGATGAGCAACTGCCATAAGTTTTGTTAGTGAAGGACTACCCAAAGTGGCATTGTATGCTGATTCAAAATCAACAACTTCAAATGATATTAACTTCATTCTGAAATCGTTAGCGTCTCCAAAGATGACAAGTAACACTATCTATCCCACTTGAGTTACCAACAAACTAGACACAATACCCAAAAATGGGTTTGTAATATGTCTAATCTTAGAACGGGGAATTTGCATTTCATCCAAGGTATGAATAAACAAGCAAATCCGGAGAACTGCCTCCATCAACTAAAACTCTTCCAACTTTGCAATTGCTAGTTGTTGGAGAAACCACTAATGGAAGTTTTCAAGGAATCGATATACCTTTTGGATAGTCTTGTTTATTGAAATTGATGACAACGTCCAACCACTTAGGACATTCAGGCTTCCCTGTTCGGATGTCAATGTTGTTGACCTCCCTCCAAGCAGTCTTGAACTGCCTCTTTGAAACATATGCAGATGATCCTTCAAATATTATGTTGACATGATTATCATCTTTTTGATAACCCATATCTTCGTCACCATTTGCATCCTTATTATTTTGTACTTCTAGCATGGTCGGTATAGGACTTTTACCAGAATAAAAGTCTTCCATGTGTCTTTGCCAAGTACAACAATTTCACAGGTCATGCCTTGATGCTTTGCGCAATGGGCACTAGCGACCATTGCCACTGGTCATCCTAGTTTTTTTAGAAATAGCCTGGTCATCCAGCCAACCAACTATTTTCTTCCAAGGTGCCTTCCCCCTTAGAGTATGCAAGTCATTCCAAGATGCCTGCAACTTCCTATTGAGAGTTCTTTTTGTTCTTTTTATTATTCTTCCCCTTACGGTCTTCGGATTTGGATGTATTTTTAGACTTCTTGTCTTCTGACTCTGGCAAGTCAGATTGTGGCAAAGTATGGCCCTCTTTGACCATACAATTTCATTTAATAGCCACATACGCATCCGAATATCGATCTGTCATATCGAACAAGTCTGATATGGTGGAGGATAGATGAATGTTAAGGTCTTCTGTAAATCGCTTATAACAAATAACTAGTTTAAAGGCATGAATTATAGAATCATTAGATATATTTGGAATGGTATTGTGAACTTCTACAAACCTTTTGATGAACTGATGTAAATTTTCACCAGAAGTTTGGCGAAGAAAACATAAATCATCCTCTTTACTAGGTTTGGCATAACAACTATTAAAATTATTTAAAATTACTTGGCATAAGTTTTCTCAACTGAAGATAGAACCCTCCAGCTGATTAAACAGCCAAGTTCATGTTGATCCTTTCAAAACAGTGGGGAGGTAGTTGGCTATTACTTTTTCGTCACCTCGAGTAGCTTGGATAGCAATAGTATAAACTTGTAAGAATTCTGATGGATTTTGAGTTTCGTCAAAACTCTCCAATGACCCTGGCTTGAATTTTTTGGGTCAGGTAACATTTCTAAGCCAAGGAAGAAAGCCTTGCATTCTGTATAAAGACCAGAACATGATCGTACATTAGAAACATGGTTCGTATATTCAGGAGAACAAAGTCATCGCCAACTAGGATTAGGAACTTCACCTAGGGTGAGGCATTCAAAAATGCTTCTTCGACATGGTTCAACCCTCCGCTGGTGGCTAATGCTTTTCTGGCATCGACCAAATGAAGATACTTCTTGTAACACCCCAATTTTTGCTTTTCTTGCATTTAAATGGTATTTTGAATTTTTGGGAATTTCTGGAATTTATTTGGATTTATTTGGAATTATTTGAATTTATTTTGAATTAAACATTTATCAAATTAATTAAATAATGGAAAAGTTAAAATAAAGTTTTGCTGAAAATATTTTATTTGAGTCACAAATGTCCTAAAATATTTATGAGAATTTTTCCGAATTTTTTCGATATTTTTAATGCCCCAAATAAATCATTTTATTTTCGGGGATTATTTTTAATCGGAAAAGAGTTAAAATCCGGATGAACAGTATTGGGCCGAGTACTGTGCGGCCCAGCTCCGGAAAAACCCTAGCGCGGTGGCCGTTCGATCTCCATCCGACGGTCCACGTTGCGCCACGTCGTCTCTCCGAATCGCCCGGACTCGCCGCCGCCGTGTGGGCCTCGGTTTCCGCGCGTTTCACGGACGTCGAGGGCACTATTTAACGCGCCGCCACACGCCTCGTGAAGCCCTAGACGCGCCGCACCTTTTGCCCTAGCTCACGCCACCTGAGACGCCGCCGCCTCGCCGAAGTCCCGAAGCCGTCCGCCGCACTTCTTCGCGTCGGTTCGTCGCCGCCGGTGATTCTCCGCCGTCGCCCGAGCCACCCCCGAACTTACCTCGTCGCGCCGCGTCGGGAGCATCACCGCACGTCACCGGAGGACCACGGAAACGCCGCGCCGCACGTCGTCGTCTTCGTCTCCGGTGAAGCAGAGCCGCCGCACCATCGCCGCCGAGTCGAGCTTCCACAACCGTCCGATCTCCAATCAACGACCCGGATTCCGCCACGTCGCCCCATAAACAGTAAACACCATCTTCTAACCTCCGCCGTTAGATGTAGATCTAAGGGCGCCAGAGTGCCACGTCGCGCCATCTTGTGCATGAGACGCCGACAAGGCGGGCCCGCATGTCGGCCGCACCGCGACGAAGCGATCGGCACGGTCACCGACGACGGACCCACATGTCGGCCACACCGAAATCGTTCACACGAGACGCCGACAAAGACGGGCCCACCCGTCACCGCGACGCGTGCGTGTGGCGTCACCGCGTCATGCCGACGTCACGGTGGGACCCACTTGTCGAGAGATAGCCGAAGTCGTCCGACGCCACGATGACGTCATGCCGACGTCATCACGGGGAGCCCAGGGTGACGTCGGCAGGCCACGTGTCACTCTCTGGTGGCGACACGTGTCACAGATGACGCAATAATTGATTTTCCAAAAAAGAAAATATTTATTTAATTCGGTATATTGATTTTAAATATATTTTGAAACTTCAAATGCTTATAACTTTTGTGTTTTAACTCCGATTTGAGTGATTCCAATTTCTATAAATTTGTAAAATCAAGCTCTTTCTGTTTATGAATTTTATTTGAATTTTAGGCTTGAGTTGCTCTCTGTTTTATTTATTTATTGCTATTTATTTGCGTTCTGCGTGAGACGTTGAAGTGCCCGAAGGTTTCGAGGGAGAAATTCTGACCCAGGAGCAAGTTCAAGAGCCAGAACCAGCACTTTTTGAAGGCAAGTTGTGTTTGATCATGTTGAACCTACTAGAGCAAATTATTTTGATTTAAACTATTGCATGCTAATTTGATAGAAATGATTTTGAATAAGTTTTGGGATTAGTTAAATGCCTAAGTTGCTGTATGCCACCTTGTCATATATAATTGTAGGCCATGAATCTTTTGTCACCCTAGGATATGGATTAATAGTTGGACTTTTATAATTTGCCAACATGGGTTGAGTAGACCAAGTAGTATGCTTAGCCCTCGCCACGTGGACATTTCATGATTTTGGAATACCAAAGTGAATCTTGACTTAATGAGATATTGAACATGCTTTGTGAATGAGACATGTGTTATTGAGTTGATGATGGCACGTGGTGCAATGGTAAAGAACCGGTGGGAAAATGATTTAGACTGGGGCAAATGGCAAGATTGTTTCGTGGGCCAAGAGTGGCAATCGGACGGTCGATTTGGTTTTATTGGTTTTGGATAATTGAGATCACACTTGGTTAGTCTTGCCTCGGTCAACTAAGGACTTAACCTTGCGAGCATTTGAACGAGTCTCTCATACTGACCACAAGCTCCGTAATGGGACGGGCTTAGCTGAGTAAACTGGGAAATCTATTCTTTGGTACTGTCGTGGTGGTGTGAGGCCCGGAGAAGCGGAATGAGAACTCACATGGCGCAAGAGGGGGGCCCTGGGTGTGGTAACCAGTCCCTCCAGTGTTGAAACCTTAGCGGGCAGTACTGGGTTTAGATGGAACTTTGGAAAGGCTTCGTTACGGTTATTTGCCTTGGTGGTATTTGACTGTATCTTGTGGGTAAAGTGTATAACCTCTGCAGAGTGTACAACCTATTGAATAGCCGTGCTCACGGTATTGAGCATCGCTTCGGTGATTACTGATCAAGGGTTAGATTTTCATAAAAATGAATTGTTGATGGAAAATGCTTGGGTTGGTGATGATGAATTTGACTTAGGATGGAAAAATGAATTACAATTGAAATGCTTGTGAAAGCTACTATTCCTACTACTGTTTTACTGCTTTGCAATCTATTACTGTTTATTTGAAATGTCTGTACTGCACATGAACCATAGCCTATCCTTTGTACTAAGCCATGCATGTAGAATATTAGAATTGCATTCTGTGCATGACTTTTTTGAGTGCTCAAAGTACTCACCCCACAACAACACAACTTCAGTTGAAGAAGAAGCAAACCCTGCTCAGGAGGAGGAGTATCAGGAGGAGCCGACAAACTAGGGAGCGAGCCCAGTCAGTTGCCTGTGGCAAATTGGTTGGCGCCACGAGTTTATTTTATTTCATTTGATTTGAATATTTTAATAAGTCTTAAGCCTGCAGGCGATCTTTGTAACTTGACCATAAGGTCGACCAACTAGTTGAGTATTTAATTAAAGTACTTATTATTGCGTTGGTTATGACTGTGATATGTACCAATGTTGAGACTGTGTGCACTAGCTTGATCCTGGACTAGTGCTGAATACACAGAGGGTCCGGATTTGCAAATTCGGGTCCCGACACTTCTACACGAGAATCAGTCTGGACCTTGTGGACAAAGACGTAAGTTGCACTTCATTTGCAGCTTTTTGCAAATTGAAAGTAAGGGATCTTGTAATTGTTGCATAAGTATATTTTCTCCTTCCATCGGATGAATAAGAATTGTACTTGATAAAATGTGAATTCTTTCGATGAGAGTAGCCTCTCGCAAACCAGTTAGAGCAAGATTAAAGTCTCTTACCACCGCCTTCGGAGGTGGTGGTGTAATTGGAGGAGCATGACAAGGTTTTCCTCCAGAGACGTCGAATCTCCGCGAGGTGCCAAGTTGACCTCTACAGTACACGCGTTTGGCCTTTTTCAGGTCTTTCTTGAGCTTCACGCTCTTCACGTTCCACTCGCTGTTCCTCTGTCTCACTGGTAACCGCACAAGTGTGGAAACCAAAGAAGACAGAAGGCATTAGTCCTTCATCTTCACATGATGATGGGGTATAATCTAGGTCTTACAGACAATCTTCTGAGGTTGAACTTTCTAAGAGGTTATTATTGTCTTTTGGAGCATATTTATTATCAATCTCTATGGAACGTACTTCATAGGCATCTTCCTCCTAACCCGCTAGAGAAATGATTAAAGATTTACCTCTTGATTTTTTGGGTGATTGTTCTTCTGCTTTAACCTCTACCTAGATCTTTGCCAATTCTGCTTCAGAAACATACTCGGAATAGAAATCACTTTTACAATCTTCTTCCAACTAATGGTCGTTTCCATCGAGATCAGTATAGAGAGTGACATCAAACCAATTTTTCTCATCCATCGCAAGGGATTCCTTTACCTTGATTACCGGAGGGCCTTCCTTCTAGCGTGAATTGTCAATGTCTAAGACCTATGGTCTCTTATTCGAGCTTATGAAAATATGATTGTCAGCCCCTAGTAAACAAGATGAGGTAAAAGATATATGGGGATTGCTTCTTTATTAGACAAACGGCTCCATAGAGTATACAGCTTACAGAATGATTATAATTATCTATCCTGATTGCTAATGCTAGTTGCCAATACTCTCAGATCTCTCCTTTTGATATATATAAGCTCCCTATTTATGCTAAATAAAGAGGTGACAGTTGTTCTCTATATGGGCATCGTGTAACCGACAGGTGTTTTCATACCAAATGGTTTCTTCTATCCAAATGGTTCCTTTTTCAAAGATAACTTCAAGGTAGTTAAGCGTACTATAACATCCCAAAATTTGAGTTTTGGAATGTTCGAATTTGAAAATGAACCATTTGCATTTTCCTTGAATTAATCAAAGCTTAATTCAAAATTTCTATTAATGAAAGGATTTAATTTCACTAAACTATACATTAAACAAAATATTTCCAGTTATAATTAGGTTCATTGTGCTTCCAGGAATTTTTTTAATATTTTTGGAATTTATTTTATATTTATTTGCTTTTATTTGAATTTCTATAATTTTCTAAATTTGGAAATGCTTTTATTTTTTCAAAATTTGCCTCAGGCAGAATCTTTTGTCAGCCCATTTCCTCAGCCTATTTCTTGTGGACCGCTTCACCTCCTCTTTGGCCTGGTTCGGCCTGCCTCGCCAGCCCAGCACTCTGACCTGCAGCTCGGACCTCTTGCGTCACCTTGGCCTAGCCCACCCTTGCCCATGCATTGCATCGCTGCTACTCGAAACCCTAGCCAGAGTCCGTGTCAGGGGCATTTTTGGCATTCGTGCTGCTCACACCTCCCCAGGCCTATTTAAGGCACTGCCATGCCTCGATTTGTGTTCCCTGCATTGCGCCGCACCTATCGTCCTCTCTCCTATCACTCAAATCACCGCCGATGCTTCGCCCAAGATCGCCGGAGTAGTGTCGCCGCCTGAAGCCTCCTCCACCATCATTTTGCCACTCCAGTGCATCTCTTCGCATCCGCGTGTCTCATCATGTTGCTTGCGGCTCCTTCCAGATCGGTGCCAACCCGCTTATGATCCGTCAGCTCTTCGCAGTTTGCCATGTCATCTTCTCTACTACCGATGAGTCTCCACCGTCGCCTCTCGTCAGAGCTGTGCTGCGGAACTCAGGCCGTCTGATCCGTAGCAGACGCTCTAGATTTTGCCATGCCATTAGAAGCCAGACAGTCGTCGTGACCATCCGATCCAACACCGTCGCTGGTTGGTGACACGTGGCCAGTCCACGCCAGCACATCATCAGCCGCCCCATCAATGCCTAGTCAGCTACCACCTCAGCCTTATCATCGACGCAACTGCCATGTCAGCAATGCGTCGGGAGCACGGTGAACTGGTTGCAATGCTGTAGACCCAGTCCACCAAATTCTGGATGACATCAATGTTGCACAATAAATCTATTTTTCTTTAGAAAAATAAATCAGAAAAATCCTTTTTCTCTTTTTCAGCCTTTTTCTCTGAATTTAATCTTTCAGAGGTTTGTTTTCTCTCATACAAACTCTGATTGAGACGATTCAAGTTTTTAAATTTTTCTAAAATTAAGATCTACCTTCTAGAGCTATTCATATTCAAATTTGAGTCTTTGTTTGGTATTTATTTGTATTCATTGCTTTCTTTTCTAGTAGACGTGAATTCCGAGAAAGCATATGAAGAATTTCAAGATCAAGACTCAGTAATAGATTAACAAGGCAAGTTGTAACCTTTGATCATATCAATCCTATATTTGCAAAGTAATTTGTTTTATACAAATGCGTGCTATTTGAGTGTAATTGATTATTTCATGGGAATAGCTATTTACATAGTTGACATTATGCCACCTTGATTATTGGAATGCCATTTATCCATTGTTAACTCTAGGTTAGGACACTATTAGTTGGAAATGATCATATTACCAACATTGGATTATTATAGCTATACTTAGACATGCTTAGTTGTCCGTTGGGATCCATATCACATGTGAATTAATGTTAATCTTGACTTAATGAGATATTGAATCATGGTCATTAGCCACTATTGTAAAATTTATTGTATCATGGCAGGGTGTACCGTTGGTCTTAGTTGAACAAAATATTTTTTCCACGGGCAAGTGATTGAGCAATAAAGGAGGTGCTTTTAGCATATTGGGATGTGGATATCTTGCCTAAAACAAATTAAGGACTTAACTTTGTGCGCCATTGAACTGGGCCTAACCATACAACCATATGTCTGGTATGGGACAAACCTAACTGATTAATTTGCAATATTTAGTTTTGAGCACTGCAAATTGGTAGAGTGGGTTCCGGGATGGGCGGGTAGATTCGCATAGCTCAAGAGGGGGCCCTGTGGGGTGAAATCTTAGTGAACAGTACTGAGTTTAGACAGTGAATTATAAAGGCTTTGTCGTGATCTCTTTGTCGACACACCAAATGAAGTGTATTAATCTGGAGGAAAGGCTTTGTCGTGATCTCTTTGTCGACACACCAAATGAAGTGTATTAATCCGGAGGCAAAAGGAGATGATCATGTCTTGTGGGTAAAGCAGTACAACCTCTGCAGAGTGTAAAAATATTCGAATAGCCATGTCCGCGGTCATGTACATGCCTGGGAATTTCACACAAGATAATAGTGTTTTCTAAAATGAAGGAATGTGGAATTGCTGTGATGTGAACGGGGAGTTCACTGTTGTTTTATTGTCTAAAGTTATGCTGTTGAATTTGGTGGTTGATAATTATTGTAGATAGTGTAGGGTGATGCCTCGCCATTCTGTTTATATTGTCTACCATTGATTTGCCAATTATCTATTATCTTTTCATAAATATGCTTTCAATCTATTTACTGTATTTCAATTCAAATTATTGCTTTCTGCAATGAACCATATGGTTATCCTTTGTCAAGCCTTGCATGAATATTGCATTTTTCCTACGGCTTGCTGAGTACTTTTTGTACTCGTAGCTTTATGCCTTTGTTGATCAGTTGCTGAAGGAGAACCAGGAAATAATGGGTTCTATGAGGAAGAATATTATGAAGACTACGTGGACTAGGAAAGTGTTTTCCTAGATAATTGCCTATGGCATTCGAATGGCCCAAGTTACTTCTTTTCCGTTGCAACAGTTTATTTGTTTCTTAAGACTTTAAGGTGTAGTTGTATAAACTTTGACCATGAGGTCATTTGCTTTATTTAATGATAATTTTCTTCTTTCTTAGTTATTTCATTATATGGGATGATATTTCATCTATGTTTTCAATGTGGGCACTAGTGTGATCCTGGACTAGCGTAGTATACACAGAGGGTTTTGAATTTGCAAATTCGGATCCCGACACATACCTGTCAGATAACTGTCTACACGGAGACATTGCAAAGATAATCACTTATCCCCGGCCAGTTCACTAGTTAGGGTGGTTATTTCATTGGTCAGGGATGACTAATGTGAAGCAAAGATATTGACCACTTTGATTGAATTGGTCGGAGACAACTATTCGGATAAGGGTGGGCTTCATTCTATACATTATGGGATTTATATATTATAGGCCCATTAATAGAATATAGTCACAAATCCATCAAGGGCCTAAATAAATAACAAAATTTAATCCTCGTTAGTTTCATCCTCACACAAAAGAATTCACTCATTTAGGGCCAAACATGATTCGAGTGATGATGAGGATGAGAAGTGTCAACATAAGGAAGATAGTGACACTGAAGAAGAAATAATCGCCCTCATGAGTAAAAAATCTCATGAAGAGGCATGGCTCACATGGAAATAGAAGTTCGTTCATTCTCCAAGATAAAGCACTACAAGATTCTTAAATGTTATGAATGTCAAGAAAATGGACACATTGGTTTGAAGTGTCCTAACGTAACAATGAGGTAAATGATGATGACGAATCCTCTTATGATGAATTGATGGATATGCTAAAGGATCTTAATAAGGAAGGAGAGCCTTGTTCAATTAAGAACTTAACCTTGTAAGACAATGAACTGGTCTAAATTATATAACCACATGTCTGTAATGGGAGAGACCTAACTCAATAAGTTGTTGAGTCTTGACATATGATATCTCAGGAGGTAAACCTAAGTTGTGTGTGTGGTAGAGGAAAGTGTATGTTGTAGTGGTTCCTTATCTTGAATAATTGTTGTTCCTAATCCAACGATGGGTTCCTCCTAATTTTATGCTTTGTGTGAGGGTGAAATAGTGAGACTAGGCTTATCGAGAGTATCAAGTTTGGATAAAGTTTTTGAAAGATTTTGTTATGATCTTCTTAGTGTCACGTCGATAGGTATGTATTATGGCCGACATTATAAGATTGATCATATCTTGTGGTAAAGTGTATAAACTTTGCAGAGTGGATAATCTATTCAAATAGCTATGTCCACGGTTATGTACAATGCTCGTAAACTTCACACAATAGTTTGATTTTTTTTAAATAAAACTTCAAAAGGAGGCTATGTGCCAATGAAAGAAAAGGAATTTGATTGTGTTGTGTGCCAGTTTAACTTGAGAATTATCTAAAAATCTTAGTATTATGATTATTTGTTTTACCTTTGTTTTAATCTATTATTGTATTCAATTGCAATTGCTGCTTTGTTGCAAAATAGCCATATTAGCCAATCTTTTGGATTAAGCCTTGTATGTAGTTATATTAGGCTTGTATTCTGTGTACAACTTGTTGAGTGCATTTAAGTTATATTAGACTTGTATTTTGTGTATAACTTGTTGAGTACACTATGTACTCACTCTTGCATCAATAAATCAATCAATTGGAGAAGAAGAATCAACACCAGCTCTAGAAGAGCAGTATCAGGAGGAAGCGAGTTATTAGGATTCGAGCCTTGTCAATTGCTCGTGACATATTGATGGGTTGTCCGCTAAAGTTCCTATTTCATTGAAGTTTATTTAGTGAATAAAGCCATGCGAGGCATAATAAATGTAAAGTCGACCATAAGGTCATTACACTATCTATTTATTTATTAAATCTATTTGTTTATTATTATGCCACTATTTATAGAGTTAATCTTTCATCTATGTTGTCACTATGTACACTAGCATGATCCTAGATTAGTGCAGTATACACATAGGGTCCAATTTTGCATAATGAATCTCAACACAGGGACATTAAGAACGAGGTTGTGAACTTTACCTAGAAGACACACATGTCTACGATCCTTTAGAACACAACCCCCAAGCCTTGATCTTCCATCTAAAATCAAGGAATCCTACACCCCTAGAAATCTCCTCCACGACTAACCATGCATCCCAAAGCCCTAGAGCCTAAGAGCCTCGACTACAATGCAAGCACAGTGATGATCCAGGTTTCTGATGATGAGGGGAACCCAGGACGTCTATTCTTTTGATGCCCTATGTTCATGGTTAGTAGTTCATTTTATATCTTTACTTCATGCATGTATTATGGTATCGGTCATAACCGCTCCATCTTCTTTGCTGATAATGTATTGTAAATTCACCAAGTGGGTAAATCAACCATATCCAATACATGCCTAGATTTACATCCACACTCTCCAGATTCACCTTGATGAGTGCCAGAGAAGCTCTAGACCAAGAGGATCAACAATTATAAGCTCCATAGATAGAGGATCAGAGAGAGGAACAATGAGGAGGTGGTCCACCACATCAGCGACTACCACCCATATTACTGATTTGCTAGCCAGAGCTTGAGTTGCACATGCCACTACCATGAATACCAGCGTCATCCATGTCGCCCTGACGACCGGCACTTCATATGGGTGCCCTACAGTGTCCCATCTTCTCTTTAGGGGTGCTTGCCCACAAGCTTGATTAGATCTAAACCCACCATATTGTTTTCTTTCCAAAAGGTGTGTATGTACTATAGTTGCAATGAGGCTGATTGGGTCATGTGTCTTGTTATTTGTACGGTAGGTGTAGCCGACAAAATATGCAATCAAATGAAACATGTAATTCCATATTTCGTTCATTAGTTATCTCCAAGAAATCTATGAGCTTACATTTTATTGGGTTACTATGTGTTGATGCTTCATGGGCAGACTATGTGCCTAAAATATGTCATTTAATTTACTGCAGCATACCATCGATATTTCACATTTTTGATTGAATTTACTGTAGCATACCAATGTTTTTGACATGATTGACCATACCTTGGCACGCCACCTTTCTAGACTTAATTGACAGCATGCATCGGCTTTGCTCAGTGCATTGACAGCATGCACCAGCTTTTCTCAATGATGTGATAACGCACACTAGCCTTCTAAGTAAATTGACAACACGCACTAGCTTTTCTCAACAATTTGATAACTCGTTGATATTTCTTGTGCCCAAAGATTCCTTCTTGTGGATGAGAGTGCACTTTCATTTGCCAAAATTTACCCCCTGACACCACACCCTAATCATTTATAAAAACAGGGCACACTATACCGTGATAGCCAACAATCCATTTGAGTTAATTTCAAAAACAGGAAGAGGAAGTGAAAAGAGAGGTAGAGGTCACCCCACCAAGGTTGTGGATGTCGGGCCTCGGAGAAATAATTTAGAAGTGAAGGTGAATCTCCAAGAAGGTAAGTACCTTCCCTAATTCTTCTTGTGATGATGCACTTATACCACCTGAGTTTCAAAGCCCGTAGTGCAACCGTGGTAATCTTAAAAAGATAATTCAATCCACACATCCATAGACCGCCACCCGAGCATACTACATGTGTGGGAATTACCGTGTAAGTGAATGTCATGTTTTTATAATTCACATTGCATGTTGCATTTTACATATTGAACCAAATACATTCGTTCATAATGCCAGCTAACGAAGCGTTGCTACTTTTTCCAATGGATCGATGGCTTAGAGAAGTATGATAGGGCATTCATCAAGCAAAAATACATGCTAAACTATGCAGTTACACTAAAGAACATCACCTGTTGGAAAACATTAATCAACAGAGAGCAGAAAAAACAAAAGAAAGGCACAGATGGTCCATAAGGAAATGTCGTGGTGGTCCAAGACATAAATTGTCCTCCTTAAAACCAAATATGAAGAAGCCCTAACAAATGGCCGAGCCGAGGAAGGAGACAAGGAAAAGCTAAACAAGACCTGGAATGCGAGTATTAGGTTATATGTGTCATCTGTCATTGCTAGCGTGGTAGGTGAGGGGTCAGTTTTAAAATTAAGGTGAAACGGGAGCTATTTTCGAGTTTTTTTACTGTTCTAGCCTCATGCGTCGTTTTTTTCTGAGTTAGCTGTTATTGCGCTGAATTGGCGGAAGTAGCCCCTATACAGTGGACGGGGTTAATTTGCAGCGGCCACAGACCGCCACTACACCATGACACAATTTCAACAACAGCCTATCTGTCGGCAAAAACCATATATTGCGACGTATTATCTGTCGGCAAAAGTTTTCCCGACAGAAAAAAACTGTCGGTAGAAGTCCTGTCGGCAAAAACATTTACCGACAGATATATTTTTGCCAAAGATAATCTGACATTATTATAGTACATTTACCGACAGATATATCTTTTCCGACAGATATATTTTTGCCGACAGATCATCTGAGGGTATACTTTTGCCGACAGATAGTCTGACGGAATACTTTTGCCGACATATAGTCTGACGGTATACTTTTGCCGACAGATCGTCGGACGGTATACTTTTGCCGACAGATCGTCTAAAGATAAGCCAAATTGGTGTGAATTCCATGCATTTCTTAGATAGAAAACAATGATAAAACATTATTGTGCAAAATATTATAAATCCAACTGATAATTAATTTATATTTTCACCACATCACAGTAGAAAATAACTCAATTAATGCATCCATTCAACACAACAACTGCCATCAAAATACATCCATTCAACATGTAATCAAATTCATTCAACTAGAAATATGCAAATTTGTCCAAAAACCCAAAGTTCATACATTTAACAATCAATCCTTTACAAAATTCAACCCTGTTGGATCTTGAAAGCTAGAGTCAACTTGTCTTCCACCCACATGAGGTGTCAAGTACATACAAAATGATCACTTAATATACATGTGACTAGCTATTTGTTTTGAACAAAAGCATCTGTATTTGATGGTAACACTAACTTCCTTGCAATTCTGCCTGCAAAAAAAAACACTTTGAAATTTAGTGCAAGCACATGGTGATAGTAACAGCATGTGCTGAGGCATTTGAATAAATATTTCTACTAGCCAAACTAGATATAAGTATTAAAAATCACAAAAGGAAAAAAAGATTTATTGTGGCAGTGCAGAGCATCTTCCTTTGATCTATTGTGTCAATACACTAGCAGGAATATCAAGCATTGGTAAATAGTATGACATTTAATCCCAACAATGGATGCTGTTAAATTTGTCAACCTCACTGGATGCACCATTGAAAATCAAATCTTTGGTTTCTTCATCTTGACATATATCACGCCAACAAGCCACATGCGAGATCTCTCTAATATCGAATTGCATTAAGTGGCGGAAAGCAACGACAAATTAGCCACGTATCTCAAGCAACAACAAAGATGCATTGTTTTCACTGTTTTTCTTCCGGTTTCCATGTTAACATGGCCCTACCAAGATCGGGAAAAATGTATAACGACTACACTTTTGCCAAACCATGAAAATGATACTCGCTTGTTCTTGCTTTGCTTCATCATACTAAGGGCCCATTTGTTTTAGCTTTTGATTCGGATTCGGTCCCAAGCAAAAACTCAATAACGTTATAATAAAATTACAACCAAATGATGAAGAGTATTAGAACTCCCAAAGATTTCAAACAATATCATCAATAAGGACAAACAAAAATATGCATGTCTCATTTATGTATATTACTCAGTAGTGTTTAAGTTGAATATGGTTGCCCCATGGTTTTCTCGACTCAATACAACCTGGATGGTTTGACGGACAAATGACCATACATAGCAATCAGCAAGGAAATATCTGTAAAGCAAAGTAGCAAATGAACATCAAACTTGTGTAGTATATGGTGAAGCAATAATTGGTTACCTCAACCAATAAGTATTCCATCGCCTACAATTCTCCGGCGATGGGGAACACTGCGAGGAGTATAAGGGCCAAGCGGATTAACAGGAGAGTGATGTAGAGCCTCCAAAGGAGTACCAGACTATCCATTGCTAAACAACCAAGAATAGCCATCAGTTCTTACCAAATATAAATATAGACTCAGGGGTACCGCCTGTTCTTATCATAATTTCAGAGATAAAAAGACTCAGAGGTAGCATCTGTTCTTATCACAATTTTAGAGAAAATAACAACACAAAGTTGGTTCTTGGTGGTGAGGTATGCATGTGGGGTGAACAAATAGATGCATCAGACATTCAGCAAACCATTTGGCCATGTGTTGCAGCAATGGTTGACTAAGGAATTGCACAACTATTTGACCATAAAGAGATTCTGCAAATATGTTGAATGTTTAGTTGGCCAAATATACTATAGATGATTTTAAAAACTAGTGCGAATAGAAGAAAAATATCAAATGCATAGAGACTAGGACTACGAAAGTAAACTTGAGGAAAAGGTCGATCACGCATACCTAACGCGACTATTTCGATTCGACCAAGTATTGGAAACTCCAATATCTTAAGAACCTCACTCTCTGCAAATGTGGGAAATCATATCGTACTAAGATATGTCAATTTGCCAAGTTGACCAAAGAGTAAGAATGTGTAAATTACAAAAGTTCTTGCACCTCAATAAGATAGGGCAAGTCAAATTTGCAGATATTGTATCCAATTATAATATCAGGATCCACTTCACGTATGAGATCCCGCAAAATTCCAAAACATAATCAGCTCATTCTCAATTAAGCTCTTTATCTTCGATCGAAAATGTATTTAACTTCAGAGAAAAAAAAAAGCATGGTATATAGCAAAGGAAAAGAAAACAAATGTAAACTGTAGATACAAGGGAAAACAGATAATAAACCATCAATATAGAAGCATGATATTATATACAATCATACATAGCATTAATTCAACCAAAGCTGACTTATTATATATTACAGTTTAGTAATACAGATGAAAGCTTCGAAAATATAGAAGCAGTAACTTCTCTAAATTTATTTTCCCATCATATAGAGTACTATAAAATATTATACAGCAGTAACTTTGTTAACCAAACAGTTTTCTTACTAGTCTGCTAAGCTTTCTTAGTTCAACTTATATAACACAAGTACCATTCCACAATTTCTTAGTTCTTACTATGGGTAGTGGGTACCATTCCACAATTTCCTCTTTAACTTATATAACACAAGTCACAGCATAACCTGAATGAGTCGATGACTGAAGCTTACAAAATGTAAAGCAGACAACATTATACATAGAAACTGGAAAGCTACACGGAAGAATGGAAACTGGAAATCTAAAGCAGACAACATTAACATTTACACGGAAGCATGGAAACTGGAAAGCCAAGTCCAGAATAGCAGAAGTAGAACTACTGAACTAGCAAAGACATCATTACAGAACTAGCAAAGAGCCAAAGACATAACATTATGCAAAGACATAACTAGCAAAGACATTGATTCCTCCTCTTAAAGCTAAGTCCAGAATTAGCAGAACTAGCAAAGACATCATCTCCATATGGTCTTCTTGGTTAACCAGCATTAGCAATTTGCTCCATCTCCTCTTACAGTCCATCCTCCATCGGACACTGCCATTGGAGAAGCAAAGATATGGTCTTGTAAACAATTTGATAAGGAGATGAAAGAAATTGTTTATTGAACACCACAACATTCCAGACTTCCAGTTCAACCAAATAACCCAACAAACAGAAGCAAGATAATCTTTGATTTATTCTTATAATAAATATCTAACTACAGGTCACTATGGCAGCTACAGGTCACCAGTAACATAATAAATATCTAACTTCTTACAAAGTCATGCAACAAATAAAGTATCTGTATCTTTTCCTTTTCCTTATTTGAGATGAGGATGGACTTTTCCCATGAACACATAAGTTGAATTCTCTAGGTCTATGTTCATCAATCGCACAAAAGAAAGGATAAGGTTACTATTTTAACAATTGAGAAACATTCAGTAAAGGAATGGGTAACAAAAGAAATTTTGAAGGCCATTTTCTCTTCAAAAGTTGTTCTGCTTCTGCAGATTAAACACTGTCTTACCGAAAGCAGACTTCACAATTCCCAACAAGGCAACACTAGAAGGCATAATCAAAGCTGAAAATTGAGAAAACACATATTATTAGAGCAATGAACACTTTCACTGTATGATTACTTCAAATCTTCAACTCATCGAAGATTGTAAATACAAGTGCTAATAACTGGAGACATTCTTGAATCCAAAACCTGCTCCTTACTGCATACATGTGCGCCCAAGGCCATGTTTTCTAATTCAATTTTGTCATGAACATAGGCAGAAAAGTAGAAAAATTGCAATGTGATAGTCATCTACATGTTTAGATTAATTCAAGTAATACTTTGACAAGAAATTCTTATCAGAGTCTGGGGATCTGAAGCATTTACACAACTAAGTTTGACAGGAGTGGAAAATCAAATGTACCCATTTTGGATTTCTAACTGCCTTTCCTACAAGTTTTGCTGAGTTGTTTATAAATCAGCTCACTATTTGGAGCTCATTCCTAGGGAACTGTATAAGATGTTTTTGCATATTTTGTACAAGATGACATGCTCTAGTTGCTGCTAAGTGCTGTAATAATGTGCAGAGTGATGGCCATCTCTAAGCTAAGAACAAAAGAGCGGCAACAGACAATGAATTGGCAAACACATTAAGGACCAAATCTGCGCGGAGGACCAGAGAGAGTGACACATTAAGGAGTTGAACTTTTTACCTCACCGGCCGGACTTGGGGACGGAGCCGCGGAGGGGCTGGTCAAATCTACGCGGAGGACCAGAGAGAGTGACGCAGCCACCGCGAGCTCGTGACTTTAGCTAGGGTTGGGCAAAGGGGGAACTACAGACATCAGATCAGCCTACTGATTGCCAGCAAGTAGTTCCAAGTGTCAAAGTTCAGATTAGTAGTTTAATTGTAAACTAGCCAAACCAGAGATCGCATTCAGATTAGTAACACATTAGTATACTAACCGAACCAGCATATAACATTCAGATCAGTATCAGACTATTATACTAACCGAACCAACAAACAAACTGTAGGTAAATTATCCAAGGAAAAAAGGATAATAAACTAAAGGCATAACAACATGGAAGAACTCTTGCATATGCATATATGCTCCTGTCCAAGATGACTCCAACTTATAAGATACAGAAAATCATCTTTCCAGGATAAAGGGGCATAAAAATCTGATCCTAGGGTATGAATTCATGCCTAGAATTCTGCTCCTCCTGGTTCTTGAGAATTTAATAGCAAACATTCACAAAGACCCATGTATACCACTTGAGCAACTGAAATAAATACAAGATGAAACAAGCATTCTATATCATGACTTGATACATTATGCAATCAGAAGCAATCTAAATAATAAAAGAACACTAACACATTTCTCAATCTGGGATCTCATGTCCAAGTAAATGATTAACCATACATAGCTCTAACTCATTCTCTAGACACACATTTACAAAACAAGCATGCATAAATATTTGGCCAAGAATCACATAAGAGTAATGAGCATACTTTTGCTAAATCACAGCACACAGAATTCAGAACAGAGGCATGAACTTCATTATGAAACACATAAGGAACATGTTAGGCTCTACATACATGAATATCCATGATAACAACAGCATAAAAAGTTAATCTCCAAGTCATGCTAATCAATTACATGAAGGCTAAACATTTCTATAAACATCAATCACAGCATATCATCCAAAATTAAATGTTGAACCAATACAAATCTTACTAATTGCTTGCGGTTCATACATGGTAGAGGAAAGGGGGGAGAGTTTCGGGTACTTAGCTTAAGGGGATGATGAACCCTAGTAGCTTAAGAGCATGAGCAAGATAAAGCTTTATCTTATTAAACTATTGTAAGGACTGATTTAACTTGCACTTTCGTTTTATCTGATCAACAGAACAATAGAGTAAAATAGGCACTGATCAAATTTGGCTTGCATCGGTATGACAGATCAAAGCCTAACTTTCTCAATCATCTCCACAAATTCGAAGAACCCAAACCCTAGGTCCCTCAATAGCAGGGAAAACACCTCCCCTAGACCACAAAACTCATCCAGAACTAGGAGGCTCACCTCCACTTACCACAAGGAGAGGATGAAGAGGAGGGCGCCGTGGGGAAGCAAAGAGAGGAACTCGCCGGCGAGGGACAGAGGGAGCAGGCAGAAGTGGCGTCGGCACTGGCAGGGAAGAAGCGCCACGCCACAGGAGGACGAGGCGCGACGGTGAGGGCGGCGCGAGGGGCCTCCGGGGGAGAGGGGAGGGAGGAAGCTGCTATTGGGGTGGAGGAGGAGCACCGAGCGGGCTAGGGAGGAGGCGGCGCCTGGTGGGGAGACCTACTTTGGGACGGATATCTTAGATGAAAAATAACCAATTATGTATTTTTATTTACACATAGTCTATCAGTAATTAAAGTATTGCTGATGGATTAACTATTCGAAATCTTTACCGACAGATGGTTAGATGGTAAAAACTGATTTTTACCTACAGACGTCTGACGGGAATTTTGCGAGGTGGTGGATCTGGCGACGCTCAGAAGAGGTGGCCGGCTCGGTGGAGAGGCGTAGGCGGCAGTGCTCAGAGCCGGAGGCCAGGAGGCGTAGCGCGGCACTGGCGCGCAACCAAGGGGAGGCGATAGAGGGGCGCCGGTGTCGGGGGAAAGTCAGAGAAGCAGGCGGCGGCACAAGAAGGAGGGAGAGCGGCGGCGGCACTCGGGAGAGGAGATGAGTGCGAGAGAGAGCGGAGGATGCGAGATGGCGGCTGGAAATGGGGAATGGGAGCCAAGTGAAGAGAGCTAGGGCGGCGACATCCAGGAGGATTAGGCGGCCGGGGACGGGGCGGAGGGTAGATCACTGGATCAATTCGATCGGGCGTCGCGACGCTGTGAGCGAGAGGAGAGAGTTGGGACTGAGTGTGGCAGCGCTGAGTGGGAGGAGAGAGATTTGGGAGCGATTGAGGGTGAGCTTGGTTTAACCTAGGGCGAGGCCGGTCTGCGAAATATTTCGCGCTCATGGACATCTTTTTGCCGCCTTTCCTATAAACAACTTTCGCCGACAGATGAATTGATGGAGAAACAAATTTTTGCCGACAGATATATTGTCTCTAAAACAGATAGACTTTTGCCGACAGATATACTGACAGAAAAATTTATCATTGCCGACAGATAGTTTGTCCCTACATATCAAAATAATTTCCAATGCACCATCTGACCCTAAAAGTATTATTGCCGATAGTTAGTCCGTCACCAAGTTTTAGCGACAGATAGTTCGTTGGTAATTATGTATTATTACCGACTGATGTCTGACGCTAATTTGGTGTCATGGTGTAGTGCGCTGGGAATTTTTTCTATTTATTTCTAGGAGAGCTAAATATTTTTTTTCTTTTTTAAATTATTTCTAGTGCAGGAGGACCACTGGATTATTATCGGTGCAGATTTTCCCACGAGCAAAAAAAATCAAGCGGACGTGTACCGTTGGATTGTCCTACGGACTAGGCCCGACCATCAATTTCCAGCTGACGCAGTCCGCTGGAATTGGCTGACTGTTCATTGGTGCCCCTCTCTCTTGCAAGGCATGGAGATAGAAGATCAACCGATGATTTGCTATTCTGGCTAGCTAGATTTAGTGTGTCAGCCAATTCCAGTGCACTGGGTCCGATGGAAATTGACAGTGGGGCCCGATCTGTAGGATAATCCAGCGGTTATGTCTGCTTGGTTTTTTGCGCGTGGGAAAATTTGCACTGGTAATAATCCAGTGGTCCTCCTGCACTGGAAATAACTAAAGAAAGAAAAAATTATTCAGCTCTCCCAGGCTGCTGGAAATAAATAGAAAAAATTCCCAGTAGCCTATGTCCGCTGCAAATTAATCTGCGCACCCCGTTCGCTGGATTTCCACTGTATATGGGCTATTTCTAAAAATTCAGCATAGTAGGCCCTGTTTGGGAGAGCTCCAGATCCTAACTCCAGCTCAGAGCTAAAACTTATAGGCTAAAATAAAGTGAATTAAGTTTATCATTTTAGTCTAAAATGTAAATAAGATGATCTACCTAAATACTCTTAATGTACCCACAGCTCCAGCTCCATAAATTTCTGGAGCTAGAAATACCCTGCTCCACCAACTCCACAGATTTTGGTGGAGCTGGAGCTGTCCCAAACACCCCCTAAAAAACCGCCACACAAGGCCAAAAACAGTAAAAAAAAATCGCTACTTTCAGGGGAAAAAAAAGCTATAGAGCCGGTTCGACTGCAAAGCTGACCGAGCATGTTTGGGTCTACGTCGTCGTACTAGTCCGGATTCGTAGAGCTTTGGAATCCACCCGATGGACGGACAAGTTGAGTTGTTGACTGTGCAAATTGCAGTCTCCTCGAAGAGCCAACGTGAGGGAGACGAAAAGCTGAAGGAAAAAGTCATGGCAAGCTGAGAGGAGAAGAGAATTGCTGCTTCGTGAGTAGTTCGTCCTTTATTAAGCCCGGCCCAATAGGTTTGGACGGCCTATTAATGGGCAATCGAAGGTTGTTTGGATTGGGTAGGGGACAGATTAGGGAGATTAGGCTGTTAAGCTTTTGGAACAATGGCCTATTAATGATTTAAAGGGCAGCAGTTTTTGAATGTAAACAAGTTGTAGCCCAAGCAAACCAGCCTTACTTCTTTTTCTCATCACATCAAAGGGGACTCCCCTGGCTTTCCAAGAAAAGCCTTTACCAAGCAAACCAGCCTCACTTCTTTTACTTATCACATCAAAGGGGACACCCCAGGCTTTATTCTTCTAAGAAAAGGCTTCATTGGTCTGGAAGTGGCCGAAATGGGTGAAGCCCAATGTGGTAGGATGGTCTTAGTGTTGTGTTGGGCACTGATGTGGCTTGGGTCAAAAGGTCACGTTGGTAAGGATTTGTACGAGTTCAAAGGCCTAGTCGAGCCCTGCAAGATGTGAACTCTGGTCATCGGGTCATCGCCGCAGCAACATTGGGTGCCATACCAGTTGCACTACCAACTACCAAGTACCAACAGTGGGTGCACACACAATTGGTTGTGAGCTGTGACTTGAGATCAGTAATGTTTTATCTCCCTAAAGTAGCCGAGTCTTGCATCTGTTGGAGCTCGGTAATATTTGTCAGATCTAAGCATCTTTCTTTCTTTTCTTTCAGAATGATTTAAACATCTTCAGAACGGTGGTACTGGCGCTTCGCATGCATGTCAAATTGTGTGTAGCCCAACATATATAGAGCCATAGGCAACACTTGCAGCAAACCATCGACGCACAGCAGTACGTGTGTGACAGGTCAGCACAATAACCTTCCAATGATTAAACGACACGACGCATATGCCGAAGCTAGCCGTTCAGGTTTGGCACATGCTCATGCAGTCATGCGTGTGGTGTGAAGCTGACACGACGCAGCGAGGGCGACACGAGCGGGCTTTGCTTATAATCCATGCATCAATAGAGCCTCATCAGAGCATGTACAATGGTCCATCATCAGCTGTCTATAGCCTGTGCCATGTAGGATTTTTGCTGATCTGGATGAAAGAGAATAAGGAGAGAGGAGAAGTCGTCTACCATGCAGCAGTCGACGTTGTCGCAAAAATCGAAGAGATATCGACAGCAATAGTAGCGTTGTATCGAACCCGTCGACAGAGCGTCTTCTCCGATGATTTTTCTCGATCCGGTGCGCACCCCCTTCTACTCCTCTATCCAGCGCGCGAAGAACCTCAATTGCGCGCGAAAGGAGAAACACTTGCCGCCTTCTCGATCCAGTGTGCTCCCTTCTTCTTCTCTATCTAGTGTGCTGGGTGGGAGCATGCGTGGTGGGGAAAAGCTATCGCTTGCCGGCCCGCCCACGCCGTGTGTAGCGACGGATTGAAACCAGTCACTTCTAGGATGCAAGGGAGTCCAGCTGCCTACTCACCTCAAGCAGTGCACACGGAGGAGTCAGATCATGTTGCGGCGGCTGAGTTCTCGTCCCCGATCTCAGATCCACAAAATTGGTACGAGTTTTTTTGCCTCCGCTACGCCCTCTCCTCTGCGCCTGCCCACTCCGCCCTCATCTCTGCGTAGCCCGCCCTCTCCGCGAAGCAAGTGCCCACTCCGCCCTCTTCTCCCGCACCGCCCACTCCGCCCTCGTCTCCCGCGCCGCCTACTCGGCCATCTCCTCCGCGCGACCCGGCCACTGCGCCCTCTTCTCCGCTCGCCGCCCACTCCGCCCTCTTCTCCGCGCGCCGCCCACTCGGCCATCTCCTCCGCGCGACCCAGCCACTGCGCCCTCTTCTCCGCGCGCCGCCCACTCCGCCCTCTTCTCCCGCGCCGCCTACTCGGCCATCTCCTTCGCACGACCCGACCACTGCGCCCTCTTCTCCGCGCGCCGCCCACTCCGCCATCTTCTCCGCGCGCCGCCCACTCCACCCTCACCGCTGCGCGCCACCTACTCCGCCCTCTCCTCCGCGCGGCCCGCCCACTCCGCCCTCTTCTCCGAGCGCTGCCCACTCCGCCCTCTCCGCGCCGCGCCGTCGCCCACTGTACCCTCTTCTCCTCGCGCCGCCGCCGCTCTGTTCTCTCCTCCGCCAGTGGTATTGCGAGAGTGATGGAATCGATCGATCTGAAGTGTTGAATGCCTGCTTTGTTTAGTTGATAATTTGAGATATGATGATATGAGTTCATGGCTTAGATTTGATTACAGGCTTTGTGCATTTGTGCATGATTAGTTGAACTGAAGTATTTGTGCATGATGTTAGTTGAACTGAAGTATTTGTGCATGTATTTGTTCATGGCTTAGAATTGAGTTTAGTTGAACGGAAGTATTTGTGGATGATGTTATGTAATGGCTGCAATACACATGTTGTTTTTGCATTTGGTTGCGGTAATGGCAGTACACATGTTTGTTTTTGCACTTTTGGGAACTATTTCTTCCAGGAGCCCCCTCTGATGTATGAACTGAGTGGGACAAATTGTTCTTGCTTGTATAGAATTTGTTGTTGGTATGCTGTGAGGTACCACTTGGTAATGCATGATTGCTAGAAGCCTTGAACTTCCAGAGTAGCGCATAGCATTACTAATTCCAAGTCATCTCAAGATGTTAGGCTGTAAACACGTTATTGATTACAGGCTTCTGTCTTGGTTTAGTTCGTATGCATTCAAGTTTGGGGATTAGATTCAGTGTGTTGTTGCAGATCCTAGTAAATGGGCTGCAGGTCAAAACATATCAATGTAATTGCATTTTTATTTGCTTATATAAGCAATGCTTTGCCTAAAACTTGTTGTCGTGAGTTTTTTCAACTCAAGAATCCAGACCTGGCAGTTGCTACATGTTACCACTTAATGTTTGCATGCATGTTCTTTTTTCAGGGGAAAGGATTATCGTCCGCTTGGTGGATTCATAAGTTATTTACAAAATCCATCCCCTCTCCCTTTTCCCCCACATGCTCCTCATGTGCCCATGTCACAAAATTTTCACTACGTTGTTGGCCCTTCGCAATACACTCCATTCCCGTCACCACAGCCATCAGCAACCAAAGGGAGTCCATCACAATTATTCTCTACATCGGGCACTCCGCATGCACCATCAGCTCCGCAATCACAGCCATTCATCAATGTTGATAGTGGAGGCGATGATGGAGAAGGTAGAACTGAGAAGCGCTTGAATTGGACACCAGAGGAGGACCTAAGATTGGTAAGTTTATTATGTAATCGTATTTCGTAGTCCACATGAATAATTACATAAGTTTTTATTGTATGTTTTCGACAACAGTAATGTTCTTCATTAACAATGTAGATGAGTGCATGGTTGAACAATTCAAATGATCCTATCTTGGGCAATAACAAAAGAAATGATCAATATTGGGGAGATGTTGCTGCTGTGTACAATAGCACC
The DNA here is from genome assembly GCA_036346375.1 of Guadua angustifolia. Lineage (NCBI taxonomy): Eukaryota > Viridiplantae > Streptophyta > Magnoliopsida > Poales > Poaceae > Guadua > Guadua angustifolia. The sequence goes on along the minus strand of CM070505.1, from coordinate 27,674,300 downwards.
ACTCCAAAAAATCGGAGACGCCTACCGAAGCAAGCCAAGGACCGATGGCATAAACTTAATAAATGGGTCAATCAGTTCCAATGCTCTTGGATGAAGGCTTATCGTGTTTACGCTAGCGGGCAGTCCGACGACCAGTTGATGGACAAAGCTCATCGTTTCTACGAAGAAGACTATAAAGGACAATTCTTACAAATGAGTACTTGGAAGGCTGTTCGAGACCAACCAAAGTGGCATGCTTACAATAAAAAGCTCAATGAAGAGAAGAAAAGAAGTTTCTCACATGCGGCAGAGGTGGCGGACCACACATCATCTCCTGTAGATGTTGAAGAAATCCCGCGTCCGAAAGGAACAAAAGCGGCTAAAGCTGAACGCAATGGTAAAGGCAAACTGAAGGCAAAAACAGCAGAAATGGAAGAGCTGAACAAGTTTCTAAATTTGCAGTCTGAAACGAATAAAAAACGCAGCGAGGCATTGGAATTGCAGAAACGTATCTCGGCCGAGAAGCTAGAATCGGCAAAACTCGCCCACCTCACTTCACAGGAGAACAAGGAGACCAAAATGATCGAGAAGGAATCCAGAATGCTTGGAACCTACACAGCACTGCTCACTCATGACACTAGTAACATGCCTGACGATGTGAAAGCTGAGCACATGAAGGCAATTAGGTGTATGAGGTTGAGGTTGTTTGGAAAAGCTGACTGAAATTGTCAGGTATGCCTTTCTTTTTGATCATAGCCTACCCAAAGTTTGGTTGCTTGCTGAATATTTGCACAATGAATGAGCTCATGTTATTTTCCTTCTACCACTGTATAACTCTCATTGTGACACTTTGTTTTCCTTTCTTTGTTTCTTTGTAGGCTACAGTTGGTGGTTCAAGTTTTGAAATTCTAGGCTATATGAGGTTCTTCTTTCATGTCATATGCTACTAGTGCTATTGTTGCTACTTATTGTGCTACTGTTGGTACTTATTTTGGCATGATATTTTGTACATATGGTTCACCCTGCTTCCAAGCTACTTAATACTATTACTTATGCTGCCCTCTTTAGTTTATGGTATGTGTGTGAATGATTGTCTGGTTAATTGCATGCGGCTATAATGCATGAGCTTCTAGTTTGTTTGTGACTGACAGTCTAGCAATTAGTCTAGTTAAAAAATGAATGAACTTTGGTACAAAATGCTTCACCAACAAAGTAGCTCGCTGTCAACCATCGCATGAAGATCCAAAAGGCCAGATATATACCTCACAAAGTAGTTCCATGCATAACCTTCTAGTATTTTTGTGAATGACATCAATTAGTCTGGTTAAAAAATGTGAACAGTCAGCACTAGTTTGGTTAATTGCATGCGGCTTCTAGTATGCATGTGAATGATAGTCTAGCAATTAAAAAAATGTGAACGTACGGTCAGCACTAGTATGTATATGTATGTGAAAGATGTGAATGCTAGTTTGATGCATTCGTACGTGAGCTTCTACCATTGCATGCATGTGAACACTAAAATATCTAGTATGAACACAGTTAGTATGTATGTGAATAATAGTCTGGTTAATTGCATGCGGCTTCTGGTATGCATGTGAATGATAGTCTAGCAATAAAAAAAATGTGAACGTACGGTCACAACACTAGTATGTATATGTATGTGAAAGATGTGAATGCTAGTTTGATGCATTCGTATGTGAGCTTCTAGCATTGCGTGCATGTGAACGCTAAAACATCCAGTATGAACACAGTTTAGCTCTAATTATATATACAGGCCACGAAACATCCACAAAACATTGCAACTTTCCTCTTCTTCCTTGCAAATAGCCAACTATGTCACATGAATCAAACTCCTCTTCTTCCCCCGATGATGTCGACGACATTGATCCAACTGATTTCTACACAATTGAAGATTTCATTGCCGAGCAAGATTTCTTAGACTCAGTCGCCGAGCGTGTTGGTGCAAAATTGAAGGACAATCTTGAGCAAAGTGCCGAATCATCTCATCGCCGAAGTGGTACCAGAAGGTACATACGAAGGGATCGTGAAGCCGCCCATGAGCAGCTCGTGGCTAATTACTTCTCTGATCATCCAGTCTACACCGACGAAATGTTCCGTAGAAGGTTTAGGATGAGAAAACCTCTCTTCCTACGCATTGTGAGTGCGCTAGGAGAATGGGATTCCTATTTCACTAATAGGAGAGATGCAACTAATCGATCGGGACTCTCACCACTGCAGAAGTGTACAGCAGCAATTCGTATGTTAGCATACGGCACCTCTGCTGATCAACTTGATGAGGTGCTAATGATAGGTGCGAGCACTTCATTGGAGTGCTTGGGAAAGTTTGCGCAAGGGGTGATTGACAAGTTTGGTGCAGAGTATTTGCGCCCCCCCACATGTGACGAAGTGGAGCATTTGCTTCAAATTGCCGAATCTCGTGGCTTTCCTGGCATGTTAGGGAGCATCGACTGTATGCATTGGCAATGGAAGAATTGTCCAGTTGCATGGAGGGGCCAATTCACCCGCGGTGACCATGGTGTCCCTACTATGATCCTCGAAGCAGTTGCTTCGCAAGACCTTCGGATATGGCATGCGTATTTTGGTGTTGCCGGGTCTAACAATGATATCAATGTGCTTAATCAATCGCCATTGTTCGCTGAAGCGTTGAAAGGGAATTCCACAGTGCATTTCATCGTCAACGGAATCGAGATGATAGGGGTTACTATCTTGCCGATGGTATATACCCGAGTGAAATTTGTCTTTGTGAAGACAATTTCGCTTCCTCAAACAGAGAAGGACAAATTATTTGCACAACATCAAGAAGGGGCAAGGAAAGATGTTGAGCGGGCATTTGGGGTATTGCAAGCTCGTTTTAACATTGTGCGCCGCCAAAGACAGCTTGTGTGGCGACAATTCGTCATTTGTCGGCAAAATCATGGAAGCTTGCATTATTCTTCATAATATGATTGTTGAAGACGAACGAGAAATGATCACCGCTCCTTTGGACTTGAATGAGAATGCAGGGACATCTTTTGTTTTACCGCCGGAAGTCAACAATGGTCCTAACATTTGCTTCGCGGATGTGCTACAAAGAAATTCCGCTATTCGTGCCCGGCCAACACATGTCCAACTGAAGAGAGATTTAGTTGAGCATATCTGGCAACGCTATGGGAACAAGAACAATGTTTAAGCCATATTAATGTACCCGAACTATCATTTCACTTTATGTACTAGTTCTCGACAATTTTAATTCCATATTAATATGTCACAATTATCATTTCATACAAGTTATTATTATTGTATGTTTCATTCATATTCATTTTCTTTTACTCGCATATTCTAATGTAAGTAAAAAATAAAGTGATATATAGTAGCCCACAAAGATTATTCTCGCGTATTCTAACTTACGTAAGAAAAAGTGATACACAGTAGCCCACAAAGATAAAAAATAGAGATGATCACCATGTTTATCAAGTCCAGGCAAGCATTAAAAGATTGTATGGTCTGTATAGACAAGTAAAAAGACAATCCGTTGTACGAGCTGTCTTTAGTGTTGTCTACAAGTGACATGGAAAAGTATTATAGACAGTTATTGTCTACACCATTGTACATGCCCGGCGACAGACAGCGGTGTCAGACCTGTCAACTGCAAGGATTTCTGCTACAAGCCCATTCCTCTGACGCCTCTCACCAACCTGTCAAGAAAGGGTCGCATCCCGGGCGGACCGGGCGAAGCCATGCGTCGGCATTTAATGAGGCTGGAGGAACGGGACAGCACGGGAAGGGGTAATAAATGTATGAAGATAAGCATGATGACCCTCCTTGGTACCTGCCCCGGCTGGCCTGGCCTATATAAGGGCCCTCGGGTGCATGGGGAAAAGGGGTCGAAGGTTGAAGAACAAGCAAGCAAAGAGTTCCGTAGTAGAGCCTAAGGGAGAACTTGTAACCCAAAGGCTTTGTACTGCACTCCTTCAAAAAACACTCTTTAAACAATCGAGCAGGAAGTAAGGCTATTACCCAAGGCAAAGGGGCTGGAACTGGGTAAAATCTTTGTGTCATCCCTAGTTCATAGACGCCGGAATCCTCGCGTGGGAGTCTCTAGGGTTTTCACCTTCTAGGTTTAGCCAGCCGCGAAGACGCCCTCCTTCCAAACCAAACCCGGTCTGTAGACTTCGGACCTGTCAGGCGGAATACGCCGACACTGATCCACCTTGATTAGTTTATTTGCTCACATAGTCATTTAGGATCAATTATTTTATACCAATTGTTGATCAAGTTATAGCTTCACGTACCAGGAGATTTGAACAATATCAGGGGTATGGAAAAAATTTTGGTTTCTTATTTACTTCAAATAGGCTGCGATCCTTGGATGATAAGAGTTTGATGGCCGCTTTTGTTAATCTTGAGGATGCACTTAAAGAGTGGAGAACACAAAGATTTTGATGGGCAGGAATTGTTTGGGGAGTTAATTTTCATCCAAGATTTACTCAAGAAATCTATGGGTCCTCTTGATATTCTGAAGTTTTTGAAAAGCGTCCCTTTTATCCTAATGCTATTATTGCATATAGAATTTTGTTAACAATTCTATTCTTGTTGCATCTCATGAAAGGAGCTTTTCTAAACTCAAGTTGTTGAAGTCCTACTTGCGTTCTACTATGACACAAGAAAGACTTAATGGGTTGGCAATGATAGCACTTGAAAATGATGTTTTCGAGAAGATTAATTATGAAGATATAATTGTAGATTTTATTTCAAGAAATACTAGGCGGATGATGCTTTTTAGTAGAACATGAGGTCAGTACTATCTTGACTCTTTTAGCATTGATATTTGATATGTTCCTAAATTTTGTAAGAAAAAGCACATATTAAAGTTATATAATTATCTGAAAGTACGCCTTATTTATAGTACACATGATTTTTTTAAATTTTAGAATCTCAATTTATATTTCGCTCTAGAGCCTTAAATTTGTGAAGACGGCCCTGCATACTAGTACAAGAGAGAAGAACGCCAGCTGCGAGCTGGCCAGATAGCTTAGCAATGGCGTCCGGTTAAGTTGTATAAAACGACTTTGACGACGAGACGGAACGTTTTGAGGCACGTGAAGGCAGCCGGCCTTATCGTGGCCCTCTGTTGTCCCTCGGGATGCGTGCTCCCCGGCCGGAGTGCAGGCACCGCAAGTAGGCGAGCCTGCATGGAACAATAATTATACACGCGTACGCACGTACGCCGCGAGAGTCTAAAACTAGGCCGATCTTATCGTCTCGGTGCCATCAATTATCAAAGCCCATGTGGAGTAGTTGTATAGTATGTCACAATATAGGTGAGCTCCATGTCGACAAGTACTCTAGCCACGTTAATTTCATCTGCACGTAGTAGTATATTGCCGCGTGCTCATCTCCAACTTATATATACCTTGACTATGTACAGTACGTATGAAACGAAGAGGTCACGAACAAGATCACAAAGAATTAAGGTACCACCAGCCATCCACCACACACACAAGCGGGGGGACAGAGAGAGAGAGAGAGATGTACACGGTTAAATACTTACATATACATGGACGACGCATGGTCTAACTGGAAGTAGGAAAAATATCCTGTGCAATCACCCCTCCCGTGCAACTGAACTAAAAAAGTTTCAAAAATTCTGAAAAAATCATGGATGTACATCTCAACTTACCCCACCTACATATAAAATTTCATGATCAAATTCATCTTATACTAGCAGTTACAAAAGACAAATTTCGCATGAACAGTGATTTTTACTGTTCATCACTATTCATTTTGCTGCTTGTTTTTTTGTAACCGCTAGTATAGGATGAATTTGATCATAAAATTTTATATGTAGGTGGGGTAAGTTGAGATGTACATCCATGATTTTTTTCAGAATTTTTTGAAACTTTTTTTAGTTCAGTTGCACGGTGATTTCACGGAGGGGGTTGCACCGGATATGTTGCCCTGGAAGTAGGCCACTGCAACTTTGGGCGGCCGTGCAAGCTAGCAGCAGCGACATGGCGTGACAAGAAGTTCAGATACTAGCGGAGAACAGTGTACTCGAAAGAATTAATGGAGGTGGCCGGCTCAGTTCAGTTCAGCACCGGCAGGTACGTGCTCGCACGCACGGATGGACGGCTGCATCGGCGTGCACGCACGGGTGTGGGGCCGTGCAGCTACCGGGGAGCGCGCCAACCGAGGCCGGGGGTGGTGGTGGCATGCAGGCACGCAACCGGTCGGCACGTCAGGCCCCCCGAGTTGTCTCTCACGCAGAGCGCGCTACGTAAAAAGCGTGAATCCCCACAAGGCCGGCCGGCCGGACTGTGGTCAGTCGATGCGTCGCGTCGATCCTCTCTCTCTGGCTCTGCAGCCTCTGCTGTTTGACGGGAAAAGACATGCGTACAAAACACCCACCCGGCTGGGGAAGTGGGGACTGGCCGGTAGCTTTGGGCAGAAAGGCACACGGAACAACATGCAAGAGCAGCATCGAGCTATCAACAACGGCCTGGTGATGGATGGATGCAAAGACCAGTGCAGGGCTGACTGGAAGTACGTGGGAGATATGGTGGTGAGTGGTGTGACCCCACGGAGTTAAGGGGGGGACAGCAAGTTGCTAAGCTAGCCAGTAGCCAGCCGGCCGGCGCTTTTCTGGGTACGTGCATGGTCCTAGCTAGCTTGTGATCTCAAGCTAGCTAGGTCGATCTCCATACCGGTACTACGAGTTAGTTTTGTCGTACTAGTAGCTTGGCGTGACGGTTGTTGCTACGTGCGTACTATGGTAACCCTAGCCATGGTTAAGCAATAGGTGTGTGAGCTAGAGAAGTTATGTTGTACCATTCTGAAACACCAGTGCATAAGACAAAGAAAGATGTCCGACAAGTGGGCTCATCAGAATATGTGTGGCGCATGGTCTTGCATCTTCGACCACCAGATAGAACTTTGAACCATGCCATTTGTGCATATAAGCTCGGTGGATGGATCGGCACCAAATCCAAAAGAACGATCGTATCTTGTAGCGGGCCTGTTGCAAGGCCATGACTCTCGAAACTCTCGACTTATCTCCATCGATTAACCGCATGAAACCAAACCACACCACACCACACCACATCCGATAGATCGATCGATCGATTGTGTAGCATCCACGAGCGCACTCACAAGCATTCCATAGCATCTAATGCCGTTGTACTCCTGCCGTACGTACGTTGATGCCAAAGCCACAGTCCCAACTCCCAACCCTACTGATCAGCAACAGGGAGAGCAACGCAGCCAATTAATGGTAAGGCATGCACGGGAGGAGAGGCGGTAAGCAAAGCAAGGCACGGACGGAAGGCATGTTATATAATTGTGGTTATCTGTAATACACGTCTATATCATTTACGTATGTAAGGTTAAAACAATTTATACAATGAGTCTATATGGTTGTTTAATTGTTTTCTATAATTAATAATATATACAGTATAAAACAATATATAGAATCATTTGTTAAACAGAGCACATCATCTTTCTCTCTCGTATGTGTTACTCAAATCTTTATATATCATACCTGACATGTACGACAGTACAGCCCTGAGGACGGGTGTAGCATTGTCCGTGGATTGGCGAAGCTGGCACTTGCACTTTGGCAGTGAGGCACGTGGGCGCGACAAGTGGCGTTTAAGGCCCTGCACTGCGCGGGCGCGCATGCATGCATGCAGAAGCTGGCAGGTCAAGGCTGCAGGGAGATAGTGGAATACTGGATGCTGAATCGGTTCGGGCGGCGCGTATACAAACTGCCCATGCATGCACGTTCTTGCCCAACACATGGCTGGTACATTGACCGTCTTCTCAAGGCAATCTCAATACATATAGTTTCTATAACTTCCATATCATCTAGACACTACATGTAGAAACTATGCTCTTAATGGATAGTTTCTTCAAAATAAACTCTCATCTAATCTCCTCTTTTCTCTTATTTTCTCACCCAATCCCCTTTTTCCCTTTCTTGGTATTTGTGTAGAAATGGTTTCCTGTATGAGAAATGGTTTCCTTCTCTTTCATCATTAACTCTACCTCCACATCACCATTTTGCTTACATAGCAACCTAATTAATGCTATGGAAACTATCCTAGTCATCCCATTGGGATTGCCCTCATAATACCACTTATTAATTAGCACACATGCATGTGCTGATCAGTAATTACTTATACACAAATAGAGAACTAGAAAATTTTTATTGGAGATACACACTTTACACATGCTCTCTCCATTCACTTTTATGAGGCTAATTTTTTGAATAGTTTTATTCACAAATACAAGGCTTATATGTAGATTTAATGAGCTCTTTTCTTCTATTTTCCTATTTATTCTCTCTCAACTATATGTATTTATTTATTACCATCTATACAAAATATATCTTTCATCTTTCAAGACAATGAAATAGGGCATCTAAGTTATTTTCTCTTATATCTTTCTTAATTTCAATACAATCTTAATTCTTGTGTAAAGTCAAAATACGTCTCATAAGAATGAACGGAGAGAGGACAACTTTAGTTTTATACAATAATTTTATAAGATCATAAATCTAACACATAATTTTGAAATTTACTAAACTTGTACCACCCCAACTTATAGATATACTTATCCGTGCCCAACCCAAACTTGTGCCCATTTGAAACGTGGGTTTCAGTAGCAGTCACGTAGAAAACTATCAATCGATATTAAGAGCTCTATGGGCTCTATAGTTTTCATAAAAGTACAGCTAGAACTTCTAGCTTTGTTTCCAACTTGTGTGTAAAGGTGGGTGTCATGCCGAGCCGGACCGGTCCAGCACGAGCCTATCGTGCTTTGGGTCTAAACCGTGTAGGGCCGTGACAGCCCGTCGTGTCAGACTGGCTCGGCCCGACTCGCTTTCGGCGAGTCTAGGCACGACCCATTTGCGCTTCGTGTCTGTTTCATATCGTGCTGGCCCAGGGCCAGTCCATTTACACTATTACGACGAGAGAACGTGACCCGAAGTTGCTTGCAGTAACGTGCGTACGTGGTGCTACGGTATGCAGTGAATGTATAGCCATCTTGATCAAAGAAATATGCAATGGATACAAATATTGGGAAAAAAGAAGTATATTTTATTAAATATTGAACATGTACAGAGTTACTACCTCATTAAAAACCTTACACCCTAGTGTGGGGTACCCCTAGTAAGGAAAAGAGTACAGTAACTACGTATATATACATAGACTACCTGAGACTGAGATTGTCAAAGTCGGCTACTACCTCTGTGATCTCCAGATCCTCAGGCTGATATTGTGTCCTGTTATCTGCACGCTCCCAGTCTTTGAGACATGTAATTGCCTCAACTATCTCAGGTCTGACAGACAACCTCCTTGGCTCCGGTATCCTCCCCACCAAATTGAAAGTGGATTCCGACGAGACAGTGGACACCGGAACCGTAAGTACGTCTCGTGCGAAATGGGATAGCACGGGGTAAATACGTTGATTATTCTTCCACCACAAAGAGCAAGTTGAGTTGATTTTCCTCGTCCATGTCAAACTTGGTCTCCACGAAAGGCGTGTCGAGATAATGGTTGATCTCTACCCGTGGATTCCATTACAAACCTACTCGATGTTTCGGAAGATGAACTAGACGACTTACCTTTCAGCTTCTTCCATATACTTGAAGCGGTCGAACTGCCTTGTACTTATTGTATTGTTGAGGTAGATCTTCGTGCTTCACTTCTGGTGTCAAATTTCTCGTAATATTTGTCGAAAACTTTGAAAAAATTATTATAAACATGACTATAGGTGTCGACGTTTGTTGTCGGCAATAATGAAAACGGGGTTAGGCGTCGGATCCAAACTCGATAGTAGCACAAGACGCAAGAATTATGCAGGTTCGGGCTCTCGCGGAGAAGATAATACCCTAGTTCTGTGCTCTGAGATTATGTGTGTCTAGCTTATTTGCTGATGAGATGATCTGATGTTCCCCAGCACCCTCCTTTATATAGCAGAGAGGCGCGGGTCACATGGGAGGGTCCTGATAGGATACAGGGTAGGGATCATATCTTGTGTACCTATCCACTGGGTAACGGCCTAGATTACAATTGTATCCTACCTAGTCCAGATCAGTTGCTATCTTCAGGGCTTCCTTGTTTCCCACGCCTGGTGCAACCTTGGTAGCTTCGGTTTCCATGTGATCAACTTGGCCCGGCCTTATCCAGTTGGGCCTCGCAGGCCTGCCTTGCAGATACCTGTGATCCATATACTCTACAGTAGCCCCCGAGTGCTTTGCGATTGAGTTGCCTTCTTATTGACAGGATTTCCCGACTAGTTTTCTCTCCAGCCGAGTGCCCCGTTGTAGGCGAGGAGGTCGTGAAGGACTCGATAGAGCTCCACGTGTAAGCGTTCCGAGTGGTTCGGCCCAATTTATTGAGCCAAACCGCAACTTGTCTTGGAGTATACTTCGCTTAGGTTGGCTTTTAGCCGAGTGGTACTGTGTGCCATGACACACCTTCCGGCTGTCGTCATGAGGCATACCATGAATTATCCAAATGGTAACCGTGCCTGCTTTTTGCAATATGCAGCTAGTGGCCCATCATGGGACTTACCTCTGGAATCTTTGTTTTGAGTCAACTTATGATATCTGACCCTGTTTTGAACGGTGATCAGCATGGGACCTGACATGAGGCATATCATAAGAAAATATTTTAGTTTGGAAGGTACCCAAATTCCGTCTGATGTGGTCATTGGCCTTTGGCCCATCATGGGGCGTACCATATCGAATCGATTCGCCCGATTGTGCTCTGTACAGCGACATCGCACATGGTTACCGGTCCATCTTGAGGCGTGCCCTAGGGCAACCCCAAGATGTGCGGAAGGCGAAGCGTTTTTCCCGCTCAAGGCGAAAATTAGCATCACTCCCTATAAATATGAGACTCGGTGCAAACAAGCGGTTTCAAGACCGTTTCTTCACCGCCTTCATCTTCTTACTTTCGCGCTCTCGCTATAACTCCGCCGCTAGGGTTAGCTTCTCTTGTAATCCCAATCTGACGCAGTTGCTAGTTCCTTCGCCAAAAAATGTCTTCTCCTTCCTCCAAAGACGCTCCTTCATCAGCCTCGGGCAAAGATTGGCCACTTCGGCGATGACGGAAAAGCGGTTGGAGGGATTGGTCTCCGGCGGTGTCTTCCTCCCATTGGTGATGCTCTCCGCCCGTCCTGCTGCTGGTGAGTCTTGCCCCACGTCCCGTACTGAGGAGGTGGTCGTTTTTTAGTCCTTTCAGCGTGGGTTTGGCCTTTTCGCCTGCGCTTTTTTTCGTGGTCTTCTTCATTTTTTTGAAATTGAATTGACCCATCTCAATCCAAATTCCATACTCCAAATTGCTGTCTTTGTTCATCTTTGCGAGGCTTTCCTTGGCATTCGCCCGCATTTCAACCTCTTCCGCCATCTTTTCCTTCTCAAGCCTTTCCCAAACAAGAATTCTCCCAAAGCAGTTGGGGGTGCTGGATTCCAGCTAAGGGACGACTTGAAGAAATCCTATTTTGCTATTCCCTTCAAGACCTCAAACAAAGGCCGCATCAGAATGGTTTCTTGTGCCAACCCCAAACCTTCTCTTCCTTCCTTTTTCGAGTCCCGCTTGAGCCTTCGATGGATTGGACTTCGCTTCCCTCGGACGGTGGGATGGACCAGGTGGAGGAGCTCATGGGGATGATTGCCAAATTGAAGGAAGACGGACTAACTGGAGTTGCGGTCATCCTTAATTTTGGCTTTCGCCGAGTACAGCCCCTCAAAGAGCGAGTCCATCTTGGATATGATTATGAAGGGGAGCGCAATACCACCCGGGAAGCTCCTGAGCCGATTCACAGGAATACTCTCCTTGGACGTCTGGGTGATTTCTTCATCCAAGGCACCCAAATCGTCAATACCGGGTGCCCGAAGCCCTCAACAAAACGAGTCTTCTGCCTCCAGTAAGATGCTTTCTTATCTTCCAAAGTTGGATTTCCTGATTCTTGAGTACTGCGATCAAGCATGTGTTTGTTGCCTATACTTGCAAGGTCGTGGACGCTTCTTCTCGATCGTCATTGCTCAATTCCTTCAAAGACAAAAGCGCCAAAGGAAACGCCTTGCGGCGCCTCATCCTCGATCGTCTTGAAGAAATACAAGCCGGCGGAAGCCAAAGATCCCATAGGAAAAGGGAAACGTCCGGCCGTCTATGTGCCTAAGGAGAAAGGAGGCAGTCGGCGGCCAATGTGCGCCCGACTAGAGGCCCAAAGGTTCGCGGGCCAGCAGTCGTGCGCGCCACTCCGGCAACTTCTTCATCATCGAGCCGGTCAGAGGGACCGAAGGCTCCCAAGCCCCCAGCCCGGCACTCAGCCGATGTGGCGCCGCCTTCCCTCAAGCTCAGTCGAAGACACCTCGTCCCCCGCGCCCGGCATGCAGTCGGGTTCTTCCGCGGGCGGACCCTCTGCTCGGAAGAATTCGGGGATAAAGATAGCAAGATCCAACAGGTTGGTTTCCTTGTTAGCTCTTCCTTTTGTTTTTGGTCATGTCTCGACGACTTCTTTTTCTAGGAAGCTGTTGATGAAGTCCCGTGGACGTGCCACCCAGGAGTCCAATTTCTTCCGCCAAAGATGTTTCAAGCGAGTCGAGGGCGACCGGGCGCCGCCGCCCGCCGCCCTCGACGTGGCCGGGCCATGCTGCAACCCGATTGCCAAGTGACCACAGGTCTTGGGGGTGAGTCGGATCGAAGCGCCTCGCCACAAGACTCCTCCCGATCCGGCTAGCCAAATTGTACCCTCGAGGCTGCCGACCACCCCGCCTCATTGCCGAAGAAATCCTCGGCCCCTCGCTTCAAATCTCCACTGCGGGTTGCGTTCTTTGGTGAGGATGGCGAGTGGATGACTTTCGATGACAAGGATGAGGAGAAGGAATGGGAGGCGTTCTGCGACCACGCCTTTGGTTGCTCCCGGTTGGCCCGCGTGGGTTTCTTGTGCCGAGTTGATTACCGTTCTCTTCTTTTTGTGTTCGGTGCATAGCATAACTTTGTCATTCATTTTGTTGCCTTCAGCGTCTGGGGGAGCGCGCCAAGAAGAGGGACGCCCTTCTCCGAGAGATAGTCCCGAAGACCAAGATGAGGCGGGACTATGAGGCCGAGGTCCAGCGGATCCGTGTCGAGTTACAGGAGTAACTCGGCAGGGTCTGGAACGAGAACCGCGGAGTTGGAAAGGCTTCGGGCTCAGGTTCTGGCTTTCGAAGCGGACAAGCTAAACTTGACAATCTCCCTTAGCGGTAATCGCCTTGTCCGACTGTCTTAAACCACCTTTTTTGTTTTCCGCCCCTTAACTCATTCTTCCTGTCTTGGTTTCGGTCTTCATCGTTGCAGGTCTTCAAGGAAAGCTTGAAACCGCCTAGAAGCAGGTCAATGAACTGGAGAAATCTGAGAAGGATGCCCAAACCAAGTCGGACAAGCTAGAACTAGAGCTGGAAGATTTGCTCCCAACTCGTCCTTTATTCCTATTGCGCTTTTTAACGTCTTTGGGCTAATCCGACTGGTTTTGCAGAATACCGGGCTAAGTCGCAGGCTCAGTATCGCGTCCTTGATGAAAAGATCAAATCCACTGAAGCGCGAGTCAGCAAGCTCCAGGAAGGCTCCGAGGCGCTGTTACAAATCTTGAGCCCTGGCGAAGCTAGGCCCAGCGATGCGGACGCCACCATCCAAAGAATGGCGGAGGGCCCAAAAGTTGTTGGCACACCTGAAGGAGACGATGATTATGAGTGCCAGTCAAGCTCTGGCCATCGTAAAGTCCTTGTATCCACAGGCAGAGCTCGAAGCTATCAAGGAGGGTTTTGCCTGCACCGTCGATAACGATCAAGCCATTGCTCTGCTCGACGAGGTTAGGGATACCTCCGCCGCTTTAGTCGAAAACCTGGACTTGGGTTCCGTGTGAACGTCCATTTGTTGAGACTTGATTTGTAATCAATCTTTTGTTCCTTGGTAAGAACGCCTGGCAATTGAGCCATGTTTTGCCTTTAACTGCTTCGCTGTGTCTTGAGAATCTTTTTGTATTTAATGCTTGCATGAGCCGCGCCTGGTTTAGTGTCCCGCGGCCATACGTCTTCTCAATCGCTTCGAGTTCTGGCACTAGCATGTCTTTGGGCCCCCCTTGGCTTCCCGCGCTAGCATTTACTCAAAACCGTTCGGCTTCCACGCTTTGGGTATATAAGGGTGGCACCGCTACTTAAGCAATCACCCAACTTTAAGTCCTTTTCTGCAACCTTCGTCGTTCTTTAGTCCTTCGATGGCTTCTTCATCCCAATCTTCTTCGTCTGGCGATGAGGTTCCACCATCTCCCCCCCCCCCGGCGGGGGAGCCAAATCTTTGACCTTGAAGATGAGGCTCCGCCGGTGCCTAATGAGGAGGAAGCCTTCCTCGCTGAACTCTGGGCCGATTATGAGCTCGCGCTGGCCGAGCTCGCGGAGGAAGAGGTCGGGTTCGCGACGCCGCTGTTGCCGACGCACTAATCGAAGCCGTCCCGAAGCTTGTCGAGGCGAGGGACTCTCTTATCGAGGCAGTAGGGCGCGTGCGCCGTACTTAGGTTTTAGTTTCCTGCAAAATTCTCGTGCAATGCCTTAATGTATCCGAACCTGAGTATTTTTAATAGAATTTTAACGTTGCTTAATCTTTCTTCCTTATTGATTTAGAATTTGCCCGAGTGGTTTCTTTCCTCTTTCGTTTAAGCACTCTGCCCGACTATTCTAGCCCCCGGGCGTCGGGAGTCAGCTCATGGCCATTTTTCCTAGGCACGCGCTTTGAGGAACTAGAGTTAAATGCGTTAGGGGTCGAGTTTCACGATTTGGATTTTAATGCACTCAAGCTCATTCGCAATCGATAGAGAAAAGAGGTAAAAATGACTTATAAGAAGGGTTGCGCATGCTCAATACTATTAGGTGTAGCCTCTGACTTACTACTTAATTGAGCATCAATTGAGTAGCAAGTCAAGAAAAAATTTAATTCGTGAATACCATAACTAATATATAATGTTTAAGAGTAAAAACGGGCTTCATGACTTATCTTGACTTGCTTCTTGGCTGGAACTTCTCCCTCATCTTGTTGATGTGCGGCCACCTGTCGGATCTTCTCCTTGTCAGCTGACACTTCTTGTATCTCTGCCATCTCGCAGACTCTCCCTATCACACGCGAAAGACTGCCTGACGTCGCCACGGACTGAGATAATTCCCCTCGGACCTGGCATCTTCAGTACGAGGTAAGTATAATGGGGCACAGCCATGAACCTGGCTAAGCCCGGCCTTCCTAAGATGGCATGGTATGCCGTCTCAAAATCAGCTACCTCAAAGTTAAGATATTCCGTTCGGTAATTTTCTCTGGTCCCGAATGTGACCGGCAAGGTGATTTGCCCGAGTGAAACCGAGGAGGTCCCGGGGATTACCCCATGAAACGGCGATGTGCCCCGCTTTAGTTCCGAGCGGGGAATCTTCATGTCGTCGAAAGTTTTGGAGAAGAGGATGTTGAGTCCACTCCCTCCGTCAACTAGTACCCTCTTGAGTTTAATGCTACAAATCACTGGGTCCAACACAAGAGGATATCTACCTGGATATGGAATGTGATCTGGATGGTCCGAGCGGTCAAAGGTAATCGAGACTTCAGACCATTTGAGGTATTGGGGAGTTCTTTGCATAACGCATTGATGTCGGCGGTAAGCTTTTGCTTTCGCTTGGACTCATAAGCAGCTGAGCCCCCAAATATGTAGTTGAGTTCTTGCTCCATCATCCAGTACCCTCTTGAGTTTAATGCTGCGAATCACCGGGTCCAGCACAAGAGGATATCTACTTGGATATGGAATGTGATCTGCATGGTCCGAGCAGTGAAAGGCAATCGAGACTTCGAACCATCTGAGGTATTGGGGAGTTGCCGGCATAACCGCATTGATGTCCCGAGTGGTAAGCTTTTGCTTTCACTTGAACTCATAAGCAGCTGAGCCCCCAAATATGTAGTTGAGTTCTCGCTTCGTTTTCTGGTAGTCACCCTCGTCATCTTTAGGGGATCTTGCTTTTTCTTTGCTTCACCTTTGTCCGGGCCCGAGCGCTTGTTGCTCTCCTTCGCGAATCTCTTCAGGGTGTAGCAATCTTTTGCTGCATGCTTTCCCTTAGGATGAAAAGGGCAAGTTGCGTCCATTACCATGTCATAGTCGTCGTCATGGTGCACGGGTCGTGGCGCCACCACCATGACTAGCTCCTCGAGGCTTACGTTTCTGTCCATTGTCTAGAGGACTCGGCGTAATCCTTCTTATCCTTTTGCCGTGGGTGATCATCTTGACACTCGGCTAAGACATCCGAGGCCGTTGCATAACGATATGCTAATTTGAACATCTCCCTTACCGTGGTTGGCGGTTTCCAGGACATCTTCTTAATCAAGTCGGGGTCGTTGACGCCCTTATGGAATGCCGCAATGACCGCAGCTTCCGAGATATCCCAGATCATATTCTTTTTCTGCATGAAGCACCGGATAAATTACCGGAGAGTCTCACTCTTCCTCTGATGAAGCTGGTATAGGTCCCACTGAGTCCTAGGCCTTTCGTAAGTGCCCTGAAAGTTGGTGATGAATTGCTCGCAAAGATCTCCCCAGGAATCTATAGAATTCGCTGGAAGTCCCGTGAGCCAGGCTTGAGCCGATGGGGTAAGCGTGACCGGCAGATAATTTGCCATTACATTGTGATCGCCCCCGGCTGCCTTGATTACAAGGGAATAAACTTGTGGCCAAGCTTCTGGGTCTCTTTCTCCATCGAATTTGGTGATGCTTTTGGGATTGAAACCTTCAGGCCAAACCACTTGGCGAAACCGGGGAGTGAAGGCATGGATCCCATCAATAGGCCCGTCACTACGCCGACGTGGGGAGCGTCGAGAAGGTGGTCTGTCTCGGCGGTCCTCACTATCGCCCTTGTCGCGGCGGTATAGATCTCTGCGGTCGTCCCGGTTGTCATGGTGGATACCGAAATGTTCGTAGTCATCTTTGCGTCGGCGGCGCTCTTCATCTTCTCGATCTCGTCGCTTGGCGTTCAGGTCTAAGCGAAGGTCGTGACTGATGCTCCATCTGGCATCTTCACCCCGACAAAGATCACGTTGGCCGCACATGGATCGACTGCGGGTGGTATTGCTACTCGCAGTCTGGGTGATTGCACGGTCATGAGAGCATTCCTTCTCCACTGGTTCTTCCTAGTGGTGTTGAATTGCTGCCGCCGTCACCATAGCCTTAACCTGGGTCACGATTGGGGCAGCTGGGCTGTCAGGACCGAGCATTGGTCCCAATGTGTCAAGAAGTGTCTTTGACGCGACGATGTTCTACTGAGGAGTATGAAAAACCGATTGGTTCCCCATCTTCGTCTGTAGGATATCTTCGTTGACATTGCGGCCTCTGGCTCGGAGAGTCCTCGCCCGTGTTTCTTGTGCCTCACGATGAAGGCACTCTGCCTCTGCGGTGTCCGCGACATCTTTCTGTTGCTGGGACTCAGTCCATGGGTCTTTGATCACGAAGACACCACGAAAGCTTTGAAAGTCTCCCGCCTGCTTTCTGAGTCAGAAGAACAATAAGGTAGACTGGGCTGACATTTGGATCCAAGTGGTTTGCTGAAGTTTCTCACCACTCGGGACTCGTCCTTGACCAAACCTCTCCCAGACTAGGGAACAGACTCCTGGCTTACTGTCTGGGGATAGATGGCCCCGGTCGTCCTTGATACGAGTGGCTGTCCGGCTGGGAGATCAACGAAATCACTTCCAGATTGGATTTGGTCCGAATCCGAAAGGATAAGCTTGCCAAGATTGTCGGCGATGAAGTCCAGGCTTCCGAAATGGAACGCCTAGGCAGGATCGAAAATGGCGAAGACTTTTGTGGGGATTGCCATCGAGGTTGCTGAAGTTGATCTTAACGCAGCCCCTACCTGGCGCGCCAACTGTCGACGTTTGTTATCGGCAATAATGAAAACAGGGCTAGGCATCGGATCCAAACTCGATGGTAGCACAAGACGCAAGAATTATACAAGTTCGGGCTCTCGTGGAGGAGATAATACCCTAGTTTTGTGCTCTGAGATTATGTGTGTCTAGCTTATTTACTGATGAGATGATCTGATGTTCCCCCGCACCCTCCTTTATATAGCAGAGAGGCACGAGTCACATAGGAGGGTCCTGATAGGATACAGGGTAGGGATCATATCTTGTGTACCTATCCGCTGGGTAACGGCCTAGATTACAATTGTATCCTACCTAATCCAGATCAGTTGCTATCTTCAGGGCTTCCTTGTTTCCCACGCCTGGTGCAACCTTGGTAGCTTCGGTTTCCATGCGATCAACTTGGCCCGGCCTTATCCAGTTGGGCCTCGTAGGGCTGCTTTGCAGATACTGTGATCCATATACTCCACAATAGGTCTCGGAGAAATCAAGATCAAATGCCTCACCTATTCCCTCGAAGGCGCCCTAAAAGTCAAAAAAATTTCTCCGATGATCAAAAATGACAGCAAAATAGTAAAAATGTGGAATAGCTTGAAAATATTTTAAAATTTTTTTGCTCCATTGGTTCTATAATGTGATGTCAAATATAATTATCTCTATTTTCTTTAAAAACATTAGCAATAAGCCAAAACCACTCGACGACTAAGTAAGAAGTTGGGCAGTACACACGGATAATTGTTTAGATTGTAGAAAATTTCTAAAAAATTATGAAAATGGCTAGCAATTTTTCAATCCGCGTCAATAACTAATGCCTCACCATTATTGCAGTTGACGAAGACGGTGATAATTTGCTCGTAGTCTTTGCACCGATGTAGCATAGTATAAGTTGAGTTTCATCTAACCTTTGTATCAAGATTGAATCTTCTTGGTTTCTTATTGTTGGCCCAGCAGTACTCTGAGAACTGGGCAAACCTTACGAGTGAATTTGTAATAAAATCGATAGCACTGCATATGCCCTCTAAAATAGATTTCATTACAACCAAACATGTATGCATAATAAGATTAATAATGTGGCATACGCACCTTTAGTAGAGTACAAAACCTCCAACATAAGTCTCCAAGTGCGATGAGAGATGCTCCATATAGCTGATGCATTGTCAAGAATGATGGAAATAATTCTACTTTCTATTTTAAAGTCATTAATAACCTCAAGTATACTGGTAGCGATATTTTCTCCGGTATATGACTCGGAGATTGGTCTAAACCCTATGATTCTTTTGTTTAGTACATACTCGTCGTCTATGTAATGCGCAACAACACTAATATAGATTGCTCTTTGATGGGAGGAAGTACATATATCTGATGTTAATGCAAATGAAAAACTAAGTGTCATGAAGGTTAGTTTTAATATTTCTAGTTTATTTGTAAATATTCTGTAAATATCGCGTGTAGTTGTTCTTCTACTAACATATTGGTATTGCGGGCAAAAACCACGTTGCACCATTCTCAAAGCTAGAGCTCTCACACATTCCAAGCGAAACATCCTCCGTAACTATGTAACGTGCAATTTCGTCTCTAGCTACGTCGGCGTTGTATACCTATGTGTTTACTGAACCATCGGTGTTAAAGTTGAGCTGTGTCTGTACGCTCGCGCCTGGCCTTCGTCCGGCCAATATTTTCCTCAAGCAATTCTCCGCGTGTCTCTTCAAATGACCTGTACCACCACATATAGTTTAGCTTGACAATACTTGCAAACGGCATACATTACCTCATATCCGTCCACAATTTCGACGGTTATGTTCATATGTTGCCAACACCACGTGCATCGAGTGCCTGATATGGACTCCGTGTTGGTTGCATCGATATGTCGGTGCATGTTCAGTGTGGATACCGATGCCCGTCCCAGATGCACTGAGGTAGCAGCATCTGAGCTCAGTGCATCCGGAGTGTATGAGGTATCCTCGATGCCATACGTGTCGTCCAGATGACATCATTCATGCCATAGTCTCTCATGCTGGGGGGAGTTGGCGTGGATCAATCTCTTGATCCTGACGAGGAGGACTTGGAGAGTGGGGCGTGTCTCTCTTGCTCTTACTCTTGTGAAACATTTTATTTCACGATGGTAGAGCAAAAAAATAAAGCAATTAGAGAGAGATGTGTTGATGTGCAAAATGTGCTGAGCGCCTGAGCAAAAATTGGCAAGAAAAGAGAGCTTGAGAGAACCGTGCAGAACAAATGCGAGGCATCCCCTGTTTTTATGTTGTGTCTAGTAAAATGACCGTTGTTCCGCTGTCATTGTAAATTCAAATGACACGAGGCCGCGCACTCACTCGTGACGAAAATTGAAAAGCGAGACGAATATGACAAAGCAACTTTATGTCATGTCACGCGTCACATCGTTGTTCCGCTGTCGTTGCAAATTTAAATGAGGTGTGGCCACGCTCGCGCATGACGCAAATTGAAGAGCACGGGACATTCAGACGAGGGACGTTGAATGTTTTATGTCTTTCAATGTTTTACATCATTTCAGTTCTTTTTTTCCTGTGATTTACATCCAGATTCCCTCTCTCTCTCTTGGGATTTTAGTTCTCTTTTTCCCCATGATTTTCATCCGCGATGCGCCCTCACCGTCGAGTCCCACCCCGCTCGGCCGCTCCCAACCTCACCCTGCTCCCCTCCCACCGGCCCTCCTCCCCCTCCCCTCGCCGCGCCCCACCACTCTGCTCCCCGCGCCCGGCCTCGCCTCGCTTGCTCACAGCACGTGCGCCTCGCCTCGCCTCCTCCCTTGCCGGCCCGCCCGCCTACTCCCCTCCTGCGCCCGGTCGCCCGCCCCTCCTCCTCATCGGCTTGGAGTCGAGCTCGAGGTGCTCAAGGAGGCGCCACCGCGGGATGAGCTCCGGTCGCAGCAAGGGGCACTCGGTGGCGACGTGGTCGAGCTCGGCGGCCGGTGAGGCGAGGCTGTGTCCATCTCCCCCATGCTGGCGAGGCGAGGCCATGTACACCTCACCCATCCCCATCGCCGGCCTGGTCGCGTGCCGCCATGCTGCCGCAAGCCTACTGCGTGCCACCGTGGGGCGTGCTCGGCCCCAGCACGACGTGCTCTTTCAAGCCGTGCCAGCCCGAGCACGGCCTAGATCATGTGTGCGGGCGGGCGAGCCGCCCATCGTGCCCTATTACGAGGGCTCGACGCGGCGAGCAACGTGTCGGTCGGCCCAGCCCTTTTTATAATAGTACATGCCGTGCTGTGGGTCAAGTTGAGCCGGACGTCCCTCGGGCTGGCCTAAAATAGGCTCGGCCTAAAATAGGCTCGGCCCAGTGCCCAAGTGCCCTAATTAAGAAGTCAGACAGCTAGGTACAGTACAAAATTGTTGGTTTCAGAACCATTTGGCCAATGCAAAAAAAGTCTGGTTATAATTTCCATTTCTTATAACTTACCCACAACATGCATTGAAACTTAGAAGGACATGCATATAAGACGACGCATACTTTCATTTCCACGTTTTGCAGTAGTCCACAAGAGAAATGGAATATACTCCGGCATCTGTACTTGCTTTTGTCACGGAGCCACGAATGCTAGTACTGCAGCGTCAGATTCTTCAAAGGGCGTAGAATTAACAAACAAATTCGTGCCCTAATTAAGAAGTCAGACAGCTAGGTACAATATTAAACAGTTGGTTTCAGAACCATCTGGCCAATGCAAAAAAAGTCTTGCTAATTTCCATTTCTTATAAATTATAACTTAATCGCAACATGCACTGAAACTTGGGAGGACATGCGTATAACACGACGCATACTTGCGTTTCCACGTTTTGCAGTAGTCCACAAGAGAAATTGAACATACTCCAGCATCTGTACTTGCTTTTGTCACGGAGTCACGAACGCTAGTACTTCAGCGTCAGATTCTTCAAAGGGCACCCAATTGACAAACAAATTCGCAGCACGAAATAAGGATAGCGCCAATAGAACTGCGTACTGAGGAGGTAGGTCAACTTGGGTCCAAGGGACAAGATCTGCAGCAGTTGTTGTTAATCTGTCAATGCAGTTGGGAACTATACACAGTTTCAGTTTGGTCGAACTTCTGAATTCTGATCAAGGGATTGATCAAATACACAGAAGAGAAACATCATATCCCACCCTTTTTCTCGGCCTGGATGGATGATGGATCAAACATCGAAGCGTTGATTTCCAGTCGAATGGTCTATGTACGGCCGTACGTATTAACGTATATACGGTCGTCGGAAAAGTGTGCGATGGATCTGAATCCAGTTCAACGCCATTTCTTGACTGATTTTTTATTTGCAAACTATCACTAAGTTGCTTCCTTCCCAAGTTACGACCTAACTACACTTGGGGAGAATCTAATGTTCCTATGCTGGAACACAAACAATTCATGTAGGCATTAGCTTTTAAATACTGTCAGAATGCCACAATGAACAGTACAAGAGTTCTCATATTCAAATTAAAATTTCACAAATTTATAAGTTTAGATGTATAATCTCGATATATAGTCAACCTTATCAATCCACTCCATTGATGTCTTGCCTCCCTTTTAAGAAATTTCAACTATGGACTAATTAATTGCTCCATTGGGAGATTGTGTCGTTGAAAAAAGAGCAACAGAACAAAATTTCCGTCGAGAAGTTGGTTTAACTCTCAACCGTTGCATGTTTCGAAGCTGCCCCTGTATTGGTATAGACTACATCAATACACGTGCGATGCTACGAAAAATAAAATTGGTAACGGAACATAAAGGTCAAGCAATAAAAGAAAATTGTGCTACAAGATCAAACATCTATTTCTCCCAATTACAAAAGTTTTTATGGTTTCTTCTCCGGTATGAATTAAATCCGGTATGAACTAAAACCAATTATATTGTACGTAACAATATATATTATCAATCTTAAAATTCAATCAATCATTTTTATCCCTTTTTTACAATTTATATTACCAGTTCGCATTTCTCTTCCTTTCGCCATGCCCGCAGCGTACGCTCCTCGGCGCCATCGACCTCGTCTTCCTCATCGCCTCGATCGTCCTCGTCATCCACCGCCTTCGCAGGGGCGACACGGGGGCTTTCTCCGAGCACAAGATGCTGCTGCCGAAGCCACGACCATTCCGAACCACTGGCCGCTACGCGGTCGCGCTCGAGGCGTCCGCCGTCCTCGCGCTCGTGTTCTTCCTCCTGCCGAGCATGCCATGGCGCGCTGTGGAGTCCGCTTTCCTCGCTGCCCACTTCGTCGCGCACACTATGGCCGTGTGGTCAGTCGCCTCGGAGAAATGGGCCACCGCCGCCACCCTAGCCTTTGCACCTCCGCATCTTCTGGATCGCCACCGCCCTTGGTGCCACGCTTTTCTCCGCTTGGCAGTGGTCCGCTGCGCCGACGGCTCGCTGTTCTTTCCAGATGACCCTCTCACCTTTGTCAACCTACTCGTCTCCATGCCTCTGATGTACCTAACTATCACTGGCTTCACCGGCCATGACGCCGGAGCCCATGAAGGTGAACCAGAAAACGCCAGCGCCGATGCGCCCGCCACGCCATGCGCCGCCGTGCATTCCTCTCTCTCGCGACGTTCAGCTGAATCAACCCGTTTATCTCCAAGGGGTTTGCCAATGACTCCACTTTGTAATGCTAATTTCATCACTAAGCCAATTTTTTAGCACATGATTTCACACATGAAGGTTCACATTACTGACACTTGGTCATCACTGACGGATTTTTACAAGAAGGTTCAGTGAGGTGGTCATTATTAACGGTTTTTGGTTAGAAGAGTCACTAATGAGTGGTTATCACAGATAGTTTTTAAAATCATCAGTAATAAAGAGTCTAATATAAACTTTATTTTTTTAAGTGCCATGTCCATTTCTTACTCTACTTTCATTTGCAATCGAGGAAGCGCTTATCTTGGGATCGGCAGGGAGACGTTAGGATCATTCGAGATTAGACCCCAACCATTCTACTCTGGATTTGCACCGCAAATTGCAAGGTTATTGTTTAGTACTGCATTTATTTACGTAGGAAGAATTTGAAGTATGTCAATCGCGAGTTAAAAATGTTTTTCAAGGTAAAGGATAGATACCTTTTCATTGAGGAAACAGAGTTTGAGACAATCTTTTGAGCAGTACAATATACTGTTCACTACTTAGTTCACTGATTTTTTTAAAATAATACATTTTTATTCAAAATTTCAAAATATACTACGGAAAAAACAATTACAGAAATATACCATCGCCCATTGGTTTGGCGACGAAGTCCTGCCGCCTGCTGGTTTGGCGACAGGCCTCCTGTCGCTAAACCAAAGGGCGATAGGAGGCTATTCCGCAGATCGAGCGTGACGCGTTTTAGCGCCGTTGATCGTCGCGTAACCTCTGTCGCCCGTTGGTTGGGCGACATTTAAATGTCGCCAAACCAACGGGCGGCGGTATATTTCTGTAATTGTTTTTTCCGTGGTATATTTTTAAAATTTTGAATAAAAATGTATTATTAAAAAAAATAATTCTAGTTCACTAGCGAACGTGCACTATATATCCAACATTCAGGCAATCAACCACACAAACGCTGTGCATGACTACCGTCTGAGAACTCTAGATCCTACGCACGCACGAACTATATATATTCACCCCACGCCACGCATCACACACAAACACCATTAACCTAACTACATTAGTCTTTTTTTTCTTGGTGTATAGTAACTACCGGGATATGGATACGTGCAGTCAAATTAAGGCTGTGCATACGGTATAATTGGTAAATACGATTCGCTAAATATGATTTTAAAAGAAATATGGTAATTAAAATATGATACCAAATAAAACTTCAGTTTGGTATCGGTAAATACCATAATATTTCGGTTCAGTATCGGTAAATACCATATTTACCAAACTAGCATGAATTATTCTTTTTTACTTGTCATTTGGACATCGATACAATTTCTAATACACACCTTTGACCTTTACTCTATCTAATTATATGTTAGTAAAAAATATTACACACATTTGGCCATTACTTTGATAAATGTGGTGATATTATTTCCATGTGAAACTATACTTTATACACAATTGACCATTACTTTATCTAATTATACATGTATATTTTTCTATTTTGGTATTCGATTTAATTCAGTTTACTCACAGTTTTTACCAAAAAAACGCATCCCAAAAGTAAAAAATTTGCTATACAATACCGAATACCACATATCGGTCAAACCGAGTTGACCTGTTCGGTTTGGTTTGTTTATACTTTTTTTTTTGTTCGGTAATACCGTGCACAGCTCTAAGTCAAAATTTTAAAATCTAACTTTAGCTATTAATATTTTTAAAAAACATTTAGATTTGGTTGTATGAAAATCATATATATATATATATATATATATATATATATATATATATATATATATATATATATATATATATATATATATCTCTCAAACATACTTTTATAATATTATAGTTTTATTAGATTTTTAAATATATTAAAATACGAATTAATAGTTAATGGTCAAAGTTAAGTTTTAGAGACCGTATCAACACCCAAAACACAATTATTTGTGACCTGAACGAGTACGTTAGTTAGTTATTGTCAGTAATTCGGTTGCATCCCTCGTTTTCCTCGACACTTAACTTTCACCGTATAGTACACGCGTCGAGGCCCCACAGATGGAGCCATCAAAATCGTCCTGACTGTTAACGCTGTAGGGCCAAGATCGGCGCTACAATCTAAATCTCGACGATCGCCGTCATCCGCGATCAAATGGCGGTGCAAAAGCGGCGAAATTTCCTTCCCTAAAAAATGATCCTAGCTTGGATCCAATGTCAAATCATCATTAACTATATGCATCTTAATTAGCTAACGCATGCAACTAATCACGCGTCGAATGCAGCAAAACGGCGGGCGGACGTCGCTATGCTCCTGCGGCCGATCGACCGACCAGACAGGCAAGAATACGGAAAAAAAAATTATATGACACCATATATTATATAACACCTCTTCTAAAAATTAGACATATGACAAAGTACAAATCTTAAAATAGTTAAATTTTATTCTCTCTTAATATATATGATGTAAGGGATATTATAGATGCTACATAGTATCTGGTGCTATACAATTTTTTTTCCAAAGAATACTACCCTGGTGGCCCGCGTGGCCAATCAGAAGAGTCCATGTGGGTGGCCCCGCATGTCTGATCAAACAATTGATGTTTCAGATTTATTGGTCTAATCGATTAAGTCGGCAATAACCACACTTACAGTAGACAGTAAAGACCAATAGCCGTGGTCTGGATTCAGCACACAAGAGTGTACCTTTTGTTTTTCTTCAAGCTACTACAGTTAACGGCGGCTTCAATTATTTAGATCAAAAGTTATCAATTTATTATTTACATTTTGTCGATAAATAAATATATGTAAGTGTGATGTGTATTGAGTGTGTGCCTTCCTCTTATACCTAAAAAAATAAGTTCCTCTTGTACCTTAAAAAAAAGTAAGACTTGTACTTCTATTACTTCCTTCTCAGCTTAAGTTGTATAAACATCGAAGTAAACGAAGGAGTAAGTAATCATCCTCTATTATTTATTTATACTTTAATATTCATATAACTTAATAAAAATATTGAACCACCTCTAAAAAAAATGCACAAGAATACGACGGTGGGGGGAGACCACGGACTCTCTGCTACAGTGGTAACAGAGCGGGATGCCATTTCTCTCCTTATAAGTACGACACTACGCTATTCACTTCCTCGCACCCAAGAAAATCGTCCGTCCTCGTAAACTATTCCCCACTACTCGCACAGCAGCAGTCCAAGTGTTGGTATTGTGCGAGTCCAGGTGGGCGCGTGAGCGTGACCGCGCGCGCGCGCCATGACGAACCAGGACGTGGTGTTCCCGGACACGGGCATCGCGGCGGCCGCGGCCATGCCGGGCTCCTCCGGCCGCG
This sequence comes from Guadua angustifolia, assembly GCA_036346375.1. Taxonomy (NCBI): domain Eukaryota; kingdom Viridiplantae; phylum Streptophyta; class Magnoliopsida; order Poales; family Poaceae; genus Guadua; species Guadua angustifolia. The sequence continues at coordinate 27,647,463 of CM070505.1, read as the reverse complement.
CGCTCTTCGCGTGCCGCGGCGCCGCTGGCACCGTCGCGACGTCGTCGCTGCGGGGTAAGTACCACGGTCTTCCCGTCGACGACGAGAACCGCCTTGCTGCCGCGGCGCACGCGCCGAGGCCTTGCACCAGCTGGGTCGTCGAGGCAATGCGCGCGTCCTCCCCGACCCCCTCTCCCGCCGCCGCCGTCGACGGCGAGTACGCCGCGTGGACGGTGAGTTTGCCAGGTTCATGTGCCCTCGTATCGCGCGCGCCATTAATTGTTGCGCGGGCGGTTGGTTGTGTTCGGTGTTGTGAGCAGCGTTTCTTGGTTGTCGCGTGCAGAGGAAGTACCCGTCGGCGCTGGGTAGCTTCGAGCAGGTCGCGGCCGCGGCCAAGGGGAAGCAGGTCGTCATGTTCATGGACTACGACGGCACGCTCTCCCCCATCGTCACCGACCCCGACATGGCGTTCATCAGCGACGAGGTGAGATATACGGATATATATTGCTGGCGTTGTGCTAGTTTCAAGTTGCTGCGAAGTTTCTCGCTACGCCGACACTTTCTTGCGTTTGTTTGGTGCGCCTAGATGAGGGCGGCGGTGTGCGACGTCGCAAAGCACTTCCCGGCGGCGATCGTGACCGGCCGGTGCGTCGACAAGGTACGCACATTGAACGTGACAACACCCTCATCAACAGCAACACAGACATATCATGAAAAAAAAAAACTAAGCGCTGGCCTTTACATTGTCTTTGTCATCCAGGTTTACAGCTTCGTAGGCCTCTCGGAGCTCTACTACGCTGGCAGCCACGGCATGGACATCAAGGGCCCAAGCTCCAACGTACGCCATCTTTCTACCTCCTTATCTCCTCACCCAACAATCCGACTAGCCATAGCCCATTCCTTTGCAATCATTTTTGCTTGATTCCATTACCGCTCCCGATTTCTAGGAACACGCGACGGTCCTGTTGCAACCTGCTCGCGAGTTCCTGCCGGTGATTAACAAGGTACATATACGCTAGTCACCTGCCTAGTTCATTAGTTAGCTAAGCCATGAGGAACTCACCAACGACGCATGTGCATCACAAAAATTATCCTTTTTGTGCGCGCGCGCGTGTGTGTGTCAGGCTTGCAAGGCTCTGTTGGAGAAGACCAAGAGCACGCCCGGGGCCAGGGTGGAGAACAACAAGTTCTGCCTGTCCGTGCACTTCAGATGCGTAGATGAAAAGGTAATCAGATCAGCACCAATTCAAAAGTCTTGCAATATATTTAGGTGCCAACTTGCCAACCGAGCTGCAAGTCAAACAAGAAGGTTTTAAGTTAATCAAATCGTCATGTGATCACTGAGCTTGATTGCTTACTCCTGCATTGATCGCCGATCTCAACTGCTCCCCCCGCCACTGCAGAGATGGAGCCCATTGGTCGAGCAAGTCAAGGCTGTGCTCCGGGACTACCCCGAGCTGAAGCTCACCGAAGGCAGAAAGGTGGTTGATTAATTCTCTTTAATCCTTCTATCCATGGCCATGACGACGAGCTCGATAAATTGATCGATCATGGCATCAATGATTAATTAACTATGTAGTTCTTGCCTTCTTGGTTAACTGAGCATATATGCATGTGTTTTACTGCAGGTTTTGGAGATCAGGCCGTCTATCATGTGGGACAAGGGCAAGGCCGTGGAGTTCTTGCTAAAATCTCTCGGTAAGTGCCACGCCTTCTTCGTCATCCGCCAAGTCGTAGTCGCGTCATCACGGCGATCATGCTCGTTTCATGGCGTCACGGCGCGAGTAGAAATCTTTCTGATCAATGACGGTTTGTCCATTTGCTGTTGGCTCTCTAGGATTCGACGACCGCAGGGACGTCCTGCCGGTGTACATCGGGGACGACCGAACCGACGAGGACGCTTTCAAGGTGTATATATTACACATACAATTGTAGTTTAGTTTTCCTGCGTATTACTGTCTACATTTTACAGACCTGGTGATTTGAACTGTTTTGTTTGTTTCAAATGTAATTGTTTTACAAACAATCTGGTGTTAATTAGGTGTTGAGAAAGAGAGGTCAAGGTCTAGGAATTATTGTCTCCAAGTGCCCCAAGGAGACTGCCGCCTCATACTCTCTTCAGGACCCCACTGAGGTAAATATATATAGAAATAACAGCATGGCATCTTAAATTTAGCCATTGCGCCGTTTTGGTGATTGTGATGTGTAAGATAAACTTACTAAGCTGTAATTACCCTTGTTGTTTCAGGTTAAGGAGTTCCTGCTTCGATTGGTGCAGTGGAAGCGTCGGCGATCAACGTCAGCGATGCGCCCAAGGGTGTAGTACAATGACAGATCACATTCGCTGCTAGCTCTCTGATTTCTGAAGAAGTTTGAGCTTGTTTAGTTAGCTAGTTAATTGTACAAGCGTCTAATAACCCTCCTATATATCATGTAAACCCCCAGATATGTACTATTGTTTTTGTTGCATGAGTTTGGAAGGCGTTGCATGCCCAAAGCTGCCTCACCACCCTTAACTCAGGACGGTTCATCCCCTGTATGATTATCCCTAGGACCCAGCCACTGCTGTAAAATGCAACTTAAGTTTTAACAGGGATTTTTCTAACTGAAGAATGCATGTTAGTTTTTCTTCATTATATGCACTTGTGCCTGCTCAAATATATGTAGCATAAGTAACTATGCAAGGACTGGCCACATTCTGTCCCAGCAAGATTTTCATTAGGAGGTTGTCCTGAAACCATAACAAGTAGACAACTTCTCTGATAATTGTACTACAAGGCCCTTGTTTCACCGAAATGAGGTTGTATGTTAGCAAATGCGGAGTTTGTCCGGCAAAATGCATTGTACCATTAGTAACTGAAAGAATTTGACTGGGGACCCCACTGCGAGAAGAGCCGTCGACCCAAGCGTCTTCACATAAGGATCTTCCTGATAAAAATTCATTCCCCTATTGAGCGCAAGCGCAAGCACATGCACAGAAACAAAAACCCACCTCTGTTTGACGCAAGTCTAGTCAATGAGTATATATATATCACTGTATAGGATACTTAAGCCTGAATTATTAATAGAGCATCTGACTTGTTTTCAGGCTTGTGCTGTACATTGGGAAACAGTTTATTAAGATGGCAAAGTATCTCAAATTCTCGATCAGATCTGTGCACGCGTACTCTAACCCGACTCGTTCATTGATTCCATTGGATTATACACATGTTTGCGAAGTTCTACCTTGATCAACTCATCAACTGTGCTTTCACTTTGCAGCTGTGGTCCCAATTACTCCTTACTGAGTTGTTCGCATGGGAATGTAGTACCTAGTTTAATAATGCAGCCATGGGTTGAAGTCTTGATATGATCAGATTTGCCAAGGAAAGCTTCATTAACAAACAACCATGCATGCATGGTGGTTGCTTGAACACGTCAGAACAATGAGATTTATATGCTGCATTACGTATACGATAGCATTTTTAGAAGATAGTACACATCAATGAAATAGTAATCAAGCGGCCGGTGCACGCGTGGTTGCATAGTGTAAACAATGCTGTTGCATCTTAAAAAAAAAATGAGCGAATAAAGAATAGTGTACCATTGCAACGGTATAGCAACAAGTTTCATACGATTTCAGTAAGTTTCAAGAGAACGTTTAAAAAGTTTCACGTTTTAGTGAGTTTTGAGCGTTTCTAGAAGTTTCCAGAAGGTTCAAAGCTGAAGTTCCAACAAGTTTTAGATTTTAAGTTTCACCAAATTTCAACCGATGAGTTTTAAGAAGTTTCAACCAAAAGTTTCAAGAAATTTCAATAAGTTGTAGCAAGTTTCACCAAAGTTTCAATAGATTTCGAACAAGTTTTCAAGACATTTCAGTAAGCTCACCTGGCTACGATGGTCTATCACATCGCTGAGGGCTGCCCAACACCATCCATTACCGACACACCCTCTTCCCTAGGTCCGGCCTCAACTAACGTGTCCGCCATATAGCTGAACGATGTCGCCTATCGCCAAATCGGTGCTCATGCTCGACACCGAGCCTCCATCTCTCTCTCTTCTTTGGCTTAGACCTCAGCTCTGCGCCACACCGCTACCAGATTTATGTGTCCCGAGCAGGGACATCGCCTCCTTTGCCAGATCCGGAGCTGGAGGTGAAGCACCATGTCTTCGGTCGCACCAGATCTAGAACCAAAAGTGAAGGAAAATGGGAGGGCGGCGCCAGAGTTGAAGGAGGAGGTGGAGGGGCCTGTCATGCTCACATGAAGCCATGGCTGGATCTATGTCCTGAGCCAGGATACTCCCATGGAAGTTGAAGGTGGAAATTCAAAGAGATGTAACAAATTAGGTGATATGGCCTTCCTTGCCAACATCATTTTGGATTGTTTTTCTTACATGCAAATCAGATCAAATAACACGGTAATGCTATTTTGAGCAAGAAAGAACAAATCAAGCATGTGGCCAAGGGGGAGGTGAGGGAGGAAGGCCAAAGATGGATGGTTGAAATCCTAAAGCATGAGAAGTATGCTGTGTCAGCAATGCGTAAATTATATAGAGACAACAAATATGCTACATATGATTGTATAGGCTAGCCAAGGGCACCGTTGCATGGGCCAATGCGCTATGGCCACATGGGCCAATGCCATATGGGCCATATGGATGGAGGACATATGGGCTTGCACTTGATTTGGAAAGAGAAAATGAGAGCCCAAGTTATGGGAGAAAAAGCAACAAAAGAGTACAACTCAGATCGGAAAGAAAGAAAGAAATCAACTTGGATTGGCAATACGTGCTGAATTGAAAAGTTCATAACTTCCATGTCTGAGCTCAGATTTTGAGGTTCTTATACTTTCTTGAAAGCTTACAAGATTATCTTCATATTTCTTCATAGTGAGATCTTTTAATTTTGCTTCCTTCTATTTTTAAACTGGTTGACAAATTTCAGCCTGTTGGTTGGCCGAATTTGAGTTTTAAAGTTGTGATCTCTTTCTATTTCTTAGAGCCCAAGTTGTATACATTTAGGAGGTGGATTTGAGTCTATTTAGATGTGTTTTGGCTGTACATTGTGCACCAATATAAAGCTTAGAGGCATACCCCATTTTAAAGATCAGTTTCATGCATGAGAAATAAAGAAAAGCCATGGTTAGTTTGTAGCGCCATTGAGCGTGTGTAGAGAGTTTTTTGTCTAGAGTTTACTGTGTGAAAGCGACGTCGAGAGCACATTGTTCTTGAAGATTGCTCTCGGAGTGGTACATGATCCATCTCTTCAATTCGTGGCTAACATTACTCACGATTTGAAGAGGTCTTCAGACTTGCTTCTAGATTGGTTCTTAATGTTCTAGTATAAGTTGTGCCATAACTTTGCAACAATAGAAGACAATGCAAGAAGGTAGGAGTGTTGCTACCTTCGGTTCCATCTCTTGGGTCGAAACCCTAGTTTGGCTAAAAGAACACAGTGGAGAAGAAGTTTATGCTGAATTTGAGTACTGTAAAGATCAGACCATCCCTACGTGCGTGCCAACTCCTTAGTTGGCCCATAGTATTAGGGCTAGGAAATAGCAGTGTCACCCTGAAGTAGGCTTAGGATTCACGGCGAAGCGTTTGATCTGGTAGCACAGGAGATCATCCCAAACTCCTGTTGGTTGGTTGCGCTATCAGCCTGTTATGTCATTGGCCCCATGCTGCTGCAAGCCGCCCTAGCCATGCTTGCAATTACCGTTCCCAAATGTCACCATAGCTACTTCCACACAAAAGCTGCCATCACTGCTCCCCTTATATGTGGTTCCCCTTGCTACTCTCCTGCACTGTGTACTACACACATGATAGCCGCCTCGCTCTACATCAAGCTCTCAAGCACGTGGAGGGATGGAAGGGAGGAGAGAGAGCTTGAGATGAGAGATGCGACAGGTTGATATCAACAACAGGGGGGAGAGAGAGAGAGGAAAGCTTATAGACCATACATTCTAAGGCTAATGTCTTACAGGATAAGGATGGAAGCTAATGAAAAGGATCGTACAAATTGGATGGCGAGGACTATATCAAACATTGATGGGCTATCCCGTTAGATTAGCTTCGAGCAGTACAGTGTTCTCTAGTATTTATATATGTTGCCCACGCGTGCTTAGCTTTAAGTACAGACCAAACTTGTTTATTTAGGCATAGTCCTATGAATGCTTCTATGGGTGAGATATGAGGAATCATAACGTGTACAGGCGTGTTTAGTTGTTCTTTATGTAAATGTGAATTGGTTGGTCCGTAAACTTGATAGATCGCGACGAAACAATGGCGGCTAGACAAAAGTTCGCCCATGGTGACAGCCAGGCAGATGCTCCATGAGAAAAGTGAAGGCCTTCCCATAATGCATGGAGTTGTTTGTTTCCCATCCTATATCAATCAGCGTGATTCTTCCAAAGTTTTGGCACAAGGGAGCAGCTTATAAACGGTAGGTTTGCACCAGATGGTACTGAATTAACTAAGGTATGTCTCCCATGGGAGAGGATTCTTCAACTCACTGAGTCATTCTCATGTGACTGTTTTTGTCCATTTCTGTAGCACTTCTTCATGTCTAGGACTGAGAGACAGTGCTTAAAATGTTTGCACGTCTTTATGAAAGATCATGTGCCAATAGTCTGATTGTTTGGGGACCACGTATATTTTAGGAATCATCATACTGCTCCTAGCCAATAAAAAGATTCCTCTGCAAGAAAGAGGTAGCTGATACCGTGAGATCGAAGTATCAGTGTCAATCGCACACAAAAAATGCAGCATCTGGTCCATTTCTATATATGCAGCTCATGATCGAAGGAATACTGCATTATTCATGATTGAGGGGACTGCATTGTTCATTTCCCGCTCACATCGGTCCAAAAAAAGTCTGAATTGAATACAAAGTTAACCATCATTTAGATGTATTGGCGCCAAAAAAATATAACAAAGTATTGATCGGCTCAAATACATGCAAACACCCGTTTAAAGGTTATAGCCGTTTCAACCGATTTAATTCTGCAATTGGTAAGATAGATTAAAAATATCGCTCGAAACCGATCTAATGTTACAATCGGCAAGAAATCTAATTAGCTATTCAAAGCCAATTAGACTATAACGATAAATCTAAACAGATTGTTATAGCTGATTAGATGATTTGATAGAAATAGATTTTTTAAAAAGGTGATGCATAATAATATGGAAGAAAAGCAAACCTGGATAAATTGGTGTAATCGAAGATGATTAACAATCAACGATACGCAACTTTATTGATCAAGAATAAATTATATAGTCTAAATTATAAGAGCTACTCATAGTCGGCGGAAAGTAAATAAAAGTAGATGCGAGTTGTTTGATTGATTGTTGTTTTTTCAAGGCGCCTTTGATCGCTTTTTATAGTGCATAGGCCGATCGTATCTTTTTCCGATGCGTTGCCATGATCCGTATCAACCTCTATCTCCTACAGATAAAACTTCTTATTTTGACCAACATCAATTAAATATCCAAATTAGACTTTTTCCTCCAAATTGGTAATATATTTTCAAATCCTGTAGCTTTTTAATTTCCATACCAGAATTCTCTATCTAGACTTTACCTTCCAAATCGGCTATACTAACCAAATTCTGGTGCCAAAAGCATTTTAACCACCTGGTTCTGTCCCTACCAAACTGAGACATCCTTTCAAGAATCCATCATCGTTTGCAGTTCCTGATGGCTGCAACTTGCATGCACTTCCTCTTCTGACTTCTACCTTAGTTGGAATATCACCAAAAACCTCTTTGGCTTCCCAAGTGTCATTTTTTACCATCAGAATGGAAGGTATGATTATCCTGTAGAAGAACCGGGGTGAGATGTTTACATTGGCTTTCTCTGCCATATGCCAAGAAGATGTGATCTTTTGGTCTTGCATGCAACATCGATCGTCCCTGCAATTTGCACAATCTTTTCTGCGTGACCTGCGTCTTTGATTGGACAATGAAAATACTCGTTTAGTTGGTTCAGCTGTACAGTCACACATGTCCAAAAGATTACTTTTTAAATAAAACATTTTAAAATCATTTTACAAGAATAACCCTACCTTTTTTGACAAAAATATAATTATGTCGCTTGTCAGCCATGCAACGAAGGTCTGTCGTACTCAGTATGCGATTTGGTTCCTAGTTGCACAACCATAAAGCAATTGACTATGACATACAGGCAGTTGCGCGCAATGAATGGATGGTGTGGCTCCATGTCTCCCAGTCGCTTCTTCGGAGTGCGACTTGGCTTTCCAGCCATACTCCCATCACAACCGGAGGTGCGGACACGGAAATCGCTGACCATCGGGCGACTGGTGGCCGATATAAGGGCCAAAATTTAGCCGAAATATCATTTTAAATTGGAAAAAGGAGAAAGAGTGGGAGGAAAGGAAGATAAGAGAGGGGATAAAAGGAGGAGACTCTACTCATTTTTGTCATGTACTCACACTTATTAAGGTTAGTTTTTGTGAAGGATCGAGATGGTGATCAGAGAAAATGAATGATCTCAAATAAAAATTTTCTTCACTCAAAATAGTTCAAGCAAGTCCTCAACCAAGACTCTCAAAAGAAGCAAATGAAATGGAGTAAGTACCTACAAAACCGGTAGCATCGGGCTCCGGTATGACCGGGGTAAGTTTGGTAGCATCGGGATGAGGTCGGTGGCACCGGGTTCAAGAATAACAGGAAGAACAGCACGAACTCCAAAAGTCACTTTTGAGGAATCTTTTGATCAGCTGGGCAAAAACTCACGAAATTTGGTAGATGTCTTCCTTAGGATGTGAGGAATTTATTCCAACCATCAATTGCAAGAATTGATGCCAAAGTTACAACCTTTTTCACTTTGAAGAAAGAACACACTAAGTTTTGAGCAAAACTTAAGAATTTGATCTAAGACTTGCTCGTGGGTTTTTGATAATCAAGATGATATTGGATGATCTCACACATGTTACAACAAGCAATAACACACGTCCTAAACCTCAGAAATGCGACCATGATTCACTCAAGAACACAATATCGGTTTCTTGCAAAAAGATGCATGGATTGCCTAGATGATTAGGATACGATCTAAAGAAGATTCATTCATCAATCAACATCCTTGGTACAAGAAGCAAAAGCATGTAGAAGGAAGGAGACAAATCCAAATTGGGTAAATATAAATTGCAAAAATGTAAGGCTGGAATTTAAGTCATAATGTAAATAAGTAAAGTAAATTTAAGCATAAAGAAATATATTTTGGATTTCTTGAAGGAGGTTTATAAAGCCTCACTACAAGGTGGGAAAAATTCAAAGGAACACTAAAGATCTCAAAACTTTCCAGAGGAGAAGGCTACCCCTACCCCACTATTACTCTTGAGTTACCCTCCACATTTGGATGTGTTTCTTCTACCCTAAGGACTAACATCAAGGGTTAGGATTGATTCACTCACACATACATGAGCTAACCCAAACCCACACACATAACGGGTTTTGCACGCTTCTCAAAGCATACTAATTAGACCCACTACTCTATTATCTTGACCACAATCCAACGACCCTCCTTGATCTGAGCAGCTTCTAGCTAGCATCTCATCCATTCCTTGTCTTCTAGATTTACACCGACTCCGTCTCCGAACATCGTCCGGTGATTCTCAATCGTTTGGACATCCGACACTCCTCGCCTAGCTTCGGTCATCCTCCACCTCACCATGATCAAAACCCGGTGCCTACAATTATCAAAGACAAGAAAAACCCATCAATAGCAATGTCCAAAATAATATGCAATAATCATCACAAAATCATCAAATATATCCAATTCGCTCATAAGGGCGATTGCATATCGCCTCAATTTGGTAGCACCGTGCCCCGATTATACCACCACTGGCCGGTATGACCGCCATCAAAAATCGAAAAACACATTCTCTCGAAAAACACACACTGACCGAGGCCGGTGCTACACGCCCATGGTGGGCCGGTGTCTATCGCTCCCGTACAGTAGCACCGCATGATGTGAATCGTAAATCACCTCTATGGAATTTGCATCGTTATTATAGGTCCGTGTTACCGCATCGCCGGTTATCAAGATCCTAGCTGCAGAATAACCGCCACCGGTATGTCTAACGCTTATGCTGCATCAAGAGCACTCGCCCTTGCTAGACAAGAGACTCAAAATGCTTCAAATTTGGATTTAAACTTCAAATCTCCTAAAACTCAAACACTACTAGTTTGAACAATGTCAATAACTCATCATACATATGGGTAGACCTCCATCCGATCTTTCAATCTCGCCCTTGATGAGTATATTGATAAACACCCAAAAGGCATAAAATTTTGAGTTTGAAAAAGAAGAGAATAAAGCAAATCGGATGAAAAGCCAACCTTGGTCGGAAGGAAGGAAAATAAGGACATGGCCAAGTTGACAAGAAGGATTTTAGAGCAAAACCAAGAAAGAACAAGTTTTCCACAAAAAGCCCAATAAAAACTCACAAGAACTCAAATATGCTTATAATTCAAGATAGTTATCAAGTTTTCAACAAAATCATAAGATCCAAAATGCAATTCCATTTTTATGCCTTTTCCACAATTTCTCCCCCTTTTAGCAATATAGGCATCAATATGGCATTTTCTCCCCCATTGTCTCGTATGAATGCATGATATGCATCTAAAGAGCTTTGAAAATTATCCAAAGGATCAAAATGACAAGATATGACACCAAGCTAGACAATTGTAGATTATGCTAAACTAAAACATATCCAAGTGTAAATAAAAAATTTTGCTAGCAAGCCTATTTTTGAATATGTCATTTTTAGCAAGATTTGACAAGTGCAACACTTAGTATTAGTTTCAAAACTAGAAGTAAAGCCACTCAAAGGATTAATCGAAAAACCTAGAGTTCAACCTACTTAACACTTTGGGGAATCTAGAAATGCATATAAGGTCCTTTGAGCTCATTTTTCATTTGATGCAAAATTTTCTTTATGATATCAAAAGACATAGCGGGGTGCAAATGTTTGACATTATTAAGACTCTCAAAAAAGCAAATGAAATGGAGTAAGTACCTACAAAACCGGTAGCATCGGGCTCCAGTATGGTAGAATAAGTTTGGTAGCATCGGGATGAGGTCGGTGGCTGATGAGGAAATCCCAACCAAGGATACAACCGCTAGTTCTTCTTCCCCTCGACCACTACTTCGTCCCCGACCGTCATTGTTTGGTGCTATCTCGTCTCTGACGCTGGAGGGCTTAATCCGGAAGCAAGGCCTTTCCACCCACCTTTGCTAGACCAGCACGTCAATGACATCCACCAAGTACAGCCCACGCGCCAAGGAAGGCCCAACATCAAGCTCAATTCGTCTCCGATTCCAGTTCGGCCATCCAGGAGCAGCAGCACTTCAAATAGACGCCACGGCCACATCCGAACTCCATTTTCGACGTTTGACCACTCGTTTGAAAGGTATCGAGATCACCTTTCCAATAAATCTGGTCCCACTTCCAAATTCGTCATGAAGCAACAGAAAATCACAGAAGAATATCACCGGATAGAGTTTCCAGGTGCTGCGTCACCTTCCTTTTGGGCCTATGGCCCATGTATCTTAGGGTTTTGGTGGCCACCGCTATTTTGGCTGCCCTACACCTCCTGGCCGCCTATATATATGTGGCCACCACCTATCTTTTACGCTTAGGTTTTGTTGTGTTTGGTAGACCCGTGTGCGTCCCTCCTCGTGTTTGCGGCGTGTCGACTAGACCGCCTTGAGCCAGAAAGAACCTCGACTTGTTTCGTTTGATTCAATACTATCTATTCAGATTGCTTCATGCTTTGTTCTTGCGGGTTCTCGATTTCTTGCGAGAACAATTGATCGTTGGGATCTTGTATCATGTGGATTGGCATTGCGATTGTGAAGCTCTGACTTCTTTGGTTAGAAGCCCCAAATTCGGTGCCATCAACACCCCCAAATCGACGTATCATCATCTCACCGAAAGATCGGGAACACCCGTCCCCATCAAGTGGTATCAGAGCTCAAGGTTGCTCGGTGAGATCTTCCCTCAATTTCATTTTCTACCTAGAGTCCAGAAAATTGCCCCACAAAAATAAGATTTGTCCCTCTGTCCAAGCTAATTTGTGCCGTAACTTTTACTACTTGTTCTTGGTTTGTTGAATCGTCGGTTGCATAGTCGTGTGCTTGCTGGTTTTAGAGTCTAGTTCCCTTAGAGTTTCGAGTTCGAGTCACGTTTTGTCACAATTGCATCCGAATTGGAGTTGGACTCTGTTAGTAGATCAGATTGCATTGGATCGGGACTCTCGGTGGTTGTTGGAGATCAGATTGAGCGAGTTTGTTTACGCTGGTGCGGGAGATCAGATTAATTAAGTGAATTTCACGATCTGTTTTCCAATCCGAGTGGTTTTCGGCGATCACCAAAGTAGGGATAGTACCCCTTCGAAGATCGCTTGACCACTTTGGTCGTCGCCGAGTGCTCGTGCTTCGACCAAATCAATGATGCCCAGTGCTTTCTTGCCACCGTGTAATCGGTCGGCCGAAAGTCTTAACCCAAATGGGCGTCGTGGAAGTGCTTCGCCAGTAGCGTCAGCTGGGCCTTCGAGTGCTCGCCCACCATGAATCGTCGCTGAAGTGCTGCGCCCACCGTGTGCCTTTGGTCGCCGATTGCTGCGCCGCTGTGAAAGCGGTCACCCATTTCGGCGACTATTTCCTCTCCGTCTTGCAACAAATCGAGAAAAGAAAAAGGCAAGTGCAATCTTCAAAAGCCGCACTAGATCAATTGCAAACCAAAGTTCGGAGAGAGAGAGAGAGAGTATCTTTTAATTACCTTTATACCCCTGGACAAAAAAAAGGGTGTGTGTCGTGAGTGTTGTTGGAGTCCTTTTTGAGTCTCATTATCGATTTGGGCTCCCACAAAAAAAAAAGAAAGAGAAAAAGAGCCTTAGTTGCTTGCTTTGTGTTGAGGTCGTTCTCATTGCGTTTACGTGGCATCGTTGGTGATTAGGCTCGCGTCTCTAGTACGGTCTAGCCTAGGACCAGACATCTTGATTTTGAGCGACTTTTCAAACTTACTTTGGTTCGATGGTACTAGTTCTTCCTTTGCTACATATTTTGCTGTCCAAGCTCTACCATCTTCTAACCACACGAGTTCCGAATTTGCAATCGCTTGCCACATCGAGGACTTGTAAGAACTTGGTAGAAGCTTGGCGTGTGTCGCGGATTACCACTTCATACCACCTAGTAGTTCATAGGAGCTTTCATATTTGTGTGAAGTTTCTTTGTTTCTACTAACTATGGCGAGTATTCAAGCAATCATGGGAACAACGTCGGTAGTGGGAGTGAGCATGAGGACCGCCTCACGCCAAAAAACGGCGTTGGGTCACTCATTTCGAGAGGATGCACCATCGGCCACGAGATGCGAACTCGTGACACTCTTGATGCGATTGAGCGCGATTGGCACATCTCATCGAGCTTCAAGCACAGCTAGCACAACTTCTTCAAGGTGCTGCCCCAACAATGGTGTCATTTGGTCATGCTTTGGGCCAGCAGGCGCTCCACCGGTTGTTCCTGTTCCTTCAAACGGGGTGGATCAAGAGGAGAACAACTACGCTGCTGATACTGAGGATGACTACAGGGTAAATGTGAACAACGACCGACATCATCGTCGACTCCGCAATAACAGGCAAGGTATGGCTAGAAATCAACATGATCAAAGGGAAGTACATGATGATTCTATGGCAAAAATGAAATTTACTATGCTTCCTTTTGATGGTACTTATAATCCTGATGCTTATTTAGATTGGGAGTTGGCGGTAGATAAAAAATTTTCATGCTATGATTTTTCTGAGCGTAGAAGGGTGCATGCTGCTACTAGTGAATTTACTGGTTTTGCATCTATTTGGTGGAAAGAACTTTGTAGAGCCAACCGTGATGTACCTACAACTTGGGATGGGTTGAAGCGTGTCATGAGGGCTAGATTTGTTCCTACATACTATGCTCGTGATTTATTGAATAAAATGCAACGCTTTAATCAAGGTGATAAAAGCGGTTGAGGAGTATTATCGGGGAATTGCAAATTGGCATGTTGCTGTTGTGGGATAGAAGAGGGTGAAGATGCAAAATGGCTAGGTTCTTGGGTGGGCTTAACCGAGAGATACAGGACATACTTGATTATAAAGAATACAACTCTATCACTTTCGTTTGTACCATCTTGCTTTGAAAGTAGAAAGGAAGTGCGGTCGACGATCGACAACACGAGAAAATCTTGGAGGCTCTTCCACATCCAAGGCGGTCGAGATCCATAGCAAGCGTCATCTTCCATACACGGGCGTGTACCTACACCATTGTCCCAACTACTTCGATACAGGGCGCATTAGGAAGCAAACCGATCGGCCACACTTGAGCACCGCCAAGAGTGCTTCCTCCATTGCCTCCACCGGTCGGACGCTTGAAACACAATGCTTTGGTGCAAAGGAATGGGGCACGTGATGCGAGGCGCCCTAATCGCGTGCTCTAATAATCGAGAGAAAATGGTGAGTACACTAGTGCTAGTGACATTGATGAGAATGAATATGCTCTTGTTGCCACTAACAACTGCGAGCGTAAGAAGAGATCATCACTTCTCGACATCAGAAATATCCGGCTCTTGTTGTCACCGAGTATTGCATGTGCGCCCACACGTGATGAACAAAATCAGCGCCATACTATTTTTCGGACAAGGTGTGTGGTGAATGAGCGCGCCGTGCATGTCATTGTTGATGGAGATAGTTGCAACAACCTTGCTAGCGTGGATATGGTCGAGAAGCTTGGCTTCACCACAAATCCACTTCCTCAACAGTATGAAATTGAATGGCTCAATTCCAATGGTAAGGTTCAGGTAACTAAAACTGTTCAAGTACCTATCTTGATTGGTTCTTATCATGACAATGTTGTTTGCGATGTTGTACCCATGGATGCTTGCTCTCTTTTATTGGGTAGACCTTGGATCTATGATATGGCTGCTATACATCATGGTAAGACCAATGAGTATACTTTCTTGTATAAGGGAAAGAAAATTGTTTTGAAACCTATGAGCCCTACAGAATTAAGAAACATTGATGTTAAGAGAGCTCACATAGAACAAGAAGAGAGTAGAATTAAAAGCGTAGCTAATAAATCAACCCATTCAACTACACCAATTGCTCAAAAACCTGATCTTAAGATGAAGGGTAAAGTATTGTTGGCTACAAAAGTTCTCTCACAAGATAACACGGATAGTATAGAACCATTGCCAATATCATTGCTTTGTCTCTGTTGTCACTAACCTTTTGCGAGGAGAATGAGAAGGAGTCGAGGGCGACTCCAATTCAAGAAGGGAGGATGATGAGGACATCCCAACCAAGGATACAACCGCTAGTTCTTCTTCCCCTCGACCACTACTTAGTCCCCGGCCAAGTCATTTGTTTGGTGCTATCTCGTCTCTGACGCTGGAGGCTTAATCCGGAAGCAAGGCCTTTCCACCCACCTTTGCTGGACCAGCACGTCAATGACATCCACCAAGTACAGCCCACGCGCCAAGGAAGGCCCAACATCAAGCTCAAATCGGCGTATCATCATCTCACCGAAAAGAATAACACGGGTTCAAGAAGAAAAAGACACGAACTCCAAAAGTCACTTTTGAGGAATCTTTTGATCAGCTGGGCAAAAACTCACGAAATTTGGTAGATGTCTTCCTTAGCATGTCAGGAATTTATTCCAACCATCAATTGCAAGAATTGATGCCAAAGTTACAACCTTTTTCACTTTGAAGAAAGAACACACTAAGTTTTGAGCAAAACTTAAGAATTTGATCTAAGACTTGCTCGTGGGTTTTTGATAATCAAGATGATATTGGATGATCTCACACATGTCACAACAAGCAATAACACAAGTCCTAAACCTCAGAAACGCTATCATGATTCACTCAAGAACACAATATCGGTTTCTTGCAAAAAGATGCATGGATTGCCTAGATGATTAGGATACGATCTAAAGAAGATTCATTCATCAATCAACATCCTTGGTACAAGAAGCAAAAGCATGTAGAAGGAAGGGAGACAAATCCAAATTGGGTAAATATAAATTGCAAAAATGTAAGTATGGAATTTAAGTCATAATGTAAATAAGTAAAGTAAATTTAAGCATAAAGAAATATATTTTGGATTTCTGGAAGGGAGGTTTATAAAGCCTCACTACAAGGTGGGCAAAATTCAAAGGAACACTAAAGATCTCAAAACTTTCCAGAGGAGAAGGCTACCCCTACCCCACTATTACTCTTGAGTTACCCTCCACATTTGGATGTGTTTCTTCTACCCTAAGGACTAACATCAAGGGTTAGGATTGATTCACTCACACATACATGAGCTAACCCGAAACCCACACACATAACGGGTTTTGCACGCTTCTCAAAGCATACTAATTAGACCCACTACTCTATTATCTTGACCACAATCCAACGACCCTCCTTGATCTGAGCAGCTTCTAGCTAGCATCTCATCCATTCCTTGTCTTCTAGATTTACACCGACTCCGTCTCCGAACATCGTCCGGTGATTCTCAATCGTTTGGACATCCGACACTCCTCGCCTAGCTTCGGTCATCCTCCACCTCACCATGATCAAAACCCGGTGCCTACAATTATCAAAGACAAGAAAAACCCATCAATAGCAATGTCCAAAATAATATGCAATAATCATCACAAAATCATCAAATATATCCAATTCCGCTCATAAGGGCCAGTGCTATCGCCCTCAAGCTGGTAGCACCGTCGGCCCAATTATACCACCCCCTGGCTGGTATGACCGCCATCAAAAAATCGAAAAAACACATTCTCTGGAAAAAAACACACCTGACTGAGGCCGGTGCTACTGCCCATGGTGGGCTGGTGCTACCGCTCCCGGGCTGGTAGCACCGCATGATGCTGAATCAGAAATCACCCTCTATGGAATTTGCACGTTGGCCATAGGCCCGGTGCTACCGCATCCTAGCCGGTAACACCGCCAGCCGATGCTAACGCCTATGCCAGACCAGTAGCACCGTCCTTGCTAGACAGCACTCAAAATGCTTCAAATTTGGATTTAAACTTCAAATCTCCCTAAAACTCAAACACTACTAGTTTGAACAATGTCAATAACTCATCATACATATGGGTAGACCTCCATCGATCTTTCAATCTCGCCCTTGATGAGTATATTGATAAACACCTAAAAGGCATAAAATTTTGAGTTTGAAAAAAGAAGAGAATAAAGCAAATCGGATGAAAAGCCAACCTTGGTCCGGAAGGAAGGAAAATAAGGACATGGCCAAGTTGACAAGAAGGATTTTAGAGCAAAAACCAAGAAAGAACAAGTTTTCCACAAAAAGCCCAATAAAAACTCACAAGAACTCAAATATGCTTATAATTCAAGATAGTTATCAAGTTTTCAACAAAATCATAAGATCCAAAATGCAATTCCATTTTTATGCCTTTTCCACAATTTCTCCCCTTTTAGCAATATAGGCATCAATATGGCATTTTCTCCCCCATTGTCTCGTATGAATGCATGATATGCATCTAAAGAGCTTTGAAAATTATCCAAAGAATCAAAATGACAAGATATGACACCAAGCTAGACAATTATAGATTATGCTAAACTAAAACATATCCAAGTGTAAATAACAAATTTTGCTAGCAAGCCTATTTTTGAATATGTCATTTTTAGCAAGATTTGATAAGTGCAACACTTAGTATTAGTTTCAAAACTAGAAGTAAAGCCACTCAAAGGATTAATCGAAAAACCTAGAGTTCAACCTACTTAACACTTTGGGGAATCTAGAAATGCATATAAGGTCCTTTGAGCTCATTTTTCATTTGATGCAAAATTTTCTTTATGATATCAAAAGACATAGCGGGGTGCAAATGTTTGACATTATTTGCATTCTTCACCCACATATACTTTTTTATTTGTATTTTTTTAAAACAATTGACTCAAGCCATATTCGACCATCTCAAGAAGAACTCTTAAGAGGATGGTTTCGGTCATACACGACACATTCCAAGTTCGTCCCAAGTATAATGGAAAGCTGTCTTGTGAATGCGAGGTGTTGAATCTAATGCGCACAAAAGAGTTAATTTTTCTTGCTTACATTTTAGCATATATGAGCGAATAAAGGACTCAGGTATGGATCAAACTAGTTTCACCCAAGTTGCTACAGGGACTTTAGAGAACTCCAAAATTTCACAACTCATAGCAAATACCCCTAGAGAAGAAATTAGCAAGTAAAAGTAATATGTTTCATCAAGTTTTTCTTTTTAAAACTCATTTTTTTCAATTTTAACAAGCTTAACAAGATGAATCAAAATGAACTTGGACATATCTAAGCTAGCATTTTTCTTTAGAAAGCGATGAGTCTTGGCGTCTAATGCGTCGTGAAATTTGTGTTCGCATCAGAACCCATCGTTCTTTGGGCTACACCAACGTTTTTTGGCCAGGCCGCCCTTATTTGCTGGGCCGCATGAGTTTTGAGCTTGAGCATAATGGTTAGCACATTTTATTTTGTATTTATTCTGTCTCAATTAATTTCAGCAATGACAATTATTTAATTATTTATTTTCTGGGCATTTGTGTTATGTTTAATTTTCATGATTAATTTTTGGGCATATTAACTAATATGGCAATTAATTTTTATGTGATAATTATTTATGAGTATTATCTCTAATTAAAATGGAACCAATGGGAAATTTTAATTAGAGATTATTTTTAAAGTTTAAAATCGGGATTATGTTATGAACATGATCATATACTGGCCAATGTTGTTTATGAACATGTGTCACCCAAAAGATAATTTAGTTCCTTTTCGTTTCTGCCCAACGGTGATGCGAAATAGAACTTTTAAATTTTTCTGTCATTAGCATGTTATTAATCAGACCAACGTAGAGTTAATTTCATGCAAGACATTTATTTTTCAATATTTACTGATTATATTTATTTTTGATTCAGCCATGAACAACACTAATGTTGCCACTTACTTGAACGACATTGAGCAGCTGACAGGGACAAACTTTCCTTCTTGAAAGGAGAGGATTTTGATTGTCCTTGGAGTTATGGACTTAGATTATGCCTTACGTGAGGACGCTCCCGTAGCTCCTGCTAATGATGAGAGTTTCGCTGAGAAAAAGAAACTCTGTGACTTAACAGCAGAAAAGTGAGAGCGGTCCAACTGCATGTCCTTGATGATTATGAACAGCACCATATCTGTAGGGATAAGGGGAGCAATTCCTGAATCCGATAATGCTAAGCAGTACTTAGCCTCAGTCGAGGAGCAATTCAGGGGCTCCTCAAAAGTATATGCCAGTACTTTAATCATGAAGATGCTCATGACTAAATATGATGGCTCTAGCAGTGTACATGAGCATATCATGATGATGACTGATATGGCTACCAAACTTAAGGGCATGGACATGGCCATTTCTGATGGTTTCTTGGTCCATTTTATTATGACCTCTCTCCCTTCTGAGTATAATGCATTCAAAATTAATTATAATACTCAGAAGGAGCAGTAGACCATGAGCGAGTTGATCGATATGTGTGTTCAAGAGGAGGAGAGGCTTAAGGCTAAGAAGAAGGACCAAGTTTTCCATGTTGGCCATGGAAAAAGAAAATTCCAAGGGGGGTATAAGTCCAAAAAGAAGCTGCATTTCTCCCCTAAAGCTGAGTCAAGTAAGCAAAAACTAAAGGAAATGGCCCCTGTTGCATCTAACTCCACTTCTGATTGGCCCATCTGTCGCTTTTGCAAAAATAGTGGGCACATTTAGAAAGATTGCGTGGGCTTCATGAAGTGGCTTGCCAAAAAAGGGTAATGACATAATTTTTACTATTGATGAAACCCTTTTTACTGATGTTTCCCCTAATACCTGGTGGATTGATTATGGTGCCTCTGTGCATGTTTCCAATTCATTGCAGGGATTCCTTACAGAGAGGACACTAAGAAAGGGGGAGCGAAGTCTTAGAGTTGCCGATGGAAAAGAAGCTGAAGTTGAAGTTGTTGGCACTCTACCATTAGTATTAGATAGTGGCTTCACTCTTACCTTAAATAATGTTGTTTATGTTCCCACCATGAGGAGGAACCTTATTTTTGTTACTCTTTTAGATGATAATGGATACATTTGTACCTTTGGGGATAATAAATGTATTATAAGTTTCAATTCAAATAATGTTGGTCTCATGACTCGACGAGACAAACTCTATATGCTTTCTCTCTCTGAGTGCCCTGTGTTAATGAATGTGTGTGATACCACCAATAAGCGAAAGAGAAGTTTAGGTGATGATACTTCATCAAAATTGTGGCACTGTCGTTTAGGCCATATTTCGAAGGGGAGAATGGAGCGTCTCATTAAGGAAGAGATACTTCATCCATTAGACTTCTCTCACTCAGACCCCTGTATTGATTGTATTAAGGGGAAATATGTAAAACAAATTAATAAAGGAGCTACACGAAGCACAGGAATATTAGAATTAATTCACACTGATATATGTGGTCTATTTCCTGTACTTCAGTAGATGTGTATGATTCCTTTATTACGTTCACTGATGATTTCTCCCGTTATGGTTATATTTGCCCTATTCGTGATCGATCTAAATCACTTGATAAATTTAAAATATTCAAGGCTAAAGTAGAAAATCGGTATAATTTAAAGATTAAAGTGGTAAAATCAGATAGTGAAGGAGAATATTATGGGGGACATGCTTCTTATGGACAGATTCCAGGTCCATTTGCTAAATTTCTTTCAGAAAATGGCATAATAGCCCAATATTCAACACCTGGTGAACCTCAGCAAAATGGAGTAACTGAAAGACGCAACCGCACCCTTATGGATATGGTGCGTAGCATGATGAGTTACTCTAGTTTACCAGTTGGTTTGTGGATGGAAGCATTAAAGACAGCTGCACATATACTTAATCGGGTTCCCAGTAAATCAATATCTAATACACCTTATGAATTATGGACTGGGAGAAAACCAAATTTAAAATACCTATGTGTGTGGGGTTGTCCTACTAAAGCTAAAATCTTTAATCCACATATTGGAAAATTAGATCCTAAAATAGTAAGCTGCCATTTTATTGGATATCCCGAAAAATCTAAGGGGTATCAATTTTATTGTCCAGACCGCATCACTAAGTTTGTGGAAACCCGACGTGCTGTATTTTTAAAGAATGATGAAATCAGTGGGAGCTTAGAGGCTAGGAAAATAGATCTTGAGGAGATTCAGACTTATGTAACATTTTCGATAATCCAAGAGATTATTCTTCCTGTACCTCATTCAGTTACACCTTCAACTGAGAATTCTGGAATTAATAGTACAACATGTAATGATGAGCCTCAACAGCCCCCTGTGATAACTAATGTACTACTAAGAAGATCACAGTGGGAGAGAAGGTCTGCCATCCCAAATAATGATGTCGTATATATGAATGAAGATATAAATGACATAGGGAAGGTAGACAATCCTAACTCATTTAATGATGCTATGATGACTAAGGATTCACCCAAGTGGCTTGAGGCCATGCAGGATGAAATTAAATCTATGAGCATTAATGACTTCTAGGATCTAATAGAAATTCCTGACGGAGTCAAAACAGTAGGCTGTAGATGGGTCTACAAAACTAAGCATGACTCTAAGGGAAATGTCAAAAGATTCAAGGCAAGGCTTATAACAAAAGGGTTTACACAAAGAGAAGGGATTAATTATGTTGATACTTTCTCTCCCATCTCAAAGAAAGATTCACTAAGAATTGTTATGACATTTGTTGCTCATTATGATTTAGAACTACATCATATGGATGTTAAAACCGCATTCCTTAATGTTAACTTGCATGAGAATGTTTATATGGCTCAACTGGAAGGTTTTGTCGTGGAAGGCAAGGAACATATTGGGTGTAGACTTAAGAAATCTATCTATGGACTAAAACAAGCATCTAGACAATGGTACCTTAAGTTCGATGAGACCATAAGAAAGTTTAGTTTCAAAGAAAATGAAGTGGACAATTATATATACATTAAGACTAAGGGGAGCAAATTTACTATATTAGTGCTTTATGTGGATGACATCTTGTTGGCCAGTAGCGATAAGGATATGTTGTATGAGATCAAGAGATTTCTTTCCACTAATTTTGACATGAAGGATCTTGGTGATGCCTCTTACGTTTTGGGCATTGAGATTCACCGAGATAGGTCCAAAGGGGTATTAGGCTTATCCCAAAAGGCATACATTGACAGAGTGCTTAAGAGATTTAATATGCATAACTGCTCTGCCACACCTGCTCCTATTGTTAAGGGCGATAAGTTTGGAACTTTTCAAAGTCCAAGGAATCAATTAGAAGCTGATCAGATGAAGGGGATTCCTTATGCTTCAGCTATCGAAAGCATTATGTATGCTCAAGTATGTACTCGCCCTGATTTAGCATTTGTAACCGGGATGCATGGTAGATATCAATCTAATCCAGGGTTGGATCACTGGAAAGCCGTTAAGAAAGTTTTGCATTATATGCAAGGCACTAAGCATTACATGCTCACATATAAGAAGTCTGATATCCTTGAGGCTGTGGGTTATTCAGACGTTAACTTTGCAGGATGTGTTGATACTAAGAAATCCACATCAGAATATATCTTCACACTTGCGGGAGGAGCCATTTTGTGGAAAAGCTCCAAACAATCACTTACTGCATCATCCACAATGTAGGCTGAGTTTGTGGCATGTTATGAGGCTACCGAGCATGCTGTATAGCTTAAGAATTTTATCCCAAGATTAAGAGTGGTAGACAGTATATCTAAACCACTACCTATATACTGCGATAATTTGACCGCAATATTCTATTCGAGTAACAATAAGTCAAGTGGTGCTGCCAAACACATTGACATTAAGTATCATGTTGTGAAAGATAGAATCCAAGATCAAACTATTGATGTCAAGCATATAAGTACTAAGTCTATACTTGCGGATCCGCTTACTAAAGGCTTACCACCCAGTCTCTTTCGAGAGCATATTGCCGGCATGGGTTTATTGGAAAGCCTCTGATTCTGGAAATAAGGACCATAAGTATAAAACCAACTCCCGTTAAGAATAAGTGATTGTCCTATCAAGATAGAATGATGCACTATAGACACTGGGGTTGCAGCGGTGCTTAAATTGACCGTTGTAATACTTTATCTTGGTGTGTTATTCTGTTGAGTATGGATTATGAAATTAGCCTTCGATCAAGTGGGAGAATGTTGGTTGTAATCTTCGGTTAAAAATGGAAAATCCAAAATTATGGGCTAATTACTTCATTACCGCGCTCTGATCGGAAGCCTACCAAATTTATTAGTTTTGGTCCCGTTAGCTAGTGCAACATTAAAAGGGGAGAGGCTGGCACTCTTATTATTAGGTTTTGATCTTGAGTTCACCTCTCCCATATACCCAATCCGATCTAAGGATTTTGCGCTAAGCTGACGAAGGCCTTCACTATTGTCGAAAGGATTTGATGCTTCTTCATCTTCTTCGCGCATCCATATTGCTACCTCTCCTTCACGACATTCATCTACTACACCGAGCCCCACCGACACTTAGTTCATCGACTAGAATCCTAATGGCTTCATCCACTTCTCCAAGTCAGTTCATCTAACATGTTTTAATTTCCGAATTATGTTTGTGATTATGACTTAGGCTAGCTAATGTTGTTTATTAGATCTAACATTTTGATGAACTTGGGCCCGGCTGTGATGCTGTCTCCTCCCTTGGTTGTCGGCGTAGTTGCAGCCACGACAATCGCAGGCGTTGCGCTGATCGCCGGTTTGGTGCTACTCCCCTTAGCAGTGGCTTTGGCCGACTGTCGGCCCTCGTCGACGTCGGGTTGCAGCAGTCGCTCGTGTGCCCGTGCCAGGCTCATGGCCATAGCTAATGTTTGTGGTGCGGCCATGTCCACAGCGATGGCGATCCGCTCCTTTAATCCAGCAGTGAACATCTCGATCCGTTGATCTTGTCGCAGATTAGTGCGGGGAAGTAGCGCTTCAAACTCCTTTTGGTATTGCGCCACTGTCCCTGTTTGCCTGAGCTGCTTGATTTCCGTGAGGTGATTGCAGCGTGTTGGCGGTCCGAAACGTAGGCTGATGTTCTCCTTGAAACGTGTCCAGGATGGTTCCCCTCCTTCCTCCTCCTGCCACATATACCATTGTTGGGCCTCCCCCCGCAAGTGGTATGCCGTGGTATGAACCTTCTCTTCTTCCTCTGTGTGTTGTCCCCGAAAGCAAAGCTCACAGGAGTTGAGCCAGGGCAGCGGGTCGTCGATGCCGTCATAGATCGCAAACTCCCAGCGCTGGTGTTTGGGCGGCCGGTACTTCTATTCGAGCCACTGACATCGCGGTGGCCTAGAGGCACGTATATTGGGTTTTCATATGCCTTCTCCTTCCCCTTGTCCTTCTTAGCGAAGCCCAGCATGGTGCTGACGAGGTTGTCCACCTTGGCGATGCATGCATCATGCCGATCCAAGCGGGTGGTGACTGTAGCGAGTTGCGCCGTGTGACATCGCGGTGGCCTGGAGGCACGTATATTGGGTTTTCATGTGCCTTCTCCTTCCCCTTGTCCTTCTTAGCGAAGCCCAGCATGGTGCTGACGAGGTTGTCCACCTTGGCGATGCGTGCATCATGCCAATCCAAGCGGGTGGTGACTGTAGAGAGTTGCGCCGTGTGACCGTCTTGAACCAACGCCGTCTCTTCTAACTTGAGGAGGTTGTCCGGAACTATCATCTTGAGCGTTGCTTCCTCGGGTCGTTCACCGTCGTTGGTGGCCATGGTGCCAGCAACGATGTGCTCTGATACCAAGATGGTATGTGCACGGCTGCAGAGATTATAATGATGCACATGATGACGGATGGGTGGCCTCGGATGGCGACGAACCGGTGCCGTCGACAGAAGAGCAGGGGCACATGGGGCGCCGCCGTGCGTACACACGTGAAGTAGAGGATGAGATGGAGAAATAGTGATTCAGGAAAGGTAACAATGTATATGTTTCTTTCTTACTTTATTTCCTCCTCTAACCCAACTCTTATAGCCAACATTAAACATGGAAAACTCTAAACATAGTAATTATCTGGCACTAAACACGGAAACCACTAAAATAGACAACCACTCAACCAACGCCTCCCTTACTGCATGCACCGGCCCTAGGCCAGGCTAATGTCACAGTCAGGTTCTGATGCGGTGCGTATAACGCGCACCGTCGAACCTGACAGTTTAATGGTTTGTATCTTTTCAACATCAGAATGTGCCTTCCAATGTGGCATCCCAAAAGACCTTTTCACATGGACGAGGTATGGTATGCCCTGTTTGCGGGGATCGACCTGCAGAGACCAACGAGACAGAAAAGAAGGGATCCACTGTTGAAAGACAAGGAAAACGTTAAGAGAATTGAGAGGGCAATCATCGCATGCTACATGGAAGTGAAACAGAGATGGTTCTCCGACAGCAGTTTGATCGATCACAGGTAGCGTTTACCGAACCGACACAGCAACTTCTGTAATCCCATTTCTATTGTTCACTGCACACGAATGTCGCCTGCAGTTGATAATAGCTATACCCTTTTTATCACAAGTAAATTGCATTAGAACTCTCAAAACTAGAAAGGTTGACTCAGTTTCGTTTTTACACACTGTTTTCTGCTGATGTGGCGTCCCAAGCTGTTGAGTTGGCCATGTAGGACGCTGAGGTGGGGGGGTCAACAGAGAGCACGTGTGTTGCACATGACCAGAGGACGCGAGTAAAATGGAGGGAAGAAACACTCACTAGCCACTTGCTCGCAACTAGGGTTGCAATCGGATCGGATATTTTCCGTCCGACCGACCGACCGGATGTGTTCGGATCGGATTCGGATAATTTTTTCGGATATTTTTCGGATTCGGATTCGGATTCGGATATTTTATTTCGGATTCGGTTTCGGATTCGGTAAATAACTATCCGTCGGATCGGAATATTCCGAATAATTTTTCGGATATATCCGGTTTCTTTTTTTCGGATATCCGACCGGAGTTCTAACTTCTAAATTCTAATAACTTTAACTACTAGCCAGCCCTAGCCTCCACGCCAAACTTCCAGCTCCTCGTCTCCTCCCGTTCCCGTCTCTCTCACGGTTCGCCGCCACCCGAGCCTTCGCCCTACCGCCGCCGCCCTTCCGCCGTCGCCCGGGCCTCCTGCCGCCACCCTCCCACATCCCACCGAGCCTATCTCCATTCCTGGCGGCGCAGGGGCGTCGCTACTCGCCTCCTCTAGTCCTCCTCCCGGGCACGCCGCGCTCGCCCTTCCGCCCTCCTCCAGTCCTCCTCCGGGTGCCGCCCTTCCGCCGACCTTCCTCCTCCCAGCCGCCGCCCTTCGGCTGTAGCCGGGCCTCCCACCGCCGCCTCCCATCCCTCCCACCCGACTCGAGCCCATCTGGCCATCCTCCACCCAAGCACGCGCCGAATCGCCCGTAGCAGAGCCCCTCCTCCCTCAGGCCTCGGCACGAGCCCATGGATGGACAACAAGGATGGATCTGATGAGAGGTAGCCACTTCTTCCCGTCTAATTTTATATCTGTGGTTTTCTTCTTGTTTTTATTGAGTGACAAGAGTATTTTCATTTGGCCAATCTCCTGGGGAATCGTACCTATGAGGTTGTTCTGGCTAGATTCAACACTGCTGGGAAAGCACTAAATAACCAGCCGTATTGAAGTGATGGACCTGAATAAACAGGCAGATCAAGGATCCCTGGGTCCAAATGTGGTGTAGTATTCTTTGATATCAGCATTGGCATCTCCATCAAAGTTGTTGGAATGCCCCTGTAAGCACATTGTTTGATACATCTAGATAGAAGAGGTAATTGAGTGTGCTCATCAGACTGGTATTGATCCAGTGAGTATTTTGCCTGACAATGGGCAACCATCTATGGTCAGAAACTGAAGATTTTGAAAACCATCAATAGTTTCATCCTCTGGCATGGCGTCGCCCTTGAAGTTCTCCCCAATAAGAAGAATTGTCAGGTTCCTGGAGCTCTTGAGGATCTGAAGTGCATTTGTGATATTTGTGAAAGCATTTCCAGCAAGTGAAAGGAAGGTGAGGGACTTCAGATTGCCTATTCTTGGCGAGAGCTGGCCATGGAACTAGTTGTGAGATAGCCACAATGCAGTCAGGTTGCTACAAGAGTAGATGCTTTCTGGAATTTTGCCATTAAAGTTGTTGTACAAAAGATCTAAAGTTTTTAGATTTGGCAGATTGGAGAAGTTGGCCTTGGTAAGCTCTCCCCAGAAGTTGTTGCTCTTGAGGTCGATGGTTACGAGATTTATGCAGTTGCCCAGAGTTGATGGCAGCTCCCCAGACATGTTATTGTGGTCCAAATGGAGCTGCTCCAATTTCTTGAGCTGACCAATAGAATTCGGAATATTTCCTTTGAGCATATTCCCTCCAAGATCAAGGATAGCCAAACTACTGAGTTTGATTATATGTGCGGTGGCAAGTGTACCTCGTAATCCATTGTTTGTAATATTATCTACGTATCATTCTATGTCCCGAAGCTTGTCATATGTATACCATTCAAATTTAGTGTACTTTTGTAACTTTATTGGATTGCCCGGTAAAATGACTTGTTAGACTGCTATAATCTTGTTGCATGTTGAACTCCTACGTTTGGTTAATTAGTACTATATGTGTGCTTTATACAGTATCTGTTTTCGCGCGTTATCCGACCAAAATTATTCGATACCGTATCGATTCCGCTCCAGATTCGATTGAATCCATAACCGATATTATCCGTGCCGTATTCAGTATCCGGTACTATCGAATCCGATTCGAATCCGACAAAAATATGGTTTAGGATATGAAAAGAGCGATATCCGACCCGAATCGAGCCGATTGCACCCCTACTCGCAACAGCACAAGCGCCGATTTCACCGCGTACATTTCCCAAGTATCAATTACAGTTTCTGAACATGTATAGCATATCGAGCTATAACTAGTGTGCTATCAGCTTCAATCTATACTAATGCGAGGATACAAGAATCTATGTACTGGAATATAAATGCATTACATGAAATGTTCTTATGTGCATTAATTCAATTCATGCCTGGAGTTCTTGGAGAAATTATCAATTCATCAGTGTAATACATGTGAAGAAAACGTTCTCCACCATTAAAGTAACTAGTCAAACCTCTTTATTTCTTTTGATGTTTGATGTTGCAAATCTGATAGGATGTGACCAACTTATTTTCGCGAGACTAATGACCAGTTAGTCATATTTGTTGTGCCTATTTGTGCCCTACACTGCATTGTACACTGTTGTTTAATTCGGTCGTCCGATAAATAAGATGCATCATAGCATGTTCTCAGTTACACGAGTCATGACTCCATGATCCTCAACTTGTGGGCTGGTGTGACCGTCAAATTCAAATGCGGGTAGATTTTTAACAAACTCCTCAATTTGTGGGGCTACATTCTACATACTAGGTACTCACAATTATCTTTGAACATCTCGACCCACTTACCAGCAGCTTAGTCAGAGAATTATCTTTTCATGGACTTAATTACACATAATTAAGTATAAAAATAAAGGTGCCATGCTTCATCTCAAAACGTAATTTATTTTGTCGTCACTGCTATGCAAGCAGCAGTAATTGTACCAGTACTGAAAACAACCTCATGTTTAGCATATCGCATGACTACTGCTCAGCATACCAGGTTTATTCTAGGATCGACATAAAGGGTAACAGAACTGTGCAAAGAGGCATGACTCACCCCTGCCCCAGAAGGGCAAGGAGCATACTCTCATAGTCCCCAGAGGTGTCACCAGCGACGGCGCGCTCCAGCGGAACACTGTTTCTCTTCTGGTACGCCTCCTTTATCAGCTTCAGGTCCACCTCGGCGCGAGTAGTTATGATCCTTGTAAGGGAGTTCTCATCTGTTCCCACCCCTGCAATGGCCAACCTGATGACTTTCTCAAAGTACCTCTCAGGGCAACTGAAGCAGCGTATGACTGCCCGCAGCGTTTTTAGGAACTCATCTTTGGGATCTGCCTTGAGATCCTGTGAATGGCAGAGCTTATTAGGAAGCAAGCCTTCAATGGATCAAAAAAATCGAGAACATACAGGAGAGCTGGGTATCATTGACAGATAGATCATGCAAATGATATGCAGAACTTCTCTAAAAACCATTGACTATAAGAACAAAACTAAGGAAAGCAACAACAGTACACTTCTACAAATGATTCAAACAGTCTTTGGGAGTAAACTTCATGGTTTGAAGAGTAGCAAAGGTAGATACATACTCAATTTATAACTTATATCAATCCTGAAGGGTGACAAATTGCGAAAACTAAAAGGGGAAGGTAGAAAAGGCATTTGTCTAGAAACAAAAACGAGCCAAAATGTCAAAGACAGAGTGGAAAAGGATGGATCGGTGTGTTGCAAGAAGACATATCTGGCCCCTCACAGTCCAGCCCGGTCGCATTGTCGGCTTCTGCCTTGGTACCCTTCACGTCTGGCTCGGTCGAGGTACTCGCCAATATCTACGTCTTGTCCTAACACCTCGCAGAGGGACACTCGGGCAACGATTTGCCCGAATCGGCTCCACAGCCTATCTCTAAAATTGCGGGTCGACTTTCAAGTGGCGTGGATCACCCTGCCCATGTACTCAAAGTCAAAGGGCAGGTCGAACTGACGTGAATCAAAGAGTTTACATGGGGGGCAGCCATCAAGGTGCAATAAACCTAGGATCATCTACGCCGTAACCTGGGAGCAATGGCTCCTGTAGACCTTGGCCGCATAACGAGCCAGAGATGCGGCATCCTGAAGCCGGACAATGGAGGCGCCAACGTTGCCTTCGGCATGCGCACGCTCAGGAACCTCGACATCCAGGTCCCACAAAGTGCCCTCTAGCGTGTCCATGGCTTCCGGCATTGTGCAAGCCAACAAACCCCTGCCTTCACACTCAGACACCAGCTTGGCTTCTAGCCATGCATTGTCCTTAGCCAGGGACTCGAGCTTGTCCCCGAGGCCCCTTTATCCTTTGCGGCAGTAGCGGCAATGACTCGAGCTTTGTTCGTAACCTTTGCCTTCTCTTGTTACCAGCTTTGCCTCCAGCCACGCCTTATCCTCCGCTAGGGCCTCGAGCTTGTCCCCGAGGTCCGCTTTCTTCTTCATGGCAGCTGCGACGACAGCTCGAGCTTCATTCACACCTGCTCTATGAGGGAAACCTTCGCCTGAAAGGCCATCTCAGCAGCAGCTTCGACGATTCCCAACAACTCACGAAGCCTTTGGGGATAAGGGAAGTACGCATTAAAAGGTAAAGGCCTAAGTGCCCACATTGCACTGAAAGCATCACCATGCACGCAAACAATTTGATGAAGGGGACGAAGTGGGTCAAATCTTTTGTTAAACTTGTGTTCAGCCTTTGCATCACAAGCCCTTGCTCATAAGAGGCTACTGCTGTTGGCGTGGCCCCCACTGTCAGATACTTCGGCCACGTGTGCATGGTGCAATAGGGACCCCATCCAGCAGCCATTGGATCTAGTCCTCTCCCCTCATAGCCAACAGATCGACCTAGTCTAGTGGACCATGCCCATTGGAAGCACGCCGTGCACCAAGTGCTAGGAGCCAAGGCAAGACGACATGGACGGTGGCAAGGATGAAAGGACCTTTGTACCCTCGGTACTATACCACTTTAGGAGGGTATTTGGTGAGCCCCTTTGGGTTCCGTGAAGCCCACTTACTCTACTACTTGGTCTCGTAACCACAACAATTACTACTTACTAGTTACTAGTATATATCCAAGGACTTTTGCAATAAATATGCAATGTTCAGTCACACACAAAATTTCATTAAGTATGCAACACCGTAAACTGACTGTGTGGATATCTACAGGGCTATCAGTAATACAAGATCTTACAATAACTAAGAATGACTTAACTGAGAATCAACACACATCAAAAAAATGCATCACTCTTGGAGACAACACCAAGGCAACTCATCCAGATAACAGCCACACGAAATTTTTTCCAAAATTGAACTGAATACTAACAATGGAATAATGTTGAGCTTGAAAAGAAAATGAACCAAAATGAGCAACAACACGCACAATTTTACACATGCTCTTTATTAATTAGATGAATGCATTCACCACTGTATTATAAAGAAATGTAAAGACAGGGAGTATATATATAAGGCAGAACAGGTAAAGAATAATGGTTGATAGGTTCCCTACAGAATTTGAAAGGTGGAGTAATATTAACATGGATCATGACTTGTGTGTAACAGAGAGACAACAAGCTATGATGCACCGTATCAGATGACTGAATTCAATTTTAGTGTTGAATGCAATGCAGAGCACAGGTAGGCACAACAAATATGACAGAAAAAGTTGGTCACATCCTATCAAGCCTTTGAACAGCAAAAGAATCACAGCAGGTCATAAGATATGTATGCACCTTATTGATTGGGTGGCCAAATGCATCATTATAATGATTGAATGTCGCAAGCAGTTGAGCCTTGCTCCTAGTGGTGAGGATTCTGATAATCTCATCATCACTGAAAGCCTTATGCTGGATCTTCTCATGCAGTATTTTGGCTTCTGAATGTGCCAACCTTGTGTTGACCTCTGGTCCCTCATAGCGGTATGCGCTTACAAGTGGCACCAAAAGCTGAAATGAAGAAAGAAAGTTTAGGTATCTAGATTTGCCAATGTTTTCTACCTTCGCACTACTTTTTTCCATTACTCGAAAAATCAAGGATGAGTGCCAAAAAATTGGAACCAAATAATTGTGCCATCTTCTAAGGTAGCATATCCTAACAATGTAATTCATGCATATCAAGCTTGTGTTAAGAGTAACACCTCTAAAATCAGAAAATGGCATGGGGGAAGAAACTAAAGACATCATTGCATTTTGATTTGATTTGAGTGTAGCCTAAAGGGATCCAAAACTGTATTTTGAAATTTTATATTTCACAAGTCAACAGAATGCAATGCCATTGCAAAAGTTAGCGCTATTTGGAACAAACTACAACACAAAGAGAACATCAACAGAATGGCATTTAACTAACAAGAATGCATTCCTTTATCAGCTTCAGAACAGAATTGATCAAGATCACATTTTCACATTTGCATAAGCTTAAATCAACATTAGAACAAAAAAGTAAGATTTCCACACATGAAGGTTCAATTCACAGTCCAATTTAGCCTTGACAAAGTTACCAGTTGGCAATAGTAAATTTCTAACGATGCACCGGTATAGCAGATCTTGGTAGCTACACTTATAGTACAGGAAGAGACAACTGAAGCAACGCATCACCTTGCGGAAGTCGCCGGTGACATGCGCGGCAACGTCCTCCTCGAGCGAGCGCTTGAAGCGCTCGTGGTAGGCCTGCCTGGCCGTGAAGAGCTGCGCCGACCCGCGTGCGCACGCGATCTCGACCAGCACGCGGCTCCCGGGGTGCCACTTCCTGGCCGTCTCGTTGGCGAGCACCGCGTCGCGCTCGGCCGGTTCCAGCATCCACAGGATCACGGCCCTCTGATCCCATCAAGGCAAAGCAACACACTGGATCTCAGAGGTCTCGAACAAATCGGACAAGGGAAGGCTAGCGCGAGATCGCGCGTGCATGCTGATGATAAGTGGTACCTCGAAGTCGCCGGAGATCTCGTCGGTGAGGGAGCGGAGCAGCTCCTCGCCGTAGGTGTCAGCGTAGGCACGGCGGATGGCGCGGCGCTGCGCAGCGTCACGGTGGCCCAGGATGGAGATGATCAGCGCTTCATTCGTGCCCCACCCTGCAAGCGCGCGCGCGCGCGGAGAAACAAACAGATCACATGATCGCTCGTCCCATCCCATCACATCAGGTCACATCGGCATCGGCAGAGTACGAAATGTGGAGGGGATGCACGAGACCGAACCTTGGAAGGCCTTGCGGAGCTGCTCGCAGTCATCGGCGACGGGCGGGACGTCGGAGGGAACGATGAGCGTCGCCATCGGTGATCGGTCGGTGCGGGGACGCGATGCGGGATCTCGAGATGGGCGGGGATTGCGCGTTCGGGCAGGGGAGGAGGCGGAGATTGGACGGGGTATTAAAATGCGGGGAGGAGGGGCCAGACAGAGGAAGCGATCGGACGAGGGGTTAAGTGCTGTTTATTTAGGTTTATGTTTTTTATTTAAAACTTAAAATCAGTTTTTTAAAAATAGTTTAAAAGTTAATAGTTTTTTTACGTGATAGAAGTGGATAATTTTATCTAACTTTAGTATTATTAGTCGAAAACCAACCATCAATAAATAAAAAAAACATCTCTCCAATAGCTTTTGGTTTTTAGTTATATGGAGACTTATGACTTTTGAAAAGTCCAGATAAAAAACTACTCGTTTGTTTAGGTTTTAACTTTTTGGCTTTTAAACCGGTAAGAAAGCCCAAACAAACAGGGTCTAACTGGGATTGTGGGAAGCACTTTTACGGTCAAAATTGTAAATCTAGCTTCTATCGAAATCACAAATCTAGTATTTTTTTTATCAAAATTGTAAATATAACTTCAAACATACTTTTATGCTTTTCTACCATAAGAGACGACCTTCCATGCTATCTGGCCAAGATAGGCTGCCCCTAGTGTCCGGCTACAAGGCAAGCTTAGCTCCCTCGCACTCGTAGGCCCCTCGCGCCTGCCTCTCGTACATGTCTTCCTAGCTCACTGGCCATGGTTATATGCACGCAGCTGCGCTCACCTACTCTCGCGCTTCCGAAGCACAGTAGGCCAGCTTCCACAGTAAGGGAGCGTAGGAGTATACTGGAAAAGGCTAGATTTGTAATTTCGATAGAGAAGTAACTAGATTTATAATTCCAATGACAAAAAAGCTAGAAAAATAATCACTTTCTTTTAAGTGGTGGATGCCACGGGATGTAATTAGTGTAGTAGTACTGATCTAATTATGTTATATATTGACGCGCGAAATACTGGGCCTGTGTTCTGGAAGGATCTTAATGCTGGAAATCTAATTATGTTATGTATTGACGCGTGAAAAACTGGACCTATGTTCCGGAAGGATCTTAATTCTGGAAAGATGTAATGGAAATATGGAATTAGCGTGGAACGAGAGAGAGATTGCTGCTGCAATGCATTGGCAGTGTACACAGCTCACCCCAAATGAGTGATGTCAAGGATGGCACGTGTTTGCAGAGTTCCTGTTTTGGACTGCACTCGTTTGGAGCCTTGGAGGGACATGCACGGTGCACCGGATGAAATCGATCGCCATCGCGGTAATTTGTACGGTATAGAAATGGTAGTCATTTATGTATGCTGGGCTAGGCTGCTCGGGTGGGTGGACGGACGAACAGCCCATCAAACGGGTACTTATTCTATAAATTTAGTAGAATAATACCATTCCTTATTTTGTATTAAACTTATACTTACAAGAGATGATATGGTGATGTGCTAACTTATTTTATTTTTTAAACCAAAGAAATCGGTTACATTTGAAACTAGAATCAGATAATCAATTTACCATCCTGTCCAGGGTTCACAAAACCGGTTTTGAATTTGAAAATCGAGAAAAACTACTTGAAAATCGTCAGAAATCGAAGGATTAAATCAAAAAATTTGAAAAATTCAAAAAAAAAAACCCGAGAGGTTTTCGTCGTTCGGTTTTCACCGAAAATCGACCGACCAATTGAATGTTCCTTAAAACCGGTTTTGAGTGGTTTTAACGGTTTTCGCCAGTTTTCGAGCGGTTTATATCGCATAAATTTTTCAAATTTTTAGTTTTTTTATCAAACTGATTTACCGACCGGTTTTGAATATCGAACCACGGCTATAAAATCGAAAACTACAGTTTTCAATCTGTTTTCATCTATTTTTAAAATCCCATCCTGCCCTTCAAACCAAACAACGCACTAGCTTCCACCATCCTGCAGCTAGCTCCCACCGAACACACTGACAACTGTAACTCGTTGCGTCGTTGGCTGGCGTCCCTGGGCCGCCGCGTGCCTTCCACTTGCTGGCATCACACGGCGCTGCGCCTGCCCTAGTGCCCCAGTGCCCCACCTGCTGCGTGCGTGGCCGTCGCGAGCCAGCCGCCGCGGCGAGGCCGAGAAAGCAAAGCGGCAGGCCACCTCGCGTCCTCACCTCCTCGACCGCTCAGCCATGGCAAAACGGCGAGGAAAATGTCTTGTCCCTTCCCCAAAATCCACCGCCACGCTTCCCATGGGGAGGCGATCGGACGAGGGGTTTAAGGAAAATGGTATGGTCCGCGCCACGGTGTGCAATCAGTTGTTTGATGTGGATTGTGTTCATATATGGATGTATGAAAAAAGGGTCCGTGTTCTGGAACAACAGAAATGTGGAATTGGTACAAGAAAGATAGTGCGTTGGTAGTTAGTGAGAAGCCCGACCTCGGGTCATTGGAGCCATGGTCCGAGACATCATTCCCTATACTAAAGTGGCAAAACTTCCTGTGCTCTCCGTCGATCCACGTTACAAAAGTTGCCGTCCTCTCGATCGTTTGAGCCGAGCCGGTGGCCTGGCTCGAGCCGGCCGGCCGGCTCGGCTCAAAATTTTTTCGTGTTTTGGTCCTTTTATAAATTACGAATAGATCCTTCGCGATTTTTTGTGAGGGGAAGATATTTTTCCTAAAATCGCGCTTGGGTCCCTCGTGCGCTATTTTACGGAAAAAACTTCTGTTATATTCAAATCGCGAACAAGCCCTTTTCTAATTTTTCAGGATAGCGGACAGATCCAAAAACGTAACAAACAGGTCCTTACTCCTTACGTTTAGGTCCTTTCTCCGTTTTTCTCGGGGAAAAATGTTTTCGTCGCCAGAAATATTTGTGCAGCTCTATCTCTATACTTTTTTCCCATCTCGATTTCCTATCTTGATCTTCGATATTTTTTAGAACATGTATTATTACTCGGTGAACGTGTAGATGTTAGGCTCGACAAAAGAAAGTTGTCATCTATAATAATTTTTCAACCTTTTCCCTCTAGATAGATTAAAAAAAACGTATTGACGTTTAGATCATTCCGACTGTTTTGCACGAAAATTACCTTTCGATTTAGCGCAAACGCAGATTCACTTTTGTTTTTTCAACCGTTTCGCTCGTTTCCTCGATGATTTTTAAAAAAATGCCGACGGAAAAAAACTCGATTTTTTCTCGCGAAAAAAACAACGCACGCGGCGTATACGCCGCGCAAAATATCCTAGTAGCATCAAAAGATCAACTTAAATGAATATAAAATAGCTAGTTCACTCGGACCATACTCGAGAATAACCGCTCATCCGGAGGCTTGGCTATGGACTGGCTCCACCCCTGTTGGTAGCGTTTCTGTGTGTGTTAGGTCCTATTTGACAGTGCTCTTGCTCTGAATTTTATAACTCTAGATCTAGTTTTTCACTTGGATCTATTCTACTGAGAATCTGAAGCTGTCAAAGAAAGTGGTTGGCTATAAGGTTGACTATGATCTAATAATAAGATAATTGTGTGGAAAAAAAACTAGATTACCCTTGGATGTAACTACTAGCATGGTTTTGTCTGTTTTGTCAATGGAAAAAAAAAACTAGAATCAATGGCTCCAACTGGGTTGACACGCGGAGCCAATCCTCACCGTAGAAACCCGAGTACAGGGCCAAGTATCGATTCTAGTTCTTGACTTTTCGCCGTGCCTGGGAAGAAGCATGTGGAACACTGTTCCCTCGTCATTGCTCAGAGGCTCAAAGCGTTCAACTATTGTCTTGTTGTGGGGAACAACGAATCTTGTTTGTGTGATTGTGAGTTCAACTATTGTTGATCCATGGAGGTTTTTTCATTGTGTCATTTGAATGTGTTTCTGAAAATAAAATTTGACTATTGTGAGTTCAATAACTACGTGAAAAAATATAAAAGCAAAATACAATTTCAAAAGCTCGCAAGATCATTAGATAAACTATTCCACATCAACAATCATAATAAATTTGATTAACTTACGACATTCCCAACACAAATATCCATCATATTATTTCACATTTACCACTTTGAAAATGTCACCAAGAAAGAGCAATAGCGATTGCAAGCTCATCATGAAAAACTATCCATCGACTAATCATTCAGTTGTGATGTTGAGTCATCGGATGCATGTTGAGAAATTGCACTATTTTGATATCTTGATATCTTGATGGAATGGTGGACACATAATCTAGATCGCAATCGCACCTACGGAAATGACAATCTCCGCTAGCATGCTCACGTATAAAGTTGTGAAGTGCCATAATAGCCACAACAATAATCTTTTGTTTGATCATTGGATAACTCACGGTGGGATCAGTGGCTCCTCGGCCTTGCACCTAGAACAGCCACAAATCGGCGCCTCCGTCCTTACCCCCTAATAGAAGAGAGAAATTTCCGCATCTTAGTGGTGATTTTCAACACAGAGAAAAAAACCAAAAAAAGAGCAAGAAACCAAGAAAGGGTAATGTGGGATATGTATGTCCGGGACCCACCAAGATCTTGTAAGGCCCGGCCAGTGAACTTAGGTCATGTCGTAGGATAAAGTGAAGGTTACTTAAATTTGAGCAATGCGTGAAGAATCAGGATAGACCCTAGTTTAAGAAACCGAGTCGTATTGGGCAAGGGATGATTGTAATCCCAACCGTCTGAGCTCGGGATAAAACCCTACTTCATATCCGAGTAGGATTCAATATTGTAACCGCCTTCTCTACTATATAAAGGGAGGACGGGGCACCTCAAACACAGGATATCTCATCGCGAATCGTTAGCCACATATAATTCGAGCACAGGACTAGGGTATTATCTCCATCGTGAGCCGAACACATATACATCGGGTGTTCTTGTGCTACCATCGAGTTTGGGTCCAGCGCGTAGCCCCCTTTTCATTATTGTCGGTAACAAACGTCGACAGGTAAGAAAGAGAATTGCGTCCGAGCAAATCCAATAATCTCTAGGACGAGCGCACTGCCAAGCCGTGGTCACGGATGCGGGGGGAGGAGGATGAAGAGTGCACCGCCGTGCGACGGGGATGCGCGGACGATGAGGGGATGCGCACCGTTGGGTCAAGGCTACGGATGCTGGGGGAGGAGGACAACGAGTGCACTGCCAGGCTGAGGTCGTGGACGACAGGGGGATTTGCACCGAGAGGCTTTGATCGTGGATGCTGGAGGGTTGAGCGCTGGAGGTCATGCTAGGGATTTGGGGGAGAAAGTGCTGGCGTCGCGCGTGTGGGAGGCAAGAAGACAATCGCGTCAAGGGGAAGCAAGTCACACGAGCGTTTTTGGTGAATGGCAATTTGCGGGTAATTTTAGGTGAACTCCGTGAGTAGTCTTGTAATGAGGTCATGTAGATTCACGTAGGGAGTAGCCTCTCCCCTGCTCCACAAAAATAAACTAAAGCCTACTCCATATTCATCTAACTCTGGATTTGATTTTTTTAGAGTTAGACCATTTGGTATGGCTCTATTAACTCTAAACAAGAATCTAGGATTTGAAGTTATATCAAACAGAGTTTGTACTATACTGCTCATATTGAGTGATGTTTTGTGTAGTTCAGTTGGCTATAAGTCCTGCCGTACAAGACATACTCTAGTATTAGTAGTTGGACTTCGAAGAAATATGCGTATGATCGCGATGCTCTGTATTGTCTACGCTATTAATCACTCCCTCCTAGGATAGGCTTAACAAGTTAGGG
Source organism: Guadua angustifolia (assembly GCA_036346375.1). Taxonomy (NCBI): domain Eukaryota; kingdom Viridiplantae; phylum Streptophyta; class Magnoliopsida; order Poales; family Poaceae; genus Guadua; species Guadua angustifolia. Next base: position 27,608,842 of record CM070505.1, on the reverse strand, counting down.
TCGAGCGTTACGTTACGTCGTGCAAAATTTGAGAAATTTGTGTAATTCTGGCTTTCTTGATTTTTTTAAAAATAGGTTGCTAGAACCCACTGGCGAATCGGTGGATTGCTATAAACCGTCGGCGAATCTGTGTTTTTTATTTTTGGGAGAAAATAAACATATTTTTGTTTTTTTTGCGTAATTTTGGTTTCCTTTTTTTTAAAAAAAGGTTTATTAAGACCCATTAGTAAATCTGTGGACTGCTATAAATCATCAGCGAATCTGTGTATTTTTTAGAAGAAAACTGCTGAAGGACCTAAACGTATTTCTTTTTTTTTCTTCGAGTCTAATATACTAAAAATCGATTTCTTAGGACCTAAACGCAATTTTGTTTTTTCTTGGGTCTGCTATGCTAAAAACCGCTAGAAGGACCTGAACGTAAACCATAGAGGGACCTAAACATAATTTCATTTTTTCGGATCCTTTTTGCTAAAAATCGACCATAGGACCTAAACGTGATTTCGAATTTTTTAGAGGACCCTCTTGCAAAGTCGATGACATGGCGCCCTTGCCTGCACGTAAAACCTCTACGCTATAAGGATAGTATATATTTCTAACCTGGATCGGTGTGGGTGTAGCTTAGACCCGATTTGACGCTAAGCTCGCTCAATTGAGGCTCAGGTGGGCCAGGCTTGAAATTTTGTTTTCGGTTGATATTTTTTATGTGGGTGAAAATCAAAATTTTGGTGAAATCTTAGAATTTCGGATGAAATCCAGTCTAAGTTTAGAAGAAAAAATTGAAATCCTAATTTTTGAAAAGAAATTTCGACCGAAATTGCCGAGATTTTGGTAAAGTTCAATGAGTGAAAATAGTGCAAAACATGTTGAAAAATTTTAACAAATTTTTGGATGGTCCTGACAAATCACTAATATTCTCATAAAAATTTTAGATGATGATCAAGTCTAAAGAATTTTTAAAAATTCTGAGTGTTATTATCATGATAAAAGGCTCATCGGTAAATTTCAACTGAATAAAAAATGGTCCAAACCATCTTAGAAAATTTTGAATTTTTTGTGAATAGTTATAATGCATCAATAATATTTTCATAAAATTTTTAGATGATGATCAAGCTTGAAGAACTTTTAAAAATTCAGAAAGAGTTACTGTCCTGATAAATGGTTGATCGGCAAATTTCAACTATAGAAAAATGGTTCAAACCAAATTAGAAACTTTTGAAACTTTTTGTGAATGGTCTTAAAGCATTACTAATGTTCTCATAAAATTTTCAAATGTTGATAAAGTTTGAGGAATTTTAAAAAAATTATTACAGTGCTACTATCCTAAAAAAACCTGACGATCAATACATATATTTAAAAAATTATTACAGTGTTACTGTCTCAATTATGTTCAATCTATTTTTAATTTTTTTAAATATAACAAATGAAGTTCATTTCTTTTGAATTTTTTGTATAATCCTAGACTTCTAAAGATGGTACCGTAAATTTTTAGAGTATGATCAAGCTTGTACAATTTTATAAAAAGCTGACAGCATTTTTGTCGAAATTATAAAACATCTCAAAATTTTGGTTTTTCAACAAATTTTTATGAAAGATGACATTCTTAAGAGTTATTGGGTCAAATCCGGTCAAAAACTAGAAATCTCATCGAAATTTATAAAATTATTTTAGAAATTTGATTTTTTAATTTCTTTTATCTAGTCAGAATTTAAAATCTCATCTACGTCTAAAATCAAGTTCTCGCAAAATATCTCGGAGATTTCTAACCTTGGGGCATCTCACAAAATTTCACCGAGATTTGTAGGCCGGGCCGTCGGCCAGGTCGCCCGAGACGGGCCAAACCAACTTCGCGTCCTGCCTCTCCCAGCCATCAGCATCAGAGCATCTATTCCAACTGACAAATGTAACCCGTTCCGCCGTGGGCCACGGCGCGCGAGCCGACCCTTCCACGTCCTCTTCCCGGCCGCTCACGGCGCCGCGCGTGTCTGCCCTGCTACAGTGCCCTGCTTCGTGGCAACCGCCAACTGCCGCGGCGCGGCGGTGAGAGCAAACCGGACGGACACCTGACCCCTATCCGGCTATTCCACCCACAACCGCGATGCCCGGTCACGCACGCCGAAAAGGCGGAGAAAACGTCTCGTCGCTTCCCCAAAACCCACCTCCACGCTTCCTCCCCTTCGGCACACGCTTCCCCCGTCTCCTACACACAAAAACCAAGAGCTTCCGAAGTCTCGATTCCTGCAGCCGGCGGCGGCGGAGGTGCTCATGGTGACCTGCTCACTCCCTTCGCCTGCCTCCTAACCCACAGCTCGGGCAGCGCATAGAGGCGGACGCTCAAGCTGGTCGCGGAGAACAGAGATGCCCCAGATGGGGTACCTGCCGGCGCTGGGCGGCAAGGCGGCGCACCTGGTGTCCGACCTCGCCACCGTCATCCTCAACCCCGTCTCCGGCCACGAGCGGGAGCCCTCCCACCTCCCTGTGAGCACCCTGCGTCCCTTTCCTTCCGCACATTTCGCCTGCCCCCCAAATGTTTGTCTAATTTTTTTTGTGCCTGTCGTTAATCAGTGTAATTGGCCGATCGGCCGAGCTGGGTTTGCGACTAGGCATGGTATCTGCATGTTTCTGGAGTATGCGATGTTGCTTTTCTTAGGGTTTGGGGGTTTAGGGCCTCCTTTGTTGCTGTGCTGCTAATTGAGCTGACAGACTCAGTACTGGTGTTATTATTGATGCCTGGATGTTCTAGGGATCTTGTCCTTAAGTATAAACTGTGGAGTATTGTCGACGTTTGTTGTCGGCAATAATGAAAACGGGGCTAGACGCTGGATCCAAACTCGATAGTAGCACAAGACTCAAGAATTATACAGGTTCAGACTATCACGGAGAAGATAATACCCTAGTCCTGTGCTCTGGGATTATGTGTATGATTGTATGCTAAAATGTCTTCTTGATGTTCCCCCGCCCCCCTTTATATAGCAGAAGGGTGCGGTTACAAGGGAGATCCCTAATTGGTTACAAGGTGGAGATTCTATCTCTATCCTTATCTGCCGAATATGGCAATAGCCAAGATCATAATCGTATCTTACTTAATCAAGATTGGTTACTATCGTCAGGGTTTCCTTGTTGCACATGTAGGTAGCAATCTAGGTGATACCCATCTTTATGCAGTCGGCTCGGCCCATCCCCTCTTGAGTGGTCCTCACGGCCTGTCATGCAGATACCCGGAATCCATGTACTCCACAGTAGCCTCCGAGTGCTTTGCGATCGAGTTGTCGCATTCCTGGTCGCATCTTAACTGAATCATGCTTCACGCCGAGTGCTTCCGGTCCTTGGCGCCGCTTCCCGACTGGTTCTCTTTCCATGCTGAGTGCTATGCTGCAGGCAAAGAGATCGTGAAGAACTTAATAGAGCTCCACGCATTGTATTTTTCCGAGCGGTACCCAGCCCAATTTTTGGGAAACTGGCAGTCGGCCCATCTTGGAGCTTATCTTTGGAATCCTTGTTCTAAATCAACCCGTAATATATGATTCTGTCTTGTGCGGTAACCAGCGATTGACCCAACATGGGGCATATTACGAGAAGACATTTTAATTTGGTTTGGAAGGTACCCAAATCTCGCTCGATATGGTTATTGGCAATCAACCCATCGTGGGGCGTACCATATCCCAAACTAAGTTCGGCTTGAGAGTACCTATGTACGACAGTTGTAGCACACAGCTGGCGGCCAATCGTGGGGCGTACCCTAGGTCAGGTCCAGACAAAATATGGAAGACGAAACGCCTTTTCCCGCTCAGGGCGAAATTCAATGTCGCTCCCTATAAATACAAGGCTTGGTGCGGGCAAAGAGTTTTTCTCCACACTGCGCACATTCACCCTTTCATATTCTAAATTTCGGCATTTTCGCAGCAAGCTTCGCCGCTAGGATTAACCACCGCCGCACTCTAAATCTTGTGTCGCCGCTAATCCCCCTGCCAAAGATGTCTTCTTCCTCATCCCAGGACGCCTCCGCGTAGCCCTCAGCCAAGGATTGGGCCACTTCGATAACGACGAAGAAGCGTCTGGAGGCGATGGTCACCGCTGGAGTTCTCCCGGCATTGGAGCTGCTCTACGCATGCGGCCAACGGTGAGCCTTTTCCCACCCCCCGATCCGAGGAGATTGTGGTTTTTGAATCTTTTTTTCAGCGCGGATTCAGCCTTCCTGGCAGCGCTTTCTTCCATGGTCTTCTTTACTTTTACGGCATTGAGCTGGTTAATCTAAATCCTAACTCCATTCTTCAAATTTCCGTCTTTGTTCATCTTTGCGAGGCATACCTTGGTATTCGCCCACATTTCAATCTTTTCCGCCACCTCTTTCTTCTCAAGCCTTACCTGAACAAGAATGCCCCTAAGGCAATTGGGGGTGCTGGCTTTCAACTACACTACGGGCTAAAGAAATCTTATTTTTCTATCCCCTTTAAGTCCTCCAATAAGGGTTGGCACCAAGAATGGTTTTATTGCTCTAATCCCGATCCTTTTCTGCCTCCTTTTACTGGGCTTCCACCCAAATTTTCTACTACTTGGGCTTCGACCCCCCCAGACAACGAGATGGACCAGGTTAAGGAACTTCTGGGCTCAATCGACGATCTGAAGGAAAGGGGCCTGACCGGAATCGGAATCGCCTCCAACTTTGTCGCTCGCTGAGTGCAGCCCCTCAAGGAACGAGTCCACTTGGGATTCGAATATAGTGGGCGCAGTGACCCTACTCGAGAAGTGCTCGAGAAGGCCCCACAAGAGGTGACGGCCAATCGGCTGAGCGACTTCTTCGCACCGGGCACTTATGTCTCCAACCAGGGATGCCTGGAGAGCTTTGCCATGATGCGTCCTCCTCCTGAGGCAAGCATTTTTATCCGCTAACACCTGATCACTAACCTTTGAGCGGTTGTTGTCTGATTCCATATTTGTCACCTGTTTACAGGATCGAGTTGCTTTCGACGCGCTCCCCGACATCCCCAAGCACAAAAGTGCGAGCGGAAGCGGCTCGCCGACCCTTGGTAGGGGCCGAGCGCCAAAGAGGGAAGCCGATGGTGAGGAGACTCCGAGGCCTCTGCGCCTGACTGGGGGCCTGACAATCCGGGATTCTCTAGCACCGCACACGACAAAGCCTCCGCCTCCGCCTCCAAGGCCTAAAGCGCAGCCGGGTTCCTCTGCGAGTGGTTCTGCCACTCGGAAAGGACCTGACGATCATGGGGAGCCGAGTGCCGAGAAAGGGAAGAAGCCGGTGGCTGAGGGGTCTTAGGGACCTCCAGGTTCGACTGGGGGCCCGACGATTCGGGGACTCACAGCTCGGCTGACGTCTCCTCCACCAAGGTCCAGCACAAAACCGGGTCCTTCTCCGAGTGGTTCAGCTACTCAGAAGGTGCCCGGAGTGAGGATAAAGAAGTCCGAAAGGTTACTTTTCCTATCGACTCTTGCTCTTGCTCTGTAGGATTGTGTCCTGATATTTTCTTTTGCAGGGTACCGTTGGACGATGTTCCTGCGGATGCACCGACTGGGACGGCTCAGGGAGGCTAACGAGAATGCCACAGACTTGGCGAAGGTGGCCCCGTCGGCTACCGCCGCGCCCGGGGATGTTGAAGCAGTCGTGATTGGGCCGAAACGGTCTCGCCGACTGCTGCCATACCCGAGGTCGCCAAAACGATCCTCGAATCCAAGCCAACTTCGCCTTCACCGAGCATTCTGCCTGAGCCAGCCACAAGGCCAATGGCCCCAGAGCTCGCTGCCAATTCCACCCCTCCAATGGAGGAGATTCTTCGAGAGCCCTCGTGACCGCCCCCTCGCCCCAGGCCTCCGCTGCGAATCGTATTTCGCGGCGAGGAGGGCGAATGGGAGGCCTTTGACGATGAAGACGACGAGAAGATAAGGAGGGAACTCTATGAGCACTCCATCGAGTGCGCGCCCGACTAGCCCGACTTTGTGAACTTGTCGATGGCGACGAAGAGATGAGTGCAACTACCTTGGGCCTTCTTTAGGGGTTCAACCATGTCAAGCCCCCAGACTGCAAATGGCGGATGATTGGGATAGTCTGCAGCTCCTGCGCCGGCACATGAATCTACCGAGCGAAAAACTGACAACTTTCGCATGTGCGGACGATGTCTTCCTCATCCGTTACAGCAGTCGGCCAAAAGAAATCTTGACGATAAGCCTTACCCACTAGGGTACTTGATGCTGCATAATGCCCGCAAATTCCCGAGTGGATTTTTCTGAGAAGACTCTTCCCTTCCAGCTCTGATATGCAGCGCCTTAGGACTCCAAAGGCACTCTTCCGAAAGAGTTCCTCACCGACCACCATATAGCTTTTGCTTCGGCGTGTGATGCGCTCTGCCTGTATGCGATCTTCGGGGAGCTTGTCCTTCAATAGATAATCCAAATAAAGAATTGTCCAATCAGGGTTGATGACCAAAACTTCCGCCTCGGCCGGCTTTTCTTCTGACTTGCTTGATTCCTGCTGTCGGCTTATCGTGGGTTTATGAAGCACTTCGACAAATACGCCAGTCGGAACTGTTGCCCGACTGGAGCCTAATCTTGCGAGCTCGTCTGCTGCTTCATTATCTCAGCGGAGCACATGGATGAGCTCCAACCCATCAAACTTGTCCTCCAGCTTGCGCACTTCCTGGCAATACGCAGCCATATTGTCACCGATGCACGACCAGTCCTTTTGCACTTGGTTGATCACCAGTTGCGAGTCCCCGTGAATCATCAATTGTCGGATACTGAGCGATATGGCGATACGGAGCCCATGGATGAGTGCCTCGTACTCGGCGACGCTGTTTGATGCCGGAAAGTGGATTTGAATAACGTACTTCAGCCGTCCCCCTGTTGGAGAGATGAGCACCACGCCAGCCCCCACACCGCTGAGCATGAGGGATCCATCGAAGTACATTGTCCAATACTCGAGTTCGTCAACTGCTGTGGGATTCTGTAATTCTACCCACTCGGCGGTGAAGTCGGCGAGTACTTGAGATTTGATGGCAGTTCGCGGCTTGAAGGAGATTTCGAAGGCTCCTAGCTCGACTGCCCACTTCGCAATTCTCCCAATGGCTTCCTGATTGTGAAGTATGTCCCCAATCGGGAAAGAAGAAACCACCAAAATCGAATGCTCTTGAAAATAATGCTTAAGCTTGCGAGAGGTAAGCAATACGGCATACAATAGCTTCTGTACTTGAGGGTACCGTACCTTGGATTCACCCAATATCTCGCTGATGAAATAAACTAAGCGTTGAACCTTCTGCAGGTGTCCTGCCTCCTCTTGCTCCACAACAATTACAGCGCTGACTACATGAGTCGTTGCCACTATGTAAAGCAAAAGGGGTTCATCGGGCATCGGTGAAACCAATACCGGAGTTGTCAGGAACGCCTTGAGATCCTCAAAAGCTTGCTGTGCCTCAAGAGTCCATTGGAAGTTACCTTGCTTCTTCAGGAGCTTGAAAAACAACATTCCCCGCGCCCCCAAGCGAGAAATGAATATGTCGAGTGCCACCATGCACCCGGTGAGCTTCTAGACGTCCTTCTGGCAAGTCGGGGGTTTCATCTTCAGGATGGTATTGATCTTCTCCAGGTTTGTCTCAATACCACGACGACACACGATAAATTCGAGTAGCTTTCCCAAAGGGACTCCGAAGACACACTTCTTGGGGTTGAGCTTCATCTTGTAGGCCCTCAAACTCTCAAACGTCTCGGCCAAATTAGATATGAGGTTTTCCTTTATGCGAGTTTTGACAACGATATTGTCCACGTATGCTTCCACGTTGCGTCCGAGTTGAGTGTGAAAACACCGCTGTATTGCGCGTTGATAGGTGGTGTCGGCGTTTTTCAACCTGAATGGCATTGTGACATAGCAGAAAGCCCCGAAAGGGGTGATGAACGAGGTCTTAATGCAGTCTTCCTCTTTCAACCTGATCCGGTGATACCCTGAGTAGGCATCTAGGAAACTCAAGAGCTCACACCTGGCGGTTGAGTCCACCACCTGGTCGATGCGGGGCAACCCGAATGGATCTTTGGACATGCCTTATTGAGATTGGTATAATCAACACATATGCGCCAACTTTTATTCTTTTTGCGAACAAGAACTGGGTTCGCTAACCAATCGGGATGATACACTTCTTTTATGAATCCTGCAGCTAAAAACTTAGTGATTTCTTCCCTGATAGCATCACGGCGATCCTGTGCGAACCGCCGAAGATGCTGCTTGATAGGCTTCACCTTCTCGTCGACGTTGAGAGAGTGCTCGATCACCTCCCTAGGGACACCAGACATATCCGACGGCTTCCAGGCAAAGATGTCCCGGTTTGCCCGAAGGAAAGTGACGAGCGCGTCTTCCTATTTGTGATCAAGCCCTATCCCAATCAGAGCCGTCTGGGCTGAGTTGGACGGGTCAAGTATCACCTTCTTGACTCCCTCGTCCGCGGCATAGCGATCTGCTAGAGCGAACATCTCTTTCACCGTAGTCGGTGGCTTCCGGGACATCTTCTTGATCAAGTCGGCGTCGCTAACTCCCTTCTAGAAAGCCGCTATGACGACTGCTTCCGAGACGTCCCGAATGGTGTTCTTCTGTATGAAGCGCTAGATGAACTTCCGAAGAGACTCATTCTTCTTCTGATGAAGTTGATACAAGTTCCACGGGGTTTTGGGCCTCTCATAGGTGCCCTGGAAGTTGGCAATAAATTGCTCACAAAGATCTCCCTAGGAATCTATAGAGTTCTCTGGAAGTCCTGTGAGCCAGGCCTGAGCCAATGCGGTGTGAGCGTGACTACAAGTAATTCGCCATCACATTATGGTCGCCCCCGGCTGCCTTGACTGCGAGGGCATAAACCTGCAGCTAGGCCTCGGGTCCCTCTCCCCATCGAACTTGACAATGCCCTTAGGATTGAAACCTTCGGGCCATATCACTCGGCGGAGCCGAGCAGTGAAGGCGCGGACCCCATCAATGGGTCCGTCACGACGCCGTGGCGGAGATCGACGCGGCAAAGTTATGGTTCGGCGGTCTTCGTCGTCACGCCGGTCATGATGGTGGTGGTCCCTGCGGTCGTCGCGATTGTCGCGTCGATCGCTGCGGTTGTCCCGACCATCAATGCCGAAACGCTCGTAGTCATCTTCACGGCGACGCCATTCATCGTCTTCTCGTTCACGCCGCCTGGCATTTAGGTCCAGGCGGAGGTCGCAGTTGATACTTTGGCGGGCGTCCTCCCCGCGGCGAGGCTCATGCCGACTGCGCGAGAACCGACTACGGGTGGTCTGGCTGATGGCAGTCTGAGTACGAGCGCGAGAATGCGACATTCCCGCTGGATCCCCTTGGTTGTGTTGTATTGCCACCGCCGTCACCATGGCCTGAACTTGGGCCACGATCAGGGCAACAGGGCTATCAGCCCCGAGCATTGGGCCCAGGGTGTCGAGAAGCGTCTTGGAGGCGACGATGTTTTACTGTGGCGTATGGAAAACAGCTTGGTCCCCTATTTTCGTCTGCAAGATGTCTTCATTGACATTGTGGCCTCGGGTCCGAAGAGCCCGCGAACGCGCTTCTTGTGCCTCACGCCTCAGATGAACTGCCTCTGCGGCTTCTTTGGCATCCTTTTGACGCTGGGACTCAGTCCGCTGGTTTTCGATTACATAGATGCCACGGAAACCTTAGCAACTCCCTGCACTGCTCTCCGACTCACTTTCTGAGCTAGAAGAGTGAAGGGAAGACAGATCAAGCTGATCCTCGAATCCGAGTGGATTGGTGCTGATGACACCTACCACCCGGGACTCATCCTTGATCGGATCTTTACCGTATCTGAATCGAGGAGGAAACCCCCAGCTTACTGCTCATGAGCAGATGGCCGTGGTACTCCTCGACCCGAGCGGTAGTCCAGATGAAGGAACAATGGAATCTCTTCCAGATTGGATCTGGTTCGAGTCCGAAAGAGTGAGCTTGCCGAGATTGTCGGCGACGAAGTCCAAGCTCTCGAAGCGGAAGGCCTGGGCAGGAACGAAGGTGACGGCAACTCCGTTAACGGTGGCCATCGAACTTGATGAGATTGATCTTAGTGCTTTCCCTACCTGGCGCGCTAACTGTCGACGTTTGTTGTCGGCAATAATGAAAACGATGCTAGGCACTGGATCCAAACTTGATGGTAGCACAAGACTCAGGAATTATACAGGTTCAGGCTCTCACAAAGAAGATAATACCCTAGTCCTGTGCTCTGGGATTATGTGTATGTAGCAGAAGGGTGCGGTTACAAGGGAGATCCCTAATTGGTTACAAGGTGGAGATTCTATTTCTATCCTTATCTGCCGAATATGGCAACTGGCAGGATCATAATCATATCCTACCTAATCAAGGTTGGTTACTATCGTCAGAGTTTCCTTGCTGCGCATGTAGGTAACAATCCAGGTGATACTCGTCTTTATGCAGTCGGCTCGGCCCATCGCCTCTTGAGTGGTCCTCATGGCCTGCTATGCAGATACCCGGAGTCCATGTACCCCACAAGTATAATATGTGTTTAGCCAAAAAAAGTTAAAAATATATATATTACTGACTAGTTCTGTGCATTTGGGATTATCATTGCCTGCTGTGCTGTAACTGTTTGCATAGAGCGAAAGTTAAGAATCGTATATTTGTGAAACAGAAAAAGAACTGAACATGGAAATTCTGATGAGTTGTTTTATTATGAGCAATTGCCAACTAGAATGGCATCTACTGTTACTCATTTCATCGACCATGCCGTGGACTAGAAAGCTTAAAATTTCTTTATCTCTTGTAGGAGGCCACTGAAGGGCAAGAAAACCTTGATGATGAAGATTCTGAGATTCCTAATGGCCCTGACACATCTTCCTTCAGAGCATTTCTGATGTCATTTATGTCCACATCAAGCTCCAGCAATGAGTCGATGGAGGTCACACCTGAGCAGAATCTGGATATGGAATACCCAACTTTAACACCTGTTGGGAAGGGAAGCAATGGAAGGAAGGGCTTGCTTAGTAGAGGGAAGCATTCCATTGGAAAAATTATTTACAAAGCAGGTAGACTTGGTGGATTCAGACAAAAATTAAGCCACAGCGTTGATAGTGAAATTGCAAGTCAAACAGAATCAGTTGTTCCTGGTTTTGAGTCTAGGGGATCAAAGGAATATGCTCCAAATAATAAGTTGCCAGCTATGTCTGAACCATCAATGCTTTTGTCAGAAATGATGCGAACTGTTCTTTATACATCTCTTCCTGTTCTTGTTCAAGGAAGGAACTGGATGTTGGTATACAGGTTATCTTTGCAATCCAAATATGTTACTGGTTATTATCATGGAAATATACTTGATTGTCTGATGTGTATGTTCCACAATTGTGCAGTACCTGGAGGCATGGGATATCTCTATCTACTCTGTATAGAAGGAGCATGCTTTGCGCTGGTTACTCACTTTTGGTATGCTACAGACTGTTCTTTTTATATAGTTCTCACTTTTTACCATTACATGAAATTTAAGTAAACTCACTCTGCTTGTACTTATCATCTTTTTATAGTATCAAATTAGAACTGCCCTCATTATGGTGGTGTGAGGTCAACCTTGCAGCATCATTTCACATAATAAGATATTTCCATATTTTAATATTATGTTTTATGCTGTGGACAGTGGACACAAGTAATAGTTAGTTTTATAATTCATTGCCAACATATAGTTTATAATTCATCTACCAACAGATAGTTGAAATTTCCGAGTGTTCTCTAAAAGCTGTTAGTTATTACAAGTTACGTGGCATGTAGATAATTGAAATTTCCAAGTGATATCTCTAAAAGCTATTAATTATTACAGGTTATGTGGCATGTAGCAAGCAAGCTTCTCTATCCTTCTCATTTCAACCTATTAATTTCACATTCCTGAGCTATTTCATTAGACCTTTCAGGATATGTTAGCCACTTTGAATTTTACTATAATACAAGTTACTAGTGATGGTGGTGGATTCCATGCCACTAATAATGTGAAGCTATTGGTGCATATGACATTTCACCATAATGTATCTTTGGTCCAATCACTAAACTTGTTTTGGTTGCATTGCATCCGGCACATTCCAGCATGTTCCATACAAAGCTTGATCATGGTGCTTTTTACAATTTAGCTGACTTTTTTTTTTGAACGGGAAAATTTAGCTTACTTTGATTCTATTATATTATTTGTTATTATTTTCTATCTACAATTTTCTGTCTACACTATTCCATGGAATCAATGAACAGGTTGTTTGGAAGTTCAGAAAATGCAAGTTAACTATCTGTTGGATAGATTGTTCATAAGAGAAGATGACAACCTTATATGAAGTCATGAATGTTCTACATACCAATTCGCTAGTTATAGATAGTATCTCTCTAGTTCCAAATTTTGGGAGTTTTGTGGGATTGTTTGTGAGCAGCATTGGGGTCCGTAACTAAAGTTTCTGCATGGATCAGCAGAAGTTTTGCCATTCATTAAAGCATCCCATTTGTTCGAACAGAAAGAAGGATAAATTGTTAACATTTTTTCCTTCCTTTTGATTATAGGCAAAACAATTTCACTCTTCAGTGCCATTGAATTGCATCCTTAGATGCTGCAAACCTGGGATTTTTTTTAGTTATAGAAATTATTGTTTACATTGTAGGAAGGAACCGTTACTGTTTTTGTTAGGCATAATTCTGCTGTAGATTTTTTTACAATTTAGTTGATGCCCACCTGCTAATTTTTGCTTTGACAGGTCGTTGGGGACAGAAAAGGAGCTGTTTTTGGTGGTTTGGTTGAGGCCCCATTGCAGCCAATCATCAAAAAGAAGTATCAGGTTCCACGGACACACATTCTGACTATGTTTCTTGGATGTGTATTTTACCTTACAGGCTTACACCAACTGTAGCTTACATTTAATCTTGCAGGGGACGAACAACTGCTTTGTATTCACCAATGTAGCTGGCCATTCTGCTATATATCATCCGACAGGTACTTTATTTTTATTACTTTGACTGGATTTGCATAAGAAAATGAAAATCAGAAATACACATTTTTCTCTTGCATTACTTTCCAAATTTCTTTTAATTACTAGACGTAGTATACTCAGGCGACTCCCTGATACTAACCTTTTCACGTGTTCATCCTAAATACAGAAGATCTAGAAGATTAACATCTTTTACAATTGTTATGCATTCTGTTGTAACTGATGGTGCTCTAAAGAAAAGTTGTGGTAGCTGTATTGGCTTATTGTTAGGATCTATCGTATTTCTAGAAGTGAATATCAAGTGCGCTCCTAAATTTTTTGCTTCATTAGGATGACTTTTATGCTTTGAATTGCAGGTGCTAATAACTATTTCATGTTTTGCTCCACCGATTATTTGGCATTGGGAGGTGGTGGTCACTTTGCACTTTATCTCGATGGAGACCTGTAATCGCCCCCCCACCCACCCACCCACACCTTGCACACAGAAATTCCATTTTCATTTTCATGTTAATATGTTAGTATATGCCAACTTCAGCCACATGCATGTGTCTTCCACGCCCTTTTTGCTTGTGGTACCATGTTAACATCTTATATGTACCTCACATATATACACTCGCTGTTCTGTCAATCTTTGCAGTCTGAACGGTTCAAGTTCCACCTCTGAGACGTTTGACAACCCATGCCTATCACGTTCCCGTGACTTTGAAGTCAAAGATGTCGAGGTACATAATCTAATGTTGTGCATATCCTTTAATATTTATCATTTCTCGTGATGAAGCCTGACAGTGATAACATATCCAATTCAGTTATGGGGCTTCGTCAATGCTTCGAAGTATGATGAGATGCTCACGATCTGCCGTACTGAGAAGCCTGGAATTTGGAATTTGTGACTGTTTACAACTTACTGAGCTTTTGACACCTGATGCCGTCCTGTCCTTGGTGGCTTGTACAGTCTTGTAGCATGTATAGGTTTTGCGAGTGAGTGCGGTAAAAGTAAAAACGTTCGTAGACCGTAGGAAAACAAGTTTAGCTTATGAAGCTGAAACAAAAGTACAGCTATGGAACGTGATTCCAGCAACTGCCGTCTGTCATGTTTGTAAATATGTCGACTAAAAATGTCTTGCCTGTTATAAGACGACGACGTCCGCTCTCAGTCAACTATGATGCATCAAAGAACAGTAAGCACTAACAAGGAAAACATATAATGTAAAGAGGCAAAATTTTGTTTAATCTTTATTAGATTAGTTCTTTTGTAAAGGAGGTGTTAAATATATAATAGAAATCAATAAAAGATAGATTTAGATTCGTTCACATAGAGATGAAGAGTCCAACCAAATATGGACTCAAATCCATCTATATCTCAACACACTCCTTTTGGGGGAATACTTCAAAATTCTTGTCTCATAAAAACTCCTCTAATAACCCATTGAAAAAAATAGAGAAAAGAGCACATTGCACTCGCAAACTGTGTTACACAAGTTGTCTTATTTAAAAAAGCAATGTTACGGTGGATAACATGGGTAGTAAATAGTAGTAATAGAAATTAAATCTAACCGTATATTTCTTTGGGGTATTATGGGCTTTTGATCCTTTACTACGTTAATCGTTATCGCTGACCATCATTTTTCACCGCCGTCGCTCTTTGTTGCATTACTTGTTATCGCTGCTCTCCTTTTTCCACCGCTGCCGCTAGTCTGGTCTTGCAGCCTTTGCTTTCCTGTCGTTGCCCTTCTGGATTATGGCAACACCGCGGCTGGCGCCCTCCTGGTTCCTGTTGACGGTGCAACCAGTGCCCTCCCGGATCTTGACGATGACGTTACCTTTGCCAGCTTGATTTGTGGCGACGCCGTGGCCTCGCACTAACACATTGAGCCCTCTATTCTAGGCGGCCCACGAAACAGTTCCGAATTTTACACAAAAGCACCAAAAATACACATACATTCAAACTAAAAATGGCTAATTACAATACTACCACCATATGATTTCTACTACCAATACTATCGGCGAAAATATATCTAAATCCTAACTAATCTAATCCGTTAGATTAAATAGAATGAATGGCTAATATTCAATATTGTGTACTGTAAAAGTGCTTTATTGAAAACCTTCTTGTGAAAAAACTTCAAGAAAACTCACTTAAGAAAAAAAAAGAGTACAACTTATAATCTTTTATATTTAAAGTAGAATCTTCAGGATCATGCTACTGGTCATGATTTAGGGATTTACTCCCCGAACTCTGCATATCTCTAAGTTTCTCATTCCAATGCCATTAACACACTTCAGGATCATGCTACTGGTCATGATCCGCTTAAAAGATTGCCAAGAAACAGCTATACCACCACAGAGAAACACAAAACTAGTTTGAGATTTGACACTGTGGGGATCAGACAGATAGCCAGCATCCATATATCACACATGGTTAAGTTTTGGTTCTTCTAAAAAACAATCTAAGATCTTGAGTACCTTAGAGATATCTGAGTAAAATCTTGATACCAGTCCAATGTCTTCTGGTTAGGGCTGCACTATATCTTGCTAGCAAATTTTCTATGAATGCATTATCGGGTCTTGTGTAATTTGCAAGATAAATAAGTTCTCTAATAGCGCTTAAGTATGAGACTTCAGGTTTTAAGACTTTCTTATTTTTCATCCTTAGTCTAAAAGAGTCTTTATCCACTTCAAGAGATCTTACTACTATAGGATTTTAAAAGGATGAGATTTATCTATATTAAATCTTTCCAATACCTTATTGGTATATGTAGATTGGTGTACAAAAATTTCTTCTAAGAAATGCTCTAGTTATAGGCCTAAGCAATATTTGGTTTTACCCAAATTTTTAATCTCAAACTCCGTCATAAGATACGAACTTCCTTCCTTTATCTCCTCTGTGGTTATGATGATATTCAGACCATCGACATAAACTTAGATAATACATAATCTATTTTGGGATTTCTTTATGAATACACACGAATAGTTAGAGTACCCTTCTTCAGGAGGAAGTCACTAAGTCAATTGTACCACATCCTCTCTGACTGTTTTAATCCGTATAGCGATCTCTGCAGTTTGACTCTATACATGTTGTGATTTCATTTATTAGGATCCAAAATGTTGACTCCTTCGGGACTCTAATATAAATATCTATATCCAGTGACCCATATAAATATGCGGTCACTACATCCATCAACTGCATTGATAAATTTAAGCTAGCTGCCATTGATATTAAGTATCGGAACTTTATTCTATTCATTACAAGAGAGTAAATTCTATCGTAATGTATATCGGGTCTCTGTATTAACCCTTATTCTACAAGCCTCACTTGATATCTCACCACCTAGTTATTTTCATTTCTCTTCCGGATGAAAACCTAGTTTGATTGTACGGGTACCACTTTATGAGGTACCCGGTCGACAGGACCAAATACTTTCCTCTTATTAAGCGAGTGCAATTCTATCTCAATTGCTTCTTTCCATTTGACCCTTACTGAATGCTTCTAGCACCCTACCATGGACTTTGGTTCTGGATCCAGATCAAACAATTTTGAAGCAATATATATATGTTGACAATTGTAGTATTTCACTTACACGCAACTCTCCTGAATTACTTCAGAGAAATCTCTTCATTAATTTCTTCTAGCTCGTTATGATTTCCCACAATGATGGAGTATGGGTGTTTTGACTTCCCAGCATTATATTGTGTGCGCAAGTATTTGCTAGGGTTATTATCTTCAGGATGGATCATTTCAAAGATGTTATCATCTCTAGGATGGCTCACTTTAGAGATTTTCTTAACATCAGGTTGAGCTTCTTTTACTGTCTTAGATAGTGTTCTCACTTGGTCGGTTCTCTATTTCTATAGACGTCTTCGTGGAATTGAGTCTCGTGTATCTAAAGGCCTCTAACCTTCTTATCGTGAGGGGTAAGAGTAGGATCAATATCCTTCTAGAGTATTTTGATCAATATCCTTCTGGGGTATTTTGATCACAAATGAGAACTTATCACTCCCTTATGATCAGTGAAGGCATCGGCAGATTATTAGTTATTTATTGCAGACTTATTATCCTTCTAATTTCAAGAAGGATTCTTTAGTGCGTGAGTCTAAGGACTAAATGCTAGTGACATTCTAATATATTTCCTAGCATTATCTAATATTGTACTTTTCTCCCCCTAATGCCAGAAAATTGTCCTCATACAATGATCGTAATGAACCATGTACAGATCACGTGCAATAGGCTTTAGGTATTTAATAATTGACGGAGATTCATAAATAACATATAGGTATTTAATAATTGACAGAGATTCATAATCTACATAGATCCTGACATTCCAATTTATTTTCTAGTATTGTCTAATGTGGAACTTTTCTCCCCTAATACCAAAAAGTTGTCCTCATACAATTAGCATACTGAGCTGTGTACAAATCCCCGGTAATAGACTCTAGGTATTTAATAACTGACAGAGATTCATAAACTACATATAGGTATTTAATAATTGACAAAGATTCATAATCTACATAGATCCTCAACTTCTAGTAAAGGCCCATGTTATACGCTATGGAGGTGAGCTTGGAATGTATACAACACCGCCAAATTTTTGCAGATGGAAAATACTTGCTTCTTTACCACACACAATTTGCAAAAGGGGAAATTTCATGGTATGCAGTTGGTTTGAGTTGAATTAATACTGCAGTGTACATCACTGTGTGTTCCCAACAACTGGTGGATAACCTAAAATTCTACAAGAATGGTTGAGCAACAAGTTTTATCATTTTAATTAATGACTTTGCAAGGCCATTTTAAGTGTAAGTGTGAGGTAAGGAATGCTCTACATTAATTCTCAAAGCTATACAATAATTATTAAACACCTTTGAGGTAAATTCACTAGCATTATCCATTCAAATAGACTTGATCCTTTCTTTTGGAAAGGAGGCTCAATTTAATGATTTGTGCAATTAATTTAGTAAAAGCATAGTTCCTAATAGATAAGAGATATACATAGGACTATCTAGTAGAAGCATCTATCAGTACCATAAAGTATATGAAGGGTCCCGTCAGGGGTTGAATAGGTCCACAGATGTCACCTTGAATTCTCTCTGGGAATCAGTGATTCTTCCCTGACTTTTAGATGAGAGGGTCTAACTATCAGCTTTCTTTAGCACCAGCAGGATATAAGAAATCTTCAGGTCTAAGAATGTCTATAGTTTTTATGTAGTAGCCAGCAGAATTATTTATTATTCTTCTCATCATATTCAACCCAGAATGACCCAAACGATCATGCCAGATCTTAAATATTTCTAAGTTCTTAAGGATAGTTTTCATTGCAATATAAACTTCAGGTTTTATATATGTATAATATAGCCCGGAGGAGAAGGAAGAAAGTTTTTCAACTACACGTTTATTATACCAATTAAACTTAGTCATGAGTAGTTATTATGTACCATCCATATTTTCTATCTCCATATTGAAACCATTTAGACAGATGTCTTTGAAACTTAAGAGAGTGCACTGGACTCAGGGTATAAAAGGGCATTCTCTATTATTAGACAAGTGCCCATAGGGAGAACTATAATGGCTCATCCAGTGCCAACTATGAGAGCATCACTTTCGATGATGATTATAACATTCCAGTTTTCTTAGCCAAAGTCTGAAAATATTTAGTTTCCCTAAGAATTATATTTGTGGTGCAATTGTCTACAAGATAGATTTCCTCCTCCGCCATTGGATTATACAGATATTCTATATTAAAGATATAAATCCAATCAAACAATTGTTAGGAACAAATTAAAAAATATAGAACAAGCATAACATGATTAAATAAATTTTCTGAAAAACGACACTTTATTGAAATTTAACTGATAATCACTTAATAAGAGCATAGACCAATGTTCATTCAGGAACACAAATACTAAACTGATAAATGAGACTCTTAACGAGACTTAAAAAGGATAATGTGACATTGACTTCCTAAATAAAGTAGTAACAGGAAGACTATTACATGTCTGTATATAAATTATTTGTGTCCTCCTAGGAATTATTGGTATTCTTCTAGAAGTCTTTGAACTCAGTCCCAAGGAGATCATCTTTATCCATGGGGGAGTCCCAACATCTAAGAAGGCCCTTTTTGAATTCTTTCATATGGTTGGGGACTTTGCCATCATTCTTTTCCATTTCTTCCACAACAACAGGTTGAGCGATGAAATGTGCATCAGCCTTATTCCCCTGATTCATCTGGAATCTCTTAGTGAATTTCATGTAAAGTTCCACCAAATACTTTGGGGTGCGACATATGCGTGACCAATGGTTAGTGTATCCACACCTAAAGTATGGTTGTGGAGGATTTGTAGCCTTATTGGCTGGGCCTTAATTTTGGAAGTTACCTGTTCCCTTTCCTTTTACTTTCCACTAGAGTTAGGGGTGCAAACGGAGTAGATACAGATGGATTTCACTCATCCTGTATCCTATTCCAAATTTTTTCTCAGATACAGAGTCAGATACGGATAGTGCTGGATTTGAATATGAATGCGGATTACCTCAGTCACGAATACAGAGCGAATACAGATCGTTTTGAATACAGTTAGTCTCGGTCATGAATAGTTAATCGGATAATGCGTGAAAACAGAAACCATATATATTGCAAACACGAGAGGAAGGAGTTAGGAGAGACAGCTCAGACGGGTGAGTGGGTGACGGGATCATGGATCCAAGCCTTTAAGGGAATACGGCCATACGGGACTGGGTCCTCGCCTGATCGCCTCTGGCTTTGGGAGTCTTGGCCTCACGGGAATATGGCCGTACGGGAGTAACGGAACTATAGGCTTGCACTCTTGTCGTTTTGGCATCTTGGCTCTTGGGCCTCTTGGGGCCAGTTGGCCTCTTGGGCTCTTGGCCAGTTGGGACAATACGGATAGTATACGGATAGCTCCGATTTTATTTCTGGATATATCCAAATTTGATAGATACTTTTATCCTGTATCCATTTCTGTATAAAAAAACTATCTGAATCTGAATCCAATATCTAAAAAAAAACCATAGATATCCAAATTTTTGCTCTGAATTACTATTCGAATTTATTCGGACGGTTGGTCGGTTGGGAACTATCTGCTCCGTTTGCACTCCTAACTAGAGTTTACCTCTTCCCTTCTGATTTTTATCATTCTTCTATTTATCCCCTCTATGTCTTTGGCCTTTTCCGCGGCCTCAGCTATTGCTAGCTTGCTGAGCATTTGCATGTACTTTAAGCACTGCATTACTCCCACTAGGAAGAACTTAATTATTCTTCATCAGGAGTTCATCATACTTTTCTGTTTCTAGTAGAATGCATATAAGCTCATAGTACTTTTGATACTTTGCATTGGGTTGTTAAGTTGATATTGGCATTCATTGCCTAGGTGAGGTAGCTGATGCCATTTAGGACAAGCTCAGCAAATTCTCTCTTGTAATGTCTCACATATCCTATGTGCAAGCAAAATAGAGATTTTACTACTAGAAAATATTATTTTGCATGCTCATAATTGAATCAGTAAAGTTTAGTCTATATCTATTCAGTAGATAATTATCTCAAATTTCTCAGGATTTTCCTATCATTATTCATAATTTTATGCTAATCATTAAGCTATTTTTTTAGAATTACCAATTCAAAGAAAAATAAATTCTAGCATATATGAACGTGGAGTAATGCTAAGAAAAATAAATCTAGAGGTATGTAACCCCCAACATGCTATTTATAATTTTCCTAGTATTTTTTATGATTTTATGCTAATTATTAAGTAATTTTCAAAATTACTGATAAACAAAAAAAGAAATTCCAGCACATATATATATGGAATGATGCTAGGAATAATAAACTCAGAAATATGGAGCTTCCAATGTGTGCTAAGTCTACAAATTATGAAAGTCCATATACCAAGAAAAATCAATTTCTAGGATTTACAATAAATTCTCTAAATTTATTAATTATTTTTGGAATTTTAGGAAACTCCAGGGGATAAATTGTAAGTTTGCCCTTTTGATTTTTCATTCATTTTTCTTAAAAAAACTATACAAGCCGGCCAAAGTCCACAGGACGTCGGCCCATGGTGGTGACGAACTGACGATCCATAAAAAGATGGTGGCTAGGATTTATAAACCTAGCCACAATTGCCTGTGTGGCTATCCCCCGAGTGGGGGCACTCCTTGCAACGGACGGTGGGCGGTGCTCCACGCGGTAGGAGGCATCAATTCGGGCGCCTTAGCAACGACGATCGGGGCTTCAGGTACAATGCGGAGGCACGGGGCTGCGGGCACTACTGTCACGAAGCACTGGCGAGGCATGTGGCCAGGAGCCACAAACACAACGCGGCGTGATGTCGGGAGGTTGTGGCCAGTATTTCAAAAATCGGTAAAAATCGTTTGAAAATCACGTTTTTGTTTTTACCTTATCGCTACGGTTCGAGATCTAAAACAGCTAGGTAAACCGATCTAATTAAAAAAATTCATAAAATTTGAAAAAATTTATGCGTTGAAAGCCATTCAAAAACTATTGAAACTTACCGAAAACCATTTTTAAGGAACATTCAATTGATCGGTTGGTTTTGATGAAAACCGAGCATTTCTCTAAAAAAAACCGAGCGATTTCTCGTAAAAAAAGAACGGTTTTCGATTTTTTTTAAAAAAATTTCCAAATTTTTTATTTCTTAACCCTTCGGTTTCTGACGGTTTCCAAATGATTTTTGCAGTTTTTGAATTTTGAATTTCAAATGTTTTTTTTCAAAAACGGTTTTTGAAACCCTGGTTGTGGCGGCTGCCGACGAGGCAGCAATCAGTCGGCTTCGTTGCTGGCGAGCAACCATAGGGAGCAGGTTTGGATTCTAGCCAACGGCGGAATGGACGGTGCAAGCACGAGCCGGGTGCCAACAATACGCTGGTCGAACAATTAGCCAGGTGAGTTTTTTTTTCATTTATTTGTTTTGTGAACAGAGATCTAAGGACTCTAACATCATATTAGGTTTAAAAA
This sequence comes from Guadua angustifolia, assembly GCA_036346375.1. NCBI lineage: Eukaryota > Viridiplantae > Streptophyta > Magnoliopsida > Poales > Poaceae > Guadua > Guadua angustifolia. The sequence goes on along the minus strand of CM070505.1, from coordinate 27,586,904 downwards.
AGTAATCTGAAATCAGGGTAGAATAATATGCAGGATTAAAATTTGCATAGATGCAATTCACTTACGTAGCTCGAGCTTACGTAGGATTTGTAGTCAATTTAATTATACGTCGTTGGTTGATTTTAATGTAGTGTGGATTGATATAGATAGACGATCACGATCGGCCTTGGTGGAGCTTCGTGTGTGTTGATAACGTGTTATAAAACAATATCGTCCGCTCTCGATCAACCACAATACACCAAAGAATAACAAGCACAAACAAGGAGCATACACGATATGGGGAGGCAAAGATTTGGCATTTCTTTATTAGATTGGTTCCTTTTACAAGAGGGTGCCAAATATGTAGCAGAAGGCAGTAAGAGATAGATTTAGATTCATTCATATAGAGATAGAGTCTAACCAAATATGGACTCAAATACATTAATATCTCAACATTGCCGGCATTTCAGAAATAATTTCGCATTGATCCTATTTGTTTGAGAATAATGTTGCCTCTAAAATAGACAAGCTGTTAGAGGTCATCATGGCACTTGTGGATGTGGAGATAAGGCCGTGCACCACGTGGCAGTAAGTCTTGGCCGGCGATGGCGGTGGGCTGAGGAAGGGAGTGGAGTGGGAGGGAGAGAGCTGGAGAGGGCGTCGTGGTTGGGGAAAGGTACGTAGGGGAGTGGGATTCGTTGAGAGCTGCGGTGAGGGAGGAGACGTGGAAGAGATGACAACTGGCCAGCGAAGCAGTTACGTCGCCTACGTGATGGAGGAGGAGGCGAGAAGAGGAGGTGAGAGGGTAACGGCAAGGAGACAAGAAGTGACAACTTTTGCTTGTTTTTTCTGAACCTAGCTCTCTTCTGAGATGAATTGCAAATCTAGCATGCTCTATCGTGCTCCCGTGCTCTCCTACCGTAGGAGGCAACCTCCCGTGCTCACCAATAGTAGCTGGGCACTCCTGCACTTGCCATCCGCAGAAGCGCGCACTTCTGCACTCATCGATCGATGCCCGCTATGTGTTGTGCCCGTCCGTTCCAATGCTCCTAGGGTGCGGCAGACCGGCTCCCGCGGTAATGGAGCGCAAGAGTACGATGGAGGGGGCTAGATTTGCAATTCATCTGAGGAGGAGGTAAGATTTAAAAAAAAAACAGAGGTAAGAGAGCTAGAAAAGTCATCACTTTAAGAGGCGACCAACGTTATGGCTTAAGGTTTCTCTTCTGGGATGTGGGAATGCCTTGGGTCATATGTTTGCGATGCTGCGATCCCATGGCCTCACAAAACCCTCACTACTATTCGTCTGATTGCGATCCGACGCGCCATGCGAGCAAACTCTGCAAGAGATAGAGACGATCCTTGTCCAGGCCTCATAACCTACGATACCACTTGATAAGGTCATGTATAATTATACATGTTAGCTGTCTGTAATACTGTGCTATATAGAATTTTTGTTGATATAGAGGAAAGAGAAAGTTGCTTTCTACTATTTAACAGATAGTCGTATAGACAATTTTATATTTTTTGTACCATTGTATAGGTAAGCTGTTAATTGTATGAGAGATCATTACAGATAACTATGCAGATGATCTATTTTATGAGTTGTTTTTAATGTTGACTTTAGATTTTACTAAGATGTATTATAGACAACTACCGTTTATACCATTATGTATGCCCTAATAGTGTGGCTCACCGGGACAATTGTCCATCCCTAATTGGCAATCCACCCACTAAGCACGCCCGGCTCGCTTAGTGAGCGCAAAACTTTCCGCTTTTCAAATGAAACGTATACCTTTGAAAAAATATACTCGAACTTGAAGATTTTAAACGAATTTGTGCGTAATGATCTCCTCCTATAACACATGTACTGAAAATTTTAAAACTTTAACCACTAATATCTATAAAATATTTAGATTTATCATATAGAAATAATATTAGTAGATTTCTCACAAAAAGTACTTCAGTATTTTATAATATCATTTTAATAAAAAATATTAAAATATAACTATGAAAATTAAACTTGTGCAATGCATGCATCTGCAGACGCAATCTGTTCCATCCACGTTTTTTTTTAAGAATCATGCGCAGGCGAATACCAAAATCGAAATACATAGATAATGTCCCGTGATGTACACAATACACCATTATCGCAGGAAAAATTACACCAGACACCGCATGGCCCACACCGTACACCCATCCTGAATTCATCACTTATCTAGCTCACGCTATATCATTTTTTTACAAATTTAGCCTTTCACGTATATTTTTGCAAAAAAAAAAAACAACACCCTTCCTCACCGCGAAAAGCTCAGTAGACAATATATATTCCCTGCTGCGCTCGGGAAACACGGAAACTGCCCTCATCTGTAGCAGCATAGGCGAGCATAGGGCTGGCAGTGTGAGGCACGCGTGCGAGCGGGCAACACAGGCACGGGCAGACACGAGCGCGGGAGAACGCGCTCGGAAGGTACTTCTCGGGCGCGAAGCGCATCCTCACATGCTCTTCTACGCTGCCATGGTGTAGTTTTCATATTTTCTGAATACGGTAAGGAACATATGTTGTATGTCGTGTCTTTTATAGTAGGCAGAGAGGCTATTTTTGTAAGCGGATAGGTGGGGAAATTATACTCGAGAAAAACGAAATTAGTAGAAATGGGACTAGATAAGTGACGATCATCTCTCTCTCCCGTCTCAACCCACAACGTGGCGACGATGGTGCCACCAAATCCGGTGGTAGGGAGGCTGGCGAGGGCCAGATTCGGCGGCGGGCCGGGACGGCTGGACTTGTCGTGTGCAGCTCCATTGCTGCTGTCGTGCACATACGGCGCACCTCCCCAACTCCAGCGCCGCTACGGTGAGCGTTCGGATCGTCATCGTTGCCGCAAATCTGGGTCACGTTTGTTGATGGCGGCTCCACCGGAAGTGCACCTCGCCCTCATCCTTGTGCATCTCCACCTCGTCCTCACGATCGAGGTGATCGGATCCGACGCTAGCAGCGACCAGCGAGCTCGGGTCCTGTGCATCTGCACCTCCTCGCCGTCGAGTGCGGCTACAGTGCATCGTCGCCTCATCCTCACCGCCATGGTGCATCTCCACCTCCATCTCTCTGCCCCAAGTGTATAAGTATTTGCCTTTGCGTAAGTTTTTTTTTTGTTGGCATAATTGTGTATCGCTCTTGCACAGTACAGTACAGAGATTGTATGTGCAAATCATTGCAAAATACTTCCCGGTGTATTTTGACTCGGCACGTAGGAAGCTAAAGGCACAAAAAGAAAGATTAAGTTACCCTTCTATCAAGGGTTTTCGAACTATAAGAGAGGCTGGATTGTGTGGTAAGTCATTTATAATACTTAAAAAAGAGAAGGAAATAAATACCTAAAAAAGAGAAAGTGGCATTAAAAATCTATGCATATATTATAATTTTCAACAAGAATACAAACCAAATAGGCTTTATAAAAATCAATGGAGGGATGAGCAAAATAACCAAATAGGCTTTATAAAAATCAACAGAGGGATGTGCAAAATTATGTAGATGTGTTGTCTCTCTTTGCCTGGCGTATTTTCTCTTTATGCAAAGACTAATGAGATATTAAAAATGATTAGATTACCTTAATTACTATACTTAAGTACTACATTTAATATATGTGCGTAGAGAATATAAAGTAAAACTAGGTATTTATTGTTGGATTATTTGGGCCAAGCCTATTTAATTGAGACAATAAATCCTAGAAAATCTCAAAAGCCCACTCATGAGGAGGCATGTGCACTAACAATAGTACCACATTGCTAGCCTAAAGTGGTGAACACTAGTTTATATAGTGGAGTGTGATCTACCATGGTAGAACCATATGGGAGAAAGGGAGGAAGAACACACGTGCGCGCTCGCCTCGCCTCGCCGGGCTCGGGCTCGGGCACGGGCCGGGGCGGAGGGCGCGGGCATGCGGCACCTGCGTGAATGGTCCGCCGAAATCCGGTCAGGGCCTTGCGCAGACGCAGCCTCCTATTGCAGTTTATTCTTTTGTTACTCGAGATCGTCGTGGTTGCAGTATGAGATAAGGACTCCGTAACAGACTCGATCGTGGCACGTCTTCGAGTCGTGTTCGGTTACCGTCAGTTGCGAGGATTCTCCTATATATTGCTGCGCCTCTGTCGAACAAAGAGCAGAAGTTTTTCCCACGCCTAGGGTTTTGCTAGTTCCTTTCGCTGCGCCGCCATCAAGTCTACTCCGTCCCGAACGCCGGCGTGCACCAGTGAACGGGAGAGCAGGTCTCCGAAACCATCCGTCCTCAAGTTCTTGCACCGGGAGAGGACGAATAAGGTTTTTGGGAAGCGCTCGGCGTGACTGCTCGCGATCTGCTTCCTCTCCGTTTGTGATCTGCATCATCTTCTACGTCGTCGCAACAGGGTCCTCGGCTTCTCTCCACGTCTCCGGTTCTATGCAACTAGATCGGTACGTTTCAATGTCTCCGCTATTTCCAATCTTGTTGCTACTGTTGTGTAGTATATTAGAGAGACATATGTGTAGATTGATTACATGCATGACTGCAATATACTTCTGTTTAATGCGTAGGCTTCACAATCAGTTTGTGTTCATGAATTATCTTCTGTTCGATTTATACCTAAAAGTGCTAATTTATTCAGCAATCCAAAAATCTTATTTTAGGCACTTTGGTTTATCGATGGCTGGCTTTGCCGATGCACTGAGGCTGGAAAAATTTACCCGTGTGCATTTTAAGAGATGGCAGGTCAAAGTCACTCTGTGGCTTACAGTTATGAACGTCTACTGGGTTGCGGTTGGCAAACCTGAAGGAACCCTTACTCCTGAAAAGGAAAAAGAGTTCAAGGATGCCAGCACACTCTTTGTAGGAGCCGTTCTTAGCGTTCTTACCGACCGTCTGTGTGATGTGTACATGCAAATAACAGACGCGAAGGAGCTGTGGGATGCACTGAGTTCTAAATTCGGTGCATCAGATCTTGGAGTGAACTTTATGTCATGGAACAGTATCACGACTACAAGATGGTTGATAACCGCTTTGTGGTCGAGCAGGCCCATGAAATACAATGCATTGTGAAGGAACTCGAACTTCTCAAGTGTACCTTACCCGACAAGTTTGTGGCAGGAGGCATTATTGCCAAATTACCTCCTTCATGGAGGAATTTTGCCACTGCTCTGAAACATAAGAGACAAGAAATCTCTGTTGAGAGTTTGATCGCGTCTCTTGATGTTGAGGAGAAAGCTCGGGCTAAGGATGCACCTGCGAAGGGAGTCGAGGGACTGTCACACGCCAATATGGTGCAACAACACGATAAGAATAAAGGGAAAAACAACAAAGCCAAACAAACCACAAACTTCAAAAAGAAGAAGATGAACAAAGATGATATGCCTTGCTATGTGTGCGGTGAGACTGGGCATTGGGCCAAGAAGTGTCCTCACCGCAAAGGTAAAAAGGCTGATCAAGAACAGAACTCAAAGTCTGTCAACACTGGAGATGGAACTTATGGGTATGGTAATATACCTACTGTTCTTTCAGTGAGTCAGTCCACCAACTGGTGGATTGATACTGGTGCTAATGTGCATGTATGTGATGATAGATCATTGTTCTCTTCTTACCAGGTCGTTTGGGATTCCTCCGTCCTAATGGGGAATGGGTCACATGCTTCTGTTCGTGGTGTTGGCATGGTAGATCTGAAGTTTACTTCGGGGAAGATCGTGCAACTAAAGAACGTGCATCATGTCCCTTCAATAAATAAGAACCTGGTCAGCGGTTCCCTTCTCTGTCGAGATGGGTTCAAAGTGGTGTTTGAGTCTAATAAAGTAGTCGTGTCAAAACATGGACTTTTTATTGGCAAAGGCTATGAGTGTGGAGGCTTATTCCGCTTTTCCCTTTCTGATTTCTGCAATAAAGTTGTGAACCATATTTGTGACAATTCTAATGGAGGTGAGGCTAATGTTTGGCACTCACGGTGTCAGCGTACTCTGCGCTGGGGTACCCTCTTCGCCGCACAAAAGCAGTCAACACGGCGGTCAACATGTCAGGTCCACGTGGCGCGGCGCTGCCGCCGCCCGACAGGCGATCCACGTGGCACCGGCGGCAAAGTGGCGAAACGCTACGCTCGCCGTGGCGATCCACGTGGCACCGGCGAGTAGGTGGGAAGGCGACTGCTTTCGCCGCGGGCGGTCCACGTGGCACCCGGCGGCGGTGGGAGAGGACGCCTGCCGCCCGCCAAGCGGTCCACGTGGCACCGGCGGCGGTGGCGAGGACGCTGCTCGCCCGCGCCGCAGGCAAAAAGGTGGTGCGAGGTGGCTTCACCTCAAGGCTCCTTCCTGTCGACTGCTCGAGCAACAGACAGCGGTGTCGACTGTCGGTGCGAGGATTTCTGCTACAAGCCCATTCCTCTGACGCCTCTCACCAACCCGTCAAGAAGGGTCACATCCCGGCGGACCGTGAAGCCATCGTCGGCATTTAATGAGGTGGAGGAACGGACAAAGACAGAAGGCGTATTAAATGTGTAAGGATCAGCATGATGACCCCCCTTTACCTACTCCCGTTAGCCTGGCCTATATAAGGGCCCTCGGGTGCATGGGAAAGGAGGTCGGTCGGTCGAAGGTTGAAGAAAACAAGCAAGAGTATCGCAATAGAGCCGAGGAGAGGAACTTGTAATCCCCAAGCTTTGTACTGTGCCGATTTCCAAACACTCTAAAAACAATCTAGCAGGAAGTAAGGCTATTACCCGAGGCAAAGGGGGCCTGAACCTGGGTAAAAAATCTTCGTGTCATCCATAGTTCATAGACGCCGGAATCCTTCGCGTAGGAGTCCCTAGGGTTTTCGCCCTCTAGGTTTTCGAGGATGTGCCAAGACCGTGATTGCCAAGATATGGACACTACGAAGTTTATAGCTATGTCTTTTGGTTTGACAAATGCACTGCAGATTTCATGAACATGATGAACAAGGTTTTCATGGAATATCCGGACAAGTTCGTTGTTGTGTTCATAGATGATATTCTAGTTTACTCCAAGACGAGAAAAGAGCATGCCAACATTTGAAGCTAGTCCCGAGAAGTTAAGAGAACAAAGAACTTTTTGCTAAGTTTAGTAAGTGTGATTTTTGGAAGAACAAGGTGGAATTCCTTGACATGTAAACCGAAGGAGTCGCAGCTTGATCCAAGTAAGGTAGAAGCAAGAGTTATTGGGAGCCACCCAAAACGGTGACCCAAACAGAGTTTCTTGGAATGGCTTGTTATTACCGCCGATTTATTGAAGGATTCTCAACGATTGCAGGCCTCTACGCAATTGTTGAAAAAGGAGAAGAAGTTTGCATGGACGCCGAATGCGAGCGTAGTTTTCAGAGTTGAAGAAACGCCTCAACAAGCACCAAAGTTAGTTCTACCGATTTGCCGAGCTTTGATATATATTGTGATGCATCGCGCCAAGGACTTGGCTATGGACACGCAAAACCAGAAGGTCGCTGCATATGCATCTAGGCGCTTGAGGCCGCATGAAGAGAACTATCCGACGATGATTTGGAATTAGCAAATTGGTACACGCCGAAGTTATGGCGACACTATTTAATTGGGAACAGATGAGGTGTACACCCACCATAAGAGTCTTAAATATATATTTACACAATGGACCCTAACATGAGACAGAGGAGATGGTTGAGTTAATTAATGATTACAACTGGGAATTCATTATCATAAAAGCCAATGTAGTGGCAGATGCTTTAAGTCGAAAGAGCCACACAAAGGAACATGTTGATGGGAGAAAACCCGCCGAGTTATGCAAGGAATTTCGTGGTTGAAGCCGAAGTTGTGCCTAAGGATTCTTAGCCATTTAGAGGTGAAGCCTCACCGAAGATCAGATTCGTGAAGGATGTATGACGATGTCAAGATTCAGAGAATTAAGTCCAAAATGGAGGAAGGCAAGGCGAAGGATTTCAAGTCGATGAACGAGGTACATTGTGGATCAAGAATCGATTTGTGTACCAAGACAGAAGGAGTCAAGGAAATTGATTTTGGAGGAGGCCCATGATTCCAAGTACTCAATTCATCCTGAAGCGCTAAGATGTACCAAGACCAAGGAAAGATTTTGGTACAAGCATGAAGCGTGGTTGCAGAGCATGTCGCGCTATCATATATGTCAAAGAGTCAAAGCAATGCATCGAGGCAGCAGGGTTGCTACAACCACTTAAGATACCCGAGTGGAAATGGGAAGAAATCGAATGGATCATTACCGTTTACCAGGACCCGCAGGTAGTATGATTCTATATGGGTTATAGTGGACCGCTTGACAAAGGTTGCTCACTTCATACCAAAGAAAGACTACATACTCTGGGACCGCTTAGAGCCACCATAAGACGCCCTTCCGAATCTAAACCCGGTTCAGATCCTCCGGTCCTGCTGTGGAATACGCCAGGGCGCGCAGTAGGGTTTTCCGGCTAACTCTAGGAGTTAAGAGGTTCCACACCAAAGGGAAGTTAGCACCAAGATATGTTGGTCCATTCAAGATCCTAAGTCGAGAGGTGAAGTGGCGATCACCGGAGTTACCGCAGTCCTTAGCAGTGTGCATGATGTGTTCCATGTGTCACAACTAAAGAAGTGCCTCCGAAAGTGCCGAAGAGCAGATGCAGTTAGAGGCGGCCGAGTCAGCAGGAATTTGACTTATAGAGAGTACCCGTGAAGATCTTGGACACAATGGATCGAGAAATAAATCAACCCGCTTCGCAGAGTTCAAAGGAGTAACCATTCCGAGAGTGAAGCAACTGGGAGCGTGAAGAAGACCTCAAGAAGGAATTTCAACCTATTCCTTGTCATTTCAATCTCTGGTCGAGATTCCGCTAAGGGGGAGGTTTGTAACACCTCAATTTTTGCTTTTATTGCATTTAAATGGTATTTTGAATTTTTGGGAATTTCTCGAATTTATTTGGATTTATTTGGATTTATTTGCCTGACCAAGTTCGCGATGAAGCTACCATCAAAGATGGCGGATCTCGCCGCTAGTGGTTGGTTTTTTCGGCTAACTCCCATGACTGGGCTTCGCGATTTAGAAGCAGCCGAGCATCAAAGATGGCGGATCTCGGCCCGGGACCGAAGCCATGTCGACGCCATGATGACGCCATGTCGACGCCATCACGAGCCGCAGCATGACGCCAAGAAAGCCACGTGTCACTCTCTCGGCGCCGACACGCGTCACAGATGATTAATAATTGATTTTCCAAAAAGAAAATATTTATTTAATTCGGTATATTGATTTTAAATATATTTTGAAACTTCAAATGCTTATAACTTTATGCTTTTAACTCCGATTTGAGTGATTCCAATTTCTATAAATTTGTAAAATTGTGATCTTTCTATTGTTGTTTACGCATACGCCAGAGACGTTGAAGCCGGTTGTTTCGAGGAGAGGTTCTCACCTGTGAGCAAGCTCAGGAGCCGTAATCAAGATTTTTGAAGGCAAGTTGTGTTTGATCATGTTGAACCTATTAGAGCAAATTATTTTGATTTAAACTATTGCATGCTAATTTGATAGAAATGACTTTGAATAAGTTTTGGGATTAGTTAAATGCCTAGTTGTCAGATGCCACCGCCAGACATCGCGGGCGAAGCGACGACTAAGGCGCCCGCCATCGCACCTGCCGGAACCGCTTTGCCTCGCTCTCGATAGCGCCGCCGCTTCCTCGAAGCGGAGCAGTTCGCAGGCTGCGCAGCCGCCATGGAGACGCCACACCGCCGTAACTTGCACGCCGCTGCGTTTTCTCGACCACCCTCCGGAGTTCGCAGAGATTCCCCGCCACCCGTGGTCGTGAAGCATTGCCGGCCTCGTGGATGCGCCCAACTCCGGTAGGGCTCCCCGCCCAAAATTAATCGTACCTTGATGCCTAAGGCGCCGCCGGGCGCTCAGCCTCCAGCCGCCCCGACGACAAAGGCCCCGGCCAGGGGGGCCAGGGTCCAAGAAGGGCGCGAATCTCGTCCCGGCTCATCAAGAACCTGGGGACCTCCGCCTCACCTTGATGAGAGCGCCAGCACGGTGATGACCTCCGTGGTCGCCGCCGCGCCACCCGACCAAGAGCGCCGCCATGGTAAGGGGTGGCAATGACGATGAGAGTCCCCTCATGGCTCTCATCCTCGACCGGAGGAGGTCCGCCTCCGTTCTACTTGCTGAAGCCGGCCTCAAGGCCCCATGCACGGCCTCCGGACCGGCTTCGATGAGCGACTCTCGGCTCCCTCTACGGCGCGGGTGCTGTGTTTTCCCGCGGCCAGGGCATTGCGCAGGGCTCTGGCCGGACAGTTTCGCCTTACGGCCATAGAAAAATATGACGGCACCACTCAACCCGAGGAGTTCCTCCAAATCTACACGACGATGGTGCGGGCAATGGCGGATCTCGAAAAAGTCATGGCCAACTACCTCCCGACGGCCTTGACGGGTTCTCGCCCGCTTGGTCAGTAAATCTCCCGAGGGTCGGTGCACTCTGGGAAAGTTGTGCGACATCTTTGTCGCTAATTTTCGTGGCTCTTCACAGCTCTCTTGTGGAGGATGACCTCCACGCCTGGAGCAAGAGAAGGGGAGTCGCCACGACTTCATCCGGCGGTTTGCCATCGCCGCAATACCATCCCCACATCTCCGAGCAATCACCGCCATCACCTTCAGGAGGGGCGACGCGACAAGAAGATGAAGGAGAAGATGGCCACCGTGATTCCATCAGCTCCACCTCCGAATCTTTTTTCCTCGCACATAAGTGCGCGGGTCGCGGAGGCGAGGGCCAGGCCACGCCCCAAGGGTGGCTAAGGCAAGGACGAGGCCGCCTCGGGGTTCCGCCACGAAGCAAGAAGGCGCTGAAGCGCGAGGCGGGGAGGCCAGCAGTCCGCCGCCGAAAGCGCGACGACGAAGAAGACCCCCGCTTCGAAGCGCAACCGCCGCGATCGACGTGATGATCGCCGCGAAGGGCGCGACGACCGCCGGACTAGCCAGAACGACGCCGTGATCGGCGTGGAGACCGCCGCGGTCGCGGGGAACGACCGCCGCGATCAAAAGGAGGGCGAGCCCCATCGCCCAATACATAAAACCAATACCCATGACCTAGACAACTGCCGGTCGTGGGATGATGGTGGAGAAGCGCTCAAGGAACGCCGCCCGATGATGATCAAGACGAAGATCCTCCGCATGGCCTTCCAAAGAGCCGATCATGCGGTGGCCTACATCCATGGTGGTTCGCCCACCTCCACTCCAATGCCGCCACAAACGGCCAAGAGGGAAGTCGCGCCACCGCATCAAGCTCGGGCGGCTCTCGATGTCAAGTGGTCCGAGCAAACGCCACCTTCGGGCCAGCCGACCATCCCGAGGGCGCCAACGGCTCGACATCTCCCGCTGTAGTGTCGCCCATCGCCGAACGTGGCGGCTAAGCCGCGGCGGTGGTGGATGGAGGAGTTCTATCAACCTCCGTCCTCCTCAAGATTCTTGGCGCCCAGATCCCGCGATTGATCCGTGCCCGCTTCTTCGGGTAGCCCAGAGGTCGGCTTGATGCCCCGGGCTGTGCACGCCTCCCGCCACCTTCGGGAGAGAGACAACTATCGACCGAGATGGTGGATTTTGAGGTCGCCGACTTGACCTCCCCTACAATGCCCCGCCGGCCGACCGGGCTGGCCCGGGCCATGGCGCCACCCACTATGCGTACATGGAGGTGAAGATGCCAGGCCTCGCTGGCCCCATTGCGATCGTGGTGGATAAGGCCGAGGCCTTGCGCTGCTTCAAGGTTGCGCAGACTGCCGGGCACACTGCTGGGCGCTGGACGCCACTTCTCGGGAGCCCTCAGCCGGACCCACGCCTCACCTGCTCACGGTGAGGTCAAGGTGGTCGCCTGAGTGGGGCGAGCCCGAAGATCGCCAAGATGGCGCCAACTCGGCGCCAAATAGGAAGACGCGCTGCCACCTTCCTCCAGCCCAACTCCGACGTGTTCGCCTGGCAACCGTCTGACATGATCTGGGTCCCTAGGGAGGTGATCGAGCACCGACAGTAACGCCTCGAGGCGCTGGCCCGTCCCAGCAAGGTCCGGAGGCAGCGCCCGAGCGCCAAGAAGCCATTCGGGAGGAGGTAGAGAAGTCATGAGCGCTGGATCATCAGTGGAAGTCTCATCTCGAGTGGCTTGCCAACCCCGTTGTCGCGATACTATACGCTTAGGGTACCTCTCCACCGCGATAAAGTACAATCCACGCGGTGGCTCGCAATCGGGCGGCGATCACGCCCGCGCAGCGCGTCGGCCCACGTGGCGCCGGCGAGCAGTGGGCGAAGCACGCTTTACCGCCGGCCCGGCCACGCGGGCGGCTCGGCAACGGGCGGCGGTCACGGCTCACGCCACCAAAGCGTCGTCCACGTGGCGCCTGGCGCAGAAAGTGGGCGAAGCACGCCGCCGCCGGGCGCCAGCCCACGGCGTGGCAAAGGGTGGCGCAGCGCTGGGCGAGGACGCCCCTACCGCCCGCCGCAAGACAAAAGGTGGAGCGCGGTGGCCTACCGTTAGAAGGCTCCTTCCACTACTGCATCGTCGAGCAAGCAGGCGCCATAGCAGCTTATCACTGCAAGGGTTTCGCGACAAGCCCATTCTCTAACGCCTCTCACCTACCGTCAGAAGGGGTCCCATCCGCGGACCGCAAAGGCACGCCAGTAAGCATTTAATGAGGCCGAGGAACGAGACAAAGACATGAAGGAGTAATAAATGTATATGATCAAGATGATGACCTCCCTTTTACCTACTCCCTGCTAGCCTCGCCTATATAAGGGCCCCGAGGTGCGTGGGGAAAAGGGTCTGGTCAAGGTTGAAGAGAACAAGCAAGAGTATCACAAGAGAGCCTAGGGAAGAACTTGTAACCCCAAGCTTTGTAGTGTGCCGATTTCCAAACACTCTATAATCAATCTAGCAGAAGTAAGGCTATTACCCAAGAACAAGGGGCTCGAACTCGGGTAAAAAATCTCTTGTTCATCCGTAGTTCATGGACGCCTAATCCTTCGCAGAGTCCCTAGGGCTGCCTCAGGTTTAGCCACCGCCAAGACGCCTCCCCGAACAAAACCCGGCTCAAGATTCCGGCCTTCTGTGGAATACGCCGACAGGGCGCACTGTAGGGGGCTAGTGGTTGGTTTTTCCGCTAACTCCCCATGACTTGGCGCGTCATGATGAAGCAAGCTTGTGCATCAAAAGATGGCGGATCTCGCCGCTAGGACATTGAGGGGCGAAGCGACGACTCAAGGCGCCTCGCCGCTGCGGCCGAGGAACACGCTTAGCCTCGCCGCAGAGGGCGCCCGCCTCCTCGAAGCAAGTGGAGCGCCTGCGTCGCAGTCGGCCAGGAGACGGCCACCGCCTGTAACTTGCACGCCGCTGTTTTCTCGACTACCTCCCGGAGTTCGCAGGATTCCCCGCCACCCGTGGCTGGCGGCATCGCCGCCTCGTGGATGCGCCCAACTCCGTAGGGCTCGCCAATCAGTACTAATCGTATCTTGACGCTTAAGGCGCCGCAGGCGCCTCAGCCTCCGGCCGCTTCGATGACAAAGGCCCGGCCAGTGGGGGCTGTGGTCCGAGAAGGACGCACAAGAACTCCGGGTCCCGGCTCATCGAGGAACCGTGGGGACCTCCGCTCACCTTGATGAGAGCCGCCGAACGCGGTGATGACTCTCGTGGAGTCGCTGCGCGCCACCCGACCAAGACGCCGCCATGGTAAGTGTGGCGGCCGACAATGAGAGTCCCCTCATGGTTTTCACCGGGACCGGAGGAGGTCCACCTCCGCTTCATTGGCGAGCCGACCTCGGCGGCCCTACGCGCGCGCCTCCGACCGGGCTTCGATGAGCGGCTCGGCTCTCTACGGCGTGGTGCTGGTGCAAGTTTCTCTCGGCGGCTGGCCACAGGGCTCGGCCGGACAGTTTTCGCCCGGCGGGCTATAGAAAAATATGACGCACCACTCAACCCGTGAGGAGTTCCTCCAAATCTACACGACGATGGTGCGGCAACATGGCGGATCCGAAAAGGTCATGGCCAACTACCTCCCGACGGCCTTGACGGTTCTCGCCCTCCTAGTCATAAATCTCCCGAGGGCCTGCACTCGTGGGGAAAGTTGTGCGACATCTTCGCCGCTAATTTTCGTGGCTCTTTCAAGAGCCTGTAGAGGATGACCTCCACGCTCGAACAAGAGAAGGGGAGTCGCCGCGACTTCATCCGGCGGCTCACACGCCGCAATACCATCCCCATATCTCCGAGCAATCGCCGTTATCGCTTCAGAGGGGCGACGCGATCCGAAGATGAAGGAGAAGATGGCCACCGCATTCATCGCCCACTCCGAAGCTTTTTTCTCGCACATAAGTGCTGGCCGCGGAGGCGAAGGGCCGCCCCAAGGGTGGCTAAGGCTAAGGACGAGGCCGGACCTCGGCGGTTCCCGCTGCAGTGCAAGAAGGCGACGCGCGAGGCGGGGAGGCCAGTAGTCTCGCCGCCGAAAGCGACGACGAAGAAGACCCCGGCCTGGGAGCGCAGGCCGCGATCGGCGTGATGATCGCCATGAAGCGGCGCGACGACTGCCGTGACCGGGCGAAACGACGGCGTGAGGATGGCCGCCAGCGTCGGGGAACGACCGCCGCTGATCAAAAGGAGGGCAAGCCCCATCGCCCAATACATAAAACCAATACCTATGACCTAGACAACCGTCGGGTCGTGGGATGATGGTGGAGAAGCGCTTAAGGAGCGCCACCGATGATGATCAAGATGAAGATCCCGCCTACCGCTTTTCGCCAGCGGATCACACTGTATGCATATCCATGGTGGTTCATCCACCATTTCTCCAACGCCGCCATAAGTTGCATCGAAAAAGGAGGTATGCGCCACTGCTGAGCTCGTGGACGGGTCGACATCAAATGGTCGAGCAAATGATCACCTTCACGGGCCGACCACCCCGAGGGCACCCTCACCTTAGGGCATCTCCTCGATCGTGGTAGCACCCACGGTCCCTAATGTATGGTCAAGGTGCCGATGGACTGAGGCGCCTCACCATCAACCTCTCGCCTGCTGGCATTCGGCGCCGCAGATCCCGCGACAAGATCTCGCGCCCCGACCCTCGCCGTCTTCGGTAGCCCCAGACACGGCTTGTTCCCCTTTGTCAAGTTTGCCTCCCCATCACTTTCGGGAGAAGGATAACTACCGCACCAAGATGGTGGATTTCGAGGTCGCCAATTTCGACCTCCCATATAACGCCTCGGCCGCCGACCGCTGGTCAAGTTCATGGCGCTACTCCACTATGCTTACATGGTGGTGAAGATGCCGGGCCCAGCCGCCCCATTGTCATCAAAGTGGATAGGTTGAGGTCTCATACGCCACAAGCAAAGCTTGGGATCTCGGCTTGCTGGCTGCCAGGCTGGCCGGCCGACGCCACTTGTTCGGGAGCTCAGCCCGACCAGAGCCGCTTCACGGTGAGGTAAAGGTGGTCGCCTGAGCGGGGCAAACCCCGTGAAGATCAAGCCAAGATTGGCGCCAACCTCAGCGCCAATAGAAGACGCGCTGGTTACCTTCCTCCACCAAACGCAGACGTGTTCGCCGGCAACCGTCCGACATGACCGGGTCCCTAGGGAGGTGATCGAGCACCGATTGGTAACGCCCCGAGGCGCGGCCCGGCCCCAGAAGGTCCGGAGGCAGCGCCCGAGCGCCAAGAAGCCATTCGGGAGGAGGTAGAAAAGCCATGAGCGCGATCGCCAGGAAGTCTCTCATCCAGTGGCTTGCCAACCCTGCGTTTCGCCAAGAAGTCCAATCTGGAGGTGGCGATGTGTGTCGACTTCACCGACCTCAACAAGGCCTCGCTCAAGGATCCATATCCCCGCCATGTCGATCTCATTGTTGACTCCACTACCGGATGCGAATCGCCAGGTTTCCCGGACGCTGCACTGGGTACCACTAGATTAGCATGGCACTTGAAGATGAAGAGAAGATCGCATTGTAACCCCTATGGGAGCTCATCGTTATGTAAGGATGGCTTTTGGTTTAAAGAATGCCGGTTCCACTTACCAACGTACATGCACATTTCTTTCCCCTCAGATAGGGCGTAAATCTAGAAGTATACATTGATGATTTAGTCCCGAAGTTAAGAGGAGTGAAGAATCGATCCAAGACCGGAAGAGACCTTTGCTAACCTCCTAAGAATTGCTCAAGCTCAATCCAGAGAAATGCGGTTCGTGTGCCCTCCGCAAGTTGGTCGGGTTTCGGTGTCCAAATGGGGCATCGAGGCCAATCCTCGACAAGATAGCGCCATCGAGCACATGAAGCCGCCAAGGCGACTCAAGCAAGTTCGGTTCGGCCGGTCGCTCGCCTCCCCGGGCGATTCATTGCCCGCTTGGGAGAACGGGTCGCCTCTATTCAAGTTGTTAAAGAAGACTAACCATTTTGAATGGACGGAGGAAGCTCGAAGGCATTTGAAGACTAAGCAAGATTTTCCTCTCCCCTTGCCGGTTTCACACGGTGAGCCTTTGCTTCAGATATCGCCGCCACCCCCGAGGTGGTAAGCGCAGTTGGTTGGTTTGAGAGGGAAGGCGCCCGTAAACCGGTTTACTACATCAAGAAGGTGTTACATGAAGCGTAAACCTCAGATCCTCAAGCTCAAGATGTCAGATGCGGTCCTAGTCGCGCCCGTAAAGTCAGCGCACTATTTTCGTGGGCGAAATCACCATCGCCACGGCCTACCCTTGCGGAAATCCTCCACAATCGCGGAAGCCGGGGCCGCATTGCTAAATGGTCGGTGGAGCCGGGGAATTCAACATCAAATTTGTGCCCCGCACCGCTATCAAGAGTCAAAAGTTGGCGGAGTTCGCCGCCGAAAGTGGACTCCCCGCCACCTCGGCCGAAGAAGCACCCGTGCCTTCCCCGACGCTATTCTTGATGGATCCTTCAGCCGAAGGCGCGGCCGGGTTGTCCCGTCTCCCCGACCGGTGACACCTCCAAGACGTGGTCGCCTCGACCAAGGCCACCAACAACGCGGTCGAGTATGAAGGTCTGGCCGCAGGTCAGCGACGCTTCGGCTTTGGGCATCGTGTCTCCAAGTCAAGGAGACTTCGCCGTCATTAATCAAGCGCGAAGGAGTTCCAGTTGTTCACCCCACCATGGCGCGCATTCGCGGAGGTCCAAGAATGGAGCGCCATTTTGAAGGTCTGGGTATATTCATGTCCTCACGGACAACCACCTTTGCGGACGGGTTGTCCCACTATGCCCTCAAGGGCTTCGGTTCCGGCCGGTCTTCGAAGAAAGACTATCGCGACTGGCCCATCGCATTTCACGGTTCAGTGGAGGATGATGGTGTCTGCTGCCGCGCCCCCGGCCCAAGTGGGGACGACGCAAGGTCAAGCCGCGGTCTCCGCCAGTGGGGAAGGCGGTGCCACCGCCACGCCCCTCCATTCAGTGAGGAAGGCAACAGGTTCGGTTCCCAAATTTCTGTGTCCGTGAGGGAAGATTTCACGTCGCCGAGGCAAGACCAGGGAAAAGCGCTGCCCATGGAGTACCCAGCGAAAGCACCGAGTGGTCGCCACCCTTGGGCAGAAGATCGATGGATGGACCCTATCCCGCCTTCAAGGTGACCGAAAGGATCCCGACGATGATGCCTCACCGAGAAGATTGCACGAAGGCCAAGTGCTATACCGTAGGTGGGGACCTATATCGCCAGAAAGGTAAACGGAGTTCCACCGGGCGCATCACTCGGGAAGAGGGAGCAACGCTTCTCTCGATATCCATGGAGGCGCAAAGGAGCCATATGTCCGGTCGAACTTAGCCTCGGCAAGGCTTTCGCCAAGGATTTTATTGGCCTACCGCCTCCGTGATGCTTGCGAAGCCGGTGAGGACGCGGCTTGTCTTTTTCGCCAGTAAACCCACCGACCAAATTTAAGCTCGCAAACCATCCCACTCTCCGCCGTCATGGTCCGGGCCGATATCCCGGGTCCGCTCCTCAAGGGCCGTGGGGCTTCACCCACCTTTTGTCGCCATCGGCAAGTTCACCAAGTGGGTCGGCCGAGGCAAGGCGGCCATCACGCCGCCGCCGCCGTTAGTTCATGCGCTGGATTTTCACCCGCTTTGAGTCGCCAATCGATCATCACCGGCTAACGGCACCCGCCTCACCAAATACGCTTTTTCTCGAATTTCGGAAGAAATGGGCACCAAGGTATGTTTCGCTTCGTGGCCCATCCCATGAGCAATGGTCAAGCCGGAACGCCAATGCGCCGGCATCAAGGGCCTCAAGACAAGGGCGCTTTGATCGACCCACAAGCGGGTGCAAGATGGACGGAAGATCCCCGGCCGCGTGGTCGCCCGCACCACGCCCACCGTAAGCGATCGGCGAGACACCCTTTTTGGTGTATGGCGCCAAGTCAGTTTTCCTCCGAAAGCCGCCGCCGCTCTCCACGCCGCTCTCGCTTTCAATGAAGAAGACCAAGAAGATCTCCCATGAGAAGAGGTTAACCTCCCGGAGGAGGTGCGGATCGGGCCGCCTTTGCGCGCCGCCTTGTTATCGCAGAAAGCTCAGCGATACCACGCCACCCGGTCTCGAGAGAACACCGCAAGGTGACCTGGTCTTGCGCAGACCAGACGCATGCCGGGTTACATAAGCTGCCTCCCGATGGGAGGGCCCTTCAAGGTGGTCTCAAGATCTCGCCCGGGCGGTCCGGCTTAGCCATCGAGGACGGCGAGGAGCTAGCGAACTCCTACAACATTGAGCTCATCGCGAAAGTTCTATCCTTAAGGGAATTAGTACCAAAGAATTGTTCCCAACACCGAGGTACGCCCTCTTCCTACTGGTTGCCGGGTCGTCAAGCGATCAAGGTCATGCTGCCCAGAAAGCTTTTTGCTTCACCTTTATCGCTTCCTCTTTGTTGTGCTTTGAGTGGCAATTATGCGCATGTATGTCGCCGGTTCGCGGCGCTTGCTAATTCCTTCGGAAATCCATGGCGATCCTGCTGCTCAGGTACACTTAGCCCGGGCGATCGGGCGGGCCGGTTGCGTCGACGCTGCTCGCATTAACTCGGGTTGGCTCAAGCACCGGCACCGCCGTCATCTGGCAAAGCACCGCTTACCGATGTCGCCCGTAAAACTCGGGCTGTTGGCACACGGGCGCCGCTGGCTCGATTTCGGGCAACACAAGGACTTAGAATCCAAGCAAGGCGAGCCAGACACTTCATGCCGACTTAGAATGTTTTTGGGCTTATTTCATGTGATGCCCTTCCAAATGTTTACTCACCTTCCGGTAGTCATCTCCGACGACGCTAGGTGAGCATAAAAGTGTCGGGCTTACTTTCACGAAAAGCCCTCAGATCTTCGCTGGTCGCCTGCGGGCTTGGGGGGTCGCTCGCCTCGGGTGCCCTGTGCTGCCTCGCCTCACGGCCCAGCTCTTCGCCTCGGCCAGGGCTATCGGTCGCCTCGCGCCGAAGGTCGGGTCGCCTGGATGGCTTGGGGTCGCCGCCTAGCCGAAATCAGCCGCCGGCCACGCCTAGGTTCCTTATCCTCGCATATAAAACAAGATAAGCCTATACCGTATTTTTGGCCATTTCACGATCATATCCTAAGATGGGTCGAAGCACGCGTGATTGTCGCAAGTGTTGAAACCAACGGCTCCGCAGATGATAAAAGAAGATGTGCTAAAGTGTTGACGCCCAATGAGGCCAAGTCATCTGAGTGTCAAGTAGGCACGCTTCCCCGCACGGCTCAGACGTTTCTAAGTTGGTTTCGCCGCTAATCACTGGTCGCCTCCGCTGAGTGTTGTTGGCCTAAGAGCACTCCAAAACTTATTGTCTCGCCACGCTACGCTGCGGTACATTTTGCGATCATCGGGTCTAGGTTCGGAAGGCGCTCAAACTTGCGATAATCTCATGAAACTTGACGCTGGGCCTTGCCATTCCTCGCTCGTTTCTACTTAAGGCCATTTCGCCGCTGCTTTGTGTGGTCCGCAGAATCTATGCTTACGATCGCGACGGCACATGAAATCATTTGGCAGACTTAGAAACGCTACCCTAATTTAGGCGTTTTTAAAAGCGCTTTTGTCTAAGTTTAATGACGGCCATCTAACAGCAAATGTAACGAATTCAATCATGCAAAATATAAACGCATGAATAACGATTAAACATCTAACATTCATCCAAAAGTTGTCCAAGGTTTTTCCGACGCAGTTCATCGATGAAGCAACAAAAAAAGAAATGTAAGAAAGCCGCTTACCACTCCTCGCTCCCCGCCAAGTCAAGTTCATCGCCTACGCCACCTTCGACGGCCGAGGAGTGGAGACATCTATGGCCTACCGCTCCACCTACAAGATCTCAGCCACGCAGCCTGGCAGCCTGCACAGACTCCGCTGGGCCCGCCGAGCCGCCGCCCGCAGATCTCTTCGATGCAAGCCGCCACCACCGCTTACGGGATCATGGCGGCGCTACGGCCGGGCGCGAAGAAAGTTAATGTAGGTCGCGCCATGATCGCGACCAAGGCCCTTCCGTATGGCGAGCGAAGCGCTAAGCGCTAGGAGTCTCTCGAGCGCCCGCGCTTGGTTGGTCGTGATGAGCAAATTGAAGCGCCGAGTCCTCCAGGTACGCGTCAGCTTTAGACTCTAAGGGTTCCAGCACCTCTTGCGCGCTGAACGCTTTTCTTCAAAGATGATCGCGAGGTTGCGCCAGCCCGGCGATCAAGTTCCGAGGTCTTCGCCGCCGCCTCTCCGCCAGCGGCTTCCGCCTTGCCTGGCCTGCCGTGATTGCGGTCGTGTTGGTTCTCTCGCGCTACACCGCCGCCGCCTCTCTCGCTCCGCCATTTCGGCCATCGAGGCGAAGTCAAGGTTGTCTGGGCGCCTATGCCCCGAGGCGGCGCAGAAGAATGGTGCCCAGTGCCGCATGTCGCTTACTCCGAGTGAAGAGTTCACGGCCGGCTGGGCAAGGCAAGTGGGCGCGGCGAGGGGCGAGACCTCCGGCATCGGCCTGTGCCGGAGAGCCTCCGCCGGCGGCGGCGGGCGGGCGGAGGCGCCTGGCAGAGGCCTCCGCGCCCCTGGGCGCCGGGGTGTTGGCACCCTTGGTGCGTTTCCGAGGCCGCCTTGGTGGCGCCTGTTTGCCAGGCCGGGAGCGTGAGGCCACCCCTGCTGAGCGCGGCCCTGGCTCCGTGGGTTAAGGTTGTTTCACCCGCAGCTGCCGACGCCGGAGGAGAAGGTACGACTGGGCGAGGGCTTGAGCCGGTGTGGCGGAAGGGCGGGCGCCGAGGTGAAGTCGCCATGGGCGCCCTGCCGTCTCTGCCCTTGAGGGGTACCGCCACGGCCGGGCCGGGCAAGTGGCGGTGCTTTTGTCCGCGGGCCCGCCCTCTTAGGGTCCGGAGCCTGTGGTGGCGGGCGAATGGTCCGCTGTCCCATTTCACCGACGCGGGCGCGTGCACGCCCCTCGATCACAGGCCATGTCATGGGGGATCACCACGGCCCTGCGGAGTCCATCCGGCGAGCAAACCGACGACCCGCAGGCCGCTCAGGTTTAGGTCGGCGAAAGTAACGGGCGTCTGACGGAAAGGCGGCTTGGTTGAACCGCAAGAAGATCGCTGCAAGCCACCGGCCAGATTCGCTCTCAAAGTTGCCTCGCCGCAAGAAAGGGAAAAGATGGCTATTACGGTTGGTAGGAAGCCGCAAAAACATGTGCTTAAAGGAAACTAGAAGAAGACCAGGCTTACGCTCCGCCCACGGCGTTGCCAGTCGTTGTCGCCTGTATCGCCATGAAGGCCGGACGCTCGGCGAAGAGGGCCGATCCCCGCCGTAGTCCCGGCTACCAGCCTCCGTTTCATCCGGCCCGCAACCGGCCGACGCTGGCGCCATTGCGCTGAGCTCGCTGCCCCTTCGACCGCGAAGCTTCGGGCTTCGAAGACGCGCGGCCATTCGGCGGCACCCCTCAGGCGCCGATTCACGCCATCCCGGATGTACATGCCTAATCGCTATGCCCATGTCCTCCGCTTGACCTGGCCGAAAGGGATGTAAGGGAGGCCATCTCGCCCCAGAAGGCGTAAATAGCAACTACCCACTACTGGCTGCCATTGGTGGCGCGCAGAATGAAGAAATGGCTAAGAGAGGAAGATTCGCATTACTTCCCCATGAACATCTCTGCAGTGAGGTGTGCGAAGATGGCGAGGAAGATGATAGAGTTGGGGTGAGATGAAGATGGTGGATTTCAGAGAAATGGAGGACTGAGAAAAAATTCGAAAAAGGGGGAAGAAGGCCCGCCATCATGGCCCAGTGTGCGTGATTTCATCTCGCCGGAGAGGCACACGGCAAGGCCCCTGCCGAATCGAAAGTGCCTTCCGTGATGATCCCCATCCGATTCACGGCGGTGGCATCAACAAGAGAGGTCGGATGGGGTTCGCCATGGCGATCAAGAAGACGAAGAGCTTTGGGAACAAGAGGCGAAAGAACAAGAAAGCAAAAGTGCGAAGAAAATGTATATGTGAAACCGCCGACATGATGCATCTATATATGTGTACCCCACGTCGGCGGTTCATGAAAAGGCGAATTATGCGCCGCTTCGGCCCCAAGGAAAACTCGCAGGATATGCGCTGGGAACCGTTGCGTAGACTCATGAGTAGTGGCCTCGCCTAAGAGCGCTAACATTAAGTGCATTAAGTGAAGGTTCTAAAAGGAGTCTTAGGCTCAAGGCTCGACAGTTCGGCTACTGTCAGATTATACGCTTAGGTACCTCTCCACCGCATAAAGTACAATCCACGTGGTGGCCGGCAACGGCGGCGATCACGGCCACGGCCAGCGCGTCGGTCCACGTGGCGCCTGGCGGCGAAAGTGGGCGAGCACGCCTTACCGCCTGGGCGCCTACCACTATGGGCGGCTCGGCAATCGGCGGCGATCACGGCCCGCAAGCGCGCGTCGATCACGGGCGCCCGGCGAAAGTGGGGCGAAGCACGCCTTTACCGCCTTTGCCGCCAGCCACGTGGCGGCACGGCAATCGGCGGCGGTCACGGCGGCCACCAAAGGCCGGTCCACGGGCGCCCGGCGAGCAAAGTGGCGAAAGCACGCTCGCCGCCCGGCGCCTACCACGTGGCGGGTGGAGGCGATGAGCGAGGACGCCCTACCACCCCCGCCAAGAAGACAAAGGTGGAGCGCGTGGTTTCGCCCGAAGGCTCCTTCCACTACTGCATCAGTTAGAAGCGGCAGTTCGCCATAGCGAGCTTATCGGGCAAGGGTTTCGCGACAAGCCCATTCTCTCGACGCCTCTCACCTACTGTCGCAAAGGGGTCCCATCCCTGGACGGCAAAGGCACGCCAGAAGCATTTAATGAGGCCGAGGAACGGACAAGACAGAAGGAGTAATAAATGTATAAGGATCAGTATGATGACCTCCCTTTTACCTACTCCCGTTAGCCTGGCCTATATAAGGGCCCTGAGGTGCGTGGGAAAAAGGGGTCGGTCGAAGGTTGAAGAGAACAAGCAAGAGTATCACAGTAGAGCCTAGGGAAGAACTTGTAACCCCCAAGCTTTGTAGTGTGCCGATTTCCAAACACTCTATAATCAATCTAGCAGGAAGTAAGGCTATTACCCAAGAACAAGGGGGCCTGAACCTGGGTAAAAAATCTCTTGTTCATCCGTAGTTCATGGACGCTTAATCCTTCACTAGAGTCCCTAGGGCTTTCGCCCTCTAGGTTTAGCCACCTGCGAAGACGCCTCCTCCGAACAAAACCCGGCCTGCATCCTCCCGCCTGCTGTGGAATACGCCGACACCGTGCTCGCCAAGAAGTCCAACGGGAGGTGGCGATGTGTGTTGACTTCACCGACCTCAACAAGGCCTCGCCAGGATCCTTATCTCGCCATGGTCGATCTCATTGTTGACTCCACTACCGAAAGGACCGCCAGGCTTCCTAGACGATACTGGTACCACCAGATTAGCATGGCGCCGAAGATGAAGAGAAGACCGCTTGTAACCCCTATGGAGTCTCATCGTTATGTAAGGATGGCTTTTGGTTTAAAGAATGCTAGTTCCACTTACCAACGTACATGCATATTACCTTCCGCCTCAGATAGGGCGAAATCTCGAGGTGTACGTTGATGATTTGGTTGTGAAGATCAAAAGGAGTGAAGAATCGATCCAAGACCCGGAGGAAACCTTTGCTAACCTCCTGATGAATTGCTCAAGCTCAACCCAAAAATGCGTGTTCGTGTGCCCTCGCAAGTCAGCTTTGGCTTTCGGTGTCCAACCGGCATCGGGCCAACCCCGACAAGATATCGCCATCGAGCACATGAAGCCGCCAACATGACTCAAACAAGTCCAATGCCCGGCCGGCCGCTCGCCTCCCCGGGCGATTCATTGCCCGGCTTGGGAGAAAAGCTTGCCTCTGCTTAAGCCGTTGAAGAAGACAAACCACTTTGAGTGGATCAAGAAGCCCAAAAGGCATTTGAGGAGTTGAAGCGGTATTTTCCTCTCCCCGGCTTTGGTTTCAAGACCGGAGAGCCATTGCTTTGTACATAGCCGCCACCCCCGAGGTGGTGAGCGCGGTCGATTATGAGAGAGAAGGCGCCCAAAGGCGGTGTACTACATCGCAGAAGGTATTGCACGGCAGAGACCCGAGATCGCAGTTCGTAATATGTCAGATGCGGTCCCGTGGCGCCCAGAAGTCACGCGCCATTACTTCCAAGGGCGGGAAATTACCGGGTCACGGCCTACCCTCTGCGAGAGATCCTCCACAACCGAGAAGCGGAGGGCCGGATTGCCAAATGGGCTGTGGAACCGGGAGAATTCAACCTAAAATTGTGACTCAGACCGCCATCAAAAGCCGGTGGCGGAGTTCAAGGTCGAGTGGACTCCCGCCACCCAAAGTCGAAGATGCCCACGCCTCTCCCCGACCTTGTTCTTGATGGTTCCTTCAGTTGAGGGCGCGGGCCGGGTCGCCCCGTCTCCCCGACCGGGACGCCCTCCAAGATGTGGTCGCCGAAGTTCAAGGCCACGAACAACGAGCCGAGCACGAGGGCCATCTTGGCGGGATTGCGATCACTGCATTGGGCATTCGGCGCTCTGTGTCAAGGGAGACTCGCTGGTCATCAATCAAGCGCTGGAAGGAGTTCCGTTGTTCGACCCCACCATGGCGGCGCATCTAGCGGAGGTCCGAAAATGGAACGCTATTTTGAAGGATTGGGATATATCCATATCCCCGGGCGGACAACCACCTAGCCGACGGCTTTGCGTACAAGGCCATCAAGGGCTCCTGCTCCCGGCCGAGTCTTCGAAGAAAGGCTATCGCGACCGCCCATCGCGCCCCCACTTCGTGGGGACGATGGTGTCGCCGCCGCAGCCCCCCGCCAGTGGGGACGACGGCAAGGCCGCTATGGCCTCCGGCTAAAGCGGGAAGGCGGTGTGCACGTCATGGCCCCCGGGCCCGGGAAGGACAACAGGTTCCGCAAATTTCTGTGTCCGGGAGGAAGATGGCGGTACGCCGACGCCGCCAGGGAAAAGTCTCTACCAATGAGTACCCGGGCGAAAGCACCGAGTGGTCGCCACGCTTGTGAAGATCGGTGGATGGATCCTATCCTAGCCTTCTGCGTGACCAAGTGATCCCCGACGATGATGCCTCACCGAGAAGATTGCACGTAGGCCAAGTGCTATACCCCCGTAGGTGGGGACCTATATCGCCAGGCGTAAACGGGTTCTCTTGAAGTGCATCACTCGGGAAGAGGAGCACCGCTCTCCGATATCCATGGGGCGCAAAGGAGCCATATGTCCCATCAACGCTAGTTGGAAAAGCGTTTCGTCAAGGATTTTATTGGCCTACTGCCCTCCAGGATGCTGGCGAGCTGGTGAGGACATGCGAAGCTTGTCAGTTCTTCGCCAGGCAGATCCACCGACCAGCCCAAGCTCTGCAAACCATCCCGCTCTCTTGGCCGTTTGCGGTCTGGGGGCTGGATATCCTTGGTCCGTTCCCGCGGGCCACAGGGGGCTTCACCCACCTCTTCGTCGCCATCGATAAGTTTACGAAGTGGGTCGAGGCCGAGGCGGTGCGCGCCATCACGGCCGCTGCCGCCATCAAGTTTATGCGCGGGATCTTCACCCGCTTCGGAGTCGCCAATCGCATCATCACCGACAACGGAACCCAATTCACCGTGTGGCTTTCCGGAGTTCGTGATGAAATGGGCACCAAGGTATGCTTTTGCCGGTGGCCCATCCTATGAGCAACGGCAAGGTAAGCGCCAACGCTACCGGTGTCAAGGGCCTTAAGACAAGAGCGCTTGATCGGCTCCACAAAAGGGCGCGTGGTGGACGGAAGAACTCCCGGCCCGTCTTTGTGGTCGCTCCGCACCACGCCCAAGACCCGCAGGCGAGACACCTTTCTTCCCGTGTACGGGCAGAGGTGTCCTCCCCTCCGAGCCGCCGCCGGTTCCCCCAGCTGCCTCGGCGTTCAACGAAGATGACCAAGAGGATCTCCGACGAGAAGATGTCAACCTTTTGGAGGAGGTGCGGATCGTGGCCGCTTCCGCCGCCCGCTACCTGAGAAAGTCTCAGCGGTACCACGCCACCAGTCGCCGAGAGGACACCGCAAGAGGGGCGACCGGTCTTGCGCAGAATTCAGATGCATGCCGGGTTGCACAAACTGTCTCCCCGATGGGAGGGCCCCTTCAAGGTGGTTTCAGATCTCGCCTGTATCGGCCAAGTTGGCCACTGGGGACGGCGAAGAACTGACGAATTCCTATAACATAGAGTTGTTGCGGAAATTCTATCCTTGAAGGAATTGTAAGTTCCCCGCTGCTTGCCTTGGTCAACTATGAGGTAAGACTCTTCCTCGGCTGGTGGGCGGCTTCTGGCGGTTAGTGAAGTTGTTGCCTAGGTGGCTTTCAATTTACTATTGTTGTCCCTTTCTATGCCCTTAGTGGCAAGCTCCTTGCACGGGTGTCGCTGGTTCCGTATGTTTGCTAACTCCTTGGCGATCCGTAAGA
Organism: Guadua angustifolia; assembly: GCA_036346375.1. Lineage (NCBI taxonomy): Eukaryota > Viridiplantae > Streptophyta > Magnoliopsida > Poales > Poaceae > Guadua > Guadua angustifolia. The sequence continues at coordinate 27,560,004 of CM070505.1, read as the reverse complement.
GTCGCCTGGCGCCTGTGTCCAACAAGAACGGGCGACCAGAGGGCGGGCTAGATGCGGTGCTCAAACAGCTGCTCGCGACACCTCGGGTTGCTCCTCAAGCACCGGCTGGTTGTCACCGCGAGCATCGTTAGTCTAGTGCCCCTCCTGGAAGCCCGCTGCTTTGACACACTGTGGTTCGATTTCCAAAAAATCGCAAGGACTTAGAAACCAAAAAGGGGACCGGGGCTCACTCCGCAAGGGACCTATATCATTCGGTTTTTCTTGCATATGCCTACTCATTCATTAGTAGTCGTGCCCAGAGGCTTCGTGGTCGGGCTGGGGTGGTCGCCCGGCCTTCTTCGTGGTCGCCCAAGCTTCGGTGGTCGCCCGAAGCTCAGGCTGCCTGGGCCGTGGTCGCCTAAGCTTGGTTCGTGGTCGCCTAAGCTTCTTCGTGGTCGCCCAGAAGCTCGGGGGCTGGTCGCCTGATATTATGAGAAGCAAGTTAAGTGTTTTTACAGGCAGGTAAACCAAGCAAAAGACGAAAATGCAAAATGAACCAAGGAGTGACCCCTTCCTTCACTCATCGCCAATGTCGATGTCGCCGCCCGTCGCCTTCCACGGCCAATGGGTGGAGACATCCATGACCGGTTGCTCAACTTTAAAGATCCTCGCCACGTGCTCGGCGGCCGACGCACTCGCCTCGCCTCGCGCTGCGTCTCCCTCAATTCCGGCCGCCACCGCGCTAAGGATCAAGGGCGGCGTCGCGGCCGCCCAAAGAGCGGCAGATAGGTCGCGGTCATGATCGCGACCTCGACCTTCTCCGTGGAGCGAGCGGCTAGGGCAGGCAGCCCCGGGCGCCTCGGCGCTTCTGGTTGGTCGCATGGGCGAATTGCGGCCATGAGTCTTCCAAATGGCTGCTCAGTGGTCACACCCAAAGGCTCGAGCACCTCTTAAATGCGTTGGAAGGCCTTCTTGAGCATGACGGACGAAGTTGCGCGCGCAGACGGAAGGACTCCACCTCCGAGGTCTTCACTGCCTCCGCCTCTCGCGCCGATCCTCGGCCCTTTCGCCTGCTTGCATGGCGGCGGCGTCGATTCTCTCTTGCGCCAATGTTGTCTCGCAGTGTCGCCCTCACCCGCCTCTGCGATTCGCCCTCACCGACGCTTAACCGCCGGGCGGTATCGACCGCTCTGGCGGCCGCAAGGGCGGTGCCTGGCAGCTGCGGCAAGTCGCTGAGCCCGGTGAAGTGCTCGATGTGGCGTTCGGCGGGGGCCATGGCGGCGTGGGGTGCGAGGCTCCCGGAGGTGCTGGCGCTAGGATCACCCGCTCCGGCCCTCTCTGCCAGGCGGCGGGGGCACTGAGCGAGGTGTCCGGTGCTTGGGCGGCCGAGGCGTTTCCGCGCCTTGGCGCTGCCCCTGAGGCCGCCTTGGCGGTCCCCTCCAGCTGAGACCGGCCATCGGGAGTGTGAGGTCACCTTGTTGGGTGGTGACCTCGGCTCCCATGGCCGAAGAAATGGCGCCATGCCGCTGAGGCCGGGCGCCAGAGGAGGTATCGAGCCGCGCGCGAGAGGCGCCGCACGGAGGAGAAGACGTCGGCGCGGCGCCATGGAAGGCGGCGCCACCGGCGATGAAATCGAACCGGGGGCTGCGTTGCGCCTCTGCGAGGATCCGCCACGACAGGCTCGTGGGCGGCGAAGTTTGCTCAAGGCCCACGCTGGGCCCTCTTGGGATCCGGCCCGTGGTGTCCGGGCGAAGGATCGTTGCCGCGCCCCCGCTGGAGGGAGCCGATCTCGATCACCGGGCCGGGCATGGTCGGCACCACGGCGGCCCTGTGGAGTCCATTGGCGGAGCGACCTCCACGACCTTAAGGCCCGCGTGCTCCAGTTGGCGAAGCGGGGGGGCCGCCGAAAAGGGTGCCGACGAATCGGCCAGATCAAGACTGGCGAGCCATCGCCTGAGCTACTCCTCCAAGTTTCCCTTTTGGCAATGAACAAAAAAGTAGCTGCTGGTGGGTAGGAGACCAAAAAAAAGGGGAGCACGTGCGCAAGAAAAAGTTAAAGAAAGACGAAGACTCACGTCCGCCACGCGGCGCTGCGTGGGCCATCGCCGCCAGATATTACCATATGCGGTGGACTTGATGGCGAAGAGGGCTGATCCTCCGGGCCACGAAGTCCCGGGCTACCAGCCCCCCAGTCAATCCGGCTTCCCGCAATCGGAGGACGCGGGCCGCCATTGCGCGGAGTTCCGCCGTCTCCTCGACTGGGGAATTCCAGTCCTCGATGGCCTCTGCGGCCCCGGCGGGCACGTTCAAGGCGTCAACGCCGCTGTCATCCTTGATGTACAGCCATTCGCTGCGCCATGCCTTCCAGTTGGATCGGGGTTGGAAGGCGATGTAGCGGGAGGCCATCCCGTCCCGTAAGCGGAAGTAGCAACTCCCCACTATCTCGTTGTCGGCGGAGGCGCGGCAGAGAAAGAAATAGCGGAAGAGTGGAAGATTCGACATCACCCCCATGAACATTTCACAGAGGTGTGCGAAGATGGAAAGGAAGATAATGGAGTTGGGGGTGAGGTGAAGATGGTAGATCTCGTAGAAGTGAAGGACGGTGAGGAAGAACTCAGAAAATGGCGGAACTAGGCCCGCCATCATGGCCTGTATGGAGAAGGATTTCGCCGAGAAAGGCACTGTGGCGGCTGGGTCCTCGGCCCCGAGCGGAGGGTGCCCTCCGGCGCAGATGGATATTCCGCCCACCGCGTGGGAGTCCGCGCAGGAGGCCGGGAATGTAGGTGCCATAAGGAAGACGAGGACTTTTGGGCAAGCGATTGAAGAAGCGGTTGGGGTGCGCGAGGAAGAAGAAGGCGAAGAACCGCTTGATACAGATGAACCTATCTATATATGCGCCCGCACCGACGGTTCACGAAGAGACAAGATCGTGCGTCGCCTGGGTCCCAAAAATTTGCGATATCGGAGGGGAATCGAGGCGTCGACTCATGAGTGGTGGCCCCACCCAAGAGCACGCATAAAGCATTTAATGAAGGTTCTAAAGTAAGCTTTGGTACGCGCTTCCAGGGCGGGCCCGGCTCTTGTCGGCAGACTTACTGGGTACCCTCTTCGCCGCACAAAAGCAATCAACACGGCGGTCAACATGTCAGTCCACGTGGCGCCCGGCGGCAAAGTGGCGAGAACGCTCGCCGCCCGGGCGGATCCACGTGGCACCCGGCGAAAGCAAAGCGGCGAGAACGCTTCGCCGCCGGCGGCGATCCACGCGGGCACTGGCGAAAGCAAAGGGGCGAGAATGCTTCGCCGCCGGCGGCGATCCACGGGCATCCGGCGAGCAGTGGGCGAGACGCCTGCCGCCGCCCGTGGCGATCCACGTGGCACCCGGCGAGCGTGGGCGAGGACGCCTCGCCGCTTCGCCGCAGGCAAAGGTGGTGCGAGGTGGCTTCACCTCAAGGCTCCTTCCCTGTTGCACTGCTTCGAGCAACAGACGCGGTGTCGAATTGTCACCGCGAGGATTTGCCATAAGCCCATTCCTCGACGCCTCTCACCAACCCGTCAAGAAGGATCACATCCCGGCGGACGGCGAAGCCATGCGTCGGCATTTAATGAGGCCGAGGAACGGACAAAGACAGAAGGCGACAATGTGTAAGGATCAAGATGATGACCCCTTTACCTACTCCCGCTAGCTTTGGCCTATATAAGGGCCCTCGGGTGCATGGGAAAGGGGCTCGATCGGTCGAAGGTTGAAGAAAACAAGCAAGAGTATCATAATAGAGCCGAGGAGAGGAACTTGTAATCCCCAAGCTTTGTAATCGTGTCGATTTCCAAACACTCTAAAAACAATCTAGCAGAAGTAAGGCTATTACCCGAGGCAAAGGGGCCCCGAACTCGGGTAAAAATCTTCGTGTCATCCATAGTTCATAGACGAATCCTTCACAGAAGAGTCCCTAGGGTTTTCGCCTCTAGGTTTAGCTACGCAAGACGCCTCCTTCCTAACTAAACCGGCCTCGCATCCTCCGGAACTGTCAGTGGAATACGCCGACACACGGTTATGTCATATCAATTTTGGTTATATGTCTCGGCTTGCCAGTATGTATTTAATTCCAAATGTTACTTCTGTCAAAGGTTCTAAGTGCCAAAGCTGTGTGCAATCCAAGCAACCTCATAAGCCTCACAAGGCAGCCGAGGAGAGACATTTGGCACCATTAGAACTCATACATTCAGATCTCTGTGAAATGAATGGTGTGTTGACGAAGGGTGGAAAAAGATATTTCATGACTCTGGTTGATGATGCTTCTAGATTTTGCTATGTATATCTGTTGAAATCTAAAGATGAGGCTTTAGACTACTTTAAAATCTATAAGGCAGAGGTTGAAAACCAATTGGAAAGAAAGATCAAAAGACTTAGGTCAGATCGTGGTGGAGAGTATTTCTCTAATGATTTTGATTTATTCTGTAAGGAACATGGGATTATTCATGAGAGGACGCCTCCCTATTCACCCCAATCAAATGGGGTTGTCGAAAGAAAGAACCACACTCTAACTGATTTGGTTAATGCCATGTTAGACACTGCGGGATTGTCCAAGGCATGGTGGGGGGAGGCCCTGTTGACCTCGTGTCATGTTCTGAATAAAGTTCCTTCCAAGAATAAAGAGAAAACCCCATATGAAGAATGAGAAAGGAGAAAACCATCACTCTCTTACTTGCGCACTTGGGGGTGCTTGGCGAAAGTCAATGTACCAATAACGAAAAAGCATAAGCTTGGACCTAAGATTGTGGATTGTGTCTTTCTGGGATATGCTCATCGCAGCATTGCCTATAGGTTTTTAGTAGTGAAATCGGAGGTATCTGACGTGCTAGTCGATACAATTATGGAGTCTCGAGATGCAACCTTCTTTGAGAGCATCTTTCCAATGAAAGATGTATATAGCACTTCTAGCCAAACTCCTGAGATAATTTCCAAACCAACTACTCAAACTGAATATCATGAGCAAGTACATGAGCAAAATCCTGAGGAGGATGACAGTGAGACTCCAAGGAGGAGTAAAAGACAAAGGACAGCTAAATCCTTTGGTGATGACTTCACTGTGTACCTTGTGGATGATACTCCCAAGTGTATTTCAGAAGCTTTTGCATCTCCGATGCGAGACTCATCGAAGGAAGCAATCCGTAGCGAAATAGATTCCATTCTCGCTAACGGGACTTGGGAAGTCATAGATCTACCTCATGGTTGCAAACCTGTGGGTTGTAAGTGGATATTCAAAAAGAAGCTTAGGCCTGATGGCACTATTGAAAAGTATAAGGCTCGGCTTATGGCCAAGGGTTATACCCAAAAAGAATGGGAAGATTTCTTTGACACTTATTCACTTGTTGCTAGATTGACTACTATACGAGTTCTACTTTCTTTGGCTGCCTCGCATGGTCTTCTTGTTCATCAAATGGACGTTAAGACAGCTTTCCTTAATGGAGAGTTGGATGAGGAAATTTATATGCAACAGCCTGATGGATTTGTAGTGAAAGGTCAAGAAGGCAAAGTGTGTAAGTTGTTGAAATCTTTGTATGGTCTGAAATAAGCTCCTAAGCAATGGCATGGGAAGTTCGATAGAGCTTTAACATCTGCAGGCTTTGTTGTTAATGAGGCTGATAAGTGTGTATATTATCGTCATGGTGGAGGTGAGGGAGTTATTCTGTGCCTGTATGTTGATGACATATTGATTTTTGGCACAAATCTTGATGTAATTACAGAGGTCAAGTCTTTCCTATCTCATAATTTTGATATGAAAGATCTAGGAGAGGCTGACATAATTTTGAACATCAAACTAATCAAAGATGAAAGTGGGATTACACTTTCGCAATCTCACTATGTGGAAAAGGTCTTGAACCGTTTTGGCTTCTTAGAGAGCAAACCTTCTCCAACACCGTATGATCCTAGCTTGATTCTTGAAAGAATAAAAGAATTGCTAAGGATCAATTGAGATATTCTCGATTCTTGGATCTCTCATGTACTTAGCTAGCGCCATAAGGCGAGACATCTCATTTGTTTGTGAGCAAATTGAGCCGCTTTACATCTAACCGGTGATGATCATTGGCGAGCACTCGAGCGTAGTCATGCGCTACCGCTATATACCATGAATTATGGGCTTCACTATACCGGTACCCAACAAGATTAGAGGGTTATAGTGATTCAAATTGATATCGATGTCGATGAGATCAAGGCCACAAGTGGATATGCATTCACACTTGGTGGAGGTCTTTGTTTCATGGAGGTCTTGCAAATGCACCATTTTGACGCGGTCAACCATGGAAGCGTAACTCATCGCCTAGACACGCCCATCGTTGAGGCGAGAATGGTTGCGTGAACTCTTGATAGATCTTCGGTGGTTGTAAAGTCGATTAGGCTATTCTTATGAACTCGTGATAATCAAACGCTTATTATCAAAGTGAACAGCTTCTAAGGACAACATGAAGTCATCAAGACATGTAAAGAGACGTTTGAAGTCTATCAGGAAATTGAGAAACTCCGGAGTGATAGCTTTGGATTATATCCAAACAGCTAAGAATCTGGCAGATCCTTTTACAAAGAGTTTATCACGCAATGTGATAGACAATGCATCGAAGGAGCTGGGTTTGAGACCCACGTGAGTCATACCATAGTGGTAACCCAACCTATGTGATCGAAGATCCCGTGAATTAGGATCCGGGAAGAACAAACTATTGGTTGACTGAAGGAGAGTATTTTTCTAATCCACTCCACTAAAGATGCAATACTCTCTGAATCAGATGGCAAAGTTGGCTCTTGCCTTAATGTGTTCTATTGGCTTTAATTAGCAAAGATGTTGTCCTACAGAGCATTCTTGAAAGAACACACCTATACGAGCTTGACTGTTGAAAGTCGCAGTCTACGAGATTTGGGTAATTTCTAATAAGCTCATGAAGAGACTATGGAGTACGACTTATATGCTCCACCCGAGGGGTAGCCTATTGGCAGCCAAGTATCAGTTAAGGCTTTAAGTGAAACTCAGTTGCACAAAACTTGCAATTCAAGGCTTAGTCCATTGTTCAAGTTGTGGTTGAGTGTAATTTGGAGTCCTATCGCAATTCAAGGCATAGTCCATTGTCCTTTGAAATTTGGTATATCAATGACTTTGGGAGCGAGCAAAACCTGCGGTGGGACTTTGAGATCTGGTGGGGGATTGTTGGATTATTTGGGCCAAGCCCATTTAATTGAGATAATAAATCCTAGAAAATCTCAAAGGCCCACTCATGAGGAGGCATGTGCACTAACAATAGTACCACATTGCTAGCCTTAAGTGGTGAACACTAGTTTATATAGTGGAGTGTGATTCACCATGGTAGAACCATGTGGGAGAAAGGGAGGAAGAACACACGCGTGCGCTCCCCTTGCCTCGCCTCGCCTCGCCGGGCTCGGGCACGAGCCAGGGCGGGGCGGAGGGCGCGGGCGTGCGGCACCTGCGTGAATGGTCCATCGAAATCCGGTCCAGAGCCTTGCGCAGACGCAGCCTCCTTTTGCAGTTTATTCTTTTGTTACTCGAGATCGTCGTGGTTGCAATATGAGATAAGGACTCCGTAACAGACTCCGATCGTGGCACGTCTTCGAGTCGTGTTCGGTTACCGTCAGTTGCGAGGATTCTCCTATATATTGCTGCGCCTCTATCGAACAAAGAGCAGAAGTTTTTCCCACGCCTAGGGTTTTGCTAGTTCCTTTCGCTGCGCCGCCATCAAGTCTACTCCGTCCCGAACGCCGGCGTGCACCAGCGAACGGGAGAGCAGGTCTCCGAAACCATCCGTCCTTAAGTTCTTGCACCGGGAGAGGACGAATAAGGTTTTTGGGAAGCGCTAGGCGTGACTACTCGCGATCTGCTTCCTCTCCGTTCGTGATCTGCATCATCTTCTACGTCGTCGCAACGAGGTCCTCGGCTTCTCTCCACGTCTCCGGTTCAGTGCAACCAGATCGGTACGTTTCAATGTCTCCGCTATTTCCAATCTTGTTGCTACTGTTGTGTAGTATATTAGAGAGACATATGTGTAGATTGATTATGTCGTGCCCCGAATTGACGGATTCGGACACTCTGTGTATTCGGCACTAGTCTAGGATCACGCTAGTGCACACAGTATAAACAGGTTGAAGTACCACAATCATACACAGTGGAATTTAATAATAAAGTACTTCAATCATGAATAATAATGAGTTACACAGCCTTATGGCCACCTTACAATAATTCGCCGCGCAGGGCGATAAATATCAAAGTAGCACAAATTTATCAGCGGAAGCAAAAGTAAAACAATGAACCCTTCATAGCCACGGGCAACTGAGTGCGGCTCAACCCCTAATCCTCCTGGCCCTCGATGAACTCCTCCTCCCAAGCTGGCACAGCTTCTTCTTCTGAGGTTTTGTCGATGCAAGGGTGAGTATACCACATAGGGGTGGAAAATGAGCCAGTTTAACTTTTTTTCGAGTTTTCTTCGACACTGATTTATTCTTATTTATTATAGTCTCCTGTATTGTTTGAGACCCAACTTCGAACCGAGCCTAACGAGCCGAGCCGATGTTGACCATTGTTCCAAATCAACTAATTTTTATTTTAAAAGAAAAATGAATGTAATCGGAGCAATTTTGAAATAAGCCACCGAGCCAGCTCAACGAGCTTTTTTTCCAGCCCTAATACCACATACTCAACAAGTCATGCACAATGCAGTTCTATTACTACATGCATGGCTTAGTCTAAGGGAAGGCTTAATTGGTTATTTTGCTTAAAGCAGCATTTCTTTTAAACAGGTAATCCTATTAGATTAAAAGCAGTGAAACCAATATTATTAATACTTAATTTCTTAATTCTTTTCCAAGAGTTGGGCACACAGCCCTAGTTTCATTTATCAGTCTTTTGGCACACAGCCACCCATTCCACATTTTTATTTTTAAAATCTAACCCTTGACTGTAATCACCGAGCATTGTCCAGTACCGCGGACACGGCTATTCAAATAGGTTTACACACACACTCTGCAGAGGTCAGACACTTTACCCACAGGATACAATCGCCACCACACGGTGATTGATTGCAACAAAGTCTTCAGAGACTAACACTTAACGATGGACCTCTCGATCTTGCCCTTCTAACACTTCCCTCATCTGAGCCAAAGCTTAGAACAGGCACATACCGTTAGATGGGTACCAAGCGCAAAGACAGTACGCTCCCCATCTTATTACATTTTCGTAAGCTGTCACCCCGAGGTATCAAAGGAAAGATATTAGAGACCTACTAAACTAGGTCCGTCCCATTCCGGACAAGTGGTTGTACGAGAAACTCAGTTCAAAGGCTCGCAAGGTGAAGTCCTTAACTGTCCCGGGCAAGACATCCATTTTATATTTCACGGCACACAGCCTTCACAAACTCAATACATCCCGTTGCCACACAGACCCACCTGGCATGGAGCCTTCTTGCCACTTGCCCCGGTCCAAATCATTTCCCACCCCAGTTTGCATTATTGCAACACATGCCAATACCCACTTCATTGCACGAGTAGAACCACACAGGTCGCTACCCTCAATTCCATTTCATGACATCATCGCATTATTCCAAAATGCGTTCCATAATTGTTTAGTCAGCATTGATTTGCTATTTAAAAGACATTCAACGCATACAAGCAGACTAAGCGACTAATCATGATCTAGCCTCCCGTGTTGGCAATTATGTAGCAACCAACATAATTTAGCATTCTAGGGTGACAAGGTGTTCAGGGCATACAATAGTATTATCAGGGTGGCATAAACAAGATAGGTATTTTAACTACTTTTCCCACATGAGCAATATCATTTTTAATTAACATAGCATGCAATAATTGAATCAAAATATATTTGAAAATCTAGGGGCAACATGGTCAAAGCATGACTTGCCTTCAAAAAGCTGTTGGTTCTGGTCCGAGGTCTGCGACGGGTCTTCAAATTCTCCCTCAGCGATTTCCGGCAACTCGGAGTCTATACGGAACAACGTGCACACAATAAATACACTAAAACAGACAGTAATATCATCACCAAAAATAAAATAAAAATCACCATTAAATAGTTTATATTTTTACAAATTTTTGGGCACTGGAATCACCCAAATCCGAGTTAAAATGCAAAAGTTATAGTATTTGCAAGTTTTTTGAAATTCAAATAAATATATAACCGAATTACTCTATTTATTCTTCTACTGAAAATCCGGATTAATTCCCACTCGGCGACAGGTGTCAGCACCAGGGACGTCCACATCGGTATGGATACTGACATGCGGGCCCGGATGACGTCATGCTGACGTCAACACGACCGGCGGTCCACCCACTGACAAGTGGGCCCGGTGAACAGTGCTTGAACCAACCAGAAGCTGACACGCGGCGATGAAGCATCAAGCCACGCATACGCGATTTTCGGACCGTTGGATTCGAATCCGATGGCGGAGGCTTAACCGAGCGATACACTGCTACCAAGTCTACGTGGCCTCACCTCGATCGTTGGATGGAGATCTGACGGTTGCTGGAGCTCGTGATGCGTCGAGGTAGAAGCGGTGGCGCTGGTCGCCGGACTTGGAGAAGACGGAGTGGGCGGCGGCGTTTCGAGTGTCTCCGGTCTGAAGAAGTAACTAGTTGGACGCGGCTCGGCTTGGTGAACTCAATGGAGGTCTCGGCGACGGCGGAGAGTGGCGAACGACTGCGGATTGAGGAGAAGAACCGAGACGAAAGGAATGGCAACTACGGCGAGCTCTAGCGCACGCTACGGAGGATGGCTGAGCGTGAGAGATGAGGCAAAGTGAGCGGGATGGAGTGCTGAGCACGGAGGTATACTTCACCCACTCGGACATGCCTCGAGTCGCAATAATATCTCGACATGATCTTGACACCCTCTGCGGCATGCAATGACGATCGCTTACTCCCGAGACTGTCCGGTCACGTCAGCCGTCCGATCTCGATCCGACGGCGCGGAGCGATGCGGCGATTAGGGTTTTTCGGCGACTGTAGCTAGCGAATTTCTCAGCTTTTTCCAATAAAATAATTGCAGAAATTCAAAGTATTTAATTAGGGCACTAAAAATACCCGAAAAATTCTAGAAAATATTTCAGAGCATTTTGAGCCTAAATAAAATATTTTCATTTATTTTTGATAAATACTTTTTCTGATATTAATTAATCAAGAGAAGAATATCTTAATTTAATTTCAATTAAATCCAATAAATTCCCAAAAATCCACAAAAATTCAATTAACTCCAAAAATTCAGATAAATTCAATTAAATGCAAATAAAGGTTGATTAATTCACAAAAATTCAAATAACTCCAAAATTAAAATCAGGCCAAATTTCGGGACGTTACAGATTACATGCATGTCTGCAATATACTTCTATTTAATGCGTAGGCTTCACAATCAGTTTATGTTCATGAATGATCTTCTGTTCGATTTATACCTAAAAGTGCTAATTTATTCAGCATTTATTATTGTTATAAAGTGAACATTGTACTAGTTTTATGTTGGGATATGAATACATCATATATTTATAAACAAAATCATTAAGAAAATATATTCTGCAAATTTGGACAGAGAGAGTACACAGCATGGTATGTGTATGTGTATGTGTACCTCTGTACAGCATGTGTAACGTGAATAGTGTACTGTACTCCTCTGGTGCCTTCATTCGAATATCAAAATTGAGGTCAGTACACTCAATGTCAGAACACGCTGTCACTTCAGCACCAAATACAGCAATACGCCAATTACACAAAAGCTTATACATGGAAAAATGCAAGACTTGCACTAATCTCAATGCACAATCCACGGCGAAGAGTTAGCATGCAGGTCATGCGTGTGCAGATTCTCGTTTCCCGTGTGAATTAGGGGTGGAAAAAGAGCCAGTTTAACTTTTTTTTCGAGTTTTCTTCGATACTGATTTATTCTTATTTATTATAGTCTCTTGTATTATTTGAGACCCAACTTCGAACCGAGCCTAACGAGCCGAGCCGATGTTGACCATTGTTCCAAATCAACTAATTTTTATTTTAAAAGAAAAATGAATGTAATCGGAGCAATTTTGAAACGAGCCACCGAGCCAGCTCAACGAGCTTTTTTCCAGCCCTAGTGTGAATGCCCAAGAACGCATGCAGAGAGCTAGGGGTGAAACCGGGTCGGATATGGGCGGATATTGCTTGTCCCGTATTCTAACCCATATTTTTTTCGGGATTCGGATCCGGATACGGATACGAATTCGGATTATTCGGGATTCGGATACGGAGCGGATACCTGACGGATTCGGGTCGGGATCGGATATCATAATCGGACAGTAGTATAGTACATAATTGTGTACGTAAAAGAACGAATGAAGCATTAACCTTACAACATTAGCTTCAAGTCATAATTATTTCAACGTAGGATAGTAGTATAGTTAGATGTGCAATTTAGTGACTCAACTAATTCCAGTAATTTAAATAGAAAAGAAGTTTATCAAATAAGTTAAACAAATCAATTTAGGTAAAAGCATTATGTCATCACTCTATTTATTTGTTGAAGTTCACGCTTAATAACAAAATAGTGTTTTTTAGTGCCACTATCAAATAACTATTCTATCTATCCAATAATGTTCCAAATTAATGGAAGAATAACTGATTTTATCCGGATATCGGGTCGGATATTGCTCTTCCCATATCCTAACCCATATTACATGAGATTTTTCGGATACGGATCGGATATTGCTCTTCCCATATCCTAACCCATATTACATCGGATTTTCCGGATACGGATACGGATAACATCGGTACGGATTTTAAACGGATTCGGGATCGGATCGGGCGGATATTTCCTATCCTGTTTTTCGTGTCAGTTAAAGATAAAATTTAAAACAATTTTTATAATAGATAATATTTTAATATTGTCTCTATTGCATTCTATGCTCTTTTAATTATGATATAAAAAGTATTTATTATAGATAATAACTTATATAATAATATTTTATATTATCTATATAACTGCCTTTTCGTAAAGAACTAGCCATGTGTCCGTGCGTTGCAACGGAAACTCAATTTGCGATAAAAAGCTTATTTACAAAGAGCACTAACAGTGACAAAGTGTCAGCAAACTGCCTACATGCCCAGAACCTGAAGAACCATCGGACGCTGCAAAACCTGAACCTGAGTTGAAGGCTGGAGGCGCGAAGGCAATCTCGAAGCAACGTGGGCCAACCAAGCGGACAAAACGAGCCCAGAAGCCCAACCCAAACGTTAGCGGTCCAGAATGGGTCAGCAAGTAGAAGGGATTCCATGCTGGCGCGAACGACTGGAACGGAAGGCGTGAGTTGTGTGTGAAGGCGTATCTAGAACTAGTATAAAAGGGTTATGCGTATAGAATACGGGCGGCGAGTTGGTGTTGGTTCTGAACCAGTTTTGGTGGCGATTGGCGGCGGCGAGTTTGTAATCCCCAAACTGTTCTTGCTTCAATAGAAATCGATAGCAATACCTTCACATTTGGTATCAGAGCCAGCCATTTCCCTTGTGAGGATCGACATCCTGGAGGCCAGCCATCACCACTTCACCCGGTTGCAAGCCAGAGCGGAATCCATGGCGCCGCCACGAAGTGAGGATCCGCTCACCACCATCTTGGCGAAACTCGAGGAAAACGGCAAGAAGGAGGACGAGACCCGTCAGATGGTCTCTGATGTACAGCAATATATCAAGCGCGTAGAAGATTCCTTGCGCGGAGGATCACGAGCAATTGGAAGCGTGGAAGCCAAGAGTGGAAGATCGCGTGACTGAACTGCACACGTCCGTAGCTGATTTGAAGCACCAAATCGGTCGGGTTCTTGCGCAGATGCCGGTGAATCCGATAAATTTCCAAGATGGAACTAAAATCGGGACGTCTGCTTCCGCCCACCTGGAAGATCCGCGGATCGCGGCGACGTCTGGGCAGTATGGCCACCGCGAGACTCATTTTCACCGGAGAGTGGGCGCAGGGGCCGGAGATGCCTTGGTGCTTCCTCCAGTCACAGGTATCCACTTTCATACTCCCGTTCCTCATCAATCCATTCAATTCAGTGCAATGTCTGCGTCCACCTTTGCATCTATGGCCTAGAGCTTGGGTGCTAATTTACCACAAGTTAGCTTACCCGCATTTGACGGTTCCAACCCAAAGTTGTGGAAAAAGCGATGTGAAAATTTCTTTGTATTTTACTCTGTTCCTGACGAAATGTGGGTTAGATTAGCAACCTTGAATTTTGAGGGTCCCGCCATCTTTTGGTTGCAATCCATGGATAACAAGATATTTAGTATGGGATGGGAAGAACTGGGGCTTGCGCTAACCAATAGATTTGGTAGAGACCAACATGGGTCATTAGTGCGCAAGTTCTTCCATATCCACCAAACTGGCACGGTGACAGAATACATTGAGCAGTTTGATGCTCTGGTGCATCAGTTACTAGCTTATGACAGCACTTTGCATTCTGAATTCCTTACAGCCCAATTTATTGATGGACTCAAGGACGAAATTCGTTCAGTTATAGTCATTCAACGTCCCAAAGATTTAGATATTGCTAGTGCTCTTGCCCTTTTGCAGGAGGATGTGATAACCTTACAGCCCCGACGTGATGGTCGCCGTATTGAAATGACTATACCCGGGCGATCGTCGGGTCGACCGATGCCGATGATGCTTCCAACACCTCCAGCAACGAAGTCTGGTTCAGTTGTAGCTATGGATGACAAAAAGACAATACCTGCTTCACGGCCGCAGCCTTCTGACGACCGAATGTTAGCGTTGATGGCGTACCGAAAGGCTAAAGGCTTGTGTTACAAATGCGGTGAACGGTGGGGACATACTCACAGATGTGCGGCTACTGTTCCTTTGCACCTAGTCAAAGAAATGTGGGCCTTGGCAAAAGAGACTGAAGATGAGGTGAAATCTGAAGATCTCGGATCTCCTCGAGAAGGCATAACTCAGGCATCAGTTCATGAACAGATCTTGGCTATTTCGTGTGAAGCAGTATCTGGGTCGGAGGGTTGCAAAACCATTCGACTAAAAGGGTTGGTGCACTGTCAGGAGGTGCTAATGTTGGTTGATTCTGGCAGTTCGGGCAGCTATATTGGTAGTCAACTGTTACCCGTTATGCCAGGAGTTCAACAGATGCCTACTCCAATTCGGGTACGAGTTGCTGATGGCGGTATTCTGAGCTGTAGTTCCTTTCTGCCATATTGCAGTTGGCTTTGTCAAGGTCATACGTTTGTAACTGATTTACATGTGTTGCCGCTGAGTGGTTATGATATCATCCTTGGCATGGATTGGCTAGAGAAACACAGTCCAATGGAGATTCATTGGGGTACCAAGACCTTATCCTTCTTCTATAAAGACCGTCAAGTTCAGTTGCAAGGTATTACTCCTATGGTAAGCCGGTGCCCAGCTATTTCTAGTATTCAGCTGCATGCCCTCATGAAACAAGAAGCAATAGAGCAAATCCTGGAGATTTTGGCAATTCTGGAGGTGGTCAAGGGTGCGGCGAATCATAAGAGCATCAGTGAACTGGTGACAGAATTTGAACATCTTTTTCAAACACCCACTGGATTACCTCCTCGACGGGATTTCGATCATTCTATTCCTTTGTTACCTGGAGTCCAACCGTTCCGGCTGCGACCATATCGTTATACTCCGCAGTAGAAGGATGAAATTGAGAAACAGGTCCAAGATATGCTTACCACAGGTGTCATTCAATACAGCTCAAGTCCATTCGCTTCTCCGGTTCTATTGGTGAAAAAGAAGGATGGAGAATGGCGATTATGTGTGGACTACAGACGTCTTAATGCACATACAGTTAAGAATAAGTACCCCATGCCGATCTTGGACGAACTATTGGATGAGCTAGCTGGAACTACAATCTTCTCCAAATTGGATCATAGGTTAGGCTATCACCAGATCCGGATCAAAGAGGGAGACGAGTACAAAACAGCCTTTCAAACCCACAATGGTTATTTCGAATACAAGGTTATGTCGTTTGGTTTAACAGGAGCACCAATGACATTCCAAGGTTTTATGAACTTCGTTTTGGCACCATTGTTGCGTAAATGTGTGGTTGTGTTCATTGACGATGTTTTGTTGTATAGTTCGAATATGGAGACTCATCTAGTTCATTTGCGCAAAGTCTTTTCCTTACTCAGTCAACACCAGTTACATCTTAAACTGTCTAAGTGCTGCTTTGCGCAAACCCAGCTGGAGTTCCTCGGCCACATCATCAGTGCAAGTGGAGTCGCCACTGATCCTTCCAAAATTCGAGTGATACAGAGGTGGCCAGTACCTAACTGTGTCAAGGATATACGCAGTTTTTTGGGCATGGCAGGTTATTACCGCCGTTTTGTGCAAGGATTTGGGTTAATCAGCAAGCCACTGACCACTCTTCTCAAGAAGGGCCAACAGTTTCTCTGGACTGAGGAAACGCAACAATCTTTCGAAGCTCTTAAACAGGCTCTTGTCTCAGCACCAGTTTTGGCTCTACCCAATTTTAATCAACCTTTTGTCATTGAATCTGATGCAAGCGACAAGGGAATTGGTGCTGTGCTGCAACAGAACGGCCATCCGGTGGCGTTTATCAGTAAAGCGCTTGGGCCAAAGAACCAGGGTCTTTCTACCTACGAAAAGGAGTTTTTGGCCATTCTGTTTGCAATTGATCAATGGCGATCCTATTTGCAGCATGCGCTTTTTGTGATCCGAACTAACCATCAAAGCTTGACCCACCTACTAGCTCAACGAGTTACTTCCCCTCTTCAACAAAAGGCCATAACCAAGATTCTTGGACTCCAATTTACCATTCAGTACAAGAAAGGACAAGATAACCGTGTCACCGATGCATTGTCTCGGTGTCCAGACCTTCACTATGATAAGACCGAAACTTGTATTTCCCTTTCAGCCGTCTCCGTCAGTAAACCCATCTGGCTTGAGCAGGTGGTTCAGGGATACCAGAAAGATTCCGCCACTAAACGTATACTGACTGCCCTTTCGGTCGGCCAAGAAGTCCAGCATTTTACCCTTCAGGAAGGTCTTCTCCGGTTTAAGGGCCGAGTGTGGATCGGAAACAACCCGGTGTTACAGCTCAAATTGATGCAGGCGCTTCACGACAGCGCCATCAGGGGTCATTCAGGTTTTCCTGTCACTTATCGGCGCATCAAAAACCTTTTCGCTGGACAGCCATGAAGAAGACAATTCACCAATTTGTTACCACCTGTACGGTCTGTCAACAAGCCAAACCGGATCGAGCTAAGTATCCCGGTCTCCTTCTCCCTCTTGCGATACCTGACCATGCATGGCAAACCGTCACATTGGATTTTATTGAAGCATTACCTCGAGCTCAATCCTATAACTGCATTTTTGTGGTGGTGGATAAATTCTCGAAGTTTACACATTTTATTCCCTTAGCTCACCCATTTACAGCTCTTACTGTGGCCCAAGCCTATATGTCTAATGTGTACAAACTTCATGGTATGCCTCGCGCAATAGTATCTAATCGTGACAAGGTGTTCACTAGCCACTTATGGCAAGAGCTATTTAAACTCTCCGGAACCTCACTTCATATGAGCAGTGTGTATCATCAGCAATCGGACGGACAGACCGAAAGGGTTAATCAATGTCTGGAAACTTATCTTCGGTGCTTTGTGCAAGCTTGTCCCAAGCAATGGATCAAATGGTTGTATTTAGCTGAATTTTGGTACAATACGAGTTACCACTCAACTCTCAACTCATCCCCCTTTGAAGTCCTGTATGGTCACTCACCGCATCACTTTGGACTTGTCCCAGATGAAGTTTGCACTTCCCCTGACTTGCAGGAGTGGCTGAAGCACCGGGAACACATGAATGCAGTGGTGAAACTTCATCTTCGCCGTGCTCAACAACGTATGAAGAATCAGGCGGACAAGCATCGGTCGGAGCGCACATTTGCTGTTGGGGATATGGTATATGTCAAATTCCAACCCTACGCTCAAGCATTTGTGGCCCCTCGGGCAAATTACAAACTGGCTTTTCGCTATTTTGGTCCTTTTCCCATTATTCGCAAAATCAATGACGTAGCATATGAATTGCAATTGCCAGCGGCGAGCTCAGTGCATCCGGTATTCCATGTTTCACTCCTTAAGCCAGCCAAAGGAGTACCTCGTCAGGTCAGTGCACACATACCTGATTTGGAACAGCAATTACAGTTTCCTTTGCACATTATGGATCGCAGGTTGTGTCGCCGTGCCGGAAAGGTGATCCCACAAGTATTGGTGCACTGGTCTACTTGGCCGGAGTCCATGGCAACCTGGGAAGATGAACAAGCATTGAAGGATCAATTTCCAGGAGCTCTAGCTTGGGGACAAGCTGGTTTTCAAGGAGAGGAGGATGTCAGCAAACTGCCTACATGCCCAGAACCTGAAGATCCATCGGACACTGCGAAACCTGAACTTGAGTTGAAGGCTGGAGGCGCGAAGGCAATCTCGAAGCAACGTGGGCCAAGCAAGCGGACAAAACGAGCCCAGTAGCCCAACCCAAACGTTAGCGGTCCAGAATGGGTCAGCAAGTAGAAGGGATTCCATGCTGGCGCGAATGACTGGAACGGAAGGCGTGAGTTGTGTGTGAAGGCGTATCTAGAACTAGTATAAAAGGGTTATGCGTATAGAATACGGGCGGCGAGTTGGTGGTGGTTCTGAACCAGTTTTGGTGGCGATTGGCGGCGGCGAGTTTGTAATCCCCAAACTGTTCTTGCTTCAATAGAAATCGATAGCAATACCTTCACACAAAGATAGGTAATTAAAGAGCAGTAAGAAAGATGAGTAATTTTGATAAAGTAATATAGGAAGAAACTCCTATATTATAAAGTAGAGATTATGGCTGAAATCACTCCATTTTATGTGCTCCGATGCGGAGTTCCACTTGTGTATGTGGCTCGAGGCCTTGAGCAAACTCTGGGCCGAGCGGTGGACATTGGGCCAGTTTAGTACTGTGTCTAAAATACAGAACCTATCGGGCTGAGCTAGGCCGAGAAGTTTGCGGCCCAGCTCCAGCCCAATACGGTATACCTGAAGTGCCGAACCGGTTAACGGTTAACCGTCTAAAAAAAGGGCTAACGGTTAACCACTTCTCCCCGATCCCCGCCGCGCGGTCTTCCTCTCCTCTCCCCGCACGGCCACCGTCAGCCTCCGCGCCGGTTGCCGGAGTCTTTCCGGCGGCTCAGTCTCCGGGGTCGGTGGTGAGGATGGCAAAGTGGAAGCAGGAGATGGAGCGGATAAGGTGGGCGGCGAGAGCAGGTGGAGGCCAGTGGCAGTGCACCTGATTGATGGTCGAGAGCTCTTCCTTGCCCGCCTCAAGCGCTCCGCCCGCCAGGAGTTCCGAGCCAACTCCATGTGCGCAGGATCCAGGAGGGTATGTTATATGTAGATGCACATCCATTCCATGGTTTCGGTATATTGCTGTTCCAAGTAGCAAAATTAGCATCATTTTGGTGGACGCGTGGCCAGAGTTAGGGCAAATTCATAGGATCTTTTGCGAAACTAGAGCAATGTGCTGTTCCTACTACATAACTCGCGCAGGTGCTGCAATTTCTCCTTATTAAGTTCAGAAATTTCTTGTATGCATGATGTAATTCTGTTGACAATACCTTCAAGTTATCATGATTCAATAGACTTGCCTCTGTGCATTGGTTGGGTAGGGAGGAAATATAATGTGATGGGCACCACGATTTGATTGTCTTTCTACGATTGCTGTACGATTGTTGAAAATAGACCAGTGCGATATGTTATCTAAATATCGTAGGAACTGCTAGTACATAGAATTTTTTTAGACCACTTCCTGCTTAGGTTGCATATGTCAGGAAGAAGATCGTAGCATTTTTCCTTGTGTCCACCATTTTCCATTTCAGACAGGTGTCCCTACTATCCTAACAAAATTTAGAAGATGTCAAATTTTAATTTTTAGCCAAAATCAATATAGCACAGTTCTTAGGCTGACTTTAGAGAGCATTGAATTACATGGAACATGACAGGTCCATTATGTGCTTGACAATTGAAGGAGCTGTTGTTACTTCTGTACTGTTCAAACATGAAACAGAACTTAAATAAAAATCTATTTACTCCAATATTAAAAAAAACGTACTTGCAACTGCAAAAGTTTTAATGAAGTTTCCATTTGCCAGAACCAATGCAAAAGCTGTTGTGATTATCTCTAGTTTCAAACCATCTACTTGCTGTAGATAATAGCTGAAGGCACTGTTACTTGCTAGAGGTTAACCAGGTTACCGCCTGTGTCTTCAGGATTAACTTGGTCGTAATTCTATTAGTTCTGCGTTGCATAATTATTTCTCTTGATCTACGTTTGGCCTTTTAATAATTAATATCTCAAAGGTGACTTCACCTCACAATTCACAGAAATTTCACCCATTCAAATCATGATGCTATGAGTAAATTCAACCGAGTTGTGATGTTTTACCAAATATGAAAGCTATAGAGACGTTCCGTTAGGAAGATAGTTACTATCTGGGTGTCATATGGACTGACTAGTAACCAGTGAAAACAATTTTTCTCATAGGATTGGTCATCCCCTGTCTATTTTTCTTTTCCAGTTCTACCAACCACGTAAGTTTGGGTGTTGTGGTAGTAGTTGGTACCTATGATTGGACTCAAATTTTCGTTTTTCTCGGTGACATAGGAAACTTAATGCTCTTGCCAACATACAGTGATGTAAATTCATCTTACTCTTTTTTACTTGTATGACGTTGTTATATAGAAATGTCTGATAAATTAGTGGTGATTGGTGCTATACAGCAATAATAACAACTAAGCCTTTTGTCCGAAACATGTTGGGGTAGACTAGGGAAGAAACCCAATCAAAGTCAATAAAACCCCTAAACCTTCTATCTTGGGTCATGGTTCCGAAACGTGGATCACTAACTTCTATGCACTCCTATCCAACGCCAAATCTTTGAGAACATTCCAATCCCGCAAATCTCTTGATGAGTGCTGCTATGCTCTCTTAAAAACTAAAGTTCACAAATCTTGAAGAAGTACTACTACAAGTGGAGTAGTTGGTGGTTGCACATGAGACACATAACATGCTTTAAAATTTGTGCTTTTCACATTTTGGAAGAGCGTAGAAACAGTACTATTAATGTTAGGTATGTTAACTCTTTTAAACCTGTTTTAGCAGTCAATTTGTTGAAGGAAAAGGTGCGAACTCTTACCTACTCATACAAAAGTGTGGCTTTTGAAAAGAAAAAAATGTTAATAGTTTCATGATATAGTATTTTAAATTTGCTTTAAGACAATAACATGATGACAATGACTGAAGTAAAAAAACACTAGCAATGATTGAGAGAAGTTGGATTGATTTATGATTATTAGAACTATTAGCCAAATGCCTGTGCGTTGTAGCGGAAACACATTTTTAAACCAAATAATCAAACCATGCCATACATTTACAAAAATAAAATTGCACTCTTGAGTTGTCACGGGGAGGTAAAGTGGGGAATGACCTGGCCAAGAGAGTGGTTGTGGGTGGAAATAGAGAGATACAGTTGGTTTCTTTTTTGTTTACAAGAGGTGGGGGAGCGTGTCACGGTCCACGGTCTGCAGCCCATATGTCGGCGCACTGCTTTTCTTAGAGAAGAGGAGAGGGAGGATGGACGACTACCACTAACTTGTATTTATATATTAGTAAAGATAAAGAAATATTACTAGTGACAACAACGTGTTTTTTAGTTCTTTGGGTCCTTCCTATAATTCCTACTTGTTTTCTGTCACTGTTGGTTGACATGATAGATTTAGCCAACCCTCTAACTACCTGATGCAACAAATTTCTTGTACATGCTTGTATTTTTCTTGCACTATCAGTAATAGCATCTAGAAGGTTTCTTCCATTCTGGATCACCAAAGAGTACTTCTTCAGAAAAGCATTCAGAAATTGCATAAAATGCAACTAGTCAAGCTTTTCTTTATGTTAGTTCTGGCATACCATGCATGGCCTCCAGTGTGGTGGCACTGAGCAGTATCTCTTCACGTATGTTTTTATGCAAGCTACATCTTCACAACATTGTATCAACTATCAAAGCAGTGTACTTCTGCGCAATTAGGACAAAACAGGACTCCAGGAACTAAGATAGTCGAACAGAAAAAGAAAAAGGCAAAACAACCCATGCTTGGGAGGTATATGTAAGAGTAACCTTACATGTACCTCACATGTACAAGTATACAGTCCATATGTGTAGGTGCTTGCGTTGATTTCTTTATGAATCTACAAATGCATGCAAAAAATTACAGGAAATATGTAAAAAAAGGTGGTAAAGGGGATAAACCTATCCACAAAAAAAAAATGCAAGCCAGAGGCTAGTATAAAATTCAAGCTAGGGATTCAGGCAAACTCGCTCATTAGCTCTTCATGAAGTAGGATTTCGGACCAACTGGACAACAGATTACTGCTGCCATCGCAGTTTGAGGTTCTGATAGTATTACAAAGGTTGGAAGTTGACATGTCAGTGAGCGGTGGAAGGGAGTTTTCAGATAGCAACAGGCTTTTCTGGCTACTGTTCTCACCCTCACTGTTGCACTGTTCACTGCTCTTCACATTGTTATCTGCACTCAGGTTCATGTTTCTAATTGGATGGTCAAAGAAAGTTCTAGGCATTTGGTTATGAGGCACCTGCCCAGCTAAGTCTATGCCACCAATTCCCTCAACAACACTTGGAGAAGGCATCTGCGGAGGGTTCAGGAGGCCGATCTGCTCCAGGTCGGTGGTGAGAGTGTTGAGGCTGCTGGTGGTAGTGGGGCTGGTGGCAATGGACGCTACAGACTGAAGCAGTGACTGCATATACTGGAGCTTGGCAGCCTGGGCTGCCTCAGTCTGCAGCCTGGCAGTGTGGTCATCCCACCGTCGCTGCTCGACGAGCTGGCGGAGGTTGGCTAGTGTGATGAGCTGCGGGAGGGCAGCAAAGAAGTCTGTTCTCGGGCGGTGGGTCATCGGGTCGATGCCCATCTTGATGAGCTTCTTCCTGAGGTGGGTGTTCCAGAAGTTCTTGATCTCGTTGTCTGACCGTCCAGGGAGACGTTTTGCAATAGCTGACCACCTGGTTTAGTTACAGATTAGCCAAAACACATGATGTGAGTAGTATGCCATGGTAGGTAGGTGCAGTCAGTACTTGTTGCCAAGGATGGAGTGGAGCTGGAGGATGGTTTGCTCTTCCTCCTGGGAGAACTTCCCTCTCTTGATGTCTGGCCTCAGGTAGTTGGTCCATCTTAGCCTGCAGCTCTTGCCACACCTGTTCAGGCCTGCAAGAAAAATACGATGAACTACATTTTCAATGAAATACATGTGCATGGGGGAGAGAGTCAGAGAGAGAGAGAGAGAGAGAGAGAGAGAGAGAGAGATGTATGAAAACCGGCAAGTTCAGGCAGGGCCCTCCAGCTTCCATGGCCATGCTTCTGGATGTAGCTCATGAGCTTCTCGTCTTCTTTAGGAGTCCAGGGGCCCTTCTTGAGGCCATTGTCATCATAGAAAGGGGGCCTCCCCATTGATGGATAAGAATAGGATAGGACAATGCCGGGTAGGAGGGGGGAAATGATCTGCCTCCCCTTCGTCCTTGGGCTTTCTTGTCTTTCAGATGGCTGCTGGCCCGAACATAGCTTTCCTATAAATAATGGCTTGCTGATCCCTATATCCTAGGAACAACACCATGCTAAACATAATTTATTCAAGTAGAAAAGACTGATCTGCCCTTTGTACCATTTGAGTTCATTTTGCGATAGATAGCTTGTTGCTGGTGCCTGCAATTGCATGAACATGGTCTTGGAGCAAGGGTCTTGGCTGTGTCCATACTAAAATATACATGGCCCTTGATTCTGTTGACCTGAGAATGCAATCAATATAAATACATTGTGATGTGATAGAAACTTCACTTGCTTCTTTTTTCCTACCTTTGTCTTGTGTTCCTAGTTGTTTTCTGTGTGTAATGTTGTGCTTGGTCCTGTTAGATATAGATATTTAAGAAGGGTGTCATTAGAACGTTTGCTTTTGAACAAGCACCAACTTGAGATCTAGATTTTATTTTCCATTTTTATCTGAGGCAAAAAGGTATTATGGAATGGAAGGTAACCAAATGATAGAGCTGCAACTTAGTATGACTTTAAAAACTGCATTCTTGGACTTCTATGCTTACTCTGTGTTTCCTTGTTGAAACTGCAGAGGATAGGGAACAATAAAAAGAGAGGTCAGAAGTAAGCAAGTGAAGGATCCATGTTCGAGGCAAGGAATTCAACAAGTAACGAAGAAACTTAGTGGCTGCGAGCTACTAACCTGGCATATATTGTATTCAGTTTGTTCTGTGAAAGTACACCTGCCCCTGCTTACTTGTTGCTGCCACTTGCAGGACATCCGATTGGAAAAACAGCTGAACTAGGTTGCTGAACCGCACCAAGTTTGAATCATGGTGAGACCGAAATCATGCCACATGATCGCTCTGAGTTCCATCCACTGCAGGGAGAAGAAAAAGCACAGCACTCTTCAACTTGAGTATAAAGTTTAAACAAATCAAAGCCTAAATGATAGATCCTTGGACTCAACAAGACAAAAAAAAAAGTAGAAGGGAAAAATATGAAATATGTGAAATGCAATTGCTTGCCTATTCATCGTAAAGCTTCCAACACCAGGTATATTTTTTGAGGTTTCACATAGCATGCTGTATCTATCATTCCACGTGCTTTGGCAAGTGTGGGTTCTAATTTCTCACTTCTGAAAGTCATCCATGCACGCAACATGAAAAGAAAGCAGCCAAAGAGCTCTTGCTACCTTGTCTGCCTTCCTCCTCCTGACCCGTCCTTTGGGTCCATAAACAAATTCAGAGTCCAGAATTAATATATGCATGCTGTTTGTCTTTTGATGTCCCTTGACTCCTGGACTTATCATACAGTATGTTCTTGATTTGTTTATCGTACTATATTGTTTTTATTTGTCTAGAGTATTCTAGACCTTTCTGAAACTTTTGCAGCTGTAACCAGTACAATGCTTAAAAAGAAATTGTGCCTGGTAATTATACAATTCATTAGGATTGGTCTGATCAGATCATATGGTTCGGAATTGGAGATAAAATTGAAGGCTTAAATTAGATTGGGTTGCTAGGTCCAATTTGGTCTCTATGTGTACTTGTGGAGTTAGATCATTATTATTTCTGTTTAGGCTTCATGTTTAAAAAAATTTAGCAAATCCCAATGTCCCAGTCAAAGTTGATTTGATTATGTCATCCTTGACGATTTCATTCCATATAATAGTCTAATTTCTACATTCTTTAATTAAGGCACTCATTGGTTAGGTTCTTCATACAATGCTATGTCTAAATACATGATGTTGTTGCAAAAGCAGTATGAACCTATGCACATATATCTTTTCGAGGAGTGATTATGGTACATGTGTTTCTATTTGACGCACTTTATAAACACCTGGAAAGAAAAGCTGACATTTTTGTAGCTAAGAGGTGTTTGTACCATTGCTATCTATCTTTTTATTGGGGTAAATAAGAGAAGCATATTGCAATTTTTTCCCTACTATGGTGAAAAACAAATGTGAATTCACATTGGCAACAGGCAAAGCCGCAATGGTAATCGTGTATATCGGCTCAATCCTACCTTAGCGTGTAGTGGAAGATCAAGATTCTTCCTCTGTCATGGGTTATGGCCCTTCCGACGGCTTTAAATTCTCACCAACTATTTTTCTTGTAGGTTCCATTTCCAATCCATAATCTGCCAAGATCTTTGCTGATGTCTGCCACTCCCGATGAATGCAAGTCCTGCGATGCTTCAAGGTAAGAGAAAACTGGAGAAAGAAAAGGTACCAATTTGTGTTTATATATATGTTTTTGCAGTACTTCCTGGAAGATATAGCCAGTATTGTAAGGTGTTGTCGTCCGATCTCAAGACAGTCCACGTATGTATGGTTATCCTAGGACCTTCTCCCTTGGAAGAACAGGTGACTTATGAGTTTGTATACCAATGCTAGCACCTTAGCCATATTTGCCATGGCAGCATATGATCGTGCATGATCCAATGATTGGGTTAGGTGATTGAACATAGGACACATTGGATGAGATAATGTGGGGAAGAATTTTTAACCTGATCATGGATGTATCATGCATGGTATCATTCGATTAAATTGTTCGGTGATACATTCTGCGATGCATCATTCAAAATGGACTCAACCAGACAATCAAACAGCCATACATTCATGATTCATCTATGTTACTCCCTCCATCAAGGAGATATTGAAAATAACTAAACTAACTTAATTATTATCTCTAAGCACTATATTCAACGCATTCATGTAAAGAATATCAAGTAAATACGAATGATTATTTTGGATATAAATGGGAGATCATGCTAATTTGCGTATTGGAACATGAAATGCACCCTATATTTATGGACAAAACCATTCAAAAAATACGTCTTATAAATTTAGACGGAGGGAGGGCATGACAATTGCATGAACCAAATCATGGCTTTCTAATTCAGCCATATCTTAATTGTACAAGCCATATCTTGCAATGGCATATGTTCTGCAGCACTGGAGGAGATGGAGAAGTATCTGATCTGCATATAAACCAAGACAAGATGATAGACACGACACCAATGACACCAGCCTTTGACAAATTTATAGGAGTTGGTGCAGGCAAGTAGGCAACACCTGGAGCATCCCATTAGTTTATTTGCTTCCAATCAGAAACATCATGTCTATGACGAACCTTGCCGCTCCCGACACTCTTTGAAGCAGCCGACATCGTTGGAACAGCCCAGACGCATCCTGCCAGCCATGCTCGCTTTGACATTAAGGACCAGCGTTTTTTCCTATTCTCGCGGGAGTTGAATGGTTTCCTATGAAATTCCAATGAATGAACTGTTTTCCGTGAAATTTTTGTATTCCAAAGAGGGCCTAAACTTTAATGACCATGCATCGAAACGTGTCAAATTCCTTGTTGAGACTTGAGTCGCCCCCACCCTCTAGTTTCCTATATTAAATATTGGAATGTTTGTGTTTGTCTACTGCTGTACTCCTTCCTATATATGTTAAAGTTCTGAGTATACGTAGAGTTGTACCTTAGTTGAGTAAAGACACCGCGCTACAATACTATGCATTTCTCCTGAAATCATTCGACCGAAATTCAGAAATTTTGGTTTACACATTTTTTCGGCACCCATTGAAATTCAGAAATTTCAGGACGAAATAGCTGTCCAAAATTTTGATTTTTTTGAAAAAATTTCACAAAAAATTGAATTTTTAGATCAATGTTGATCAAATTTTGAATTTTTAACAAAATTCAAACAAACCCACCGAATTATAATATAAATAAATTTCGCCGGAATCTGTGTATCTGTCAGGGTATCTTTGGTGACGTCGGTAGTTTGACCAACAATCATGAGTGACCAGACAAACGCGGTAGCGACTAGCAAGCCTTTGTTCGGTTCCATCGTCACTGGCGCTCGTAGTACGTAACGTACGTACCTTGTGTTTTCGTTTGAACTGTTCAATCAAACAAGCTTTGCTTTGTTGTGGATGTCTTGTTGATAACTAGTTGCAGTATGTATCACTTTGACCGGCCCATCTCCTGGAAGCAACGCAAATGTCAAGCGGCCTGATTTTCGCCGCTTCAGGCCTCACATTCGACCCGGACTGGCCCATTAGCGTTTCTTCCCCGATTTTATTTTTTTTTTGGGTCAATAAGCCGAAGTGTTAATTTTAGTTGTGGTTTTTGCTACTTGTATCTCTGTTTCCAACCCAACAGGAGGTCCAACAGTAACCGTGAAATGTCAGGCCGTGCGCCAGTTTTGAGTTTAGGCCGGGATGCGCGCCGATCCGTCGTGTTCCTCCCCAATTTTGGCCCGAGGTTACGGACCAATCGGGCCGGCTAAATCCACTTGTTTGGGCTCGGGCTTTTTTTTTGGCCGGCCCAAGGTACGGCCGTACGGTACGGTTCAAAGCTCGATCCGATACCAAGTGAGTCATGCCGGACCGGTACGACATTATAGCATGGGCCCATACTGAGCCTGAAAAACGGGTACGATGGGCGACAAAGTCCGACACAACACTGTAGCACGGCTATACTGGGCCTGATGATCCAAAGCATGAGGAAGAAACCTAGCATGAATGTTACCGACTCACAAAGCATAAACGCTATGGATGCACCCAGCAGTATGGACACCACCCTCGCTACCGATACCTAATAGAGACGGGCAAGAAGGGGGAGAGAGCTGAGAGAGGTTGAGACACGGTGTAAGAAGTTGCTCTCTCTCGTCCGTCCTTCTCAATCTCTCTCAACTCTCTCTCTCTCACCCGTCTCTCTCAATCTCCCTCTCTCATCCGTCTCTCTCAGTCTCTCTCGCATGTCTCGCTCAATCTCTTTCTCGCTTATTGCCCTCTCTCTCGCCTCTATTCAGCACATCCCCTCGCTCTATGTAACTATTTAAGAATAAATAAATTTTAATTCTTTTTTCCGTAATATTTGCGTCCACTGCCTCAACTCTATACGTCTCCAGCTCCTTTCCTTTCGTTGCAGTAGTGCAAATAGGCCGGGTGTGGGTCGGCACAGTGCTTAAATAGACCGTGCTTGGGCTAGTTAAAAAGCGGCGGCAAGACACGACACAAAGAGAGCAGAGCCTTGACCAGTCTGGTTCAGACACAAAATACGATAGGTCTATCCAGGCTGGCCTAGCTTGGTACGACGTCCACATCTACCTACAGGCTACAATATCAGTACGACCAATGGGAGGGGCCGGGGCCATGTCCCTTTAGCTGTAGAGAAGATAATTTTTTAAGTGCGGCTCCATCCATTAGTGACAAAAGCATTTACAGATTGACCGATCTTTTTTATGTCAGTCAAAGCTTAGTGACAAAGGAGGCAAAAGAGAGAGACGCAACAGCACATCTCTCCCTATCGTCGGATTCAATCCAATGAACACAAAGATACTCAACACTACAATTTAGAATTACATCTTTTTAAGAAACAATATTAAAAAATTCAAACTAAATTACAAAACGAGAATAGTTGGGAATTAAAAATCTACAAAAACTCCTATAAGTTATCTCCTTTTTCGATTTGCCCCATATCTCATTTTTCGTTTACTTTGTCCCCTATAATTTAAGGTGACATATAAATACCCCTAGGCCATATGTTAGCGCTATTTCTTATGGTTCTCTTTATCTTTTGCACTTGCTTCATGATTTAATACACATTTCACTGATTTGAGCGGTTTTGATACTTGTAATCCATAATTTCAACAGTAATGTTTAAATGATGAAATTGTGTATTAAAAATTAAATAATCACTCAAATCATTGAAATATGTATTGAAGTCACTTAGATAAGTACTTAAAGCGCTGAAACAAATACAAAAGATGATGAAAACTACAAGAAAGAGTGTTGTTGTGCGTCATGGGAGGGTATTTGCACAATAACTTAATTATGGGGGCAAAGTAAACAAAAATGAGATATAGGAGGCAAATTGGAAATAAAGTGACTAATGGGGTGTTTATGAACTTTCCCCTAAAATTATTGTAGGGAATTGCTAAGTGGCATTCGAGTATATTTTTTTGTTTGTTTGTGAGCATTCTTTTTTTTTTTTTTTGGTATATGGAGTACTCAAATATGAGAACAGGAGGCAAATTGATTTCATCAATTGAATCTAGATTTGAATGCTCAAAATTTAAGTACATTCAGGTGCTTCCTAAACACCCCATTATTGTAACTAGCCGCGGGCTCAATGCTAATACTACATATCAGCCTTAACGTATACTAGAAATGTTTTCGCGGCGTGATACGCCACGTGCGTTTTTTTCGTATAAACAATTTCGTTTTTTTAAAGTGGTGTTTTTAAAAAAAAACGTTGAGAAAACACGTGAAACGGTTGAAAGTATACATGCGCAATCACGCTCCTTTTTTTGCATTTATCTGGGATCATCTCACGAAGGATCTGCGAATGTATTAAACCGAAAAGTCATTTTCATGAAAAATATCTGGAATGATCCAAATGTAATTATACTATTTTTTCGGTATTTATTTAGGGTTTTTTCGCGAAAGATTCGCGTTTTTTTCAAACTAAAAGTCCTTTTCATAAAAACCGTAGGAAGGACCTATATGTAATTACGTATTTTTTGAGGGACTTACACGTGAAAAAAAAGAGCCAAGCCGGCCGATCAAACCGGGCGCGCACGAGCTGCGTGAGTTGGCACGACGTGGCCGACGTCCCAGGCCGCGAATCCTACGAACTTTAATATAATTTAATATAAGGTATGATATATGTCTCCAGGCATGAATTCTTTATGCATTGCCTTTACGTCACATGAAGATGGCACAACAATTTATATTGCATTCCCTTAATCCGCTACTCTAATTAGCGGCGGCAACAAGGGGATGGAGACAGGAAGATGATAGGGTCGTAGCCCCAGAGAGCAAAGACGCTCGGCAAGGGCCTCCAGAGCGGCAGCAGGAGGCCACACCGACGGCGAGCCAAGGAGACCTGGCTAACTACTCCGCCCGTTTCTACATGGAGGAGAACGGATCATCCGATGCTTCCCGAAGAACTACTCGGTGACGGAAAAAAATTCTCAGGCACCCCATGCCATATAGCATCTGTAGCGTCCATCCTCGAATTGGGACATATGGCGAGTACGAATCTTGAAACACTCCCACCTTAAACACCCACCCTTTGCAGTTTTTCTAGGGCTAGTCCATCGAATCACACTAGTGGTGCACCATCCTCGAGGTCAAGGGCACCGATGCTGGAAGGCGAGAGGTGGGTAAGGCTGGGGCTGTGGCGTAGGTTGTCGCTGCAAAGGAGGCGGAGGCGGAGCTAGCTCACGCCTGCGGTGGTCGCTATATATGACGGTGCCGCCGTATTGGATGACCAGCGTGCGAACCTATCCTAGCAGTAGATGGCGAGGAGGAGCAAAGCGGCAAGGCCGCGGCCATCGCATGTGGAGGGAGGGGGCAAGGCCTCCATAGATATCTCAACAAAAACTCTTTATGTAACTGGCACGTCCTCCGTAATTCTTACGTACAAGGCTCGTTTCGAAGAAATCTTACGATAATTGTGGCGACTTATTACTTTGTTCTAATACTCCATCGACGAATAATCTCCGTAAAATTAAAATCCTCTAAAGTTTCTCTATCTTTCCTACGTTTGGAACGCACAGGAATTTTTTCTAATTCCTGCCGGAATTGAATTGCTGCATGTGAAATTGCCGCATCTTGAACAGGGCCTTAGTGGCCAGGGGCTCACCGTGGACAGGGGCTCACCGTGGACAGGTTAGCGGTCAGAGGCTGGCTGAATGGTTTCTTCTGTCCTTTTTGCGGATCGGACCCAGAATCTGCAGCGCACCTTCTGCTGCTCTGCCCATTCGCCAAACAGGTTTAGAGGAAGATTTTTCAGCACATAGGTTCTAACTTTGTCTTCCCTCAGGCAGGTCTTTCGCCTTCATCCTGGTGGCATCAAATTCGTCGAGCAAGACCAAAATCCTTTCGCAATCAGAATAGTCGAGGACGCCAATGCGGCGTGCGCGGCTATGCGTCACGTCCCCCTTCAATTCGGCGACCTACACCTGTAGAGTCCCTTGCCTTAAAGGTGGAGTGCGCGGTGCTGGTCTTCATGGCTTTCATGCCAGTGTTCCTCTATCCAGCTGCTCTAGTGTTTCGCAATTTGTTTCTTACCGCTGTTTCCCAGAGCTCCCTGCATGTGCGCTCGTTGATTTCTTTTTCTTTTTCTCTGTCCTCTCCTTGCTTTCTTGGTTTCGCTGCTTGTTCGGTTTTACTTTCTCCCCTCTTAATTTAATGTATGGCAGAGCTCCTGCCGGTTGTGTTCAAAAAAAAAAAAACAGGGCCTTAGTGACTGAATCAGCGACAGTATCTTTTGAGAGTTCTGATGGCCTTTTAGGTTGACTTGAGTCATCAAGATACTGTCCGTTGATCTAACTCGTTAGATAGCACGCTCTTACTTTAAAAATTCGTTAAAGTGTTCCATGCGTGCTAATATATACACATTACGATGAGTTTGAATCAAGATTTGCTCGTTGGATCGGATACGTGTGGTCAAGGGCTTCTAGTGACTGATATGCATCCTACAATTCTCCAGCCTCCAAAGTAGTAGCAAATAATCTCACAAAAATAAAGTAGTACTAGCAAATAAGCTGGTACGAAGGCATTTCCCAACGGTTGAACTGTTAAGTGGAGTTGAACTTAATGTTGTTTGGAGAGGAAAGCACGATAGGAGATTAGGAGGGTTATGATTAGGAGGAAATAACATTCTGAATATATATCTGAGAGAGTTTTTGCTATCTTTAGGAGTTACCATGAGGTACCATATCTCTCGGAAAAAAAATTCTATAGCATCAAGTGCCATGAAGCATATATAGCATCACATATATGATATATATTAGAGGAGAGTTAAGAAGATTTAACTACTTTGAGAGCTGTGCTTTGGCATGCATATGTCTAATTTTTTTAGAACATTCACCCTTTAATCTTTTGGTACCTTTTGTACTAGGTTTTGTACTTCTCAATGATAAAAAGTACTGGTTGTACTAACTTCTAAGAAGGAAAAATGCCGTATTCCTCAACAATCTCTTCCAAATATGACTATGTTAGTTAGCTTTGTAGGTATGACCACATGAATTGAACTTCGATCAGATGTCACAGTTCATTCCTAGTTCAGCAACCTGATCAAAATAGTACACCTATTGATCAATCAAAAATCTCATAAGCTACATCTCAGACAAAATATATATATAATCGTGAGATCAGATCTGCAAACTTAATATCTCTTGATTATATATGTACAAGACAAAAAAAAAAAACAAGAAAAACTATACAAGAGCTAGCCGGGGAACAACTATACTTAAGAGTTAAGACCCCTAGGAAAAATATTACAAGAAATAGATATCCTTCCCCAAAGCAAGCTTACATGTACCAGTTTAGCATATAAGCTAGCCCAACAAAGATGGCATATTCAGGCAATTTACCATGCACCAAATCAAGG
Organism: Guadua angustifolia; assembly: GCA_036346375.1. Lineage (NCBI taxonomy): Eukaryota > Viridiplantae > Streptophyta > Magnoliopsida > Poales > Poaceae > Guadua > Guadua angustifolia. The sequence goes on along the minus strand of CM070505.1, from coordinate 27,526,992 downwards.
AAAGGCTCGTCTATCTGCAAGATCAATTACTACGCACAAGCCATCTCATCAAGAAGCTATAGACGCTACTATCTCGTACATACTAGCTATCTCGTGTGTCTCATGGACGGCGGCGACGGCGGCGGCGACGAGCCGTTCACCGCCATGGACACCACGGCCTTGGCCCACGCCATGAGCTCCCTCTTCATCCGCTTCTCGTCGCCCCAGATCATCGGGTCCACCGGCCGGTACTCCTTGTCCGTTGCAAGGAACACCGGCGACGCCCCCGCCGCTGCAGCCGACACCTCCCCGTCGCCGACGTCGGCCGGAAAAGGCCGGACGGTCTCCGCTTCCAGAGCCATCTATCTGCGCACCGCTCCGGCCGAGCTGTCTCCGTGTCCTGTGTCGGTTTCTGATCACCGTGCCAAGAACGCACGCGGCGCCGAGAGCGAGGCGATCGGCGTTATATGTAGAGGAAGAAGCAGCTAGCGGCAGCCTAAGGATAATCGGCACGAGGAACTCGCCGCCGTGTTTTATAAGCGCAGCACGGAGGGCTAGCTGCACGTACCGCATGCGCGCGGATAATATCTGGCGCGCATTGATTCCGCGGTCCCGGGGTTTGTGACGCCCAGCGCACCGCGTCTGCGCGGGTTTGGAGTTGGTTGAGGGGTCGCGGTCCGGCGGAATGAGACGGCGGGCATCCATATCCTTTTCAGACGGAGCGCTGCTATGCGTACGAACGGCTCTTGTGAGAGCAGACGGTGAAATTGATCGCTGACAGGTGGGCCCCGTGATGGGTGGAATTCGGGAGGGGATCGTTCACCGGTGGGTTATTTGTTGGGATTTTGTACGCGCGCGCTTGTTTATGTATATATGTCTACGGTCCGCCAATTCGCGTCTATATATATTCCTCTCGTACGTACCTAGTATTGTTCTTAATCATTCATTTTTAAGTCAGATGTTCGATCGTAACTAGAATTTGCAAATAAAATAATAATGTGCGAATAACACTAGAAAAACTAGTTACACGTACGGCACTAAAACTCGTAGTTCAAGTAAAGCATTGCTTTACTACAACACTGAGGCTGACAGATTCGTAAATTTGTGCAATACTCCGAAAGCAAACGCCCTGACATTTCACTATCGAACTATATTGAAGTGATAAAGATTGAGATTTCGATGAAATCACCGGATCATCATACTGTAAAGCTAGGGCGACTTAATAAGTAGCGAAGCCATGATGAACATAGAGGGTGAGCTCAAAAAAACTAAACTAAATTGAGACAATATATATATCAAATATAATTTTGTGCAATTAAAATTCATGCATATATAAATAAAAGATAAACAAAGTAAGAAAACAAAATACAATGAAGGAAGGTACCTTGCATGCTAGGGAAAATGCATCCCAAAAATACATTAATATGTGTTCAAAGCGAACTGTATATCCAAATTATAAAATTCATGATAAAATAATAAATTGTAAATGATTGTGAACATTCAAAATAAAATAAGCATACAACTGAGGCGCTAGCTTCAATCACGAGGCAAATTTTATCTATTGGTTTTCATACCTTGGAAGTGTTTTATTATACCAGCATCATCAATATTTGTAAATATCTCTTGCTCAGTGTAGCATACCATCAAATAATTGAGCTAGTTATCCACTACCCTGTTGCGCAAATCTGTTTTGATAATATTCATTATCAAAAATATTCTCTCTAAAAATGTCGTTACTAGCGGAAGGATCGATGTCAACTCAATGAGGCGATGTGTTAATGGGAAAGTTCTATCCTTTTCGGTTTCAACCATCAATTAAGCAGGTTTTGAAATATCACGATATCTATGAAATTCCTCACTTCTCCTAATATTGAGAATGAAGGTTTAAAACTAACTTTTAAACAAGAACTTAGCTATTATGACATCATTAGTATAAATCTCAGTAAGTCGAATAAGTTTGTCAACATCAAATTGAGAGAATGGGTCACTTAGATCAAGACAAGATATGCATACCAATAACTCTAAGAAAACTTCATTGAAACGACGATTCATCTCATTCATAGTTGCATCAAAGAGTAGCATTGAAAATATCAACTTTATAATAATAATGTTGAATCATTGTATGCTTTGACGCACAAATTTACCCGTAACTCAAATAGTATCATCCATATTTTGCACAACAATCTCATATGCCTTACAAAAGCTTTCGACTTATTCGAACAATGACTCCCACCTATTGTCCCTCATGTCTTGAAAGCGTTCTTTCACATCTTGTATAAAGTCCATAGCTTCAACAACGTCTTGATACTTTGATTACAAAGCAAGTGATAGCTTATTCGTAATGCTCAACAAGGTTATTAATAAATACATGATGAATACCAATTCAAAGCATTCAGGCCATCTTTTTTAACAAACCTGTTGCTTCACTATGACTTGAGTTTTGATAAGCTTCTTTACTTATAAACTCAGCACATCCATCATTGCCCCCCCCCCCCCCACCACCACATTTTGTATATACGAAGCAATGTTTTGATGTGAGAATCCTATTGAATATCTCCAGGTCTAGCTAAGCCAATTTCTTGATGTAATCCTATTCCAGCTGAAATCAAATAATTCTTCAACTTCTCCAACAAAACATCATGATGCATGCTTCTCAGTCAAAACTTTTTTCTCTTGCAAGAGGCTCTTATGGTAGTCACTATCAAGGAACAAAGTTGAAGAAATTCACTATAGCTCTACTACAACTTGCGACAGTGACAACCACCAATTGTAATTGGTTGGTGAAGCAGTGGACTAATAGATTCTCATCTTGAATAAGTTTTTGCAAGCTATTAAATTTACCTCATATATTAGAAGCTCCACATACGCTTGGTCACGTGGCGTGAAAATAGGTAAACCATGTAGACCAAGCACATCAATCAAAGCTTCCTTCAATGTTGCAGATGTACAATTTGTTATATGCTTAATAACAATAAATATTTCGATGACCTTCACTTGATTGTTGCCAAATCTATATGTCGCAATTTTTTGCAAAGTTAGAATCATAAATTTATGATAGAAAAAATATATGCAAATAACCTCAAAATAATTGCCATTTGTACTTTTGTTGATACATCTCGAGACTCACACTACTACACAAAACCTCATTATAAACGGTTCGGAAACCTCATTACAGACGGTTTTGTAAACCGTCTGTAAGCAAGTGTCAGTGATGACAAAGAGTTATTGCAGATAGTTTTTCAACCGTCTGTAAAAATCTCATCTCAGACGGTTCCACTTATGAACCGTCTGTGATGTTTTATCATTTTAGATGGTTCCACTTAAGAACCGTCTGTGATGATAGACTAATCCCAGATAGTTTTAAGGAAGAACCGTCTGTGAAGAGGCAGATATCACAGACGGTTCCAATTTGAAACCGTCTGTGATGATGCGCTCATCACAGACGGTGTCGTAGTAGAACCGTCTGTGATTTGTGCCTATTCATAGACAGTTCTTTGTTAGAACCGTCTGTGATGTTGATTTTCTATTTTTTACTAAATTTTAATATATTGGTTAGTCTCAAGAATTGCTAGCCATGCTATCTGAAACAAAAGACAGTACACAGCATAACCAGCATATTATTATGACATAAATTTAAAAAATATACTCCAATCACATGTTACACAACATACAGCGCATCTATTTCATAAATCAACTCAGATCGCACATTACAACATATGTACAATGCATCCATTTTAGAAATCATCTCACATATGTACTAACCAATTGGATTCAGAAGTAGAAATGACAAATTCATAGCTCAAGGTTCACAAATTAATCTAAATGCACGGTAAGTAATAAATTCACAACTCATGATTCGTTGAGCCCTGAGTAGCATCTGCCCTTTGGATTTAAGACCTCACGCAGCAAGAAGGCACAGAGCTGTCCTTGAATAGTTAGCAGGTCAGCCTATTCCAACGTAGATTCAGCGCATTTCCAAGCCTGTCAATGAGAAGAGTAAAGTCTCACGTATATATAAATTAATAAGTGGAGACAATTGTTGCAAGATTGACAGACCTGTATGACATTAGTCTGTTGGGAACCAACGAAGAGTGCCATATTGTAGCAAACATAGAATCCACATAGGTCAATGCCCTTTAGTTGCTAGTGGTACTGCCAAAACATAATAGGTTAATTAGTTCCGAAGGTATTATTATGGAGTGTGCCAAAGCAATGCTCGGCTTTGCTTCTCTTCCTATTTCGGTACGTGGCGAAGTCCTGTGGGAATCCCAATTTCCAGGGAACAAAAACACCTAGGCTTCTGGTGCGACCCGAGTGCTCCTTGTTTCTCAAGGCCGTGGAGAGTATGTCTTTCTCTCTGTTCAAAGTGAAAGAGCCCTGAGAAGATTCTGTGCTCAATGATATTAAGCGTTGGGACACTTCCTCATTAGCGGGGTTTGCAAAGGACACACCACCCGAAGAAGTGTAACATGACCGCGCTCTTACCCAGTTTCGGGCGCGCGGGTCCACGATTGAGGCAAATGGCAGCGCGACCTCCTTCTGGACTTTACTCTTCTCATTGACAGGCTTGGCAATGCGCTAAATTTGCATTGGAACAGACTGACCTGCTAACTATTCGAGAATAGCTCTGTACCTTCTTGCTACGTGAGGTCTTAAATCCAAAAGGCAGATGCTACTCAAAGCTCAACGAATCATGAGTTGTGAATTTGTTACTTACCGTACATTCAGATTAATTTGTGAACCTTGTACTGTGAATTTATCATTTTTACTTTCGAATCTATTTGGTTAGTACATATGTGAGTTGATTTTTGAAATGGATATGTTGTACATATGTTGTAATGTGCGATCTGAGTTGATTTATGAAATGGATGTGCTGTATGTTGTGTAACATGTGATTGAAGTACATTTTTTAAATTTATGTCATAGTAATATGCTGGTCATGCTGTGTACTGTCTTTTGGTTCAGAAGGCATGGCTAGCAATTCCTGAGGCTAACCAATATATTAAAATTTAGTAAAAAATAAAAAATCAATATCACAGACGGTTCTAACGAAGATCTGTCTGTGAATAGGTACAAATCACAGACAGTTCCACTATGGCACCGTCTGTGATGAGCGCATCATCACAAACGGTTTCAAATTGGAACCGTCTGTGATATATGCCTCTTCACAGACGGTTCTTCCTTAAAACCGTCTGGGATAAGCCCATCATCACAGACGGTTCGTAAGTAGAACCATCTGAGATGATACCACATCAAAAACGGTTCTAAATTAGAATCGTTTGTAATAAGCTTTTTCATAGACGGTTGGAAAGCCTTCTGCAATAACTTTTTTCATCACTGATATTTGCTTACAGACAGTTCACAAAACCGTTTATGATAAGGTTTTCAAACCGTCTGTGATGAGTTTTTATGTAGTAATGGTATTTTTTCAAGAAATTTTGATAAATTGATTTTCCTTAGTAACCTGGCTAAATTTTTCAAGAGGTTCTTCGAGTGGAATAAAGGTGCGCTCTCAGTAACATAGGGTCATCGAGGCCATTCTTTTCAGTAAATTGGGAGGGAGATACTATCAACTATGTAGTCTTGTAACTACGAAACTATTGCCAACTTAGATGGCAGACATTTGTACAATGTCATATTTTAGTTATTGTGCCTACTTACTACGATGAAGAACATACTCATGAGTAGCTGCGAATTTTTTTTTGCTCTGTCATGATATTTAATTTGTCACTTAAATGTGAACAAGATATCTAACACTTAGGCTATTTCCAGTGCATGGTAACATACCCATTTAATGTATGCCACATAAGTATTTTTGATGATGTGGTAAGAGAGTTAAGAGGGGAGAGAAAAAAGCTGTATCTTGATAAAAATACCACTTGGACATGAAATCATAGACATTGAAACTTGAATCATCTAAGTGGCCTACAATTCATACTCTCATACACATCTAGCATTTAATTATCTTGTGGGGACTAAGAAACAATTTATAATACCATGCATTGGAATAGTTGTATCTTCTATAATATCATATGACATGGCAGCTTTGAATATTGTGATAAGATACAATGCACTGTGAATAGCCTTAGCGTTAATGGATTATAAATCACCTATTCCAAAAAAAAATCTAAACAATTGTACCTAAACCATGTACGTATGATTTAACACTTGAATCGTTAATTATTATAATCAAAACATCCATAATCATAATTAGTATTAACCGGTCATCGGATGGACCTACTTTAATTTGTGTTGCCACTGCACGTACAAAGCGAGGTGCTCAAGTCAAGACGTAGCAACCATTTGTTGCCGCCCAATCAATCAGATCCACGGTAATTATTAGGCAATGAGATGTGGATTTTCATGGATGACAGGATTAACCCTCTTCCGGTTCAATGATCCATGCTCACGTAACTCATGACCTCACTTGAAGGAGCACCCACATTTAGCACTGAATAGGATCGCAGGACGAGGCTAATTAAGTACCAAATCCGTATATTCTTAGTAACTTGATTCTATAGATGTGACGCTAGGGCCGTTAAAAAAAATGCTTGGTAGGGTTTAAATCAAAATTGTTTCTATTAGAGTAGTTAATGGGTTTAAAATTCAAATGGATCTATTTTGAACCAAAAAAAAAATTAACAAGGTTTGACTCGACAATAGATCGTTAGCTCGAATTTGAAATAACTATTTAAATGATAAATAAAATAATGTTATATCAAATCATACTAATTTCGAAAACAAATATGAATAATGACCGGTTAAACTCGGTAGCCAGCGACATATGAGGGTCGTAACTACCGTACCAGATAGCTACTCTGGTATTCAATACGGGCAAATATCTTTGTCGCATTCGAGCTGAGAGTCTGAGACGGACGCAGATTCCCTACCATTACAGCTTCTGCTGTTGGGCCATTGCCGCGTAGGGCCGTAACGGCAGACGATCCGCTTCCGTTTGAGACACGTCCATCTGGGGCGCAAATTACAACGGCGTCAGCGAAGTAAACTTGCAGCGGCGTTTGCAGCTTGCGTTCGCGACAGTGCAGTGTGATGCCGACCGAGCTTGTTAATTACTACGGTGTAAGTGGAAGGAATTTGTGTGGCAGCGCATGCAAATTAAGGTAAACAAGTTGCTCGGGTCGCGTGACCTGCGTCGCTGATCACTCGCTCTCCGCTAGCAAATTGGCCGGCTAATTTAAGTTGAAGGCGTGCATCGCCGTCGTTCGGAGAAAGCGGCAGGGGGAGGGCTCTGGTCGATACGGAAGTAGGTGTTCGTTGAGGCCGGTACGTAGTGACCTGCTTTTCCTCAATTTTGATGTGGCCGTGAGCCCATTCTGGGGTTTCATGTGTTGAGATATGAATAGTATTTAACTTTCAAATTTTGCTAGGAGGTAAATATTGAAAAGATCTAATGATGCAATAATCAAAAGTAGCAACAGACAACTCAATTACTTTGAAAATACTCGAGAATATTAGTATAATAAAGCCGATTAACGGCACGAATGACCTACGATAGGGTTTGATGAAGAAACAAAAACAACATAAAAGAAGCCGACGTTAAGGAAGAGGTTGAGCGATCGCGCAAACTGCATTGCCTAGAAATCTTATTGTCACTCCGAGAAGGAAGACTGGCAAGGTTTGGCAGCGCAACACTACAACACAGTTCACCAATAGAGAAAGACAACGTAAAAGAGGAATGGATGAAATTCATGTGTCATTCTAAATGTCTCCAGCTTCTTTTTAAGAAAATGGCAGTCACTGATATTGTAACTGCCACAATTAACTCATTAAACTAAACTAAAACTGATGCTTGAAATCGCATTCAAGCTAAATAAAAGAGAGATAATGGTATGATTCAGCAAAATAAAAGTTGGATTTAATGCGTCAGAAGGTACTCCACAGCACAACACGGTTCACAAGTCACACGTTTTCCATGAGAAAATACGCGAATACACATGCTTGTGTGACAGTGTAACGTTAGGCTATAGTCCTCATGCCCTCCCATGCTGTCTCTATGTCTTAAGGGGTGGCAAGGACTACAACTTTTGTATTGCTCTTGCCCACTTGCCTAAGCAATCCGGGACTAAACCATACTCCCTCCGGTCACAAACCGTTACCGTTTTGGACATAGGTGCGGTCAAGCTTTTGAAACTTTGACCACCAATATCTTTTTAAATATTTAAACTGGATACATGAAAATCATATGTGTAGATTTATCTCAAAAATTATTATTATAATATTATAAATTTATTGGATTTTATAAATATATTATAATAAAAATTAATAATCAAAGCTGTATTTTGATGTCCGTGTCGATATCTAAAATGACAACTATTTATGATCAAATGGAGTACCATGCTTTATAATTTTTAAGGATAAATGGGTCTAGAACTCATGGGCCTACTCCTAACATCATGTAGCCTTCATGATGTAATCATTTAACTATTATTAGGTGGCAACAGTTCTGTTTTGGAAATCTGAGTTTCTTTTTCTTAATTTTGGAGAATGACAGCTCTTAAAGAAAAGTAAATCGGAGAATGACAGATATTTATGACTCGGCGGAAAATCAGGGTTGCAATGTTCCCATTGGGAGACAAGAAAAATTCTAGTCCATGTTCTAAAATACTCTTGTATTTGTCCATGTCTTAGTGAATCTATTTCAATATATTGTGTATTATTTAATAGGGGTATACATGGTCATTTATCATTAAGTATTTATTAGATTTAGTGCTTTCTTGATTAATGCGTACGATGAGCTGTGGATAAATATAGGACAAATATAGTAAAATAGAAGAAGTATTAGTGCTACTCCCGTCCGGAAAAAAATTCCATGGAGGAGGTATGCAAATTTAACTCTGTGCATTCCTACTCCGATGGATGTTACGTGTTCATCTTGCCAATCTCAACCATTCATTTAATTTATCACTCCTTCCATTAATAACACTCTTGATTTCTCACTCCTCCAATTAACCCGTCCTACCTCCTTGGTAAACATAGATGGTGTTACCACTCAACACTCGGAAGATGCGCATTTCTTAACGAACTACCGTAACTAGTAAGATTTTTCGATTAGCATGTGCGACAACGTTCTGCTTCGAAAGTGCTTTGCTTTAATAGGCAAGATGGAACACACTATAACCAAACTTCAGATTACGATATTACTTGCCATTTGTAGCATCCACAGATCCAGATTGTCCGCAAGCTATGAGAGCAAGCAGCCATTGGTTTTCAATTCGCCCGCTTAATGCAATGTTTCTTCGAAATCTGTTACACGACAGTTCTAACAACTCTTCGAGAGAAAATAACATTGTACACTCGCCTAACGATCATCTCAATAGTACACTACATCAGAACCTTCTTTCCCCCAAGAATCTGAATATGGAGATCAACTATCACAAGAAAGGCTATGATCGAGTGAAAGAGCAGAACATGAAGGCAGGCCTTCTATAAGGAAGCCGTTACATGTTACAACACGTAGCACAGAAAATGCTCTGTTTTCAGTTCCTGAAAACTCTACTGTGCACATATCCGGCTGACAAATGACGTTCTTCATGTTAGCTCGTTTGTTGAGTTCATCCGACTGGTGCTTGGTTCTCCAATCGAAACAGATGCTAACGATTTGGAAGCCCAAGCCGTAGCATTCCTTGCCCCCTCATGCAAATTCCCTCGCTTAGATGGGTATACCTTGTCAATTTTTTGTCTTCCTTGCTCAAGGTAGGTGAAATATTCGTGCATGCTCATCAAGTTCCCAAACAGCGTATGCCTCCTCCATGCCCGTTTGGCAAAGGAAATTATCTTCGGAAACAGAAGATAGAGCAACCTCAGGATCACAAAAGCGGCTGCTAGAGCTAAATAAGTGTCTTGCTGAAGTATTTTCTCTGGTGAACGCGCCGGCCAGAATAGACAGATTTCCTGCTCGACATCCTTTTTAAGCTCAATGGTATGTGAAGATGGTATCACCTCAGCACTTGTAGAATCCATTGATGCATTGACACCTTCATAACATGTAACTTCACCATTAGTATTCCATTTCCAGAAACAACTACAGGTGTCTGAAATATTTTTCCATTTCCAGAAACAACTACAGGTGTCTGAAATATTTTACGTAAGTCATAAACAAAGAGACAGATGCTAAGAGAAGGAGATTTCAAATAATGAATTGTGCATAACATAAATATTCGTATGCACTCAGTGACATGAATAAACTTTAACAAGTATAGCATGGTATACAAGAAGAAGAGGAAGAAGGCTATCAACAAGAACTAACCAACACACCTGAAACATCACTGTAAAAAGCAGCTAGGGATTTGACAGTTCGAGGTCCATGATACCGCACTCGCATTGTTGAATTTACGAGAAACACTGTCGGGTAACCGTGAATCCCATACCGCGATATTATGCTGTATTTTCCAATACCCAGTCAATATCTACACCAACAAACTATCACATTAAACAGCACTTTTTTGTTTCATTTGAGAGAGACACACCTTTGCCTGATTGCAGATTCTTCAAATGCAAAATGACGAATAGTAGGAAATAAGTACACCAATGTCTCAAAATGTGGTCTGCACTTTTGCGAGAATGGACACCATGAAGCATAAAAAAGCATGGCAACATAACCCTCCCTGTTCATGTTAAGGAGATTAACTGCCTTCACCAACATAGCCTCATCTCCCTAGAAGAACAAAACATGTGGATGAGGCAAAAAGAAAGAATCCAGAGATGAATAGAGGCAGCTTCACATTCCACAAGAGATGGGAAGAAAAATAACAAATAACAACATATAATAGCCTGTGGCTGTGTTGACTGTTGCATCCGAAGTGTAATTTTGAATGACATTAGATGTGATGCAATGTAACCTGATGAACAAATTCACCACAACAGATGGGTATTGTGTTCAAATTAAAAAAAGATCCAGTAACAGGTCAACCTCGTATTTGTGTTGTAACAATTGGAAATTTCTGTGTTGCAACAATAAGAAGAAAACATGGCATGCCAATGTAAAGGAGTTCGTTCTAACAGCAGAACATGTGTTGTGATGGCAGGAAGGAGTGGAAGGTTTAAAACCAATGCACGAGTAATCTCCACACAACATTTGTGTAATCTAACATCGTCAAGCACATGGACATCTCAGCTCAGTAAAGCGACAACCACTAGAATTAAGCCGAAACCTAGGAGCTCAGTTTACAACGCAGTAACACCAACCAGACAAGAATGGGAACAAAATTGGAGTATCCAAGTTTATAGGACATAGTTTTTGAATGGCCGTGTCCATAAATATTGGGTGTATTTCATATTCCAATGCAAATTAATGTGGTATTCTATTTATACCCCTAAGGCTAGGTACAATGCAGGTGCTTAGAGGGGTGCTTAACAATAAAAAACTGATTTTTCTTGCCACATAGGATAGATAAGCCACTTATTTTAAAGATCGATGCTTAATTAATCGTTGATGCTTAGCAAGTGCTTATGTGTATAACTATATATGATTAATAGATAATATAACATTTAAGCATCCATAAAAGAGATGCTTGCATTGGAAGAAATAACTTTTACATAGGTGCTTGATGATGTGACTATATCCGCTCTTTAATCATTCATATATATAAGCATCTTGCATTGTACATGCCCTAATAAATTTACAGATTTACTTGATATTCTCTACATGCATACATTAAATACAGTGCTTAGAGTTAGAGATAATAATTAATGATAGTTTAATCATTTTTCATATCTTTTTAATTTATTTGACAAGAGAAAATACATTGTATAAACTTAACGGAGAAACTTAATGGATGGAGTACCATATAGAAGCAAGACAGGGCGTTCCAACTTCCAACGGCTCACCTCGATAACGCCGACCCGGTCGCCTACGGAACGACGCAGCGGCAAGCACGTCTCGGCGGATCCAAGGAGGATCTCCACGGCGGGCGGCCTCGCGCACACCGCGGGAGGCGGCGGCGGGGCAGCGGAGGAGGCCTCGCCGGCTACGACGAGAAGGAGCAGCGCCGCCCACCACGACTTCGGCGTCGCCATGGCTCCGCAAGCGAGATCGGCGGAACCCTAGAGCTGAGCTCGTCCGACGCGGCGGCTCACGCCACGCGCGCGCCGGGAAGGCGCGGCGGCGATTACGGTGGCGGCAATTTCGTTGGTGGGGGCGAGGGGCGTGGAAAATATGGTGGTTTGGTCTCTGACCGTCGCGCTGGGAGCCAGGCTTTATCGGGTCCTGGTGGGATCTGGCCGTCTTATCCAGATCGAACGGTTAGGGATATTTTCTCGTTTGAAAAAAAAGGCCAAGGTATTTAGAGAGAGATATCATTTAGGACATTAATAGGCCTAAATCCCAAATAATACGATCCACAGGAGAACAAGGCCTGAATGGGCCGGACAAGTACTAGGCCTATATGCCTGCCCTATCCTCCTATGCAGATGTACTGATGTACTGCTGCTATTAAGTGGACCAGACAAATAAGTTCCAAAAAAAGACCAGACAAACGTTTGGTTTTCTCTCACCGTATAAATCTAGTTACAGTGCGAATTGAGTGTGGTATGCAGGGATCCAAAATTCGCCGAATTTCGGTGAAATTTCGGTTTTCGGCCCCCCCCCTGAGTTTGTATATACCGGCCGAATTCAAAATTTAAAAGAAAATTGATTTTGGTACAGTAACTGCTACAGTAATTTCAGGAATTTCGGCGAAATCCGGGCAAATTTCGCCGAAATTTCCGGTTTGTAGTCCGGATTTTCAAATTTTTTGGCCGGATTTGAACGGAATGGGTCCAATAACCCTTAACAAAGTCTTATTACATGAAAATTTGATGAAAAACTAATTTTTTGAGATTTTTTAAAATTTGGGCAGAAACACTGTCAGATTTTTAAAAAATTTTACAAGCCTGATAATCATCTGAAAAAATTATCTTACCATCCCTTGTTGTTTGGGATCATAGAAAAAAATTTCAAAATAATTTAACATCATTTGTTATCTTCAAAAAATCAAAAACAGAATGGACATAATTGGGACAGTAAACTTGTTAGATTTTTCTAAATTTTCTCGAGTGTGATCATCATCTAAAATTTTTATGAAAGATTAATAACTTCGTCAGTGCCATTTTATAAAATTTTCAAAAAATTTAAACTTTCTTGGTTTGCTCAATAAATGCAGTAAGCACTAAACTTAATTTGTGGTATTATATTTCAAAAATCAATTCTTATTTCTGTTTTCTGTTTTGGATTTATCAGGCAATTCAAATATTTTTATAACTTTTTGAAATTTTGTTTTTCAAATTTATTTGAGCTAAGGATTCTTATTTAAAATTTTCAGATCAAAATATTTCTCCAAGAATTTATAAAAATTCTGACATTCAAAGTACTAGTTTTCAATTCTCTCTATTTTTGTATTTTTAAATATCTTAAATTAATTTATTAATTTCTGATATTTTTAATGTCGATGCATTTATTCCTGGGAAGATAATATAAAATTTTAAAAAATTTAAACTTTTTGGTTTGCTCAATAAAATCTATCAATGTAGTAAGCAATAAAATCTATATTTCAAAAATCAAACAGAGAAAGAACATAAATGGCACTGTGCCTTCTATGAATTTTATAAATTCACTGGAGTGTGACCATGATTCCAAATTTTTATGAGATATTAACCATTTCCTTGCCACCCTTATGTAAAATTTTTAAAAAATTTAAGCCTTTTTTATTGCTAAATTAAATGTATGTATTGATCATCGGTCTTTTAATAGGATAGTAACACTGTTCGCATTTTTTATAATTCATGACACTTTATCATCATATGAAAATTTTATTAGAATATTATGGATGTGTCAGGACCATCTAGAAAAATTTTCAAAATTTTACAAGCTTGTTTGTTCTAATTTTCATCCGGATGAAACTTGCCGCTCAGCGCTTTACCAGGACAGTACCAATGTTTGAATTTTTATAAATTCCTCACATTTGATCATCATCTGAAATTTTTGTACAAATATCATAAATATGTTAGGAATCTCCATAAAAAATTTCAAAATGTTCTAACGTCCTTTGTACTATTTTTCATCCGGTTCAAACATGTCAATCAACGCTTTACCAGGACAGTACCAATCTTTGAATTTTTTAAAAATCCACAGAACTGATAATCACCTGAAAATTTTATGAGAACATCTCTAATGTGTCAGGAACCTACAGAAAAAATTTCAAAATTTTTCGACATCGTTTGAACCAATTTTCAGTCAGTTCATTTTGGCCGAAATTTCGGGTAATTTCGGCGAATTTCGGGGTATTTTCGGCGAATTTCGGAAAATTTCGGTGGAAATCAAACCGGATTTGAATTTTGAAATTTAAATTTTGAATCTCCTCCGGCCGAAATTACCGAATTTCGGCCGAAATTTCGGATTTTGGCCTGTCCCGAATTTTTTTGTCAAACGAAAAGTTGATCCCTGGTGGTATGTTTGTTTTTGCTGTGGATTCTTCAAAGTTAATTCTGGATTGTAGTTTAGAGAAACTGATTCTGGATCTTGGGATAGCATTTAGTAAGTAATTACTTAGAACTTTAAGTGGCATTCTTAGGCCTCCTTCGAGACAGTTTCTGCCTAGCTTCTGCTTAAAAGAAAATTAAATTATTTGTCGAACGGGAGGATTCTTGACAGCTTCTCTCACAATTAGAAACTGTTCTCTATATAAAATTAGAATCCGGGTGCCAGCCGATTATCGCTGATTCTCGTCAACCCGGTCCTCCGCCTCCTCGTGTAGTCAGCTCGACCTGATTCTCTTCCACAATTAGAAACAACTTCTCCAATAATTCAGAATCCGCATAATCAAAAACTATCTCGAAAGGGCGTATTTGTATTCCTCATAATCCACAGAAGCCCATATGAAGTGGATCGTGGATTCTAGTGTATATGGGTGGGCTAGATTGTGAGAATCAATTTTTAGAATAGGACCATTTGTTTTTATTCAACTTTTGGAGCAAGAGTCCAAAATCCATAGCAAAAACAAACAGGCAAGCAGTAAAACTTGCAGATACCAGAATTCTTCCATAGAATTAACTGCATCCTTTATGATACTCTCTCCAGTCATGGAATGAATTCATTTTAGGTTATGTGTAGTCAAACATTATAAACTTTAGCTATCAATATTTTTTAATATTTAGATCGGAGGCCTGGAAATGACACGTGTAGATTTGTCCTAAAAATATTATTATAATATTATAGTATTATTAAGTTTTATAAACAGATTATAATAAAAATGAGTGATCAAAATTGTACTTTGGGAACTCTATAGATGTTCAAATTAAATGACTTCCGTGTAGTGACAGCAGGTAGTGAGTGGGGGAGAACAAAGGCTACGTGTTGGTAGTACATCATGGCCGTGCATATAGCATGCATGATCACTTCACCAATTGATGAGTGATGACTTTCCTCCGAAGGCCTAGCGCTTCCTGCACCCAGTTGACAAAAACTGCATCGATAAAGGAAGGCAGCCACGACAAAATTGAATCATCCCAGAATGATTTCGGTCGGACATTGGCCAGCTATGTATAGGCGAGCAACTACAACACATAAAAGAAAGGTCGGAAGCGTTGCACGGAGGGATCAGAGGAGCTAATACGATTATACGTGTGCAAAATCACATCGATGCATGTGCCATTGGCAAATGCAAGACGGAGATACTTCAAAGGTTTATTGCTCAGAAATTTACGAAGAAATTTGTTTCTCCGTACGCGCGACCCCTGCGAGTTGGATGCCACGTGGCCTGGCTAACAAGTTTTGCGCGGGTGTGAAGGGCAAAAGCACTGATCCTTACATGAGTTGACAAAGTTGTGCCGAAAAGAGGCGGCGGTTACACAAAATCCAATTTCTAAATATCATATATAGGATTCATTGTTTGATGGCATTTGCCGGCTAAAGGTTAACCGATGATAACCAGACCAGAGAAAGCGTTGGATTGTGAGTCGTCTACGTAGTCCAGCAAAATTGACGTCAAGCTTTGGCATCTGCCGGTGTTTTCCTTGAAATCTTCACCATATCTTGCTATGCCTTACAGCCAAAGTAAAGATCAGTGTGATTCCAAGAATCTTTTCCTAGCTAGCCAGGTTAACATCATTGACCAATTAGCTCCGTTTTTTCATGTTTAAATCTGTTAGTTGGGTTGTGTCTGTGTGTGTTATACAGAGTTACACGGCAGGCAACAGCGTCCAAGGTCTGTGATCAATGGGCCGGCTTGCTGCATACTATGTACATATGTGTTGACGTCGGAAAATATGACGAAGGATTAATCGGTTCAAACACATATAAACATCGGGTTTCAGGTGGTTTGTGGTCTGCCAACCGATTTAATCCTGCAATCCAGCAATTGAATATGTGTAAACCGATATAATTGGCTTAAACCAATATAAATAAAAAAAATAAGCGTCTCAGCTGATTAGGTGGTACGTACGATTGGCTAGATGGATCTAAACAACTATTACAGTTGATTAGACAATAGGTAAAGGTATATTTTCACCTGAAAAAGGTGATGCGCAACAAGATTGGTATAGAAACAAACCTAAGATAACTGGCGTAATTGAAGATGACCAACAATCGGCGATGCACAACTTTATTAATCAAAATCGAATTACAAAGAAATTCTAAGTTACGAAAGCTACTCCTAGTTGACGTAAAATAAATAAAAAGTAGATGTGAGTTAATTAATTGGCTTGGGCACTTTTTCTTCTCACCTCTAGATCTCTTATATAGCACTTAGGCCGACCGTATCCTCCTCTGATTCTTGCAAACACATGATTCGTATCGGCCTCACTTCCAAAAGATAAACTTATCTCTAAGCCAATATCGGCTAAGACTATCCATGTTTAACCTTATGTTCCTAAATCGACTACATGTGTCAAATCTTAGTGTCAACAATATCACTTAGGCCGATTGTATCCTCCGACTCCCCAAGATCCTCAATGCATATTGGTCTCAACTTCTGAGAGATACATTACTCTTTGAGCCGATATAGGCTAAGACTCTCCATTTTAAACTCCATATTGGCTATAATTTCAATTGTAATGTATCTTTTTTCCCTTTTTGGCCGATATCGACCAGAAATATCTAGTTTCATCTTTGATCTAACAAATCGGTTATACCTTGCCAAATTTAGATGCTAATAATATGCATGTTTCTATCATTTTTTGTGTATATAAGCACATATGTGTGATGCTGTGTGTACGTGCATGTCTCAATAGGGGCGGAGCCAGGCCTCGGGTCACCGGGTCTAGGCCCGAGGCCTGGCAACAAAGGTCACGTAAATTTCTTAAAAATTCATAAAAAAAAAATCATAATTCGACCTAATAACTTTTATGCCAGCCTAAGGCTTGAGGCTCCACTGGCTCCGCCCGGCCCCTGCGTTCAAAGATGGTGCCTGCCGAGATTTTGTTCTTTATAACGAGGATTCAAAAAGTACTCATCGCTCGGGGGAGCCTCCGGTGGAGAAAACTATATTATTTGTAGGGATTGTCCTTAAATTTGGTTGCTCTTCATCACAAATGTTCCATCGCTAAGGATCGCCATTAATCGGCAATGGAGGGCATCCTTATGTGCACATAATCTGCATATAATTTATTTTGCCTCCGGCCACGCGGTGCAACCTCAGTTCTGAATTGTGTCGCCCCGCTTTCCATCGTGTTCTCCACTTCACCACTTGCTCACGATACATCGGGTAGTCGCCATCATTTTGGAAAACTTGGATTTTGTCCTGTGAGATAAAATGGCGGGTAGCAAATGGAGGATCACAGAGATGGCATAAAAAACTTGTCTTGCAAGTTTCCAATAATGGCACTAATCTTGCAAGTTTCCGACGGTACTAATCTTGCAATGGTATTATCCCAAATCACAGTGACTCTTATTATCATTTGTATAAAAACAAGCATTACAAAAAAAAATGACTTGCATACTTTAATAAGAAGATACACATACGGTTGAGCTAGCACGCCATTGCTATCTGGAAGATTTGTATAATTTCATGTGTTCTCTTTTGCTCAATGCACCACCCGAGTTACAGGTTGGATTCGATATTAAACCAGCACCTAGTAAAACATGTAGGAATAACACATAAGGGTATCTCCAATAAAGATTGGTCGTATTTGGTTGGCACCACCAAAGAACAATATTTTTGTGCCACGTTGCACGCCTCTCACTCGCCCTCTTCGATCACCATGGGGTCCACCATTTAATACAATTGACCATACAAAAACCGTGTTCCTTGCTCTTTGTGCGCTTTCCTTCCACGTGTGGTGTGGGCAAGGTTTACATTACCAAATCGAGATTGAAAATCACCCCTGGTGGTATCAATTTTCATCGAAAATTGGTAGAAATCGAATGAATTACAAAGTCAAACTTTTTGAACTCGGTGGTCAAACAGTGGCAAAATAAATCGAAAATCGACTGATTTTATCAATTTTTACTAATTTTCAACCGGTTTACATCGAAAATCAGCACACTAAGTGGAAATTGGAAAAAATCAAAGGAAATTGGAAAAGTACAGAGAATGTTGGATATTCATGTAAATGTAATGTAAAAACTCAAAACAATGACCTCTTATACTAAAGCTCTAATTTATAATAACGTGATAAAAGGTTGGAGCATTTGTAGGACAATCAAGAATTCGATGAATGATTAGCACTACTAGAAAAACAATTATCAATGAAATGAGATATAGTCATTAAAAGTCTGTAACAATCATAAAATTATGGTTGTTATCCATCGTTAAAGGCAATACAGTTAATAGTAGTAACGACCACGCATAATTTTTTATAACAATGGAATAGTGTGCTATCATTATTACGAAGAAACAATGACCACTTTTCTAGTATATTAATAACCACTTTTTGGTCACTACTCTACTTGATATTGTTAGTATTAACAACCGCTTTGCAATATTAATAACAATCGATTCTTTCATCACATCCGGTACCACATTTATATTAAACAATAGCCCAGTTGTTTATCCCCGTTCATTTCTTAGAAACAAAGACATAATTCTAATTCCATAAAAACATTCCGAATCAATACCATAAACCAAAAAATTATATTATTGCATCTGAAATGTATATTTAGAATGTATACATATCCATATACATGAAAGTTTTTCTTTTTCCCATTTCTATTATCTATATTCAATTTTGCTCAAAAACATCTCACAAATTCGGTTTTTCAACAAACTTTTATGGTAGATATAAAAAATATATTAATACTAATTTTAGAAAACTTTTGGATAAATTTTTTCAAATTTCCTGAATTTTTAAATTTGAAGTTGAATTGGACCAGTTTATTGACCGGTTTCGTTTCTCAAGCTAGTCCAATACGGTTGAAAATTGCAATTTTTGTCTATATTTCAAACCCTAGGTGTGGGGCTTTTCTCATCATCGATGTCTTCTGTTTCTCTCTATCTTGGTTGGCAGGTGTATTTCTCTACCTTCTTAGCACGGGTTTAGAGCGTTCTTTGGAATGTATACTATATATTATAGCGCTAGAGATTGCCATCGCCGGAGCGGTGCCATGTCAGCGTGTTCGCGAAGAGGCCCTCTAAAAAATTGGAAATTGCGTTTAGGTTCTTTTGGCAGTTTTTTAATAAAATAGACCCAAAAAAAATTAAAATTATGTTTAGGTCCCTCCGCAGGTTACATTTAGATCCACCTGGTGGTTTTTAGTGGAACGGACCCTGGAAAAAAATAGATTACTTTAGGTCCCTCTACAATTTACGTTTGACTCCTATCAGCGGTTTTTAGAGAAGCGGACTTGAAGACAAAGATACGTATCGACAAAAAAAAACACAGATTCGTCGAAGGTTTATAGCAACCCACGGATTCGCTGACGGGTCCTAGCAACTTTTAAAAAAAAACGCAAAAAAAAAACAGCTGCGGTTTTCTAAAAAAACACAGATTCGTCGAAGGTTTATAGCAGCCCGTAGATTCACCAATGGGTTCTAGCAGCGGTTTTCTTATAAAAAAGCGGATTCGTCGGAGGTTTATAGTAGGTCATAGATTTGCCAGTGGGTCCTAACGACCCATTTTTTTTTAAAAAAAAGAAAATCGAAAATACGATCAAATTTTTTGAATCTTACATATTGTATCATTATGCGCGATAAAGCGTTGTGCGTTATTCTGGCTAGTTGCTCGAAAGGCGTCGAGTTTGATAACGGAAGAACAGAGAAGACATCCGTAGGAAAGGGAAAAAAAAAGGGCGGTAAAAGAAACAGTATAAAAGACTACGCATAGCTGTCACCCCCATCCAAACCGTCTCTTCCAGCGCACAACAACCCCTTGCGCCTGTCTCTCTCTTCTCCCCCGCTCCGCTGAACCTCCCATGTACACCACCCCAACCCCCTGATCAGATTCCATATTTCCATCTCTCTCTCTCTCTCTCGCGATCATTGAGCCAACCACAACGCAACAAGGTTATATATGGTGGTGTGCTTGGCCACTGCCAAGGCAGCCGCGTAGCAACAGTGCACGGCGGCGGCGCCGAGCCGCGCAGCACGCCGGAACCAACCAAACCGAGCGCGCTAGACCACCAAGCCTCTAGCTACAGCTTTGCAAGCCGCCCTCGCGTGATGGCGTCGGCGGCGTCGTCGTCGACGGCGCCGGGGTCGCTGGCGCGGGCGCCGTACCGGTCGCGGTTCGGTGACACGACGCTGACGAAGGTCTTTGTGGGCGGGCTGGCGTGGGAGATACCGTCGGAGGGGCTGCGGCAGCACTTCGAGCAGTACGGCGATATCCTGGAGGCCGTCGTCATCACCGATCGCCTCACCGGCCGCTCCAAGGGCTACGGATTCGTAAGCCGCGCAATCTCCTCCTCCTCCTCCTCCTTCGCGTACATGCACGCGCTCGACATGTTCTCCCCTTTCGTGGGTGCTTGACGAGACGCATAGCCGTCTGTGCGTACATATGCAGGTGACGTTCCGGGAGCCGGAGGCGGCGCGGCGGGCGGTGCAGGACCCAAACCCGACGATCGCCGGGCGGCGCGCCAACTGCAACATTGCCTCGTTGGGGCCGCCGCGCCCTGCCCAGCATCGAGGTGAGTGATCGATCGAGCTTCACCAGGAACCAACAAACTAAACTAGAACCCGATGCCCCCTTTCTCCATCACAATTTCATTTGTTTTTTTTTCGAACCAAACCCCCTCGCAACAACACGACATCTAGATTGCTTCGTTAATTAGCCATCTCCGCGGCCGTCGCCATTGATTAGCCCCTTTTTTTTTCCCTCCTGCTCCGGTCTGCGGATTGGAGGCGATGGATGTGATGGATACATCGATCATAGGCAGTCTGGTAGATAGATGGATGGAATAGCATACAGAAGAGGCTGACAGGTGGGGCTCGGGTGGATCTAGCGAGTAAAGCGGCCGCATTGGGTGCCAGCACAGCACACGGGATCGAGCTAGACGCACTGGCGTCGGCGTGGGCGGCGAGCAGGCTGCAGGCAGGCACGGCGCGAGAGCCATATGGCTTTGCTTGCCCAGGCTGGCCTGTCAATTCAATTCGCGGCCTTGCTGCGAGCTGTGCGCCTGTGCTTGCGTGCGAGCCCCACCACGCGTGGCTAGAGCCATAGTACACATTACATGCGCAGCTAAATTAGCCGTATATTTCGTCGATTCTTTCTTGTTCTATTAGAAACCAATCGGTAGTTGGAACGGCAGTTATGGGATCGATCTGTATGTAGTGCTGGGCGTGATCAAAGTTTTCTAATCATACCATACTAGCTGTAGCTTCTTTTTTTCTTCTTGGTTTCAAATTTTTTTTTTTTGAGTGAGAGCCTAAGAGGAGGCTGCTTTGATTGAATGTGCCGTGGTTCGGTTAATTCGTGGCATGACAGCGAGGAGGAGGTGTAAAGGACAGGATAACTATCGAGCGGAGAATCGGGAATCCGCTTTCCCGTAGTGAAAAACGCAGCGCCTTAGAAAATGTTCGATCGTATATACCCCCCCCTGACCTGATTGGGAATCAGTCACTCATCCGTGTGTTCTTTTGGTAAGAAAAAAGAGAGAGGAAAAGCGATATACTATACGCACTGTACTTATCTTGTTTCCTCAGAAACACAGTGGTTTAATTAACACGTTAACCACTTGACACGAACAAGTCATGATGGGAAGTTGGGAACTGCCACTGGTGAACCAGCGGACGTACAAGGGCACAGGTGGTACACGCCTGCCAAATCTAGTCAAAGCGTCAAACGTAGCGCACATGGCGATACCTTTTTCGCGGCTCCCGGCCTCTGCGCAGATCGAAACGGCAGTTTTTGTAGCTTGTAGCTTTGCGCGCCCTGTGATGTATCCCTGCTCTCTGCACAGTTCATTTATTTGTTTGGTGTTGTTGCTTTCCTCTCCCTGCAGCCAATAACATGGCAGATAATTATTTCATCCTCTCTCTCCCTGTGTGCGTACAGGCAGGGCCTCACCTGGGCCCCACTTGCAGGCCCCGCCGCCAGCGCCCCAGGGCCCACCTTACATCGCCAGGGCGCCACCGCCGCAGCTGATGCCCCACCATGGTCCTGCGATCTACCCTTCTCAATATACGTGAGTGTCCTGTCGACTCCTCTTACTAAATCCAAATGGCTCAAAGCTCAAATCGCAGGATGTGAACAACTCGCGGCTTAAGATGGCACACCGTGATACATTTAGAGTAATTTTTACAAAACTGTTTGTTTTTTTTCTAAAACTATCAGAAAATTGTAAGTTTTAGCTTTTATTTTACAAAACTATAAATTTTATAGAACTATTATCACAAACTATATATTTTAAAATTGATTGTTTCTTATAACGGGCCTGACAGTATTAATCTACATGGCAACCTAGTTAGACTGGTTAAAAAGAACATTTAATTCTAAAATATATAATTTTGTGACATAGTTTCTTCTAAAATATATAACTTTATAAAATGTAAGTTAAAACCTATGGTTTTCTGCTAATTTGTACAAAATAACCTGAACACAGTTGAGACTTTGACACACATACGAGCAGCGCAGCACCTTACCTGATGGAACGTAATCAAGCCGTGTTGTTCCTTTCGGTGCGTACCGGCCGGGTAGCTTTCGGTTTATGTCTTTCTTTTTCCTTAAACCCAGTACTGGATAGACGGTTTCGGCCGGGGTCGGGCACATACGGGCTGGGGCCCGTCGGGTCCGGTGAACCGGCCAATTAAATTTGGGCCGATGGGGAGAGGTAGGCGACAGCATCTAGGCAAGGCAATCAACTCCGGGTCGGTTCGCCCGCCCAGCCACCCTTCGGCGTTGGTCTGTTTCGCCATGCAGGGTGTTTGCCTCCCTGCCAAATTTTCTGCCCTTGTTGATTTGCTGCAGGGTTTAATGCGTCCTGCATGGAACCTTAACGCCATCTCCATCGGCTCTTTCTGCGATTTTACTCTTGCTGCCACTCCAGTTCGGGTTTTTAAGATTGCCACTCCAATTATCGGTTGGGTTTTACTCCCTCCAGACACAAATAATTATAGTTTTGTACATCAATATTATCTCTAAAATATAACTTTAATCACTAATTTTGATTATAATATATTTATAAAACTTAATAAAATTATAATATTATAAAAGTATTTTTCAAGACAAATTTACACATGATTTTTATGTATCCAATTTGAATACTTAAAAAGATATTGACAGTAAAAGTTTTAAAAGTTTGACTACACTTATATCTAAAATGATAAATATTTGTGACTCGATGGAGTAGTAATATATGTGGTAAGACTATCATTTGTTATCTTTTGTTTCGGGTTTAATTCTATATGATTGTTTGGGGGTAGCTGTTTTTTTTTATATATTTTTCACTTGAGGAAGAAAGGATAAAGAGGAACAGTTTTGTGGTGAAGGTAAAAGGGGAGCTTTTTATGGGGTTGTCCTAGTGGTGAGCTAGGTGTGTAGGTCAATGATCTAGATTCTGGCCTTGGTAGTGGATAAGTAGGCCTCTTGAGTCTTGAGGGCCAGAGGTGGGCAAAGCCCAATCTTTTCCTGTCTGGATCACTCACTGAAGAAGCTATGCAATATTTTTTGCAGGTACTGGTATCCACCTGACTACCAATACCCACAGGTAAGCATGCTCCCTGTGCCCCTCAATGCCGTCTTCTTCGTTTCACCTTTTGTCACATGCAGCATAGCCAGTGCTACCTGCTAGGCACATGCCCAAAGAGTGACTCGTCCACTGTGTTCATTGATGAATTGCAGTGTTACCATCCGAGCTCAGTCATATTTAGTTGCATTGCAAACTTTGACAACGATCATTTTGGCTTCTGTATGTGCGAGTAGCTGATAAATGTGGAGTTGTATAGACATGGGGGAAGTGCCAGCTTGCATGGCCCTGAAAGATGAGTGAAATAATTTATCTATAACAAACCACTAGAAATCATGCACAGGCATTATAATAAAATCTACGCATTTTGTTAAGAAGCATAGAAGCACCGTTGAACAGTTGTACCATAATTTTTTTATGATCGATGTTAATTCTTGAGAAATAGATACTAGCACAACCACACCATTTTATAATTGGAAACCATATTACACACTGACTTTACTTAAAGTCCATCTAATATCTCAATCTTTGAAACTGGTTATCGAATACCTTGAACTTTCCAATCTAGTTCGTTTAACACCCAAGTTTTGTCGGAGAAAAATCCATATAACATCCTGAATTTTGCTTACAAGTCTGTCGATACTCTAAACTTTGAAACCGGTTATCTATCACCCTAAACTTTCAATCTTGTTTGTTTAACACCTAAACTTTCAATCTTGTTAACAAACAAGATTGAAAGTTCAGGGTGCTAGATAACCGGTTTCATAGTTTTGGATGTTAGACGGACTTTTGAATAAAGTTTATGATGTTATATGGACTTTTTTTCCTACAAAACTAGTTTAGGGTGTTAAACGAATGAGATTGAAAAGTTTGGAGTGCTAGATAATTTGTTTCAAAGTTTTAGGTATCGGATAGACTTTTGAGTAAAATTCAGAGTATTATATGGACTTTTTCCTTTATAATTTTCTTAAGCTAAATGCCCACTTGTGAGACTAATTTCGTATGTATGATATCATGAGTTGATCAGCAGGCCTTGATGAATCCTCAAGTGTTGCAGAACTACTATGCTCAGCTGTACGGGCTGGGATCGCCTACAACACCATCACCCTACTACCATGAGTACCTAGGGTACATGCCAACTCCGACTCCCAGGGCAGTACTCCCGCCAGCACAACAGGCCGTAGGCCAGCCGTTCGTCCCGCATCCGACGGCGCAGATTCACGGTTCCTTTGTACCCATGCCTTCTCTGCCGCGCGACTTCAGGCTCCAGCTGCCCCCTCAAGCAATGTCACTTCTGCCTCCCAACGCAACCGGTATGTTTGCTCTCGAATCAGCTTGTTTTGGATTGGTTCACATGCGCATTTGCACAAATATAGCTTAATTCACGCGAAAATCTTGACGCAGATTCACAGTTCAGACAGTAACCTATTTTTCTTTTCCATAGAGTATTAAATTTTTGAGGATTAACTGATATTTTGGTACTGATGAAATGTCGCACACAGATTTGCAATCTGCTGACCAGGCTGCCTCTGCAGCTGGACCAACAAATGCAAACAACACTCCGGGTGCCTGAAGGCCAGCTGAAGATAAAGATTCAGATTCAAAACACCCTCAAACTGACTGCTTTCTGGACTGAAAAAAGAATGTGGCGAAAGTGATCCCATCTCGATCGATCTGGTGCGGACGAAATTATTGATGGTCTGTAACAGTCTCTCAGGATTTTGACTAGAAAGAAAACCATAAACATTTTGTATTTCATTATTTCCGTTCATTTTTGGATTTTTTGACAACGTGCATGTTCCCTTTGCGCGTCCATTTGTAAAGCCAAACTGGATTTCATATCAGCAACTCAGAAATTCTCTGAAGCAAGTTTCGCATGCATATTATGAGGCATGAGTCTTTAAAAGAGGAGACGACTAAAGAATGGTATACCGTTGTAACGGTATAACAACATGCTTCATCAAGTTTTAGAAAGTCCCACTAAAATATTTGAAAAGGATTTAAGATATCAGTGAGTTTCACATGGTTCTAGAAAATTTCAAGAAAGTTTTAACAAATTTCAAATTTTGAACTCAAGTTTCAACCAAAGAGTTTTATCAAGTTTCAACACTAAAGTTTCAAGAAGTTTCAATCAGTTTCAGTAAATTTCAACTGTTTTCATCAAATTTGAAGGTAAAAGTTTCCAATAGTTTCAACAAATTTCAATCCAAAAGTTTCAGCAAGCTTGACAAGTTTTGATAAGTTTTAACAAAAAAATTACAAAAAGTACCAAAATATTCGGCAAATTTTGATGATCTCACCATGACTATGATACTAGTGGCGCTTGTGACTACCTTGGCCATTACCACTCGGTGATAGGACATGGAGAGGAGGGTAATGGTCAAAGACGTTGGAGGTGTGCGATGACCCATCGCTAATGTAGACGGTGTAAGTGGCCCACATCATCGTTCCCCTCCGATCACACCCCTCTCCACCCACCCCTCTTTGTCCACATCGTCATGTTCCCCCTTGTCGTTCGTCTCTCTTCGGCCATGCCCTTATTTGGCCATCACTCCACCCCATCAATCTCTGGTCGTGGTGTCGGATCAGGCATGATCTGGCTGATAAGTGGACCCCCTCACCGCCCATCCCTCTTCGATTGCAAGCCTCAAAGTTTGTACGCTTGGCCCCTACTGCCAGTCATAGAGCATCACTATGGCTTCCTCCCCAATTGCTTCAGCTTGCTCCACACGAGTGCAGAGAGAGATGGATGAGTCAAGTTCTCTAGAGAGAGATGGTTGAGTCTGGTTTTGAGAGAGATGGAGGAGTCTATCTCTCTGTGTTTGGATATGGTAGACTTTGATGAGTGTTTAGGAGAATGGGCTAGAGTAGTGGCGACGTCCATACTAGACGGTGGAGATATATCCTGTCAGGATAGGATCCGACAGAATAGTGTTTTCTAGCTTTTCTGTTAAAAAGGGAAAAATCTATGTAACGGTACACCATTGCTCCCCTTTCCAACGGGATAGGATTCACCCCTGCAATGGAGAGCATTGCAAGGCCATGATGCCAACCCCAACAAGAGCCTTACCCACTGGCAGCTTCCTCCACCACTCATTCACTTAGTGCCTTCACTCTGAGCGGCCTTGATCTGGGTTAAAAATAGCCTTTAATACTGGTTTTTGAGCGTCTGAGACCATCCGGGCGATGCTCAAGGGCATCGATTGTTACTCAATCTTGATAGAGTATCAATACCGGTTGGAGGCCATACGTGGCATTAGCTCGTGAGTCCCCCTGAGGTCCTTATCAGTACCAGTTGGTTTCTCCAACCAGTACTGATGAGCTGTATATAATATATAGGATTAATTCCCAATTTG
The DNA here is from genome assembly GCA_036346375.1 of Guadua angustifolia. Taxonomy (NCBI): domain Eukaryota; kingdom Viridiplantae; phylum Streptophyta; class Magnoliopsida; order Poales; family Poaceae; genus Guadua; species Guadua angustifolia. Next base: position 27,499,608 of record CM070505.1, on the reverse strand, counting down.
CCATTGTGAATTTGAGAAATCCCAAAATGTGTCAATGACATGTGGGCCCACAATGAGTGGCAAATTGGGGATGAGGTAAACTTCCAGTGGCATATGAGCAATTTACCCTAATATATATATGTGTGTGTGTGTGTCCACTAGCTATTATATATATATATATATGTGTGTGTGTGTGTGTGTGTTAAATCACAACTAATTAAAGCACATATAATCAATCATGCACAATTGATTGATAATTAAATCATAGAACATTCATTAACAACTTTAATTACAACTAATGTATTACAATATGTACACATATTTGTTCTTCTGTTCATCAGGATCACAGAACATTCATTAACAACTTTAATTACAACTTTAGTCTCTCTTTTCCTTCTATTCATTGGGATCTTTTACGTTCATCGCTCTTGCTAGCCGTAGATGTCAACCTCGACAGTTCACCGATCCTTATCAAAGGGCCCCACCCATTTACAATTGGTTCGTGAAACTCGCCTTTTGGATTTATGACCTATCGTAAATGAAGCTGACGAGATGTTCTTGGATTGCTCTCACTCGTGCCGGCGAGAGTTCCGAACCTTGTTCCACCAAATATTGAGGCACCTGTCATTAAGTCATTAACTAATCAATCCTTGAATTTGTATAAGATATAAAGAGTACCTAGGCATCATTAAGCTAGTAATTATATTTACTCACCCCTTTGTCACCTTTTAGCATGCGGTCAGCGCCTCCGGTTTGGGTGTGTATAAACTCACATACATAGTAGCCGCATAAATTGTTGCCCGACTGCTGACTCATGACCTGTGGTGAAAAAAGTTGAAAGCGTGAAATGGATGTATGGAAATTAAGTTAACTAACTAAAAAGCTACCATTATGATATACGTACTCAAGAGGCAGTTGTAATATCAAATTTCTCCTTGAATTCGCCCCTGGTTTTAGCACAGAACCGTGCAAATGCACTACATACATGATTACGAATTGTACATGATTAGAATTTGTTTCAAATGGAATAAATAAAACTAGTGCAATAATAAAAGGAACAAGAATACCGGTTGAGCATGTTGATCAAGTTTTGATACTTTTCAACTGGTTTTCTTTTCGAGTCCATAACTGTGATCAGGCTACGATCTAGCTCGATCATAAGAAAAATTCAGTGAAAACTGTACATATATATGTTAACGTAGATAACTAATTAGTTCTAACATCGTGTTATGAAAAAGGAGTAGAACAAGGCGGTACGAAAATACGTACTCAAATTTGTAGGGTAGATATATCTTTGACTGATATCTTTGTCCCATTAGCGCCCTATATATGTTGGCCTCTGTTTCGCTTGGGTAGTCATTAACGGTTGTCTCGTTGATAACTAATGGATCGATGAAACCTATGTTGAAAATACTCTCCCTTCTACATCTTTGTATCTCCATTCTACATAATAAGAAATTAATTAGGCTTGCAAGTAATATAGTACAAGGGCGCGCACGGTGGATTTTTGTAAATAAGACACTTACAGGATCTAGCAACTCAGCAAGGCCGCGTCGAGAGCGTCTGTCCGGTATAGATCATACATGACCTTTCATTGGACAAAAAATTCACTATCCCCGTGGAAAAAATCTTATTCCTTATACTTGATGGCAAACGACTTTAGACCATGCTGGGCCGCGTCCAAGTATCATTCATAGAATTGTCGTATCTTTGTTGTTAGCTAGAGAAGCTCTTCACACCAGACCAATGATGTGCCCGGTGTAAATGGCCATCTTACTTGTGCATACTCAATCTTCATCGTGCCTAATACTACCTGACCAATGATGTGCCCGGTGTAAATGGCCATCTTACTTGTGCATACTCAATCTTCATCGTGCCTAATACTTGATCTGCGTCAAGTCCAGTTTCATCGAAGAATTGTAGCATCTCCTTGGCCTTCTCCTCAGCTGACGTCCTCTCCTCTGACGACTTCTTCTTGTGGCAATCCTTAGTCAATGTGCACTTGTAGTTTGATAGACGAGGCATTTCTTTTTGATCCTTTAAATTTTTAATAGTCCTTAAGCCTTTGTGAAATTCTTTCGTACTAGGCTGAACCTTCTTCTCCGGTAACTTGTGTCTAAAAAATTTAGTTATCTCGCCTTGTACTATCTTGTTGGTCTCCTCCTCGGTCATGTCATATGCCCGCTTTGGAAGTGGAGCCAGCTTCTTTGATTGGGTGGACCTCGTTTTCTTGGGAGCTGCTGGCCGAGCAGGTTGGTTTGTCTTGGTCGATGCCTTCTTGGGAGCTGCTGGTCGAGTAGGCTAGCTTGTCTTGGCCGATGTTGGAGTTGGAGTTCTGCTAGGGGTGGTGTAGGAGACGAGTTTCTTCTAGGGCTTTTGTGTGCGGAAGTTGGTGTAGGAGTTGGGTTTCTTCTGCCATGGTCGAGTGTGGGAGGTCTCTCTGTGGAGAGGACTCATCCATGTTATCTTGAAAAATTATAAATCGTTTGTGCCATAGGATGACATTGTGTACCGCCTCTCCTAGCTTCATAGTCATGTCACCTCCGGGAATTTCAAGGTCAAGATCCTCGTACCCTGGGCAAACCTCCTCCATCGAGACCTTGGAGTAGCCGGACGGTATCTGTTGGCCATGGATGAGCTGCCCTGGCTCCACTAGGTGAGCCATGTCATGGGCCGCCTTGAAGGAGAAGTTCTACGCTTGGATGTGCAGCTCACAAGGTGTCCGCTGTGTGATGTCATCTATAGGATAGTGGCCTAAGTCTGCTTCAGGCAGCCCACCGGAAGCACAGCTGCTTCACTGCACGAAGGGGCTAATGATGTTAGGATTACTGGGAGGTTCTTGGCCCGCCTCCCGCTATTAGCTCAAGGCTAACTGCACCTCTCTTCGGACCTCTTCTTGCATTCTCTCCTGTGTTTGATTCAGGTGTTCTTCAAGCGCACCGAGTTATTGTGCCTGTCGGGCCTTGCTTCTCACCCAACTCCTATAGGTCTCGGCGTCCTGAGCGAAACCAACGTTCCACGGGACAATGCCAACGCCTCGTGTATGTCCAAGGTGCTCTGGGTTTTGTAGCGCCCTTGTTAGCTCATCGTTCTCCCTGTTTGGCACGAAGGTGCCCTAGGAAGACTCCTCGATCGACTGTACAAGCCTTCTGGCCACATCTCTTAGCACCTCCCCAAACACCGCGTTGCCGTCATCATCAAAGCCGCCGCCGTGAGTATAGAACCAATGCTTTGCTCTGTCGGGCCATTCCATTGTTGCGGGTGCGACACCCTTCGCTAGCAAGCCCCGTTCCCTCTTCTCCTATTTGGGTATCGCTTGGCGGTAACCACCAGGGCCGAGTCAGTAGTGATAATTCTTTTATTGTGCATTCTGCTTGTTCTTCTCGCTCAAACTTTGACCTTCGTCTGAAGTCTTGTAGTTCACGAACGTATCCCAGTGATCTTGCAACTTTGGCTACTTATTGAAGTCGGGCATTTGATTCTTCTTGATATACTCTGTGCTCAACTTCTTTTTAAAAGTTTGGAATGCGATGGCCATCTTCTTGACTGTGTAACTATTCACCTTCTCTTCGGTCCCTTGGGCTTCGACTTCTTACTTGGACCTCACAGACGTGATTGCCTGCTTGGTTGACCGATCTGAAAGTATGATACAATTATGAACGGGTCAGAATGTTGGCTTAGCATGATAGTGGAACCGACAATCATAAACGGGTCAGAATGTTACCTCGCCGTCCTCATCGGCCTCGGCCTCATCGGCCTTGGTGGCCTCGGCCCGCAGGTTGATCCACGAGGGTGTTAGAATATCTTTGATTAAGTCTCATCGCATTGAAAAATGGAAAACCCAAGATATGTTTGCATATTCATTCTAGTATCGATTGCATACTTTGGAGTCAAGTTAAAGTATGAATGTCCCCATTATATTAACCACAAAGCGTGCATCATGTTTCCCAATCCATATATTACATGGATGCACACACTTAGGGGAGTTCGTAGTTTAACTTGAAAGTCTCTTTGTATTGATCTATTCTTTATTGACACATATAAGGATCAAGACAAAGGAACTAAATCCTTGAGTATATATTTAAATTGCCTAATTATAGTATACTCGTGGTAATATAGGATATACTCCAATGTGATCAAATTGAATATGTGCACATTATATCCAAGTCAATCATACTTATGCATATATACATGTGGGGTGTATTCTATAGTCGATGACTTAGAGTAATGATCATTTCCATATAGTTTACACATAATGGATCATTACCTCTCATCAGCATGAGTATATGAAAACTTGTGTAGTTAATATATACTCATATCAATTTAAACGATAATTTAAATTGAGTTCATTTGTCTTATTAATCATTAAAGAACACTTCATCATGTGTTGATGGTGTTCCTTGATTAATTGAGGACAAATGAATAAGTTCTTAAGTATAATAAAGCATGAGTTGCATTACTGTACTTAAGACTCATTTAAATCATTCAAATTGATTTAGGTTGTGCTCAATTGATCTAAATGCATCCATTATGTGTTAATGGAGTGCAAGAGATAATTGAGACAACCATGCATCTTGGACTAACTATTTTATGAGCTGTGATTGAGTTAGGTCCAAAGATGGATGAGATGAATGAAAACGGGACAAGAACGGCATCATGAGGTGATGGGCGTCAAGAGTGGATCCCGAAGATGAAGAGGAGTCGAGTGATGATCCCGGGGGAGTATCAAAGTGATGATCATAAAGACCCCAAAGGGGATTGCTTGCGTGCGGCGGCAAAGGTATAACTAGATAGGCTAAGGACTTTGTAGTCTTTGAGTCTAGTTTTTATCGCCGTACTATTAAGAGGGGTTGTCTCCTAGCTTGAGCTTCATCATGTGTTGGTGATCTCAATCCGCGTTCACTCGAGCTCAAATCATTTGGATTTGGTTTTTGCATAAGGGTTAACCATTTGGCATGTGTTGCGAATGGGTTAAGCTTATGCTTGGTTGTTATTGGTTTATGCTCTGATTTGCATGTGTTGCAAAGAGGAAGAGCATATGCATTTGGTTTTCGCATAATGCTTTGATTTGCATGTGTTGCAAATAGGATAAGCTATATGCGTTGGCTCATGCGTAAAGTTCACTTTTGCATGTGTTGCAAATGTTGAAGCTTTATGTTTTGTTTCGTTTACAAAACAATCTTTCTAAAAACCCAGTGGTTGCTTGGAGCAAAGTTTTGCATATGTTGCAAAAGGAGAGAGCTCAAGCACGGTTTTGTGTTTGTGTGTTTGTATGGAGCTAGAGGCTTGCATGTGTTGCAAGTAGAGAGCTCATATGGTTGAAATGGTCTTGGTGTGAAATTGAAGTTTGGTTTTGGTGTTGCATAGAACTAGAGAATTGCATGTGTTGCAATTAGAGAGTTCATGCACCTTGATTTGATATTGCTTGGAGCTAGACTTTTGCATGTGTTGCAAAGAGTAGTGCTCAAGCATGAAATTGTGTTTATTGAGTTATTTGCAAGTTCGTTGTGCGAATAAACTGAGGTTTATGAGTCTGGAATCCCGAGAGCATGTGAGTAGGGCTTGCAACGGGTGTTGGCAAGTTGACTAGGTCTTGTGTTGACCTTCACATGGCTAGGGGGATCAATCTCATAGACTCGGGTTTGATTTGCTTAATACGTTTTGCAAATAGATTTGGAGTTGATTGCAAAATGCGTTTTTGCAATTTGGTTGTAATTCCTTGAGCATGAGCTAAATTGGTGCAAATGTGTTTTGCATGTGTGTACGATCATGTGTTGATCATCTTATGGCTCAAGGAATGGTTTTTGGTTTTTCGGAAAAGAGATCGCGCGGAAAAATCGGAGTTGAGTTTGTCAGGGGCGGTGTGACCGGCCTCGGTCTGGTCGGACCGGCCAAGGCGGTTAGATCGCCCAGTCCGGTCGGACCGGCGTCTTGATGTGACCGGCCCCCATGCGGTGCGATTTTTCCAGAGCGCGTGCTTTTCGGTTTTTGGTTGGGCGGTGCGACCGGACTCGCGGTGCGACCGGGAGGAGTGCGGTCGGACCGGCCGTGTAACGGTCGGTTTTCCGACCGTTGCCTTGTGAGGGCCGGTCGGACCGGCCGGGGTCCGGTCGGACCGGGAAAATGCTGATTTCGCCCATTTTGCCCCCAAACGGCTAGTTTTCTTGTGGGGGTTATAAATAGAGCCCTTGGGGGGCTTGGGCAGGTGGTTGGCTGTGTGTGGGAGTAGTGTGCATGTGTTGCCCCTCTCCATTTGCATCTTGAGCTTAAGAGTGAGCCCTAATTGCATGTGTTGCAATTAGGAAGTGGTTGAGGGACCTCTTGTGCAAGTGTTGCACTTGAGGTAGGCCTTGTGCATGTGTTGCACTTGGTGATCACCGGGAGCGCATTCGTTGTGCTCGGTGAAGTTCAAGCGGAGGAGCGGCTTATTACTCTTGGAGGTTGCCGACTCCTAGACGGCGTGAGGGCGTCGTCGCGGAGCTCTCGAGGTGTGAGAAGCCCCGCAAGTTTGTGAAGGTTCGGGTTGAGCCTATGCATAGCGTGAAAAATCACGACTAGTGGAAAGAGGCGGGTGCTCGGCGGAGCCGGTCCAAGTGGTTGGGCTTGCCTCAACGTGGACTAGGGAGGCAAGCAAGTCTCCGAACACCACGGAAAAATATCGGTTGTCTCTTTTACTTTCAAGTATTTACATTTATTATATATTGTTCAATTGCTTGATTGTAATTAGAATTGCTTAGTATTAATTGATTGTTCAAATTAGCAATTCTAGTGTAGAGACATAATTTAGTTAGTGCTCATAGTGAGCCTAGTTGATTTAGGCTTTAATTGTCAAAACCTATTTATCGCTTCCGCATATATCTTTGATTAGGTTTTGACTTAGGGGTGTATTAGAGCAAATTGTTTAGTGAGCGATCGAAATTCGTAAAACGCCTATTCACCCCCCTCTAGGCGCATCCTCGACCCTACAAGTGGTATCAGAGCCACGGTCACTCTCATTTTAGGCTTAACCGTCTAGAGAGTAAAAAGGATGGCGTCTAGCAGATTAGTGCACTTCACCGATTCACATATACTTGATGGCTCTAATTATTCATCATGGAAATTATTTATGATTAATCATTTTAAATCCATGAGCCCACAAATATGGTGGATCGTTGATGTTGGCTTTTCTTCTCTATTAAATGATATTGCTCCAACTAAAGGAGAGGAGAAATGCCTACATCTTGACGCTCAAGCTACTAACGTTTTATTTAGTGTTGTGAGTGTAGAAATTTTCAATAAAATATGCAATCTCAAGAGCGCTCATGAAATGTGGATCAAGCTTCAAGACTTATTTGAATCAACCACATCGATTGAGGATTGCATTGAGGGAGAAAAGTCGATTGATGAGTGTTCCTATTCTTTTTCTTTTTTTGTACAAAGATATTAATAATATCCTACTAACCAAACGAAGGCAGCTATTTCATATTTATGCTAACTAAGTGTATATAAACTCAGAATTCTAGAAATGGTGTTGTATATATCTAGAGTATATCCAATTCTCTGCAAATTTTGTATTTGTTATTTGAGTATTGTCCAAGAATTTCAAGCTATACCTTTTCTTCTATTCATTACGTAGTAAGTCGTGCTATGGTTTCATAGAATATGATTATTACAATTAACTTACATACACAGTTAATCAAATTTCAGCCTCCAATAAAAATCTTCACGCAATATCAACTCAATTAAAATAAATACACTAATACAACTCATCCACACAAACTCAATTATAACAGAACACATTCAAGTTTAAATGTCCATCTTCAAGAGAATATTACACCCATCCATCCAATATATCAGCATCATCACACAAATTCAACACAAACAGATTTCACATTCACACAATTAATAGCTAAATTGAATATTACTATCATCAATCAAACAGAATCACATTTGGCACCTAGTGAATTAACACTGAAAATATTTTTGCTATCCAAAACAACCTGCACCCCACTGTTCTTGTCCGAAACAACCTGCACCCCATTGAACTTACATTGTACTCAGTCGGAGGTGAGGAGGATGGCGGCATGCACGGGTCGTCGGAGGCGAGGAGGACAGCGGCACGCGGGGGGTCGTCTGAGGTGAGGAAGACAGTGGCGCGCGTGGGGTCGTTGGAGGCAAGGACGGGAAGGCAGCGGTGGTGCGCGGGCGAGAAATAGAAGTTGGAGGCTTGGCCTCGGCCGCTCTCCATATATAGGTGGTAGAAACAGTACCGGTTGGTGTATTCAACCAGATCGGTGCACGACATCGATGTCGGTTAGATACACCAAGCGGTACTAAATCGGCTTGGCGGAAGCCCTAGGCACCATCGATACCGATTGGTGTATCCAACTGTCTTGATGTGAGGCATCGATCGATTGAATACACCAACCGATCTGATTAAAATTATTTTTCAACCATCTAATATAAATTAGAATTGTAAAAATTATAAGAAATAAAGTAATTTTTGCACTCTTATAATTCCATTGAAAATTTTCACCTTGTTATATAAATTCAATTATTGCTTCTGCTTAATAAAAAATAATAAATCATACTTATTCCACACTAAAATGATTTTCAAAAAACAAAATAAGATTACTAGTCATTTATAAATTCCTTTTATAGTTTCTACAATTCAGCAATAATATTAAAAATTCATATATTCTTTAGAATATTATTTTCCAATCATCTAATATAAATTAAAATTATAAAAATTATAAGAAATAAAGTAATTTTGCACTCTTATAATTACATTGTAAATTTTCACCTTGTTATATAAATTCAATTATTGCTTCTTTGCTCAATAAAAATAATAAATTATACTTATTCCACACTAAAATGATTTTCAAAAAATAAAATAAGGTTATTAATCCAAATCTAGCATATAGGGGCTCAAATGTTTACTTTACAAACTTAGAACTATATAGGGCAAATTTGGAAGGTGAATCCAAATATGACATATGGGGGCCCAAATGGCTACTTTACAAATTTAGAACTATATTCATAATTCATACATGTGTTTATACAATATGGTTGAACTTATTTTCTAACATACTTTGTCTTTACAAGTGATCTTTCATTATGATCGCGGCGTATGTAAGGAGATTTCTCTGTATTATTCAGAACACTAATGTCTACGTCCACCGTGAAAGGAGGTAGCTCGTTGAACTGATTATACTCTTCTTCGTCTGTGACGGTGAGCCCTCAACTCCGACAATCCATCTTTTACCTAGAAGAACCACGTGAAGTCTTGGTTGATCGCTACTGCTAGTCTTCTCCTTCTGCTTTTTTGTTTTCGGTAGACTTTCATTCTACTTCTTGTTTTTAGTAGGCTTATCCTTCTGCTTTTTCGGTTTGCTATCCATGTCCGTCACATAGAATACCTGTGTCACATTATTAGCGAGCACGAACGGTTCGTCCCTATAGGCCACTTGCTTGAGGTCCATAGTTGTAATACCATACTCGTCGATCTCCACGGCTGTCAGTTTGACCTATTAGCACCAAAACAGAGGGACTTTTAAAGGTCTGTACTCGAGCTCCCATATCTCCTCTATGAAACCATAGTAGGTATCCATCTTTTATTTTTGTCTAAGGCATCTATACGGACGCCGCTATATTGGTTGGTGCTCTTGCTATCCTGGGCTGTCGTGTAAAATGTGTACCCATTTATCTCATACCCTTGGAATGATACGATTGTCGTGAACGGTCTCCGAGCCAAGAGTTTCAACTATTCATCGTCTGTCTGGTTGCCCAACAGTTGCTTTTGTAACCAACCTCCGAAATGATCCATTTGCTCGACTGCGATCCACTTATTTGACTTCTCTGGGTATTGGTCACGTAGACTCATCTCGTGATCATAGATATACAGAGCCACTACAATTGCTTGTTTCAATACCATGAAATCTGCTTATTTAAATGAAAGTAGATCGTCACTATAGGATTCTTTTCTCCCTAGAGTCCCTTTTCCACATAGCCTCCCCTCATGACGTAATACAGGGATGCCAATCGGATTTAGATTATCAATGTAATTAACACAAATCTCAATCACCTCCTTTGTGCCAACACCCTGCACAATGCAGCCTTCTAGGCGAGACCGGTTACGAACATACTTCTTTAGAACACATATGTACCTCTCGAAAGGGAACATATTGTGGAGGAACACGGGTCCAAGAATTTCTATCTCTTTAACAATGTGGACCATGAGATGGACCATAACGTTAAAGAAGGATGGAGGGAAGATCATCTCAAGGCTAACCAGACTATCGACCATGTCATCCTGCAGATTAGATATCTTATTCGGCTCGACGACCTTCTGCGACACTGCGTTGAAGAACGATCACAACTTTATGATTATCCCTCGTACCCAGTCTAGCAGAATACCTCACACCGCCACTGGGAGCAACTATGTCATCAACACGTGACAATGGGATTTTAGGTGTACGATTTATTCTCTTTCGTGTTTATGAGTCACCTTATGTTTGATAAGTATCCAGAAGGGACCTTCACACTATTCAAGAACTTAATCATATTTTTTTTCTCTTCCTTGCTCAGAGTGTAGATCGCGGGGTGGAGGTAATGCTGTCTTTTCACTCTCTTTTTCGAATGTAGGTCGTTCCTGAGTCCCAATAACTGCAGGTCCTTTCGTGCTTGAAGTGTATCTTTTGATTTGCCGTACATATCTAGGAAGCCTAGCAGGTTCACGTAGACATTCTTCATGATATGCATGAAGTCCAGTGAGTGGCAGATCTCTAAGTCTTTCCAGTAAGGTAAGTCCCAAAATATTAACTTGTTCTTCTAAATGGGTTTCGTGTGACCTTGTTCAATCGGGATAGGTTTGCTACCAGGACCTTTTCCAAATACTACTTTCAGATCATTTACCAAAGAAAATATAAACGTTCCACTACTATGTAGGGGCTTCTTACATTTCTCTTCTGTCTCATCAAAATTCTTACCCTTCCACCGTAACGGGTCCTTCGTATGGAGGAACCTACGGTGACCCATGTACATAACCTTTCGAGAGTTTTTCAGGTACTTACTGTCCGTATCCTCTAAGCAGTGGATGCAGGCTTTATATTCTTTGATAGATAGGCCCGACAGATTACCAAGTGCAGGCCAGTCGTTGATGGTTATGAATAGTAATGCACGTAGAGTGAAGTACTCTCTTTTGTACTCATCCCATACACATACACCATCGTTCCACAGTGTTAGCAGATCTTCAACCAATGGTTTGAGATACACGTCGATGTCATTTCCAGGTTGCTTCAGGCCTTGGATAAGCAACAGCATCATAATATACTTCCGCTTCATACATAGCCAAGGAGGAAGGTTGTAGATACATAGAGTCACGAGCCAAGTGATGTGACTGTTGCTTATCTCGCTGAGCGGGTTCATCCCATCCGTACTCAACCCAAGCTTTATGTTCCTTGCATCCTCATCAAAGTCCGGATATGTTCTATCAGCTCTCCTCTACTGGGAGCCATCAGCAGGGTGTCTTAGTCTTCCGTCATTCTTACGTTCTTCTTTGTGCTAGCGCATCATCTAGGCATGTGCTTTGTTTGCAAATAAAAGCTTCAACCAGGGGATTATAGGCAAATACCACACCATCTTAGCAGGGGGTCTCTTCTTCTTACGCTGCCCCTCTACCTCACCTGGGTCATTACGCCTGGTCTTATACCACAAAGTTTTGCACACTAGACAAGCTTCCAAATCCTCGTACTCATTGCGATAAAGGATACAATCGTTACGACATGCATGTATCTTCTGTGCCTCCAACTCCAAAGGGCAGACAACTTATTTGGCATCGTACGTAGTTTCAGGCAATGTGTTCCCCTTTGGAAGTAACTTCTTCATGAGGCATAATAACTCGTGGAATACCTTATCAGAAAATCCATTGGTCGCTTTATATTGTATCAGTTCTAGTGTGGTACACAACTTTTTATGGCCCTGTCGGCAGTTTGGGTACAACAGTGTTTTGTGGTTCTCCCATAGGCGCTGGAACTTTTCGTAATGTCTTTCATCGATGTATTCTCCCTCTCCATCAAGCAACATCTGGTCTAGGTCATCATCGCCAAACTCCCCCAATGTATCTTCGAAAGAACCGTGTTAGCTAGCGTCTGGGATATTGTTGTCCTCCTCTTCTTCTTGAATGTCTTCCTGTATAATCTTTTCTTCACCGTGCTTGGTCCAACAGGTATAGTTTGACATGAAACCTCTTGTGAGCAAATGGAAGTGAAGGTGGCTGGATTTTGGCCACTCTTTCTCATTCTTGCATTCTTGCAGTCTATGCATAGACAACATATGTATCCTAATGTCGTGTATGCATCGGCCGCACGAAGAAAATCTTACAAACCCTGCAAGAACTCCGGGGAGTGTCGGTCCATGTACATCCATCGCTGGTCCATCTATATTATGTTACATCAAGGTAACTGTTAGCTAATTTTCTGATAATGAATTATTGAACATTTTCCAAAATCCAAATTAAACTAATATTTACTTTATTTTAAATTTTTGGTGGATAAATTTAATTTTAGGTGAAATTTATTTAAAAAGTTAATATTTTAAAATAACAATATTTCATCACATATTTTTTCTATAGAAATTATTATTTTTAAGACAACTATATTTTTAAAATGACTTTATTTCACTACATGTTTTAAAAGGACTATATTTCATTACATATTTTTCTATAAAATAATTATTTGCTCGTATTCATACTCGACAAGTTTTTGCAACCTATTAAAAGAATTAGTCGATCAAAATCTAGATTCAAAATTCTTCATCGATCGATGGAATCAAAGCCTAAATATTAGCTAGATCCACACCATCAATTCGAGCTACATTATAATCCAAGCAAAATCTAAGCTTACACAACAAGTTTTTGCAACCTTCTAAAAGAATTGATCGATCAAAATCTAGATCAAAATTCTTCATCGATTGATAGAACCAAAACCTAAATTTAAGTTAGATCCACACCTTCAATGCTAGTTATATTATAATCCAAGTAAATTCCAAGCTTACACAAGTTTTTGCAACCTACTTAAAAAGATAGAGCTAGATCTCTACATTCATAATCTTTCATCGATCATGGGAAAAAAATTAAATTTTCTTCATATTTTAAGCAAAGAAGAGGCTCCATTTAACACCAAATATAGTGAGGAATGATGTTACTAACCTTAGTTAACTTGGCTTCGAGTAAAATAATTAAAATTTTGAAATTTAGGCAGCACCTCCTCTCCCTTGAAGCTCTTGACCGGTTACACTCTGTTTTGGCCCTTGTTGCACCGTTTTTGGCCTGGACACAATGTGGGGGAGGAAGAAGTTTAAATTGGGAATTAGTACCGGTTGATACCTCCAATTGGTACTAATCTGCCGTGGCTCTTTAGTACTGGGTTAGTTATATGCACTACAAGAAAGTGATTTTTAATGACGGTCCAAACTCGTCATCATTAGTCCCGAAATCGTCATTGTAGGTTTTTTATGACGAAATTCAACTTGTCATAGTAAGTGCGTCATAGAAAGTTTTCAATGACGAATTACTTTTTTTCGTCATAAAAAATCAACTTTTCTATGACGAATTACATTTTCGTCAATGAAGAGATCATTTCTATGACGAATATAACCGTCATTAATTGTACCCAAAACAACATGAAAAATATCAAATTCATCATAAAAGAACACTCCGATCGGCCAAAAACGAGCGTTGACCATTTTATTTATGACGAAATTGTTTGTCACAGATTATTGCCACGTGGACATGCATTTTTGTCATTGAACACTCCAATGCCACGTCAATAACCAGGGTGTCATGTGACGTTGTACGTGTTGTGACACAATTGTTTCGTCACAGATGATTGCAATGTGGACATTCATTTTCATCACAGATGATTGCCATGTGGACATTCATTAAAAGACTAGATTCTCATTTTTAAGTTTCAAGATCAAGTAAACAAAATATTTATAAGCACATCTTTAACAACATTTCATAAGTATATATATACACACATATCCGCATGAGTAAGCATCTTCTTCAACAAGTACTCCAGAATATCATATCAGTCTCCATGTATAATATAATAAGGGTAAACGATAGTTCTATAAATCTCAAACAAAATTTAACATTCAGTTTAACTTACAACAGAAAGCATTCAAATCCATTTGATCACAACTATAAAATGTGAGAACCAACTTAACCAATTTCGCCACAACTGCTACATAGATCCCCAATGTCTCAAAGCTTATAAATCACAAACTCCAGTACCATACAATCTCGAATTACACTAGCTCCTAAGTGTTCAATAAAATAGTTACACCGCATGCACAAGCCATCCAGGACTAGCTGTCCCCTTTTTCCCATCCTTCTCAACCAAGTGGCAAGGATGTGTGCTGCATGTCTGCCACCTCCACCCCAGCCCATAGTATTTGGGCCAAAACCTGGTTGTATAGCCAGCAAAGTCGGTTGAGTGCAGTATAAAAAGAATAAACAAACTGGCATATAGCTAAACTCAACACCCTAACTACCTCACCTTAGCATCACTACAATATGTCCTCTGTTGAAGAGAAGCAACCAGGGAGAGTTGAAGCAGCCATCAACCACCCTTTTGTTCATCTTAGCTTCTCTGCAATCATAAGGTGCCAAACTTTAGTTTGAGTCTCTTTCTTTCTTTTTACCATTTTATAGGAGTAAAGTACATAACAGATTTGCATGAGCTCCTTCAGGCAAATATCAGTTGATCACATCCCTTAAGCCCCATTACTTACAAATTAGCACAAAAGTAATCTTTTCAACCACAATACCAATATGCAAAATGAGCATGCTTTTGCTAAATCACAGCACGCAAGAATTCAGAATAGAGGCATGAAAATCACTGTGAAATACATTAGGAACATGTTTGGCTACACATACATGTATATCCATGATAACAACAGCTTAGAAGTTAATTTCCAAGTCATGCTAATCAATCACAGAAGTCCAGTATATGAGGCATTCCTAACTGCACATATATTTGATGAAAGGAAATTCCAACACATTTATCAATTTGGAATCTTATACATTCAATGAATAATCAATGCATTAACAAATTGAACTAATACATAATAGTCAGTTCATCATGGCAGTAAACAATTCTTAACTCACTCATTCAAAATGAGCCATGCAAAAAGCAATAAGGATCAAGTCACAGCATAAGATTCACAACCATTACCAAAGTAAGATTGACATTACAGAAGCTCAACACTGAATCTTGTGCACTAAGCATTGAAGACACCAACACAATTACACAGGCGGGTAAGGCTAATCCCATTTGTTGGACCAATAAAATATCACTATGAAGTTGGCTATGCCAATGCACATAAAACACTCTCAACAAAGAGCATCTGAGATCCTTACTAACCACAACATAGAAAGATCTAACACACTGAAGCAAGCAAGTTTATCATGGAAAATACTTCAGTATTGCATCATCCACAAATTTATACATGTATCATTCCAAATCCATAAAGGGGTTTTGCATGCATGTGTAGTACATGTAGAACTCATGGATAGTGGGCGCCACATCTAGTAAAGGAGAAGGGGGTGAGAAGAGAGTGGGATGAGGACTTAGCTTGTAAAAAAAGGGGGGTATGGTTGCCATGGCCGAGCCGAGAGCTGTGGCGATGCGGCTGCTGGGGCCACCGGCGTTGAGGACCTCGGGCCTGAGGGCACTCGAATAGTGATGGTCTGAGGGAAGAAGCATGGGGTGAAGAGGGTGAGTAAAGAAGGAGGAAGAGAAATAAAAAAAAGGGTTCACTTAGCTCGGTAGAAGGGAGGGGCCATCGGTGGGCCATCTGCGTCGGGGAGGATGGCCGGATCCCCTGGATCCGGAGCAAGGCTATGCGATGGAGAGCTTGGGCTCGGCTACAAACGCAAGATGGCGACCTAGAGAGCAAGAGAAAGGAGAGAGAGAGAGGCAAGGGGGGACCTCAGGGAGGTGGCGGCGCTAATGGTGTCCGGGGCCGGCCAAGGGGTCACTGGAGTCGAGGGGGCCGGATTCGGCGAGGGAATCGGCGTGGTGTTCAGAGCCAAGAGGCACGGCGGTGCTCGGGCCTGGCGACCGAGGAGGAGAGCTAGCTTCAGCGCTCGGGGACAGAGAAGGGAGCAAGGGCGTGCGCGAGAGAAGGAGGAGATCAAGCGGCGGCGGCGAGGAGGAGAAGAGCCGGCGCTCGGGTGCGAGAGTGCGTGAGGCGTGAGCGATAGGAGGAGAAGGGGAAAAGAATGCGGCGGCTGGGAGAACAAGGAGAGTAGGATTAGGGTAAAGGAAAGCGGGTTCGGGCGATTTAGCAAATACACCCTTCACAGAAAGGAAGGATATTATGTCATTATCTCATTGCCATCCTGTAAGACAGTAATATATCATCAACCCTCCAAAAACTTTCAGGGAAAGCCAGGAGAGAGAGCAGCTCACGAAACACTAGATAGTTGATAATATCAATAAATCCTATTTATCATTTGAATTGCAAGCTTGACTCATATTATTAATTACCTACTGAGATCTGGACAGCCTAAATGTCAATTACCCAATTTGGCAACAGCCCAATGGCATGATAAAGATCAGTATACATGGAAAGTTGAATTTACATGGCATTGAGATATGCACTAAGAACAATATTATACTTCGCCCATTTCTTTTTATAAGGGCTATAATTTTTCTCATCTTCTTTCACAACATAAGGAGTGTATATAAATTTATTGTCGTTTTTCTTTGTATGCCCTTATTTATCACATCTTCTCTCTTCTTTGTTGATAAGTAACACCTCACTAACTATTCGTTCTTCTATTTCCAAGGAATTTATAGAATGGTCATTTTCTCTTGTCTTTCTCATGGTTATTTTTAGCACTAGCATTCATCTAAAATGAACTCAATAGGAAATCGACAAGAAGGAAGCAATTGCATTCAGATATAAAACAATTAAAATTAGTTCCATACAAGGGACAATGTGGAAGCCACCAATCATATAGAAGGATTCCAATGAAGCCTTGCACTACATCACATGCATCTACCAACCAAACCAGACTTAAACCCTAATCAACTAACCATGAAAGGACATAACCAAGAACTGACAACGTGTAAGATGTAACCCACATATGGGCCCACAAGGCCAAGTCAGACAACAAGGCCACCATGGATAGGGGGCCCTCTAGATATAGCCTCTCGATAGGCCATGCCTCCATGACGAAAAAGCACTAATGAGCCAGCATCAAAAACCAATTCTATAGTAGCGGTGGCAGCCAATAGATCGGTGTTTGAGCGGGTTGCGGGAAGGGCGGTTGTGCGTAGAAATCAGCTCTAGTTGGGTGCGAGGCCGTGGAGCTCCGCCGTGAGTGGATTCAGGGACTCGGGCTGCAAGCGACCATCAACGGGTGGGCAGGTAATGAGCAAGGTCAGCATGGTGTAACGGACACGCGCGGGCCGGGGCAATGTCGACGGTGAAAAGGAGCAATGCAAGTGGCGTGTAGGTGCAAGGCATGGTGCGCGCAGCTGCCATTGTTCAATGCTTTGCCACAAGTGACTAGCGAGCTATATATAAGCGCGAGTGGTAGCCATCTCGACGTGCTTCGCCACCTCCAGCTCCGTTGGCCTCGGCAGCTCGCCTGTCACTCACAGCCTCGCTTGACGATGGACGTGGACCTCGCTCTTGCGTCTAGCTCGGCGGCGCTCGTAGGACAGGAACACTGTGTAGTGGTGGCACGTAGCGCTGGGTTCGTGCAACGCGTGAGCAAGATCAAAATTGGAAACATTCTGAAATATCAAGTTTCATATATGAAACTTGGTAACTCAGCGAAACAAAGTTTTAGTTTTGAAACTTGCATCAATCTCATGTTTGAAACTCAGAGTTTAAGTTTTTTGAAACATAAAACTCATGTGGAAGCTCGAGGTTTCAGTTTTTGAAACTCCGTGAAACTTGTTTTCCATATGTTTTTCATATGTTTTCTTATATGGAACTTGCCAAAACATGGATGAAACATTCTAGAACTTATTGCAGCTAGCTTAAACTTATTTATAAAACCTTCTCAAATTTTTTGAAATGTTCTTAAACCTCTATTCCTGGATAGATGACGTTTTAGGATTTTTGCACTTCAACTAAAGCATATGTAGAAATGACCAAATCGTCCTCCTTCATTAGCTCACTTATTGCTTTTGAATGGTGTGTGTTATTTTATTTTACAATAATAAATAATATTGGGAATCATGAATGGTATATGTATGCAAAGGAAAAAAATAGTTAAAATTGTCTCAAAATTGTAGAATGAAATATATTTTGGAACAAAATTTAGAAGTTGGAATGACATGTATTTAGGAATAGAGAAAGTATTTACTAAACCTATTTGAAACTTCAAACAGAAAAAAAAACCTAAAACTTCGTGAAACTACTGTACCATTGGAAATGCATTCCAACCGTTATAGAGTGGGCTAGTAGGTAAAAAAGCTGCATGGCACGGTAGTTTGATCCTGGAAATAACGTCCAAACTACAAACACGCTCGATGAAATTGAGCCCACCAACTCGGCCGTCTGTTCCACCCACAAGTAAGGGTGCAATCGGATCGGATATTTTTCGACCGATCGGATGTGTTCGGATCGGATTCGGATAATTTTTTCGGATATTTTTTGGTTTCGGATTCGGTTTTGGATATTTTATTTCGGATTTGGTTTCATATTTGGTAGATAATTATCCACCGGATCGGAATATTTTGAACATTTTTTCGGATATATCCGTTTTTATTTCGTCGGATATCCGACCGAGGCCAACATTGTTATACTTCTAACCCTAGTGGCCTGTTTGGCATCGTTGGGAAATGGGAATGGGCAAGGGAATTAAGCGAGACTTCAATTCCCAAGGGGAGGCAGGGAATTGAATTCCCTACGTTTAAGCTGTAAACTCTCATTCCCTTCTCCAATTCCCACCAACCAATCAAAAGATTTTATAACCCATCTCTCTCAATTCCCATTCCCTTCCATCAATTCCCTCCAACCAAACAGGCCATAGACTACAGACTCCTGTCCTCTAGACTACTCCCGCCGCTGCCTAGTCCTCCCGCAACCCACGACCCGCCGCCGCCCGGTCCTCCCGCCGTCGCCCTCCCCCCTCAGCCCAGGCCCCCCGTCGCCGCCTTTCCGCTGCCGCCCAGCTCCGGGGTAGGCGATTCCCCAGATATACCGCGCAAATTTGGGGCTTTTCCCAGGGTTCGTCACGCGAATCGGCGGGGATCGGGCCTTCGGATTGGTGCGCGACGTCAGGGCCTTCCCGATCGCTAATCCTCGCTTCTTTGTGCCTCGCGTGTGGGGTGGGTTTTGGGTTCTTGCGGCGCTTGCGGCGTCGGCACGTGTAGGTACGTTGAACTTGTCCAAGAAAAAGGATTATCTCGTTATATGATCGGTTGCCGAGTCGGGCCGCTTGTTGAGTTTCTTTGTGAGATTTGTGGATTGAGCAGATCGCAAGCGGCACACGTGGATTAGGACCGGATCAGTAGGATTTAGGGTGCTTCTTGGTAATTTAATTAATTAGTCAATGTAAATTGCAGGAGTAGGTTGCAAAATTGGATCGTAGTTACTTGCGTTTAGTTACCTGTCTTCACCAATCTGTTAGGAGTAATTTATGCAAGCATGGTATGGACATCTTGTTTGCAAAGGAGGTCATTTGCAACTTTTCAATGTTAGTGGTGATATGAGTCAGTAATTATCGAGGATTAAGTAGTAGTGAATGATTACCATTAAGGGTGGAGTTCCAATGTGAAGTGATTGTAATTCAAGATCTCATATTTTGGCAATCGTCCTACCATTTTGCATGCTATATGCTAGTCATGGTGATGATGAACCACTTGTGATCGACTCGAGTGGAGTAAGATATCACGTGGTTTATTATTCACCAATTGTTCAAAAATCGGGATGCTACCATGATAACCGATTGGTCACATTATATAATTGGTTTTAGTTCATGGAATCTTGGTAGAAGCTAGTCTTTGTCTCGCTCTCTCCCTTTTTTTTTTTTGCTTATGCGGTGGAAAGTAAGAGATCTGATAGATCCATTCTGAAAGGAAATTATAGTCCTATCAGCTTTTAAAATGAGGATTGATAAATAGAAGATTGTGACTTAAAGGATCCCTTTGGCCAGTAGCAAATGAATGTTTTTTTCTGTGTAAGATCCTATGTGAAGATTAATAAACAGAATCAAGATCCTATGTGAAGATTAATAAACAGAATCAAGTGTGGTGTGGTCAGAACCCAGAAAATATGGCTAGTTTTTTTTTGGTGGTGCATAATGTTCAACCTATACCTTTTTTTCTTAAAAAAAATCGAGGAACACTTCAACCTGTACCTTGCATCTCGTGATTTGAAGGGTCGTGAATTGTGACTTGCATTTACTCATTTGTGCATTACATTGACGGATAGCCTGTCTAATTGATCGGTACATTGTGTCTCACTGCAATGTCTTGCTTGCATTACATTCCTAATTTCTATTTGTTGCTTTTATGCAAATTTGCCTGGTGGGTATGTACTGCAAATCGTAAATGGCAAAAAGGCCTTCATCTTTCCGTTCAATTTCTGCATAACAAAAATTGATGATAAAACGTGTGAATAAATAAGTTAGACCATACTAGCCATGTGCCCATACGTTGCAACGAAAACTCAATTTGCGATAAAAAATTTATTTGCAAAGAGTATTAACCTTATTTGAATAATAATGTTCACTTTGAATGTGCAATGATTAAATATTTAAATCAATTCATCGAAGCATACAAATTATAAGCACCTGTTTATAAACTCGAGCTTAAATTTATCTTTAATTTCACAAACTTAAATAATAACATCACAACACTTGGGATTGTAAATTTGTAACATCATAATTCGAGATCCATTGATCGACCGAGAGAGGCATCACCTGCTGCACCATGGGCGCAAAGGCATTGAAAAGGTAGGCGCCATCCGTATGTGGTTGCCACAATCAGCGGTGTGCGTAGCTCATACGTCTTGCTCCAGCCATACCATAGCTTCACCCCATCAACCAGCTCCACCGCCTCCCTCCGCGAGTGCCTCCCTCAACCTATTTACATCATCCATCATGGTGAGCTCCAGCAACGCCGCCAGCCTATCTCGCTGCCCACCACCGGCGACCTGCCTCTGCACCACATCGACGAGATCAAGAAGGTTGCCCATTACCTCTACTCAACGGATAAGCTCAACACATCTGCAGAAGATCCAAGAAGCAGTGGGGTTATATAGATTCAACAATCGAGGAGATATCTATGGAATCCGGATTAAGAAATCGTCGAATAAGGAAGGCAACAAAAGGAAAAGAGACGAGAAGAGACCCAACTGCATGAATCGGGGTTCTGCTTCCTTCAGAAGGGAATCAATCAATCCAATCCAAAAAGTACCGGGAGCAATCGCCGCTGATTCGAATACCAGATCAATAGGAGAATAGGAAAGCAATAAACGAGTCCTGCATATTCATTTACCTCCCGCGACGAGATGATCCAATCCAATCTACCGAGATGGCCACTACTCGCTTCTCACTCAGCCACGCGAGTACGCACACGTGTCACAGTGAGGGTGGAGAATAGACATACCACCACCAACTCCTAATTAGAATTAATAGAGATAGAGATAACAAACCTATCTAGTCGTATCATGTATAGCCGTGCACATGCTGCTGACCGGTCGGAATCAAGTCCATACATGATTAGAGAAAAAGAAAAAAAATGATCTTATCTACACATACAAGCAGATATTTAATAGAAAGGATGTATATGGCAACTCAAAGGCATATGATAACTCAGAAGCTATGCGTACAGTATATGGAAAAAGAATCAACTGTGCAGAATTTGAAAATAGAATCGGCTGATTGAGATAAGACTATGATACACCGCAGATCACGCATGCATGCATATCCAACCGAATTAAAACTTTCTCCGTTCACAATGTATAGAAGATCGGAACAATGATGGTTTTGTAAGTATGCTCGAAAAGAAGAGGGGAGAACGGACCACCGCCACCAACTCGTCATTAGAAGTAGTAGAGATTTCATCTTTCCTTTCAACATTGGTGCTTCCTGGCTATGGAGCCTAGGAGTATGAATAAGTTAGACCATATATTGTCTATTTTTCTTTGCTTTGGTTTCATTGTTTGGCCTGAATAGTGCAACTGAAACTCTTTAATAATGATTGACTAGAAACTGATACATTTTATTTTATAGGATGAAACTGTGGTGACGATTGATAATGATTGAGTACTCGTCGAGGACGAGTAACTACTATCATGCACTCGTTGTCTCTTGAGATATTGTCAGCTTGACTTAGCTATTTCGGTCTTCGAACTCTTATAAAAGATTGTATCATTGTCAAGTCTTCTGCTTGTATGTCTTTATGATGTAATCCAAATATTATCGATCTGTCGTATTATCTCTTTCATGAAAACATAGAGTTATAGAACTCATGGCCATGTTATTGACTTATTGTAATATTATTTACGTATCATTCTATTTCCCGAAGCTTGTCATATGTATACCGTTCAAATCTTATTGCATGTTGAACTCATACGTTTGGTTAATTAGTACTATATGTGTGCTTTATACGGTATCTGTTTCCACGTGGTTAATTAGTACCGAAATTTGCATGAGCTGATCTGGTTGATCTTCGATTTGAAGTTTTTGTGGACTCCCAGGTGCTGTGACAAAACCAGTTACTTCGCCCAGATTATCATCTTCTTCAATATTTTCGTTCTGCTCCTCCCCTTTCTCCAACAACACATGCAAAGCACTTCGAACGCGACATACTTGATTGTGACCAGGCGCCCAAGGTTCATGACAGTGCCAGCATGTTTTGTTAGTTTTACCAGCTACCACTCCTTTTTAGCCTTCCTTCCTTCCTGGTGGCACATTAACCACTCTCGGTGGTATAACCCCCCTTGGTTTAGGAATTCCACTGCTTTGGTTGTTCTTTCTTGCCCCAGCAGCCTTCTCTTCTAATTTTGTGTACCAATACGCTTCCAGGAGACCTCTTGGTTGATGGGCGCTCACACAGTATTTGAGTTCGTCCTTCAAGCCTCCGATGAAACAGCTCAATAAGAAGTGTTCTTGGAGATATGTATGATCTTTGTTGATAAGCTCGACGGTCTTCTCAAAGTAATCTATGTATTTGACCACCGTGCTAGCCTGCTTCATTCCCAACAGTCGTTCCACCGCTTCATGCGCCGTAGCTTCAGAAAAGCGATCACAAAGAATTGCGCAAAACTGGGACCAGTTAAGCGACTGCCAAGGGATGCCAGTTCCTTTAAACCATGTGTTGGCTCTGCCTATGAGATGCCCCACGGCTAGATTCACCCATTGTTCAGCCGGAGTGCCCGCCATATCAAAAAACTTTTCACATTGGTCCACCCAACTGGCTGGATCGTCACCAGAAAAAGAAGATAGTTCCAGTTTTGGTCCCTTGATTACTGCCTCCGCATAATGCTGATTGTTATCTGCTTCCCCTCCATAAGCATTCCTTTGGGCGTCCACTACGTGTACTCCAGGAAAGTGCTGAGTTTGAGCCAAGGAAGTAACCCCATACACATTAGCAGACTGCAAATAAGAAGGTAAAGCAGGATGGAAGTACTCGAATCACGATTTCCGATTCCTATCTCGATTGTTCGGTTCATGTTTGGGACAACTGGTGCTATGAATGATCCACTGGCTCCCGGAATACCACCTCCAATACCTCTGTAGAAAGGACTTGTTGTAGCCCGGATGGCCGGCGTGAAGATCGGAGGAAGACTGTTGCCAGCGACTTGGCTCTCCAACATAGCAGATGTAACCAGAGGACTAGCCAAAGACGGAAGATATACTCCAGGCCGATTTAAATCAGGGTTAATGACCGAGAGATTACCTTCAATGGATGCAGATGGACTTTGCTGATCTACCGGAGTAATCACACTCTTCGCGTTCCCCAGAAGTAAGTTTTTGATCTCCACCATATCAGCTTTAAGGGTTTCCATATCACCCTGAAGCTTCCCAATTTCTTCTTGGACATCCATCTTCTTGAATACCACAGATCCTTCGCAGGTACTACCGATCACCAAGTGCTCGCAAATAGAGGGATTTTACGGAAATTCCAACCTCTTTCCAATACTTGATTCCAATCCACCGCCGAGGAATAACGGCTCTGATACCAATATGTCAGGCCAAACTAGAAATCCGAAACTAAAACCGCAAAGGAACACCAGAGGACAAATGTTTCAAACCACGCACAGCATATTTGATGATAACTGGAAACTACAGACTACACTTAGAGTATTCTAGAGTAGGAAATGTTTGATACTTCATTCATCTGTGTCCAAAGCTTTAATACCCAGTACATCCACTCCTTCTCAGAGAAAGCAAGAAAGTAAAAACGACAAGATAGCTAAAGCAAATGACAGTCAAGAGTAGGTGAAACCGTTTTGTCGGTATTCACTGTTACAAAAATTATCAGCTCTTTTGAGTCGTAGCCGCAGATACTCCATCTGGACCGTTGCTCCCCACTTAAACACAAAACTCTGAATCGGTAAGGATGCTTCCAATTCAGACTGTTCTTCTTCTACCTCTTGAGCTCCTGACAGCAGACCGCAGGGGCGGATCCAGGAAAATTAGTTGCCGGGGTCATCGCCGATATACAGCTTGCTTTCGGATGATTGGTCAGACTGGATGAGCACAAGAGATAGGGTCCAGACTAATCTACCGCCGGGGTCATCAACTATATTTAGCGAGGGGTATAAGAGTCTAACACGAAGACGTCGGGGTCACCGGACCCCGGCCTTTCAACGTCCCGTCCGCCCCTGGCAGACCGGGA
This sequence comes from Guadua angustifolia, assembly GCA_036346375.1. Taxonomy (NCBI): domain Eukaryota; kingdom Viridiplantae; phylum Streptophyta; class Magnoliopsida; order Poales; family Poaceae; genus Guadua; species Guadua angustifolia. The sequence goes on along the minus strand of CM070505.1, from coordinate 27,474,775 downwards.
TGTTGCGGAGGCCGGCGAGCCGGCGACCCCGCGTTATTGCATAGAAGGCGGTGATGCGTGCCACTTGGAAGCGCTCCACGTGAAACCCGCCGGCGTGCGGCGGCCCACTGTCTGCGCGCGGCTTGGGGACGCGTGGCCGCCGACCGAGAGCGCACGAGCGCCGGCAGCCACAAACCAAAGTCGCGTTGCACGAGTGTTCCCGAGACGCGGCCGCCGAGCGGTGACAGCCGACATTTTTTTCCGGTTAGGACTTCGCTTTGGTTAAATAACCATGTAGTACATGTTGCTTTCTGACCGGCCCAAATTATTGGCCGTTGAGGTGCGGTGTTGGAAATGACCTGTTGTAGGGGCCCGGATGGCGGCAACGCAAGTCAAAAATTATGTATCTGTCCGAGTTCATGATTGATTGGCCGCCATGACCTAACTAGAAATATTTTAATAGAAATATACATTTCACACATATAATTTTAGAGAATATCTACTTTAACATTCGACTGATCTTTTTTTTTTGTAAATCAGTCAAATTTTGGATAATATGATCAAAACCCACAGTTTAACATTCGACTGATTTCTTTTTGGAAAATCAATCAAATTTTGGACCACAGTATCAAAACTAACATTTATTATATCTCTCATGCATTGCACATTACAAAACAATCAGAAAACATTAATAGGCGGAGAAGCATTAATATCTCACTTCGAGGGCTGATTCATTTTTCTTAACAGCTTTTAGCATGTCCCTTAATAGCTATTTTTTGGGAAAATAAAAAATAATTTTCTAAGCTAGACAAAGAAAAATAGGATTGGTGAACCCTAATAGAAAATAAATGAGAAAAGAAAAAAATACTACTGAGAAAAATGAAAAATAATTTTTCTAAGCTAAACAAAGAAAAATGGGATTGGTGAACCCTAATAGAAAATAAATGAAAAAAATGAAATCATCTATCTAAATGCAGATCGGATGGACTGAAAAGTGACTAAAATCAAAGAAAAAAATAGGCAACAGATTTTTAGCAATTCCCATAATGCTATAGTATCGTACACTAGTTTTATAGGAGTAACATCGTGAATTTAACACATAAGTACAAAATTATCTAAAAGTACTATACAAATACTAGTTTAAATAAGGTCCTACATGAATAAAAAAACAATCATCTCATAAGGACTTGAAAGTAAATAGTTAAAATTTTCTAACTGAAGAACTGATCTCTATATTTTTTTTTCAATTTTAGAGGTGCCGGTGCATGCTCGTCACCCCAACTAATTCCACCCATAATTGACGGTGGACAGGAAATTTACGAATTTGTCGCGCTTAATATCACAGTCTCAAGCACATTTGGTACTGTGACAGTTCGTGAGATGATAGTCCCACCTAGTCTCAATTTCTGCTGCTCATTACGTACGGACACCCGATTTGGACCAAGTCCAAGGGGAAGTTAGCATAGCACGACGAACACCACGCGAACAGCTTGAACTGCACTACGACGCAACATTCAAGTGATCAAGTCCTGCCATCTGCAGTAGTGCATTGAAGGCCTCCGTGAGTTTTTCCACAAGGGCGCTGTGTATCCATCAATTCAGTTGACGCTGGGTGCAAATAGTACATCCATAATGCATGGCATGCCAAAGAATAACAAGCAAAGTACTCATGATTTCTGAAACAAATGTGCAACATGTCTCAGCTGAAGTCCAAGTTAAAACAGGCGATCGAGTACGCCAAGTACTTGCATAGTTTAAACAGAACACTGCTTGTACGAAACGATGTACGTACTACCACTTCTGTCGCTGAACTCTTATTCCTGAACCAGATAAGAACTGGCAACTGAGAGAGAAGAAACGACAGGAAATATCCAAAGTACATTACACTTCGCATCAAAGCGACACGACGAACAGTCGAACATGCATGTCATCACCGGGCGTGCGTGACCGTGGCGAACTTGGCGTCCGCGTCCTGAAGCCTCAGCTCCTCGACCAGCTTGTCGAGGTTCTCGTACGACGACCCGCCCGGCGCCGTCGCAGCCTCGGCATGAACCTTCCACTTGGCGGCGTTGAGCCTCATTTCCTTACCCTTGTCTCCTCCCATTAGCTCCTCGACGTGCGCAGCGATCTGCTCCCGCCGCAGCTCCTCGTCCAGGCGCAGCCCGATGCCCCACTCCTCGCACAAGTACCGGCAGTTGATATACTGGTCCGCGAACCCGGGCCAGCAGATCATCGGCACGCCAGCACAGATGCTCTCCGTCGTAGAGTTCCACCCGCTGTGCGTCAGGAATCCCCCGACGGCGCGGTGCCGAAGCACCTGCTCCTGCGCGCACCACTCAGCGATGAAGCAGCGGTTCTTGGTCGCCGCGACGAACTCGTCCGGTAACGCGTCGATGCCGCGATCGCCTACGACGAGGCCGGGGCGAACGACCCAGAGGAACGGGCGGTTGCTGCTGGCGAGGCCCCACGCGAACTCGGCGAGTTGATCCAGCGATAGCACGGTCAGGCTCCCGAAGCTGACGTACAGGACTGACCCAGCCTGCTGCGCGTCCAGCCACGCCATGCATGCTGCGTCCTCCTCCCAGAGGCTCAGCCCGGCCGCGCCGTGCCCGCGTGCGCGGTCGACGCGGCGGCTCATGGCGGCGGCCAGGGGGCCGATGGTGTACACCTGCGAGAACTCGTCCCTAAGCGCGTCGAGGACGTCGGACTCGAGGTCTTCGAACGTGTTCAGGATGAGGCCCTGTGCCCTGGCGCAGTTGTTCGCCTCCTCCTCCTCGAGGCGCAGCCCGAAGCTGGTCGGGTCCAACGTCCGGACGAAACTGGAGATGTCTCCGAGCCGAACCGTCGGCATCCCGGTGATCCAGTCGATCGGCGTGTCCAGGTACCCGTTCGTCAGGTAGCTCTCGTCTGCCATGCCAAGAAACAGATAAAAATTACATACGATGCGTGCAACAAGTGGGCAACATATCCTGTGCAACCCCCCTCCGTGAAACCTTCGGCACCAACAAGAAAAGTTTCAAAAATTCTGAAAAAATCATGGATGTACATCTCAGCTTACCCCACCTACATATAAAATTTCATGATCAAATTCATCCGCTAGCAGTTACAAAAAAACAAACAGCAAAAATGAATAGTGATGAACAGTAAAAATCACTGTTAATACTAAATTTGTCTTTTTGTAACTGCTAGTGCGCAACTTTAAGATATTTTCCCCAACAAATGTGTCCATGCAATCATATATACGACCATAAGAGCAAGAACTTGACGATCAAGCGCGATCGATCACCGTGCAAGGCCGGACATACGGACCTTTCAGCGGCGTGTAGCCTCTCTGGAGGAGCTGGCGCAGCCGGAGGGTGCAGACGAAGCCGCACGCGCTGGTGCCCCACAGCACAAATGACGGCACGCCGAGCTCCTCCGCGACGCCGAGCGCGAAGCTCACGAGGCCACTGAGCACGACGCAGGTCACGGGCGGCACGCCCTCGCAGCCCCCGAGCCTCCGCGCCAGCTCCACCAGCGGCGCGCCGCAGCTCCTCCGCAGCGACAGGTACAGTTTCACCGTTCTGTCGGGGGCACCGCGCTCCTCCTCGGACAGCCCGTCGGGCACGGCCTCGAACTGGAACCCCTCCCGCCCGCTCAGCCAGCCCGCCGCCCGCCGCCGCAGCCGCTCGTGGTTGTACTCCGTGTTGACGAACGTCACGTACACCCCCCGCGCGTGCAGCAGCTCCGCCAGCTTCAGCGTCGGGTTGATGTGCCCCGAGCACGGGAACGGGAACAGCATCGCGTGCGCCCTCCACTCCATGGCTAATTCGCTCGCTCGCTTACACCGACTCAAATGGGCGCGCCCGCTCTGGGCCTGAGAGAGCTAGCTAAATAGGCGTCCGGCGTCGTCGTCGCGGCTTTCAAAGTGGATATATTTGTGATGGTACATAGATTTGGTCACGATCGATATGTTCACAGGACCATGTCGTTCGGAATCATATCTCTCGGCCATTGGTGTGGCAAATCTTGCGCACGCGGCACACGTGACCAAATAAAGTTGGTCGGGCCAGGCTAGCTAGCTCGCGCTAAGCTGTGTCCTCTCCTCCTCGCTATCAGCGTTATTATTGGTCTCGCTCGTTGCGCGATCTTGCACCGCGACGACGGACGGCGACAAGTAAAGCTACGTCTAACGTGCACGAGTTTTGATGTTGTCGTCGCGCCAGCCTACGCCCATACATGTCGCAGTACTGGTGCCACTAGCCAGGAAGCATTAGCTTTTTTTTGGGTGTTTTTTTTTTTCAAAGCTGGCAATAAAATTGAAAATACTGTAGCTCACTTCTCAATTAATTAGGGCAGTCTCAACCCCCACCTCATTTCGCTGGTTCATAGAATTGCCTAACCAAAAAAATCGATGTGGCGTAGGAATTAAGGAAGGAGAGAAGGAAAACAAAGAAATCGTGTCTCATGCAAGCGGGTCACGGTACCAAACGCAAGAAACGAGCAAAATACAAGCTTACCAAGCTGTGTTTGTGGTGCATGCATTGGTAGCTCTCTCCTCTCATGGAAACTATGGGTTGAGAAACTATGCATTGGTTTATTGCTTTTCTCTCCTCAGCTCATGGAAACCATGGGTTCACTAAGCAATTGCGATCAGAGCCAATTTTACACTGGAGAGACAGTTAAGCTGAGGCTTCCCCACTTTCCCTGGCCGCTACGCATATAGGGGTGGGTGTTTTAGTTAATTCGGTTTCAAAACACCTACTCCTATGATAGACAAAAATTTATACGATGATTAGTTTTAAAAAAATCGTACGTCGTACTATAAATATTTTAAGAACCCATATTCTACGGATGGGTATAATATAACATAATATATTTGAGGAGGCTAGTTATAGAAAAAAATACATTTTAATTTTATTAGGTTTTATAAATGTATTATAATAGAAAAAAATTTGTACAACTGTAGTTATGAAAACATTACACGTCGCATCACAAATATTCTATTGATGGGCATAATATAACACAATATATTTGAGGAGGCTAGTTCTAGTAAAAAATATATTATAATTTTATTAGATTTTATAAATGCATTATAATTGAAAGAAAATTGCACGACGGTGAGTTATGAAAAAATAATTCTACGAGAAGTTCTAAAAAATAATTCTATGAGGATCCATAAGTATTTTGGGTCCTCAAAATATGTATGGTAAGACATGTGATTTTTAGAAGTAGCCGCCGTGCGATTTTTTTAGAACTACTCGAACAATTATTTTTTTAGAATTAATCGTTGTGCAATTTTTTTCTATTATAATGCATTTATAAAATCTAATAAAATTAAAATATATTTTTTGTATAATTAGCCTCTACATAGCTCAAAAAAAGAAAACTACTGTAGCATGCAGCGCTCTTAGTCCGGTGCATGCATTTTCTTTTCTTTTTTGCATTTTTTTTGTTTTTGCCGTGCCACGTGTCGGACTGGTGTATAGATTGAGCCGTGCCTAGGAGGTGTGGTTTCCGCAGGCCCGGTGTTATTTTTACAAAAAAGTTAGGCTGAGAGCTAATTTTTTTAAAAAATAGACATATAACAGTAAAAATTTCTTATTTTAAAACCAAATCGATTAGATGAAAAATCCGAATGCAAGTCTTCTACACGTGATCGTCTGACTCCCTGCCTGACACCGTAGACTGGCCATGGAATAAGAAACGTTTGGCTGTCCCGTTTTTCCCGTATTTAAGATTCACCGGATCCAGGTAGCCGCCTGACTGGCCACTCCGACGTGTGAGCACTGCGCAGCGAGTTGTTTTCTGCTCTTGGTTACGGCAGACGGAGCTTTCCGGGGGTAGGACGAGACAGTAGCTAGCTAGATAGCTGTGCAGGAAATGCTGACCGTGCCCCGCGATTGTTTTTCATTTCATATGACGACGACTTAAGCATTTGTCTATTCATGGATCTGCAAGGGTAGAAAGGATTAGGATCGGTCGATAGGACCGCCGGGGAAAAGGGCCATCTCATGTCGCGCTTTCCTATTTTATACAGCTTGGGATGGCGATCACGGCAAGCGACCGCTGCAATTGAGAAGGGCGACTTATCACGATCAAATCTTCACAGGATCGAACATACTGTTAGCTTCTGGGATGCACGGCATTCTTGTTCCCATCCTATCGACGTAAGCAATTCTGCGACCCTTTCCTGGTCTACACTCTACAGCCCACTGCTGCAATATATATCGATCCAAGGAAAGATTCAAAGATATGTGTGCTGTGTGCGGTAGGCCGGAGCGACCGATGGAGAGCAGGAAAAGGAGAAAGTATGTGTGATAGTGTGAGAGAGAGCATCGTGAGGGGAAGACCCCTTCGCGGCCAACCAAACGATATCCTCCCGGCCTAACCTACCAACTTGCGCTCGTTTGCCGTGAAGAACAAAGCTTGCGCGCCAACGCCAAGTGGGTCGTTCCATTCTTGGCGCCGTCATGTTGTTGCCACAAAGATTAATAAAGGCTAAAGTGACTCCATCAAGAGTCAGGTCAAAGATGTTCACCTCGTCACAAATCGTGTGTTCCTAGGTCAAAGATCTATTTGCATATTTTTACGAACTCTCGATCCGGCGAATCGTGGCATCGTGGCAATGCGTGCGCTCGAAAGCGCGCCACTTGCAGATGCTCGTGGCTGGTAATATCATCGCTTTACGTGATCTTTTTGTCGTTTGACTCCTAAAGATCGCACAAGTTGTGAGCATAATGTGGGAAAGGCCGCAAGGGTCAGGGTGTACATTACCTTTGATTGGTACGTAGCCTCTGCGCCTGAGCTCTCGCACGGCGAGGCTGCCCGCGAGGCCGCACGCGCTGGTGCCCCAGAGCATGAAGGCGGCGATGCCCAGCTCCGCGGCCACGTCCAGCAAGAAGCCCATGAGCTCGGACACCACGACGCACGTCACCGCCTCCGCACTGCCGCCGCTGTTGAGGCGCTTGATGAGCTCCCTGAGGGGCCCCGCGCAGTGGGCGCGCACGGCGCTCAGGAGTCCGAAGCCGTAGTCCTGCGCGCCGCGCTCGGACGGCGGGAGGCCATCCGGGATCGCCTCGTACCGGAAGCCGTCGCGCGCTACGCCGAGCCCGCGCCCGCGCAGGACGGCTTGGTTGTGCTCGGTGTTCACGAAGGTGACGAGGAAGCCGGCGGAGTTCAGCAGCCTGGCGAAGTGGAGCGTGGGGTTTATGTGGCCGGGGCATGGGTACGGGATGAGCAGCGCGTGTGGCCGCCTCGCCGTGGCGGACGACGTCGCAGGCGGCGCCATTGACGGGTGGTGGTTCAGAAACGGAGTTCTTGTACGCTGGTAATGCGCGCCACGATGATTAATCGGATGCTAATGCGCAACGTTGGTTTCTGTTGATCTTAACATACATAAGTCGCATATATATTTTATTAGAGCTTTTGCTTGCTGGTGAATATAGTGGATGTTCTTCATCATGATTGCATTTATTATACTGGGATGTCCTTCGAAGCTAACAGAAGCAATTATTGCTTTTCTTTGGTATGTTTGTTTAGGCTTTTTTTATCGGTTTAAAAGGTAAAAAACTATAGCCTAAACAAATAAATATCTTTTTATCTAAATTTTTCAAAAACCATAAATTTTTATATAACTAAAAGTCAAAAGCCACTCAGAGAGACTTTTTTGGTTTACTGATGGTTGATTTTAGACTAATAACACTAAAGGTAGGTAAAATTACCCACCTCTATCGCATATAAAAGCCGTTAGCTTTTAAACAATTTAAGCTAAAAAAATGACTTTAAGTTGTAAGTCACAAAATCTAAACCTAAATAAATGGGATCTTTTTTTTCAAAATCAAAAGGAGGTCAAAGAATAAGCATATATGTACGTAGGTCATGTTGATCTATCTTCAGTTAGGCATATGTCATGGAAGATTCCCATTATACTGTAGCTGCTATTTTTGTCTTATACAGATTTGTCATCTATATCTGATTTGAGTTATCTATATTCCCTCACATTTCCTTATAAATTATGAACCCATCCATTTTTGGACTACATGAAGCGCTACTTGCACATGTTTGCTTCCATCCGTCCTGCAGGCTGCAGGACTTCATGGAGCGTCCGTCCACAATAAAAAAAGCTACAACTTTAATATTTGAACCGGCACACAGCTGGATATTCCCAGCGAAGGCATCTAAAACAGGGTCTCTATTTTGGATTTAGGAACTCCCCCTATTTTTTGGGGTCTTGTTTTCAGAGTACAAATCCAGCAACATCCCCTAAATCTCAACCCCTATTTTACTTTTTTTCCTATTTTGACATATCCACTATGTATAATCTTCATTTGACATCACTAAAATTCAATAAAAAATATTTGTAATACATAAAACATAAGCATATTAACATTTACAATTTAAAAACATGATATTTAAAATTTAAATTTAAATTTTTCAAAACATGATATTTAAAATTTAAATTTAAAATTTTCAAAATTTTCAGCAGCAGATGCAGATGCAACAGTTGCAACTCATCCAGCAAAGACACGCTTAGCTGCAGCGAACTAATGCAAGCCATCCTTCACTTAACTCCCTATTTTAAGATTTAGGGGCTGGTTTAGGGACCCCCTGAGAATTGGGGCTGAGGAGGCAAATTTAGGGGCCTCCTAATTTTAGGGGCTGGATTAGGGGTCTTGCTGGATCTGTATTTTTTACTAAAGTCCCTATTTTAAGGTTTAAGGGCTGGTTTAGGGGCTCTGTTGGAGATGCTCTTATGTGTAAAACATAAATATTTGGAAGTGTATATACTCAAAAGAAAGATATTGTGGAACAAGTTGTTTGACGCGACAAAATGGCGTCCTAATTTAAACGTAAGGGCGTGCTGGTGTACTGAGATACGCAAAATAAATAAATAAAACAAAGATAGAAAACTATATATTTTATTAATTATTTAAATAATAAAAATACAAAGTTCCCTTTATATGAATGCACTCCATAGTCAATAGTATGCCGGGGAGGCGGATCTGACATAGCGATATTTTCTCATGGTTTCTGGGGCCTCAAAAGGTTCCTGGCTACTTACATCCCCGGGATAAATCCACATAACATGCACTACTACAGAACACAACAAAATACATACGGTTCAAAATTGATATCTTAGACAGTTTAGTGAACCGTCAGTAACAAAGTGTCAGTGATAAAAGGGCATGATGATTCTAAACAAAAACCGTCTGTGAAGTAATAGACATCATAGACTATTGCACTTTGAAACTGTCTGTAATGTTTGTATCATCGCAGACGGTTCCAAAATAGAACCATCTGTAGTATCACATACATCACAGACGGTTCCAAAGTGGAACAATATGTAATATCGGTTACTTCACAGATGGTTCTTGTTTAGAATCGTCTGCGATGTTATCTTTCCCTTTTTACACTTTTATATTTATTAGCAAGCCTCAGGAACTGCTAGCCATACCTTCTGAAACAAAACAGATTACAAAGTTTACATCATAAGCATATTATTATGACATACATTTCAGAAATCAACTCAGATTACATATTACACACTATGTACAACGCATCCATTTCAGAAATCAATTCAGATATATTAACCAATTAAATCCATAACTACAACTCACAAATTCACAGACAAGGTTCACAAATTATCCAAGTGGCAACTGACAAATTCACAACTCATCAAGTGAGGCTGAGTGGCATCCGCCTTTTGGATTTATAACCTCTCGCATCAAGAAGGCATAGAGTTGTCCTCGAATTCATAGCAAGTTAGTCTGTTCCAACGCAGATTCAACGTATTTCCAAGCCTATTGATGGGAAGAGTAAAGTCTTGCATGTATATAAATTGATAAGTGAAAACAATTATTGCAAGATTGATAAACTTCTATGACATTGGTCTTCTTTGCACCAATAAGGATCTATATGTTGTGGCAAACATAGAATCTACATTGGTTAGTGGCCTTTGGCTGCTGGTGGCACTATCAGAATATAATTGGTTAATTTTAGAGGTATTAGTATAGAATGTGAAGGATTATTGTATACTAACGGATACTGAAAACTTATGAATGTGCTTCAGCTGCGATGAGTCCTTGTGTGGCCCTCCACAAGCTCTATAGACATTGAACGAAATTTTGTGATAGGCATCAAGTTGTAGGTGCCATCCTTTTTGGAATCAAGGTAAATTACCCGGTTCTGTCTTGGTATAATTACAAATAGAATCCAGTGAAACCTACACAGGTATGTCGCCATGGTCATTCAACCTAACTTCGAGCTACGTATAAAGTACAAATCAACAAGTATAGTAACTGGATGAAGCATTTACCCCGGATTATGGTGTAAAAGTATAATTTTTTCTCATTAAGGCAGTAAAGCTTTTTTCATGTACTCCAAGACAACTTATAAATTTTCATCAATGGTTTGGTTAGACACCATGTGTGGGTCGAGGAAACCCATCGGTTTTTCTCTTTTTTACTTCAATGATCTTGTATCTATATATATAAAAGCAAGGATCATATATATATATATGGCAACATATCTAGTGCTAAAGGTGATTTCAGTGCTAATATGCTAAAATCTAACCTGGACCTTTGGATCAAGTTTTAAAGGTTGAGATTTAACTAACCAGCTATGTGTAAAAGCATTTATGACAATGGGTTGTTTGCCATCTCAAATGTGAAAGCATTAATTGAGTGAGTTGCTTGACCTTCACCTCAGTAGATCTCAACCTTCAAAACTTGATCCAAGGGTCCAGATTAGATTTTAGCATATTAGCACTGAAATCACCTTTAGCACTATATATGTTGCCTATATATATATATATATATATGACATTTATGGGTAGACACGAATGTAGACCGTGATTTCACATACTTACAATGTCCAGCATCTGATAAGTGAGGCATTGAGGGTGCCGAGGTTGTAGAGATCAAACAAGTCGTTGATGCAAACCACGAAGAAGCTCCCCAAAAACTGGTGGAAGAAATGCTCCTTCTGAAGTTGACCGAGATACTCGATACCTCTTGTGTCATCGACTTATTGGCTTGTTCCATGCACAAATTTTGCAATCTAACATAGGCTATTGTAAGCATTTGTTGGCGCTCTACTAGTACGAACAACTATCCTACCTTGAATTGTCACGTCAACAGGGCCAATGGAAAGTCATCGGCCTCTGTGGTCTGCTTCAATTTGACCTTGTCACCGCCTCGCTATCTATCATAGGTAATCTTCACGAGAGACGACTAGGCCCATAGTGAAGTATAGACCTATGCCTTACAAGACACGGTAGTCGATTTGGTGGCCTGCTTCGGTGTAGCACGTGGCTCCGGTAATGCTAGTAGCTCTGACGCAATAGATGGTTTATATTGTGCGTGTAGCTTCAGTGCTGCAGGACGATCATCGAAGGAGATGTCCCGATTGGGCCATTGGATGAATGTGCCAATGGCATTCCCTAGTGTCACGATCTCGTAGTTTGGGGGCATCTCCAGCATGAAGACCTTGTAAATTTCTGGTACACCGTTGACTTGGACCTCCGCGTAGCCTGAAGCTACCATGTGATCGTGCACAAACTCCCCTAGACCAGATGGATAAACATGCCCCTAAACAGTCTACAGGGGAACAGACCCGTTGGCAAGTCTCACTTGGAGATTACACGGCGTGGCTATCTATATAAAGGTACACAATTAGCTAACAAGTCCAAAAGGTCTATCTAAGGAGTATTAATCACATACATGTATATTACCCGGATGTCATCGACAGGAAATTTGGTGTCCGCCACGTCTGTCTCAGGGGTGGGTGTGCAGCTGCTCTACCACGTGCCTCTCCACATCCACACTTTGCTCCATTCTTTCCTTAGGCTACTTAGCTAATCATTGAATTGGGTTCTCAGCCTTTCCTCAACCCTTTCCTTAGTGAGTGCTACTAGCCGTTTCTTATACTTGGTTTTACTTCTTTTCTTACTCCAGTATGTGTTGGAGTCTTGTGGAATCCTATTTTTCAGGAACAAAAACACATTTGCCTCACGTGCAACCTAGGTGCTCTTTGTTTTCCAAGGCTATGGAGAGTATATCTTTCTCTCTATCTGCCTAGAAAGAACTTTGGGAAGATTCTGTACTCAACGCTATCTGCATCCAAGATCCCAATATATTATTTTACTTATGAAGTTATATATTATTCTATGAACACCCTGATTTTACCCAGGTTCAGGCCCCCTCCAAGAAGGGTAACAGCCTTACGTCCTGCCTGATCTTGGATTGAGTATTTTGGGCTTGGTTACTGAACTTGCGGTGACCACTCTTCGTTGAGCCTCTCTTTTCTCTCTTCCTCTTTTTTCGTCTCCCCCCCTCTTTCAGATGCTCTCAAGTGCCCTTATATGCACGGGCTTACACGAGTCGATGGAGGAGGATGTCATCATGCTTATCTTACATGCATTTATTACACCTTTATGCGCATTGTCCGTTCCTCCGGTGCTAATCAATGCCACAAGATGCCTTCGCTCGGTCCTTCCGAATGTGACCTCTCTGTGATGTAGGTGAGAGGCGCGAGGAACGGGCTTGTAGCAGAATTCCTTGGGACCGACATGCTCGGTACAAAGGTCTGTCTCGACACAAGACGGCGGCGGCGAGACTTCAGACGGCCACCGTGATTCCACCTTTTGCATGGCAGCGGAATAAACGAGGTGTGCGCCGCGACGCCACCCGATCGGGCGCCGGCGCAGGCGGCGTGGCCGCCACTCGCCGCCGAAGCGCCACGGGACCGGCACCGGTGGATGTGGCGTGTTGCCACCGCCGCCAAAGCCGCCACGTGGATCGGGCGCCGCGAGCGGCGTGCGGTTGCCCACTGCCGCCGAAGCGCCACGTGATCGGCACTCGGTGATGTGGCGTGTTTCGCCCAACTACCGCCAAAGCCGCCACGGATCGGGCGCGGGGCAGCGGCGTGGCCGCCACTGCCGCTTCGAAGCGCCACGTGACCGGCACGGTGGGCGAGGCGTGCGCTTAATCGCCGCCAAAGCCGCCACGTGGATCTGGCGCCGGGCGAAGTAGGCGTGGCCGCCACTGCCGCCGAAGCGCCACGTGGACCGGCACTCGGTGGGCGAAGCGTGCTTAATCGCCGCCAAAGCCGCCACGTGGGCTGGCGCCGGCGAAAGCGGCGCCCACCGCCGCTTCGAAGCGCCACGGGATCGACGTCTCAGAGACGGGTAAACACCCACCCGCCGCTAGATCGCCACGTGGGCCACGATGCTTTTGTGCGGCAAAGAGGGTACTGGCGTATAGTACATCGACAAGAGCCTTGACCCACCCAAGAACGCACATCAGAGTCTTTTGAAATCCTTACATTAAATGCCGGTGCATTCTTGGATGGGGCCATCACTCATCAGGATGCGACCGACTCGATTCCTTCCCGCATCCATTGATTTTCCTTGGGACTCGAAACGGCGCACGACCTTGTCCTTTCGTGAACCGTCGGTGCGAGTGGGGGATACATATAGATCCATCCGCACTAGGCAGTTCACGCTTTTAGCACTCTTTGCAAACTTCGTCTTCTTCCTCCAAGGTTTTCTTGTCTCTTGTCACTTTTGCTTCCATGGCTCCTCGCCTTCCATTCTCCCTCCAAGTGGACTCCTACAAGAGGGAGACTCCACACGATCGTCTCGAGGGCCCTCTCTTCTTCGGGCCGGACCCCACACCACAGTGCCTGCCTCAAGACGAGATCATCATCTTCGTGTGGGGCATCATGGCGGCTTGGTACCGCTTTTTCGATTTTTTTCTCACCGTCCTCCACTTCTACTGAAATCAATCATCTCCACCTCACCCACAACTCCATCCTTTTTCTCGCCATTTTCGCACACCTCTGTGAAATGTTCATGGGGTGATGCGAATCTTCCACTTTTTTTCGCTTTCCTCTGCTGGCGCCTCCGACGGCTGAATCGCCGAGCTGCCATTTTAAATCTTTCGGCGGGATGGTAGCTCGCTATCTTCCTTCCACCAGTCAAACCGAAGGCTCGAGCATCGAGTGGTCAGACGTCAATGACGGCAAGCCGCATCGATGCTACGGGGTGCCCGCCGCCACGGCGTCATCGCAAATCGAACTCACCCGTCAAGAGACGGCGGAGCTCCAGCAATGGCGTTCGCATCAACACTGCGGACGCCGGCTTGACTGGTCTTGTGCGATGTCGTTAGGGATTTCGATCCGAAGACTTAGCCCTCCGTCGCCGTTATTCGCCAGGTAATACATACGACGCACGACATCACCCGCACCTTCCCGCCGTAAGTCTTCATCTTTCTTTGACTTTTTCAAGATCCATGCTTTTTCAGGTTGCTCTTACCAACCGGTCTTTTTTTAACTTTGGCGCCATGGGAACTTGATGGGCCACGATCAACAGTGGCTTCGGGGCTTATGTCACGGTCCCACCGGCTCGACTTCCCTCCCCGCACGGCGGCCGCCGACGGAGACTGCGGGCGCTTGAGGATCGCTGTTGCCGCGCTAATGGATTCCACCGCTCGCCGTGATACCGCCACGCGCCATCGACGATCGTGGATGCACCTCCCATCGACGGCGGCGGCAGCGCTACACTCCCGGACACTTCAGTCCGGACGTGAAGAAGGTCGCTCACGGGCGAACTTCCGCCGCCACCGGCCAAGGGTGGCAATGACCTCGCATGGGGCGCCGCACCCATCGCCTCAATCGCAGCAACCACCGACCGCACTAACGCCGCATGGGCGCCAAAGACTTTTCCACCAACGCCGCCGGCACCAACACCGCTGCACTGCGCCGCCGCAAAGACCGCAAGACGACGCCGCGCTGCGGCGCCGGTTTCATTGTCTTCTCCTCCGACTCCTCCGGTGGCGCCGACCTCAGCTTCCATGGCACCACCTCCTTCCGCCACGGGGACCCACACCGCCACTCGACAAGGCGGGCTTGAGGTTCCTAAGGCCAATTTTAGCTTGAGGGTGACGCCAAGGCCGACCCCTCAAGACACTCCAAGGGAGCAGATGCCGCCCGCACCCGCTGAGGAGACAGAAACTCCCATTCAGACGCCGACGACCGCCACCATCCGCGAAGCTGGGCAAGCGGCGGCATTTCCAGCGCTCCTCGCCCGGCTGCCCCGGACCATTGCCATTCTCCTGAGCGCTCCCGTGAGCTTTTCATCGAAGTAGCAATTTGCATACTTCGCTGGCGACTCCTTGCCACGGCCATTGGGCATGGGGCCCGACGGCGAGATACCGACGGGCCATCGACGAAGCCGGCACGGAGCGGGAGAGGTTCGACACGATGGTGGCGCAAGAGGGCCACCGCGATCGCTCGCCGCCATGCAAAGAACGGGCGGAGAGGGCCGAGGCGCGCAGAAGACCTCCGAGCACGAGGCCGCCCGCCAGCGTATAATCTCGCCACCATGCTCAAGGAGCATTCTCGCGCATCAAAGATGCTCGAACCTTTGGGTGTTGGCCGAGACGCCTCCAAGACACCGCCTGAAGACGCCTACGCGACCAACCGAAGCCGGAAGCGCGGGGATTGCCACCGCCTCGCCGCACGCTTCCACTGTGGAGGGCAAGAGGTTTGCGTGATGACCGCCTTCAGGCCGCTCTTTGGGCCGGCCGCAACTCTCGACCCAATGGCGCGATGGAGACCGGCATAGTGGGGAACGCCACGTGCGAGAGGTCTCGCGGCAAGCCGAGTATTGGTCGGCAAATTGCAAGTGCAAAGGCCGACCATGGATGTCGCCACCCGATGGCGTATAAGAAGGCGCCGGCGACATTGACGTGGGCGACGAGTGAAGGGCTAGGCCACCGCTTCACTTTTTTGTTTTTACTTCCTTTTGTTAATCAGTTTTTTTTACCTGCATGAACACTTCAACAAACTTTAGTTGTAATGGATGTTTTGTAATTTTACCTTCATGCTTGCTTGCTGCGTTCACTTGGTATTGCATGCTGGCGTTGTCAGATGGTCGACTTGAAACTCAGTTGAGGCGCCAGTTAGGCTTCTAAGTCCAGGAAACACCTCAAAATTCCTGTCGATGTTACGCGCTGCTAACCACAAACGTAAGCACAATGCGCGCAAGTTATGTATAACTTAGGCGAAAACAGCTTCAAGGCGTAACTGTCTGTGCTTGAACACAGAATAGCTTTTGCC
The DNA here is from genome assembly GCA_036346375.1 of Guadua angustifolia. Taxonomy (NCBI): domain Eukaryota; kingdom Viridiplantae; phylum Streptophyta; class Magnoliopsida; order Poales; family Poaceae; genus Guadua; species Guadua angustifolia. Next base: position 27,458,695 of record CM070505.1, on the reverse strand, counting down.
ATCAAGATTTTATGCAGGGTCATCATCGGCTCAAACCTTTTCGGAACTTAAATCCTTGTGATCTCTTAGAATTGTACCCTAGTGTGGCGCAGAAGATAATGAGTCCCCAGGAGTGCCTTTGGGCCAGCGGCGCTCAACGGTGACGACCAGCGGTGCTTCTGAGAGCCAACCCGAGGCGTACGAGCCGTGTTTGAGTACCGTGCCAAACTTACACCCTGATTACTTAGTCTTACTAAACGCTCACACTAAAGACTTTCCTTTTATCACCAAGGAGCCGTCAGGTTTGTGACGTCCATGATAACTATGCATAATTTAATCAATTTTAACATACGCATAAGCAAATAATCAGGAGTGTTACTTGAAACACTTATCTGGCTCATGCGTTAGTTGGTGCCCAACCAAGCAATCAGGCGACCCGACCTCCGAAAGACTGGCGCGACCAAATGAGTCTTCAGCGATCAAATTTCATGCATCGGCGACATCAAGTCTTAAGAGCGACCGGCCCCCATGCATGGCATTGGGCAAAATCTTCGTGCACTATCGATTTTTTCCTTTTGAATCGGGCCAAAACTCTAAAGTTTGACTCAGTGCACATATGCAAATTATTACAAAGGCGATGAATACCATGCAGGGTATATATAATATAGATTATGACAACATAAGTCTGCGCGTGGGGTAATATTGGTTCTCCCATTTTGGCCTCCATGTTGTTGCCGTTTGTTTAAGACACGGCCCATGGCATTGTGCGGTAAAGCCGCGAACTCCCAGGAAGGATACTAGGCCAGCAGTGCTTGCGGTGACGACCATCGGTGCTTCGGAGAGCCAACCCGAGGTGTCTGGACCACATTTGAGCACCGTGCCAAATCCGCTTCCTGGTTGTCCGTCTTTACCCGGCACAAATACCAGGCATAATTATGAACCGACAAGGAGTTGTCAAAACTTAGGGACCAATAGCATTCATGCGCAAATCGTTCCGCAGGACACAAAAAAGGGAAGTAGTAACGAAGATGAAAATCCCCAAGATAATAACATTATCAACAACCAATGACCGCCGATCAACTGGGGGGCAGATCCATCCCGGGGCTGATCAAGGCGAATCACTGGGTACTTACAGTTTTTTATGGATAAAACTTCCATATGACTCCACGTTGTAGGAATTCGCCAATTCCGGCCATCTTCGATGGCCGGACCGCTTCCGGGTCGAGATCTCGAGACCACCTTAAAGGCCTCCCACCGGAGATAGCGATAACCCCAAGATGCGCTGAACTCTGCAAGAAGACCAGGTCGCCATCGCCGGTGTCCTCTCGAGACCGGGTGGCATGGTATCACGGAGGCTTCTGCCGGTATCGGCGCACGGCGGGCGTCTTGATCACTTAACTTCTTCCAGAGGTTGACATCTTCTTGCGGATATCTTCGTGGTCTTCCTCGCCGAAAACCGAGACGCCGGAGATCCAAACGACGATTCGGAGGGGAGCGACTTCCGCCCCATATACCAAGAAGAAGGGCGTCTCGCCAGTAGCCCGACTAGGTGTGGTGCGAAGCGACCACAGCACAGCTGGAAACTCTTCGATCCAGCGCGCCCCCCGCTTATGGAGTCGATCAAACGCTCTTGTCTTGAGGCCCTTCAACACTAATGCATTGGCACGCTCAGCTTGACCATTGCTTTTGGGGTGGGCAACCGAAGCAAAGCATACTTTGGTGCCCATCTCATCACAGAATTCCAGAAATGCCGCACTAGTGAACCGAGTTCCATTGTGGGTGATAATACGGTTACGCGACCCCAAAGGTGAATATCCCATGCATAAATTTGACAAAGGAAGCCGTAATGGCACGCGCCGCTTCACCGACCCACTTGGTGAATTGTCGATGGCGCATTTAAAAGGTGGGTGAAGCCCTCGGGTTCGCGGAATGGGCCTGTGATATCCGCCCTGCACTGCGGGCACGATCGCCGCTCGAAGCGCCGTGGACCGGCACCGGTGGATGTGGCGTGTTTCGCCAACTACCCGCCAAAGCCGCCACGGATCGGGCGCCGGGCAGCAGGCGTGGCCGCCACTGCCGCCCGAAGCGCCACGTGGACCGGCATCGGTGATGCGGCGTGCTTAATCGCCGCCAAAGCCGCCACGTGGATCGGGCGCCGGGCGAAAGCGTGGCGGCCGCCACTCGCCGCTCGAAGCGCCACGTGACCCGCACTTCGGTGATGCGGCGTGCGTTCAATCGCCGCCAAAGCCGCCACGTGGATCTGGCGCGAAGCAGTGGCGTGTTGCCCACCGCCGCTTCGAAGCGCCACGTGGATCGACGTCTCAGAGACGGTGTAAACACCCACCCGCCGCTAGATCGCCACGTGGGCTACGCGCATGCTTTGTGCGGCAAAGAGGGTACCTGGCGATAGTACACCGACAAGAGCCGGACCCACCAAGAACGCACATCGTAGTCTTTTGAAATCCTTACATTAAATGCTTGCGTGCATTCTTGGATGGGGCCATCACTCATCGTGATGCGGCAGACTCGATTCCTTCCCGCATCCATTGATTTTCCTTGGGACTCAAACGGCGCATGACCTTGTCCTTTCGCGGAACCGTCGGTGCAGTGGGGGATACATATAGATCCATCCGCACTCAGGCGCTTCACGCTTTTAGCACTCTTTGCAAACTTCTTCTTCCTCCAAGGTTTTCTTGTCTCTTGTCACTTTTGCTTCCATGGCTCCTCTGTCGCCTTCCATTCCTCCCTCCAACAGGACTCCACACAAGAGGGGAGACTCCACACGATCGATGGGAGGGCCTCTCTTCTTTCGGTAGGGACCCCCCTGATGCCTCGCCGACGAGATCATCATCTTCGTGTGGGGCATCATGGCGGCTTGGTACCGCCTTTTTCGATTTTTCCTCACCGTCCTCCACTTCTACTGAAATCAATCATCTCCACCTCACCCACAACTCCATCCTTTTTCTCGCCATTTTCGCACACCTCGTGAAATGTTCATGGGGTGATCTTGAATCTTCCACTTTTTCGCTCTCTTTTCTCCGCTGCGCCTCCGACGCAATGACTGGGAGGCTGCCATTTTCGTCTTGGAGACGGGATGGCGGCTCGCTATCTTCCCTTCCGGCCAGTCAAACCGAAGGCTCGAGCACCGAGTGGTCAGTCGTCAATGACGACATGCAGCATCGATCTCTGGGTGGTGCCGCCAAGGCGGTCAATCGAGAAGGCTGAACTCACCCGTCAAGAGACGGCGGAGCTCCGTGCAATGGCGGTTCAGATCAACAACTGGCGGGCCGCTTGATCAAAAGGTCTTGTTGTCGTTAGGGATTTCGTATCCGAGACTTAGCCCTCCGTCGCCGCGATTCGCCTCAGCTGGTAATACCAGTAGCGACGCATTTACATCACCCGCGACCTTCCACCGCCGTAAGTCTTCATCTTTCTTTGACTTTTTCGATCCATGCTTTTTCGTCGGTTGTTCCTACCAACCGCGGTCTTTTTTAACTTTGGCCGATTGCGGGGAACTTGGATGGGCCACGATCAACAGTGGCTTTAGGGCTTATGCCGCCGGCCCGGCATTACCGACTTCTCCTCGGCGCGACGGCTCGCCGACTTAGATCATGCGGGCGCTGAGGATCGTCAAGTTCTTTGCCGCCTAATGGATTCCACCCTCGCTGCGGATACCGCCGCGCCCATCGACGATCGGATGCACCCTCCCATCGACGGGCGGCAGCGGCCACCGCTCCCGGACTTCAGTCCGGACGTGAAGAAGGGTTATTCACGTGGCGGAACTTCGCCGCCACCGGCCCAAGGTGGCGAGTGACCTCGCATAGGGCGGCCGCACCTATCGCCTCAATCGCGGACAAAGCGACCGCTAACGCTGCTGGCGCGCCAAAGATTTTTCCACTAACACCACCGTAGCACTAACACCGCTGGCACTAACGGCCGCCAAAGACGCGAAGATCGCCCGCTGCGCACTGCGCGGTTTCGTGTCTCTTCCTCCGAAACTCCTCGGTGGCGCCGACCTCGCCCATGGCACCACCTCCTTCCGCCACGGGACCCACACCGCCACGACAAAGGCGGGCTTGAGGTTCCTAGGCCAATTTTAGCTTGAGGGTGACGCCAAGGCCGACCCCTCAAGACACTCAAGGAAGCAGATGTCGCCACCACGAGGAGACAGAACTCCCATTCGAGCCGCCGACCGCCACCATCATGAAACCGGGGCGGCCCCAGACACCGGCCTCGCCACCGGCTGCCCCCGGACCATTGCCCTCGGCTGAACGCTCCGTGGCTCTTCATCGAGCTTAGCATTTGCATGACTAAGCTGGCGCCTCCTTGCCACGGCCAGCTAGGCATGGGGCTGACGGACGGCGAGATACCGACGGGCCATCGACGAGCCTAGCACGGAGCGGAGAGGCTCGGGACACGATGGTGGCGCAAGAGAGGGCCACCGCGACCGCCTCAGCGCCATGCAAAGAACGGGCGGAGAGGCCGAGGCGCAGAAGACCTCCGAGTCTGAGGCCGCCTCCAGCGCAATCTCGCCACCATGCTCAAGAAGGCATTCTGCGCATCAAAGATGCTCGAACCTTTGGGTGTTGTCTTTGGAGACGCCTCTCAAGACACCTGCGAAGACGCCTACGCGACCAACCAAAGCCGCGAAGCGCCGGGATTGCCCACCGCCTGGCCGCACGCTTCCACTGGGGAGGGGCAAGAGGTTGCGGTGATGACCGCCTCGCCGTGTTCGGCTCGGCTGGGCCACCGCAACGCTCGACCCAATGGCGCGGCGGAGACCGCAGATAGGGGAACGCCCAGCGGCGAGAGGCTCGCGCAAGCAATGCCGAAAGTATTTTGGCCGGCAATGCAAGAAATGCAGCAGAAGCCATGGATGTCGCCACCGATGGCGAAGAAGAAAGCGCTACGACATTGACGTGGGCGGCGAGTGAAGGGCTAGGCCACCGCTTCACTTTTTTTGTTTTACTTCCTTTTGTTAATCGCTTTTTTTACGCATGAACACTTCAACAAACTTTAGTTGTAATGGATGTTTTGTAATTTTACCTTCATGCTTGCTTCTTCGCTCACTTGGTATTGCATGTTTGGCGTTGTCGATGGTCGACTTGAAACTCGGGTTGAGGCGCCAGCTAGGCTTCTAAGTCCAGAAACACCTCAAAATTCGCCGATGTTCTGCTACCGCTAACCACAAACGTAAGCACAATGCGCCAAGTTATGTATAACTTAAGTAAAACAGCTTACATGAATCGTCTGCGGTTGAACACGTAATAGCTTTTTGCCATCAAGATTTTATGCAGGGTCATCATCGGCTTCAAACCTTTTCGAACTTAAATCTTGTGATCTCTTAGAATTGTACCCTAGTGTGGCGCAGAAGATAATGAGTCCTCAGAGTGCCTTTGGGCGTGGCGCCAATCTGGTGATTTACTCCGGTGCTTGCTCGAGAGCCAACCCGAGGCGACGAGCCGTGTTTGAAGTACCGTGCCAAACTTACACCACGATTACTTAGTCTTACTAAACGCCACACTAAAGACTTTCCTTTTATCACCAAGGAGCGTCGGTTTGGACGTCCATGATAACTATGCATAATTTAATCAATTTTAACATACGCATAAGCAAATAATCAGGAGTGTTACTTGAAACACTTATCTGGCTCATGCGTTAGTTGGTGCCCAACCCAAGCGATCAAGCGACCGACCTCGAAAGACCGGGCGACCAATTGATCTTCGAAGCGACAAATTTCATGCATCGGGCGCATCGGTAAAGTCTTGAGCGACCAACCCCCATGACATGGCGCGGGCAAAATCTTCGTGCACTATCAGATTTTTCCTTTTGAATCGGGCCAAAACTCTAAAGTTTGACCTGTGCACATATGCAGCTATTACAAAGGCGGATGAATACCATGCAAGGTATATATAATATAGATTATGACAACATAAGTCTGCGCGTGGGGTAATATTGGTTCACCCATTTTGGCCTCCATGTTGTTGCCGTTTGTTTAAGACACGGCCCATGGCATTGTGCGGTAAAGCCGCGAACTCCCAGGAAGGATACTAGGCCAGCAGTGCTTGCGGTGACGACCATCGGTGCTTCGGAGAGCCAACCCGAGGTGTCTGGACCACATTTGAGCACCGTACAACAATCAACTTCGGTTGTCCGTCTTTACCCGGCACAAATACCAGGCATAATTATGACCCGACAAGGAGTTGTCAAAACTTAGGGACCAATAGCATTCATGCGCAAATCGTTCCGCAGGACACAAAAAAGGGAAGTAGTAACGAAGATGAAAATCCCCAAGATAATAACATTATCAACAACCAATGACCGCCGATCAATCTAGAAGCGGATCCATCCCGGCCGATCAAGGCGAATCACCTGGTACTTACGCTTTTTATGGATAAAACTTCCGCAATGACTCCACGCCAGGAATTCGCCAATTCGCCATCTTCATGGCTAACCTGACCCGCCGGGTCGAGATATCGAGACCACCTTAAAGGGCCCTCCCAATCGGGAGATAGCTTATGCAACCGACAATCGCTTTGCCGAACTCTGCGAAGACCAGTCGCCCATCGCCAATGTCCTCTCAGAGACCCGGGTGGCATGGTATCACGAGGCTTTGTTTGTATCGAGCGCACGGCGGGCGTGCCGATCACGAACTTCTTCCAGAGGTTGACATCTTCTTGCGGATATCTTCGTGGTCTTCCTCGCCGAAAACCGAGACGCGGAGATCCAAACGACAGTTCGAGGGGAGAACAGCTCCGCCCCATATACCAAGAAGAAGGGCGTCGCCAAGAGTCTCGACTAGGTGTGGTGCTGGCGACCACAAAGATGTTGAAACTCTTGATCCAGCGCTTCCGCTTATGGAGTCGATCAAACGCTTCTTGTCTTGAGGTCTTCAACACTAATGCATTGGCACGCCGCCGACCATTGCTTTTGGGTGGGCAACCGCTAAAGCATACTTTGGTGCCCATCTCATCACGCAATTCCGTAAATGCCGCACTAGTGAACCGAGTTCCATTGTCGGTGATAATACGGCCATGCACTCCCAAAGCGGTGAATATCCCATGCATAAATTTGACAAAGAATGAAGCCGTAATGGCACGATCGCTTAACCTTTCGACCCACTTGGTGAATCTGCCGATGGCGCATTTAAAGGTGGGTGAAGCCCCGTGGTTCATGAATGGGCCCAGATATTCAAATTTCTGCATCGCGAACGCCAGAGAGCGGATGGTTTGCAGAGCTTGGGCTGGTCGGTGGACTTGCTCGGCGAAGAACCGACAAGCCGTGATGTCCTCACCAGCCGCAAGCATCCCGAGGGTAGTAGGCCAATAAAATCCTTGGCGTAAACGCTTTTGCCCAACCGCTCGGGCCGACATATGGCTCCCACACATGCCTCCATGGATATCGTGAGAGCGTATGCCCTCTTCCCGAAAGTGATGCACTTCAAAGAGAATTCGCTTCCCGGCCAGATAGGTCCCCATCCACCGAGTATAGCACTTGGCCTTACGTTATCTTCTCACCGACGATCATCGCTTCGGGATCACTTGGTCCCGCAGAAGGCTAGGATCGGATCCATCCATCGACCCTCCCGGCCAAGCGTGGCGAGCACTCTGTTCGCCGGCACTTTGTTGGCCATGACATTCGCCAGATCGGCAAAGATCGCCGCTTTCCTCCCGGACTGGGCCGAGGCGAACGCGAACCGCTTTCCCTCCTCGAATCGAGGTCGTGGCAAAGAAGTACGCTTATCCCCGCCGAGCCGAGGCCTCGATACCATACCATCGTCCCCACTGAACCGGGGTGCGACAATGACACCATCATTCCCATCCGGACCATGGGTTGCGATGGACGGTCGCGATAGTCTTTCTTCAAGACTCCGACCGACAGAAGCCCTTGAGGACGCAAGTCGCGAGAGCCCATCCGAAGGTGATTATCATACGGGGATATGAACATATCCCAATCCTTCAAAACGCCGCCTATTTTTTCCGACCTCCGCCAAGCACGCCGCCATGGTAGGGTCGTGACATTGAAATTCCTTCCTCGCTTGATTGATGACCAGCAGGAGTCGCTTTAATTTGGAGGCGCCGATGCTCAACAACAAGCGATACGCAATCCTCGCCAACAGCCTTCATATTCGCAATATTATTAGTAACTTTAAAATCAAGAGCAACAACATATTGAAGAATGTCACCGCCGGGAGACTGAATAACACCACCGCTATGCCTAATCAACGAGCCATCAAAAAATAAGGTCCAAGGAGGCGACGCGGGCTTCTTCCGCTTCAAGAGTGGCAGAGTCCACTCTCGCAACTAATTCGCCAATTTTTGACTTTTGATAGCTGTAAGGGGGACAAACTTAAGGTTGAACTCTCCCGGCCCATCACCACTTGGCAATGCGACCTTCCGCTTCACGCTAAAACAGATTTCGCAGCAGATAGTCAGGACTACAAGGACTTCTCGCCTTGGAAATAATGTCGCAGCTTCCTAGACGCCACAGAATCAGATACAACATTTTTGTGCTCGTGGGTATTCGGTTTCGCTTCATGCAACACTCATCGACATAGTAAATCGCTTCGGATACCTTCCTCTCCGCTCAACACACAAGGCTAACCACTTCAGAGTAGCAAAGAATATACAAAGCAACGGTTCACCTTGTGCAGGGAAACCAACACCGAGGAGAGGTAAGGTACCGCTCAAGTCTTCAAAGGCCTTTTGAGCCTCATCGCCCACTCAAAGTGATTAGTTTTTTTCAATAACTTAAATAAGGGTAGGCTTTTTTCCCCGGCGATGAACCGCCCGAGGGAGGCCAGACGACCGCCAAGCATCGGACTTGCTTGAGCCACCGGGCGCTTCATATACTCAATCGCCGCTATCTTATCCTGATTGGTTTAATCCTTGCTAGACACCAGAACCCCATAATTTACGGAGGGAACTCCTAACACGCACTTCTCGATTCAACTTCGTGCAATTCTTTCAAGATTGAGAAGGTTTCTCCGTGTCTTGAATCAAATCTTCACCTTTTTAACTTTCACAACCAGATCATCAACATACACTTCAAGATTCCGCCCTATCTCAGGATCTAAAAAGTAATGTGCATAGCACGGGTAAGTAGAGCCAGATTCTTTAAACCAAAAGGCATTCTAATATAACAATAAACACCCGTAGGGGTTACAAAAGCAGCTTTTCTTCATCCTCCACCGCCATGCTAACTGATGGTACCGAGTACGATCCGTAAAGCATAATAATCACAACTCGCCAGAGAGTCAACAATGAGGTCGACTCACAAGAAGGATATGATCCTTTCGGGCAGCCTTGTTAAGGTCGGTGAAATCGACACACATTCGCCACTTCCCGTTGACTTTTGACAAGCACAGATTGGCAAGCCACTCAGATGAATGACCTCCTAATGATTCCCGTGCCCAATAATTTCTCCACCTCCCGCCGAATAGCATCTTGTTGCCGCCCTGAGCTTGCCGCCGATCTTTTGTCGAACCGGCGCTGCCGGGAGCGTTGCTAAATGGTGCTCGACCTTCGGGACCCCGGCCATATCGGACGGCTGTCGCTAACACGCCGAATTACACCGAGGAAGGTGACGAGCGTGTCTTCCTATTTGGCACCGAGGTCGGGCGCCAATATTGACGATTTTATGGGTTTCGCCTCACTCAGTGGCACCACCTTAACCTCACCAACAGAGCTGCAAGGCGCTGGTCCCACCGAGGGTTTCGAGCAAAGCAGCATCAAGACGCTCGACAAGTGGCACCACTCATGTCAAGCGTGAACTTATGATAGCGCAGCTTCAGATCGTCCACCTGATGTTATAGCCAAGCAGCCTCAAAGATCTTCACCACCATATATGCATAATGAGTCACCGCCATAAACTTGGCCAACGCCATTTACCGAAAGCAAGGCATTGTAGGGAGATCAAAATCGGACTTCAAGTCCACCAAACGGTGCGACACTATCCCTTTCCCCAAAAGTAATCTGGAGACGACTTGGCTCCACGGGTTGCAATAACCCCGGCTATTCCAAAGAAAGGCAACGATGGATGCAGATCTCCGCCATGATTTGAAGAGCCGTAATGCCGAGAGGACAGATGCCGAGAGAACTCCTCCGCCCACCAACACACGACTCCAACAACATTCCGGACTCAGGCGACACCACAATCGAGATGCCTCGTCGGCATGGCGCAATCAGGTGGTCACCGACCAAGATGATCGCCTCCTCCGACCATTTCAAAGATCCGACGCGACCAACTCCGATCTGCGGATGACACTTCTTCAACCGCCATAAGCGGTATTAGAGCTAAGAACGGACGAGCCGCCATAGATATACGCCAGGTATGATCCGCCGGCCGGAAATACGGGGGGGTTCACCAGATCACCATCACGAGGATGACGCCATCATCACGAGAGCGACGCTCTTGATCCGACGCTTCCACCATTCGGCCCACGACCCGACAACCGCCCGTGTCATGGGTGTCGGGCCGATGAATTGGGCACCAAGGCTTCTTCCTCCGCTCATCGGTGATCGCTCCTACGATCACGGGGCAGTTGTCGCGCGGTCGCGGCGATCATCACGCCGATCACGGCGATCATCACCGCCGTCATGGCGATTGCCGCTGATCCCGGACGGCTATGCCCGCGACTGAACTATCATGCGTCACGCTGGGCGCCAAGACCCGTCTCTTTCGCCTCGCTGCTTTCTGCTTGGCGGGCCGGAACCTTCGAGGTCCTCGGCTTCATCCTTACTCGCCAATTGGGACCAGATCCTCGTCCTCGCCTCAGAGTTTCAAGACTTATGCGCGAGGGAAAACAACTCGTATGGTGCTATTAGTGCGGTGGCCATCTTCTTCCTTCATCTTGCGATCAACGAACGCCTTCGAAGGCAATGACGACCGATTGTCGAGATATGGGGAATCGTGGTTATGCAATGGCGTAATCATCGAATGAAATCACGCAACGACTTCTTGTGCCGCCTCCAGCATGCAGATCATCCTCCACGCCTCGGCCAAGGCTAAGGAGCCTTGAAAATTGGCGCGATAAAGAGGCCACACTCCTCCCACGAGTGCACCGACCGCGGAGGTTCAAGAACCAAGAACGGCAGAGCCCGCCAAGGCCATCGGGAAATAATTGGCCATAACTTTTCCGGATCCGCCGGCCGCCAGACCATCGCTAGTATAATTTGCAAAAACCTCCGGATTGGTGGTGTCAGAATTTCTATGGATGTTCAAGCGAACTTTTTGGGCCATTTCACACGGCAGAATCACGGAGAACGCCTCGATATCCAACGCCATAAACAAAGTCCGCCACCACCGAACTCCCGCCCGAGAGCGAGAAATAGGACTCTCCACGAGCCTGAGGAACTTCCACCTTGAGGCCACTCGCTGCCGCGCCGCCTCCCCGAGCCGGGCGGCGCAGAGAGGCGGTCAAGGTCGCCGCCACGGCTGCCTTGCCGAGATGACTCCTAGGTCCCCACTTGCCTTTCGAATCAGACCGGCAAGGTCCAAGGCCTCTCCTCGCTCCCCGCCCACCGGTCAGACGCCGCCACTGTATGGGCTGAGTCTCGCGAGCCTCACTCACGCCTGGTGACGGAGTACCATCGATGCTCACGGCCAGGGGCCCTACCCGGTTGGGCCGACTAACAAGGCCGGGAAGATCCCGCAGCCCACGGAGTGGCCGGGAGTCTTCGCAAGCTCCAACCGAGGGTGGTCCAGAGAAGACGAGCCGCATGCAGATTTCGAGCCGGAGTGGCTGCCCATGGCTACCGGCGCCAGACCGATGCCCCACCGCCACCACGGAGCATCGCCAAGACTTCGGGGTGGAGGCGGTCTTGGCGATCGACGAGATTGCCGACACACCAGTATGGCCCGACACCTCTCCTTCCCGATGTCGCTAACCTCCATCTCCAAATGCGCTGACTAAAAGAATACACCGAACCCGGCCGAAAGATGATCGAAAACCAACCACAAGCCCCCACTCCGGGCGCCGCCCCTATCGGCAGATTCCACCGACAGCCCAAGTCCACAGACCGGGTTTGGTCGGTAGGGGATGGCTCGTAGTCGGTAAACCCTAACAGAGGGAAACCCTAGTATCTCTCACACTAACGGATTCTAGTGCCCCTTCAATTCGATGAACACCTCGATTTTACCTGTGTTCAGCCCCTCCAAGAAGGGTAACAACCTACGCCCCGCCCGATCTTGATTGAGTATTTTGGGCTTGGTTACGTATCCTGCTTCTGGTGACCAGCTTCTTTTCATGAGCCTCTCTTTTCTCTCTTCCTTTTTTTCGCTCTCTCTTCAGATGCTCTCAAGTGCCCTTATATGCACGGCTTACACGAGTCGATGGAGGAGGATGTCATCATGCTTATCTTACATGCATTTATTACACCTTATGCGCCGCCCCTGCCCTTCTTGCGCTAATCAATGCCAACAAGATGCCTTCGCCGTCCTTCCGAATGTGACCTCTCTCGTGATGTAGGTGAGAGGCGCCGAGGAACTGCTTGTAGCGTAATTTTAGACCGGAGTATGCTCGGTATAAAGCAGTTCTGCTCTCTCGACACAAGACGGCGGGCGAAGGAGACTTCAGTGAAGCCACCGCGATTCCACCCTTTTTGCATGGCAAACGAATAAATGAGGTGTGTCGCCGCACGCCACGGGATCGGTGCCGGGCGAAAGTGGCGGCCGCCCACCCGCCGCCTAAGCGCCACGTGACCGACACCGGTGATGTGGCGTGTTTCGCCAATGCCGCCAAAGCCGCCACGTGATCGAAGCGCCGCGAAAGGTGGCGCTGCCGCTTACTGCCGCCTTCGAAAGTGCCACGCGGGATCGCACTTGCGGGATGGCGCAAGCCGCCAATCGCTTCGCCAGCCGCCACGTGATCGGGCGCCGGGCGCAGTGGCGCGGCCGCCACTCGCCGCCGAAGCGCCACGTGACCGTTACCCGGTGATGTGGGCGTGTTTCGCCAACTACCGCTATGCCGCCACATGGATTGGGCGCTGGCGCAAGCAGGCGTGGCCGCCACTCGCCGCCTTCGAAGCGCCACGTACGGCATCGCAGAGACAGGCGCAGCCGCCAATCGCTTCGCCAGCCGCCACGTGATCGGCGCCGGGCGCAGAAGGGCGGGTCGCCACCGCCGCCCGAGCACCACGTGGATCGACGCCTCAGACGGGTAAACACCCACCGCCGCTAGATCGCCACGGGCCACGATGCTTTTAGCGCGTGAAGAGGGTACTCGGGCGATAGTACGCCGACACCCGCGGGAGGCCCCTATAGAGTTGTTTCAACAGATCGCACGGGCTTATTCGGCTAGTGTCGCCCGATGGCGTAGAGCTTTCTAGCTCGTGGAATATTGACCACCTTCAAAATTCTACGTAACCCTTTTCACCTCGATTTCAATAAAGTCATTTGTTCGCTTGTCATGTTTGGTTTTCACGCCTTTTTTCACGCTCTATATTTTGTATTGGCTCGATCGGGTTTTTGAGTCCGCTCATGAGCGAAGGCTTGTTGTTTTGGCCCGTGTCGAGCTTAAACATTCACCCCTGGTCGAGCCGCTTGTGTCAATCTCTTCGATCAACGCTTCCTCGCCAGGTTCAATTAAGCCTGCGTTCGTCCAACGAGCAAGGCGCAAATCATTGTCGACTTGAGAGGCTTGACCTAGAAATGATCCTAACACTCTAGAGCCTAAGTCTTTCCTCGGCGCCTATATTATGCTCCCCGTGGGTTTTTCTCGCTTGCTGTGTCTTGGTCTCTACTGTGTTTTAACTTGCACCCAAGGCATGCACAAGCCAACCTTGGGCCCAACGGGGCGGATGATGATATACTACGAGCGTAAAGGCTAAGTGCACGATTTGGAACAAAATCACTTGATCGAGAAATGCTAAGGTGCCAAGACATTAGCTATTTCCACAAAACGATGTCATTTCATTGAACCCTTTTTGTCTTACAAAAGGTCTTGTTTACAGTGAAATCTAAACCTATTTACAATCGCCATCTCACGCGGAGCTTCTCGTGCTCGAGCTCTACGACCTTGGCCTCAAGGCCCAAAGCCTCGCCTAGAGCTCTGAGGGCTTCGCGACGCTGTGTCGCTCTTCTTAAAGTTGGGACAAGGCGCTTTTGCCGCCTTGCTCGCCGACCAGCTTCTCCTCGAGCTCTTGAACCATGGCTTCGAGCCTGTGGAGGCCTCGACGTGGTGGTCCGCTGGTCCGCAGCACTTCCCTAGCTCCTGCCTTTGGCTCGCTCGGCCTCGAGCGCCTTTGGCCGACCAAGGGTTGCTGCCTCCTCGACGGCCTTGCCCTGATCCCGCCTCGAGGCAATGGCCCACCTGCTCTGGACTTGTGGGAAGCCTCGAGCTGCCTTCACCACCTTATGGAGGCCGGGCGATCTCATTGGAGTCGATTGCCGCTTTTGCACGGCTCCTCCCGCCGGCTTGTAATGTTTCCATGAGCCCGAGCTGCCGCCTCCCGGCCTCCACCACATCGAGGAAGACCCTTAGCTGCTTGGCTTGCCACCGAGGCCTTGTAGCCCTGGGTGATCAATCGACTACCATGGCTCAAAGGGTCAACACGGTGCTCGCCAGAAGAGAGAAAGAAGAAGGAAAAAGGGAGAATCCGAGTTAAGGTTCAAAGAATGGAGGAATAAACTCGTGTACTGGGTAAGACGGCCTCAAACTTGCGCAGAGTACTGTGGTTTGCTACCCGACGCCCCTCAAGCAGATCACCCACTGTTGTCACTGGTCGCTGGGGAGAGATCTTCGGCACCTGCTTCTGGGCGATTGACCTCGAGCTTCCTCTCCAAGGGGCTTGGCCTCGCCCCTGTGCTCGATCCCAAAGAATGCTTCTGTTTGTCTCCCGCGCCGAGGGTCTTCATCCCTCCCTCGCTGCGATCTTGGCTCGACGATAGTCTGTCTTCCGTGTTCACCCTGGGCCAGATGCTTCACTTTGCGCTCCGGGTCCCGACCGCCACTTGCCGGGCTGGGCCTCTGGCTGCGGGTTGGGCATCTCCGATGCCTCCTTCGCCCTCAGGTGGGTCGGCGCCGTCTCGGGCCCACAGACTGGGCGGCATCATCTTCATCGCCGTCTGGCGTGGCGTTTTCGACCGGGTTGTCGACCCTTGGTTGAACTCCCTACCGTGGCCCACTGGGGTCGATGGGTGCACTGCTTGAGGGACACGGGCGCCAAAGATGTAGGAGGCTTCTCCTCTTCATCGACTCAGACTCACCTTGGACAACACCATCGTCAGATCGGTAGGCAAGTGAGCTCGAGTGCTCAAGGTCCGCGATAAAGGAAGGCTACTAAGCCTAAAAAATAGAAAAGAAACCAAGCAAAGAAGGGGCTGTGATGCACCGAGTTCGCACTTCCGCCATGGGTTGGCGATGTTCTTGTGCCCCGCGGCAAGGGGAGTCCTTCCCGGAGCTGCCGGGCTTGGACCTCGGCTCATGCAGGGTCCAGTCCCTGCCGAGGTCCTGGTCAGTCTGCAGTGCTCGTTGTCGCGAGAAGAAATCTAAGTCCGAGGGCGAAGGAACACGAGCGAAGTGCTTGGGGGCTCGATCAAGGATACTCACCATCGTATGGTCGCCCCACTCGACGTGTTGCTTCTTCGGGCCTTTGCCGCTCGCTTCGTCCGGGGATGGCCTCTTGTCTGCCTTTCTGTTCCTTGCTCGCCGGCAGCGCAAGAACATCTTCCTTGCCGTTTCAAGCAATTCGAGCTTGTCCTACGGGTGCATCAAAGAATCAAGGAAGGCTCTAGGCGTATGTAGACTAAGAAGCTCGTCCAGTATGGCTTACCTCGCTTTCAAAGCAAAGACGCTCTGAACGGATCGCCGAGGGTGTAGTCGGTCGCCTTCCCAACATCTCGCTCATCCGGCAAATATCTAGGACTCATTCGGCCATTGAAAAATCAACTCATTAAGGGAACACAGGTTCAAAATCGAACGAAGCTTCAGTGACAGATGACATTTACCAGATGTCCTCTGCAGAGGTCGCCGCGTCTTTGATCTCAAGAATGGGTGCATTTCTTCCGAGAGGGAACACCCGCTCCTCAGAAGTCATTGGCGGCTCGCCTTGGATGATACCTCGCAAGCGAGATGTGAATGGCGGCGATGGCCTCTTGGTCGTCCTCCAGGTCACCCGCCTCTGGGGTCTACTTCTTCCCGTTGATGGGGTTTCCGTCGAGCGCCAGCGCGCCGTCTTCGCCCCGCTTCAAGTAGAACCACCGCTCGGTCCATGGGTCGAGGGAGTCGCGAGGACGAATTTGGGGGAAAGACCAAGGGATCCCCGTCCGCAGCCGGAAGTAAAGGCATCCGACCATGGGGTCCTTCCCAAGCGGAAGAGGGAGAAGAAGCGAAGAAAAGCGAGGGGTGGGAAGGATTCCAAGGAACCTCGCATGATGAGAGAAGACAAAAGAAGAAGGATGGAATTGGGTACCAGATTGATAAGCTCATCTCGTGATTGGGCAGAACCGCAGCTGAGGAAATCACTCTCCTGGTCCGCAGACTAAAGAGCATGTAGTGCTCCGTGGCCGATGAGTTCGCTGCCTCATGGTCTGCGGGCTCGATCCTCCGTCTGGCAACCATGTCACGGGTCCGATAGTCCCAGGCCCTCGAGCTCTTTCATCCTCGCAGCGGACAGGGAGCTCTTTCCGAGCTTGGCCATGGGGGATGTTTGGCCACTAGAAGAAGGACTCAAGGGAGGCGTTAGAAGAAGGAAACTGCAAGAAGGTCGGGAGTCTTTCGAAGTTGCAATAGACTCGAGTTTTATAAGCCCGGTGCACTGCAGGCCAGAGGTTAGGGCATCTCAAAAGGCGTGCCGGTCAGGTGATTCGACAGGTGAAGTTAAGGGCTATGCGGTGGGATCGAGGCGTCGCGAACGGTTCCACTACTCGGCCATGTCCATACCAGAACTCTGAAGATCAAGGGGCGCTAGGTGTAACGTCGCCAAGGCCTGGCGGTAGGTCTCCGTCCGACCTCGACTTCGGGCTCGACAAATCCCAAGATACCCTCTCGACCGTGGAGAGGCTCGAGGTCAACCTGTGTTCTTACTACGACCTTGAGCCTCGGGGCTAGTCATTTGGGATCGTGTGAATCTCGATGTGTCAACGCTGCTAGTCAACAGAGTCCCCACTTTGGTCGAAAGCAAGTGGAGGCTTCACCACAACCAGAGCCGCGCCAATCCTCGCACGACCTCGAGCTTAGGAGTGGGTCCAATCTCGCACGACTCGACCTTGGCTCTGAGGTGCGCATTTCTACGGTTACTAAGACCGAGAACCCCGGTTAAGGCGACATGGGCGCCAGATTCGACGGTTGCAAAGACGCTCCGCCATGCACGCCATGCACTACCCCGAATTTCTCCCGCCGCTTCGAAACGGCCGAGGGGTATAAAATCCTCGAGGTAGAAAATAAAGAGACATCAAGACTAGCAATAGGCTAATAGATACAACCGTAACGCCTAGCTCGAAACAGAATCCATTCTCAGACTAAAGATAGTGAAGCCTCCACCTCGTGAGAAGACCGAGTAGAGTCAAGACTGCGGCTCGAACTAGTATAATTTATCGTGGTCTCGCGCGTTGATGCTTCACCTCGACCAACGACTATACTTCCGCTGAGCGAGCTCGCCTTGGGTCCCCTGTTTACATTTATACAGCGATCCCGATCGTCGACATAATACTCATACACTGCACTTCATGAAGCCAACACCTCTTCACAAAGGCAATAAACATATTAAAAGACAAGGAGTATTTCAACCCAGGTTGGCTATTAGTTTCTACAGTCGACATCTAAGAAATATGTAATATATCTCATAGTTCTAAGAACTCGACACAACACAATTCACATGCAATAGATCGAGATTTAGGGTAGGGAATGGAAGAAAAATGAACTTGAAGGCAAGAAATTGTGGGCCAAGAGGGATGGGGCTGTGGGATGCCTCTAGGTTTTTCAAACACGACCCACTTGTCAGTTCTTATTGTCCGATAATTGGTAGAATGGGCACGGGAACAGATGCTATTGGAAGCCATTGATTTGTAATAGGATCTTACCTACAAGGAGCAACCAGTGAAGATTTTGAATGTAGTAGAGCGTATCACGAGAAGCAAGATCATCCGTTTTTGCAAGGTTCAGTGGAGAAACCATTCAGAAGAGGAAACTACTTGGGAGCGAGAAGAGAATCTGAAATCCGAGCTCCCCACGATTCTCTAGCCACCAATCTTGGGGTCGAGATTCTATTTAAGGAGAGGTTTGTAACTAGGGTGAAACCGCGCTCCTGACACGCAAGTGATATTGCTCGTCCCATATCCTAACCCATATTTTTTTCCTGATTCGATGTCCCTGACACGGATATTTAATTCGATTATTCGATTCTTGATATGGAGCTGATAATTCGACTGATTCGGCCTGGATCGATATCATAATCTGATAGTAGTATAGTATATAATTGTGCACGTAAAAGAACTAATGAAGCATTAACCTTACAACATTAGCTTCAAGTCATAATTATTTCAACGAGGATAGTAGTATAGTTAGAGGTGCAATTTAGTAACTCAACTAATTCCAAGAATTTGAATAGAAAAGAAGTTTATCAAATAAGTTGAACAAATCAATTAGGTAAAAGCATTATTCATCACTCTATTTGTTTGTTGATAGATTTGTTGAAGTTCACGCTTTAACAAAGTAGTGTTTTTTAGTGCTAGTATTAAACAACTATTCTATCTATCAAATAATGAATCAAATTAATGGAAGAATAACTGGATTTATCCGGATATCGGGTCGGATATTTACCGGATATCGAATCGGATATTGCTCTTCCCATATCCTAACCTATATTACATGAGATTTTTCGGATACGGATCGGATATTGCTCTTCCCATATCCTAACCCATATTACATCGGATTTTCCGGATACGGATACGGATAACATCAGTACGGATTTTAAACAGATTCGGGATCGGATCGGGTGGATATTTCCTGTCCTGTTTTCACCCCTATTTGTAACATCACAAAATTTGAGTTTTGGAACGTTTGAATTTGAAAAATTGAACCATTTGCATTTTCCTAGATTAATCCAATCTTAATTAAAATGTTTCTATTATGAAAAAGATTTAATTTGATTAATTTGAATTGGGTTCATTGTGCTCCATGGAATTTTTTTGTATTTTTAGAGATTTTTCCAAAATTATTTGCTATTTATTTGAATTTATTTGCCTTGATTTGAATTTTTGGAATTTTATTAATTCAAATTTTTTTTTGGTTTTCATTTTCCTCTCGAGCTGAATTTCGCGTCAACCCGTTCCTATTCCTTCGTGGCCTACCTCGCCTTAACTCGCCTCCACCTACCGCTTCACGACGCTACCACCAACCATTTCAAGGCCACCGCCATCGAATGGATGACATGTGTGCAGCTTGGATAGTGCCGCCGCACCACCACTACCAAACCCTAACTACCTCCCCTGTCACACTTTTTGGCGTCTGTACATGCACGCCCCTGTGCCTATTTAAATCGTCACCAACCTCCGCCTGAGATTTCCCTTGTGTCGTCGCTCATTTTGCCCCGACTCTCGTCTCTTAAGAGCCCTCCGTTGGTGTGTGCGACCTCGTCGAAGTAGCGCCGCTGCCCGAAGCCTCTCTTCCCTATCGTGTGGCCGCGCTAGTGCACCTCCGCCGCTGCCATTTGCGCCTTCAGGTTCACGTCGACGTCTTCTTCCAGATCCACGAGAAAACGTGCCCGATCCGTCACCTTTTCGCTGTATCCCGCTTCGTCTTCTCCGTGTCCGGTGGAGTGGCGCCGCTGCCTCGTCGTCGCTCCTCGCCATGAACCCTAGTCGTCCGATCTCAAGGCACTCCTCGATGGCGCCACGCCTTCGCCGTTTTCCTCGTTGTCTCGATCCAAGGCTACTTGATGCGCGACACATGGCTGTCCACATCACCCACTTTAGCTGCCGGGCTGGCCGAGTCGTCAGGCTAATGCCGACGTGTTCACTCAGGTCAACGATGACGCCACCAGGCGCCGGTGCATAGTGAACCGAGCACTATGCTGTAGACCTAGTTCACCCGAACCCTAGCTAACGTTAGCATTGAGCAATAAAACATATTTTCCTTTGGAAAAATAATTCTAGAAATTTATCTTTTTTTCTCTGAATTTAATCTTTTGGAGGACCGTTCTCTCTCATACGAACTCGATTGAGACGATTCAAATTTTTAAATTTTTCTAAAATCAAGCTCTACCTTTTAGAGCTATTTATTTTTAGTTTTAAGCTTATTTGAGTCTCTATTTGATATTTAATTGGTTTTATTGCTTTCTTTTTTGGTACACACGAATCCTGAAGGAGTGAACGGAGACTTCGAAGGCCAAGACACAACACTATATCAGCAAGACAAGTCGTAACCTTTGATCATATTGATCCTATATTTGTGTACCAATGCTTAGCTTATAGGAATAGCTATATACCTAGTTGACATTATGTCACATTGATTATTGGGATACCATGTATCCATTGTTAACCCTAGGTTGGGATATTACTAGTTGGACATGAACATATTACCAACATTGGGTTATCGTAGCTATGCTTAGACATGCTTAGTTGTACATTGGGATCACTTCACATGTGAATTAATGTTAATCTTGACTTAATAAGATATTGAATCGTGGCCGTTAGCCACTGTTGTAAAATTTATTGTACCATGGCAGTGTATGCCACTGGTCTTTGTTGAACAAAATGTTTTCCCTCGGGCAAGTGATCGTGCGGTAAAGGGGGTGCTTTCTAACGCATTGGGATGTGGATGTCTTGCCTGAGACAACTTAAGGACTTAATCTTGTGCGCCATTGAATTGGGCCTAACTGTGCAACCACAAGCCTGGTATAGGACAGATCTAACTGATTAATTTGCAATGTCTAGCCTTGAGTACTGCCAATTGGTGGTGTGGGTTCCGAGATAGACGGGTAGATTCACATGGCTCAAGAGGGGGTCCTGTGGGGCAAAACCTTAGTGGGCAGTACCGAGTTTAGACATGCATTGTAAAGGCTTTATCATGATCTTTTTGCCGACACACCAAAAGAAGTGTGTTAATAGCGCTTGACAACAAAAAATGATAATGTCTTGTAGGTAAAGCTGTACAACCTTTGCAGAGTATAAAACTATTTGAATAACCATGTCTGTAGTCGTGGATAAGCCCGAGAATTTTACACAAGGTATAAAGTGTTTCATAAAATGTGAGAATGTGGAATTATTAGGATGTGAACAGGGAATTCGTTGTTGCTTTGTTGTCTAAAGTTATACTGTTGAATTTAGTGGTTTGATAGTTGTTTTGGATGATGTAGGGTGATGTCTCACCAATCTATTCATGTTGTCTACCATTGGTTTACCCATTATTTATTATCTTTTTCGTCAATATGCTTTCAATCTATTTACTGTATTTCAATTCAAGTTATTGCTTTCTGCAAATGAACCATGTGACTATCCTTTGTCAAGCCTTGCATGAATATTGCATCATTTTTCCTATGGCTTGTTGAGTACTTTTTGTACTCACAACTTTATACCTTTGTTGATCAGTTGTTGAGAAAGAACCAGGAAATAAGGAATATCATGAGGAGAGATATTATGAAGACTACGTGGACTAGAAAGGTGTTTTCCCAGATGATTGCCCGTGGCATGTTAAATGGCCCATGTTATTTTTTTTCTGCTGCAATATTTTATTTGTCTCTTAAGCCCTTAAGGCATAGTTGTACGAACTTTGACCATAAGGTCATTTGCTTTAAATAATAATAATTTGCTTTTTCTTACTTATTTCGTTGTATGGAATGATATTTCACCTATGTTTCCACTGTGTGCACTAGTGTGATTATGGACTAGTGTAGTATATACAAAGGGTTTCGGATTTGCAAATCCGGTCTCGAAAAACATGCATCGATTCCGCTTGATCGCCGTCTCACCGCCACGCGCCGCTTCACTTTCGCTTTTTGTATTGACACACATGAGGATGTTGGGCTCCATCGGGTCAAACACGATGAAACCTACCTCTTGGCATGGATCCCAAGAGCGGGATTTGGGGAAGCCGACGTGCACTAGCTCCCCAATCGGCCCCCATCGATAGAGCCTGGTTCCGAAGGCAATCTCAGACCCGATCGCAGGTGCTTGGTCGATGGCGGTGACTGAGCAAAAATTATCGCACGTAGTCGTCGAAGAATCTGATGTGAGCGCGCACTGAAGACATGCTTGATCTGCAAAAAACTGTTAAAGGTCCCTACCTGGCGTGCCAACTGTCAAAGGTTAGAAATCGATAATAAACTTTTAGTTACGGGTACCTTTGGTTGCCACAGCCAAGCACGAAATTAAGACACACAATGTAGACAGGTTTGAGCCCTCGGATGGAGTACCTCCCTACTTCCTATGTGGATGATGTATGGAATTGATGAACAGGGTACAAGCAGGTCGGCTAGCCCTAGTTACAATGAGGATTGAATATAGGCAATGGCTAAACTACGGCTAGAGATTGACGAAGCATAACTTGTCAACTCCTAAGTACTCTGCACAAAAAGGTCTTCTTGCTTGGAAGCTCTCTCCTCTTTCTTTTTCTCGAGGGTCCCTATCCCCGGCCTTATATAGTTGGGGTAATCCTGTCTCTAGTCGAGTTGTAGTAGGTTTGGAATACCAGATCATAGCCAATGAGGAGTCCATCGTCGCATGATCAGCATATTCAAACTTCCCTAGATATCAAGCGTACTCAAGTTGGTTTCCTCGTAACAGGAAAGTAATCGAGTCCTTATGAATATGGAATTATCTTTTCTGCGTATATCTTATCCCACAGAATTGGGCCCGTGATATCCAAAACTTCTATATGCCGTTAGCACATATCCTTCATGCCCAAGGGGGAAGGGGAGGCGGAGAGGGAGGGAGAGGCCGAGGAGGTAGTAGGGGTGGCCGGGCCAAGGGAAGCGGGTGAGGCAGAGTAAGAGTGGGCTAGAGGCTAGGCAAGGGAGGTGAAGAGGTAGAAGCTGGAAGGAAGAAAAGAAAAGAAAGAAAGAAGGGAAAAAAGGAAAAAGGAAAGGAAAGGGAGAAAAAAGGAAAGAAAAAGAGAAAAAAAGAGAGATAAGAGAAAAAAAGGAGAAAAGGAGCAAGAGAAAGCAAGAGAGATTTAGAGAGAGAGGCAGATCGGACGAGAAAACGAGGGAGAGATTGAGAGATACTAAGAGATTAAAAGAGAGACTGATAGAGCGAGAGAGACTAAGAGATTGAGAGCAAGACCGGTAGATTAAGAGAGAGACTGAGAGAGAGAGTGAGCGAGCAAGAGCATGAGAGAGATTAAGAGAGAGAGAGACTAATCTAGCGAGAGAGACCGAGAGATTAAGAGAGAGACTAATTGAGTGAGAGAGAGTGTGAGCGAGAGAGATTGAGAGAGAGAGAGGTAGAGCTAGTACCTCCAACTGCACCCGTACTTGCTCCTACTCTAACAACTCGTACTTCATCTCTAGTACCTTAGACAGAGCTAGCTAAAAGTATACTTGCCTTAGTTACACCCAAGGATGTACTAGCATGAGTCCTCTCTTTCAACACACCTTCAGTTGCTGGGACATCGATAGAGGTTGAAGCTCCAGAGCCTATTCTTTTGGTTCTAGTTTCAGAGACTACACCTCCTACATTTTCCTCTCTATCTCCTACACCCACTCCAATTCTAGCTCAATAGGATGACTTCGATGCCATCATCGAATCTGCAGCCCTCATGGTCTTGAACTACTCAGATCTACACCGAGTGTCTCTTCTCTTCCACCGATGCCATAGAGTAGTTTTCCCTTTTTGTGCTTGATGTCGGGGGAAAGGGGGCTACAGGAGATAGTTTAAGTGGTTAGGAGATAGGTCTAGAGAGTGCTAGGTTTTCTTTTGTTGAGCTATGTTTGAAATGTGCCTTGATGTAACTTTGTTATAAGACTCGTCTCTTGGGTACTTATTCTCTGTAGTTGCTTTGTTATCTTGTTTTTTTCATGATTGTGCATCATTTAGAACTATCTTGTTGACATGAATTTAGCGGGAGCTATTTGTTTAAATGCCATATCTATCTTTAAGTTAAGATCTTGTTATTACTTCATGATTATTTCTATATCATTCTCTTATTGTGGTAGTGTTTTATTCATATTACAATTTATCATGGTCTCCATGTATTTTATATATTAGATCAATACTTGCGCTTAATTGTTGTTTACCGTATCTCCAAATTTACTCTCTTTGGTGTTAGGTTGTCCCCAATCACCAAAAATGGAGAGATATTAAGTATCTAGATGTCGGGACCAATGTGCAAATCCGACCTTCTGTGGTATTCTCGTGACTAGTCCAGATCACGCTTAGTGCACACAGCCTCAACATAGATGAATATCACAATCATACACAAATGAATAATAAAAGTAACACAATTATAA
The DNA here is from genome assembly GCA_036346375.1 of Guadua angustifolia. Classification (NCBI taxonomy): domain Eukaryota; kingdom Viridiplantae; phylum Streptophyta; class Magnoliopsida; order Poales; family Poaceae; genus Guadua; species Guadua angustifolia. The sequence goes on along the minus strand of CM070505.1, from coordinate 27,434,330 downwards.
AATATAAACTATTGAACGACCTTAAGGTCAACCTTACACATGTGAGGCCTTGACGGCTTCAACTTCAAATAAGTAGCAATGAACGAAGAACGCCTATGAACCCTTCAATATACCATGTGCATCCGACAGGTTCGACTCCTAGATAATCGCTTTCTGCGTAATCTCCTTTTTCAAGACAAAGACTTCTCTCAACTGGTGATGTTTTGTTAGCAACGTGAGTACACAACCGTATTTCAACAAGTCATGCATGTAATGCGCTTTATTATTACATGCATGGCTTATTCCAAAAGAATGGTCAATGGTTCTTTGCAATAAAGCGTTTTCACAAATAATCGAGTAGATAGATAAACAAGAAACAAGTAATACCAATAATAACTTTCGCAAACATTCTCAAGTGAAGCATTTTCATCCTTAACCAAGTTTCATATCACATTATCCACATTCTCAAATTTCATTTTTATCAAAATCTAACCCTTGATCAGAATCCCCGAGCAATGCTCAATACCGTGAGCACGGCTATTCAATAGGTTGTACACTCGCAGACGTTATACACTTTACCCACAAGATATAATCAACTCACCACGTCACCGTGAATCGCCATACAAGAGTATGCGAATGAGCGATCATAACAAAGCCTTTCCAAAGATCCGCTCTAAACCCAAGATCGCCTCGCTAAGGTTTCAACACCGAGGGACTGTTACCACACCTGTGGCCCCCTCTTGCGCCATGTGAGCTCTCACTGCCTCCTCCCGCCCCACACCACCACGACAAGATTCAAAGAATAGATTTCACAGCTTTACTCAGCCTAGGTCCGCCCCATTCCTAACTTGTGGTTGTATGAAAGACTCAGCTCAAAGGCTTGCAAGGTTAAGTCCTTAGTTGACCGAGGCAAGACTAACCAAAAGTTCATCGATCAACATGTTATAAAACCAAATGCGATCGCCTAATTGCCACTCTTGGCCCAATCGAAAATAATCTTGCCACTTGCCTCGCCTAAATCACTTTCCCACCCTAATCCTTTACCATGCACCACGTACATCAACAACTCAATAACACATGTCACATTCTCAAAAACACGCTCCATATCTCATTAAGTCAATATTAACTTTATTTTTCCAAAATCATGACAAATCTACGCAAGGTGGCTAAGCACACTACATACGGCCTAATTAACCCATGTTGGCAAATTATTAATGTCCAACTATTAACCCACAATTTAGGGTGACAAATGAATCATGGCATACAAATAATAGAGACAAGGTGGCAATAACAAGTAGGTTGATTATCTAATCCCAGATTAATTGAAATCAGCTTTATTTCAAACTAGCATGCAATAATTTCAAACGAAATAATTTTAAAAAATGGGATCAATATGGTCAAAGCATAACTTGCCTAGCCCTTGCAATTTTTATTATTCTTTACTCTTTATCTTCGATTCTTGATCCTCGATCTTCAATCTCCGCTTGCTTGATTCTCGCTCCTTCGAAAGTGACTTCCTAGAACGCGCCTAACGATAAACAAACACAAATACAACAAAACTCAAAAGGCAAATCAAGTAAACTCCAAATTAAGAACTAATAGTATTGGGCACAACGGCTTAGATGAAATTAGGAACTTGAATGGATTAGGTCGATGATTAGACAAAGAGAACGGCTTTAAAATACAATCAAGAGAAAGATTAATAATCGGAAAGAAGGAATAATATCTCAAGAATATTTCTTCCGGTTATTATCTTGATTGATAGTCGATGTCATATGGACTCTTGATCTATAGACCGGTCCACGGTTACGTTAGTTCGCCATGAACTAAGCAGATGCTCAAGGTTGACTTTCGTTGATCGAACGGCCCAGTCAACCCAAAGGAAGATAGACTGATAGACTAGGTCTGGCACAAGAATATGACATATGGCTAATGGTCTATCGACCAAGACCACGAATGAATTCTAGGTTAATGGCAGATTAGATTTCAAGGATAAGACAAGGACGGATGGGATCGACATCCACTATGGTTCGATCCGGAGGTTAGTATTACATCGGGGACGAAACTCGACAACGATGAGGCGGTTATGACAGGAATACGAGGCTGAACTCAACGTGATGGCTAGATCACAATAAGGCGATAGAAAAGGTAAGGACATCACATTAGGGCTTTCACTTGCATGCACCCATGCGATGACAAAGAATACGATGAGAGCAAAGCGTTAACGGAGCGTTAGCGCGTAACGTTAATGGCAACGTTAATGTAACGTTAACGGCGAATATGAAGCGCTAATGTAACACCTATGAGATTACAAGGTGGCACCATCGGTACAATGGTAGGGCAGCGAGGTCATGACATGGCTCATGTTTGATTTGCGATCCGGGTACACATGTCGTGGACGAAAGACAATATTGGACCAAAGGTTAAGTCCGGTTTGAGCGAAACGATTCAAGGATGGATACACTTGGCGAGGGTAGGATGGGTAGGGTTGGCTCATGCGATTAAAGTTTATCAAGGATGGCGAACCAAACGCGAACCGATGCAAAGGACTAAACCGGAAGACGACGGTAGATACTAGATTATGGCTTTGATAGCAACCGGAGATCAAATGAACTCCAAGGATGGCCAAAACAGTAGGGTATGGACTCATCGGACAGGTGACATGGTCACGACAATCCAAGATGGTTGGCGCAAAAGACGACGCCACGGCGACGCTAAAGGGCGGCCGAACTAATAAAAAAATTTCGGAGGATGCAACAAAAGGGGAAGTGTCCATCACGAGAACGTGATGAGACAAACTCAACAATATAGGCGGATTTGGCGGGCACTCCACCGGATTGATCGCAAACTACCGATGAACCGGCTCTCGAGCTAATAGATCAAACGGTCATAACTATTAAAGTACTGCATGAAACCTAACCAAATTTTACAGAGAGCTATCTGGGATCATTTGGCACAATATGACGTGAACAGATCTGAGTTTTACCTTCTGGATCAACGGGAACGCGACGAAGTTTCAGCCGTCCGCAACGCAATCGATCGGGGAAGATTGATTTTCTGCACAAATCCTGCTGGAAAAACTATGAGTTAGGGTGAGCACCGTGTAGGGGACATCAAGAGGAGTCTACCATAAAAATTTCACGGTCAAACTCGCAAAAACGAGGGAGAACGGGCTCCGGCAAAATTTGATCTTTGGGCGGCCGTAACTTTTGATTCCGTGGATGAAATTGCACCAAATTTGGATGGGAGACAGAGGGTACCATAGAGCACGCCGTGGCGAAGACGGATCTTGAAAAGAGTTGACGAGTTGATGGGAGACGCGCCTCAAAGTTCGGCCGATGTGCGGCGGCGTTTCGGAGGATGAGGGATGGATTTCTAGAGTTTGGGTGAGTTGATCTGAGGTGAGGACGTGGGAGAGGTCATGGAGGTCTACTAGGGTTTGGGGTGGCGGCTAGGTCAAGAAGAACCAAGAAAACGCAAAACCGGCTTCACAAGCATTTATACGAACAGTTGGCGTGCGCTGCGCAATTGGGGTGACGTGGCGCATTCTGGTGCGTCGGATCGGAATCGGAGGGTTGTGGCGGCTCGGCGACGTGGCCGAACGAGAAGGCAACATGTGGCAGCGCGAGGAGAAGACACGTGGAAAACAGAATCCGAATTAAATTGGTTCTAGAAATTCATTTAATACAAGAAAAATAGAAACATTATCGGGAAAATTCCAGAAAAATTCTATAAAATATTTTGAGACATTTTGAACTCAAATAAAATATTTTAAACAAAACTTTATATAAATTTTTCCAAATTTTTAATTAATTCCATAAAGGACTTAATCCAAATTAATTCATTTGAGGCAATAAAATACCAGAAAAATTCTAGAAAAATTCTAGAAAATATTTTGGGACATTTTGGAACTGAAATAAAATGTTTTCAGAAGAACTTTATTTTCTTTTGAAATATTTAATTACTTTAAGTAAAAGGCTTAGTTTAAATTAATTCCAAATAAATTCCAAAAATTCTAAAACAAAATAAAAAATCCTAGAAGCTAATAAGGAACCCAAATAAAACTGAATTTATTTTAATTAAAGTTTATATTAATCAAATTAAATTGTTTTGACTTTAGAAAATTCCAGCTTTAAGTTTTATCAAGCGAGAAAACTATGAAATTTTTGGAAAGCTATTCTTCACAAAAGATTTTTGAAAACCCAAATTTTGGGGTGTTACACTAGATCCCTAATTTCATATTAATTTTAGATAATTAAGTGTTTTGATGATTAATGACATTTGTTTGTCAAGACTAATCATGTTTCAAAGTTTCAAGATTAGTTAGTACTTGACATCGGCATGTTAGGCGTTTTTTGTATTCATGAATCCATAGAAGGTATAAATGATAGCATAGCATGAAGATTAAGGACCATGTAACTAGAAATGATCTGATGATTCAAGTTTGGATCATTTTAGTGATATGTCTTTATTTTCTTTGATTGTATTGTTAAGGAGGGTTCAAGACTAGTTTGAGATCGGCAAGGTTGATTAGCTAGTTGTGATGCACACTAGTTATCTCTAGCTCATATCTAGTCAGAGTAAGCAATTAAACCAAGTGAGAATGCTAAAATTTGGAAAGTATATGAAATTTCAGATTTCGCGGAAAACTTAGAGTTAAGTCGAATAATCTAAGTTGGTTGGATCATAAGTCACATCAATTTAGTAGAGAGCATGTCCAGTATATTTCAATGGGAGTTGGATGATCTGAATGACTCGGAGTATCACTTGGATCAATTTTACAGATATGTGCTTAAAAGGACAGATAATACGAGTAGGTCAGACTATTGGTCAAATCAATTTGTAGAGACTTGGTCTTGATGACCTTCATGTGAGTTGAATGATCCGAGGGTCGGAGCATGATCTAGATCAATTTCACAGAGGTGTTCTCAAGAAGTTACACTAGCCCTAATAATTTGAGTAGATAGATAATCCGTGTTGAGTTGAATGACTTGAGTGCATGCAATGTCTATATTTTTCACTGTTGAAAGCGTTTAAACTGGATAATTCGAGTAGGTCAGATGATCTGACTAAAAGAGATATTTTGAAATATCCATGTCTACCAGCTAGTTTCCAATGAGAATAGTTATAAATAGACCTATAGAGGTTCAAGTCAGGCTTCTTGTGACTCTATTTCAGAAATCATCCTATTGACGTGTTCAAGAGCAATTTGAAGCTTTGATTGAACATTTTGTGTGCATAAGAGAACATATTAGGCCTAGGTTGTGCATCACTCATAGTTATTTGACCTTGCTAAGTTTAAGCTGAATACTTTGGGCTTATTACTCTTAGAGGTTGGTGACTTCTAAATAGCTCGCAGACGTTGGCTCAATGACCTTCCTTGGAGGATGTTGTGGAAGGCACTAGGAGACTTGTACAAGGTTTAGAGTCCACTTATCCACAGAGTGGAGAAGGAATACTATAAGTGGTTGGCTTGATACCTTGTGTGGTCTAAGTCAAAACTAGACTCTTGCGATGATGCTCCAGTGAGGAGTATGGAAATCGTTGGATCTCCCAGGAGGTAAAAAAATGGTTATGTTCCTTGACTCTTTCATGTTTCTGCATTTAAATTTATTATCTTTCATTTCTTAACTCGCTAGACTTGTGTAGGGTTGGAACTAGATTGCAAAACTTCATCCCTCTCTTAGGCATCTGATCTACTTCATGTTGGATTATTTGGGCCAAGCCCACTTAATTGAGACAAATAAATCCTAGAAAATCTCAAAGGCCCATTCATGAGGAGGCATGTGTGCAAGCATTAGTCCCATATTGCTTGTGGAGGTGGAGGATGACCAATTTATAAGGGAGAGCTCTCTCCACCTTCCTAGAAGCATGGCAAGGAGAAGAAGAGAAGCCCACACGCTGCCTGCCGCCCGCCGGGCCGGCTCGGCTCTGGCTCGGCCGGGCGGGCGGGGCGAGGCGCAAGCGCAGGCACTGCGTGAATGGTCCGCCGAAACCGGCCCAGGTCTTGCGCAGACGCAGCCTCCTTTTGCGCTTTATTCTTTTGCTACACGGATAATCGCGTTTGCAGAGATGAGATACGGACTCAGAATCGACCGATCGTGGCACGCCCTCGAGTCACGTTCGGTCACTTGTTACCGAGTAACCCTATAAATATCGTCGCTGCACCCGTAGAGGAATACAGTAACACATCGTTAGGGTTTGCCACCTCTCGCCGCCGCCGCCGTCAGAATCTTCTCCATCCCGAAAGCGCCGACGTGCATCCGCATCGGGAGAGCAGTCTCCGGAACCCTTCGCCTTCGAGATCCCGCACCGGAGAGGGCGAATAAGGTTTTGGGAAGCGCCCGCGATCGCCAAGATCGCTACCACGGCTCGCCTTCCTCGTTCTCGCCGCTGACGCCGCCGTGAGCGCCGACTTCGCGACGCCATCACCAACGCCGACTCGCTAACACCGCGAATCGTGATCTACTACGCCAACATCAAGAATCGCAACGCAACACGCCATCATCCTCTTCTCGCCAAGACGCTCAATCTGCCCTAACCTCGTGGTTAATCATGTTTATCATGATGTTTGTGATGTTCGTGCTATCTAGTATGTTAGAGATATACATGCTAGTTTCTATCATGCCGCTCATGATTTATATTCGAATTTAATCTGAAAATGTCTAATTTCTCAACAATCCAAAAACCTTATTGTAGACAATTTTTCAATTATCAATGGTCTGGTTTTGCCGACGACCGAGGCCGAGAAATTCTCCGTGTGCATTTTAAGAGGTGGCAAGTCAAGGTCACGCTCGCTTACGGCTATGAATGTATTCGGGTTAGTAAAGGCAAGTCTGAAGGTGATCTTCCGCCGAGCAGCAGAAGAGTTTCACGGATGCCAATACTCTTCGTGGGATGCATTCTTAGCGTTTTGCCGATCGCCTCGTGGTGATGTGTACATGCACATAACAGACGCTGGAAGGTGCTGTGGGATACATCGAACGCCAAGTTCTTGCATCGGATGCGGCAAAGGAACTGTATGTCATGGAGAATTTTCATGACTATAAGATGGTCGATAATCGCTCTGCTGTAGAGCAAACCCATGAGATACAAAGGCATTGTCAAGGAACTCGAACTCCTCGAATGTGTCTTACCCGATCCTTTTGTGGCGGTTGCATCATTGCAAAACTCCCTCCTTCGTGGAGGAGTTTCAAGACTACTCTAAAACATAAGAGGACAAAGATATCACGAAAACCCGAGAAGCGCCCTTGATGTTGAAGAGAAGGCTCTGCTAAGGATTTCAATGGTAAAGGAGCCGAGGGGCCCAATACTAACGTGGTTCAAGAACTACGGCAAGAACAAAGGAAAAATAAGCCTAACAAGACTACCAACTTCAAGAAGAAGAAGATGAACAAGGCCGAAATGACCGCTTCACATGTGGTGAGGTTGGACACTTTTCCAAGGAATGCCCCGATCGTGCGCATCGCCGAGGAAAAAGGCCAACAAAGGACAGACGTCCAAGGTCACAACACAAAGGACCGCTAGCAATGCCGAGACGCAGGTATGGTAATTTACCTTCAGATTCTCGATATTTCGCCTTCCGCTTGGTGGATTGATACGGTGCTAACGCTCATGTGTGTTCGACATCAATATGTTCTCTTCTTATCGTGTCATTCGGGATTCTTCCGTCCCGATGGGGAATGGGTCACATGCTTCGCTCATGGCACCGCACAAAGGATCAAGTTCACTTCGGAAAGATCGTGCGCTTGAGGAACGTGCAAAGATGTCCTTCTATCAACAAGAATCTCGTTAGTGGCTCCTTCTATGCGAGATGGGTTTAAGGTAGTGTTAGAGTCCAATAAAGTAGTGGTGTCCAAGCATGGACTATTTATTGGTAAAGGCTATGAGCGGAGGCTTGTTCCGCTTTTCCTTTCAGATTTCAATAATAAGTCTGTGAACCATATATGTGGTAGTGTTAATGATGATGCTAGTACTTGGCACTCTCGCTTATGCCACATTAATTTTTGTCTTATGAATCGCTTTCAAAGATGAGTTTAATTCAATTTCACTATTGCCAAAGGTTCTAAGTGCCATAGTTGTGTGCAATCGGCTAATCTCGAAAGCCTCACAAGGCTACCGAGGAGAGGAACTTGGCACCTCTAGAACTCATACATTCCGATCCGTGCGAGATGAATGGTGTGTTGACAAAGGGTGGAAAGAGATATTTCATGACATTGATTGATGATGCGACTAGATTTTGCTATGTTTACTTGTTGAAAACTAAGGACGAGACGCTAGACTACTTTAAAATCTATAAAGTCAAGTTGAAAATCAACTAGAGAGAAAGATCAAACGCCTTAGGTCGGATCGTGGTGGCTAATTTTTTCCCAAAATCTTTGATGATTTCTGTGCGGAACATGGTATTATTCATGAGAGGACACCTCCCTACTCGCCTGAATCAAACGGGATTGCCGAGAGGAAAAACCGCACGCTGACTGACTTGGTGAACGCCATGTTAGACATCGCCGGTTTATCTAAGGCATGGGGGGAGGTCAGGTTGACTTCATGTCATGTCCTCAATAGAGTTCCCAATGTAAACATGGAGAAGACCCTTACGAGAAGTGGGTTGGGAGAAAACCATCACTTTCTTACTTGCGCACATGGGGATGCTTGGCAAAAGTCAATGTACCGATTAACAAAAAGCGAAGCTCTGCCTAAGACAAAGGATTGTGTCTTTCGATATGCTCAATGAGCATCGCTTATAGATTTTAGTAGTTAAACTGATGTGCCCGATATGTATGTTGATACTATTATGGAGTCTCGTGATGCTACGCTTTTTGAGAATATATTTCGATGAAAGATATGCATAGCACTTCTAAATTTTCTTCCGAGATAATTCCCGAGACTATTACACTGCTGAGTCTTCGAGCAACCACTTGAGAAAATCCTAGAGGAGGATGACAATGAAGCTCCTAGAAAGAGCAAGAGACAGAGGATTGAAAAATCCTTTGGCAATGATTTCATTGTGTACCTCGTGGATGATACTCCCACGCCCATTGCAGAGGCATATGCATCTCCGATGCGATAATTGAAAGAAGTCGCCCGTAATGAGATGGACTCGATTCTTGCCAATGGGACTTGGGAGGTGACCGAACGACCCTATGGTCAGTAAACCCGTAATGTAAGTGGGTGTTCAAGAAGAAGCTTAGGCCCGATGGTACTATTGAGAAGTACAAGGCTTGCCAGGCTAAGGGTTACACCCAAAAGAAGACGAAGATTTCTTTTGATACTTATTCACTGTTGCTAGAATGACCACCATTCGAGTACTACTTTCCCCGGTCGCCTCATATGGTCTTCTCGCTCATCGATGGACGTGAAGATGCCTTTCCTTAATGGAGAGCTAGATGAGGAAATCTACATGGAGCAAACTGATGGGTATGTAGTAAAGGGTCAAGAGAGCAAGGTGTGTAAATTATTGAAATCTTTGTATGGCTCAAACAAGCACCTAAGCAATGGCATGAGAAGTTCGACACCACTTTGACCTCTCGCGAACTTTGTCATTAATGAGGCCGATAGATGTGTATACTATCGCTATGGTGGGGTGAAGGAGTTATATTGTGCCTTTATGTGGACGATATATCGATCTTTGGCACAAATATTGATGTGATCAATGAGGTCAAGTCTTTTCACAAAGAAATTTGATATGAAAGATCTCGGGAGAAGCCGATGTAATTCAACATCAAGCTTATTATGATGAGAGTGGGATTACTCTTTTCGCAATCCCACTATGTGGAGAAGGTCTTGAGCCGGTTTGGCTTTATGGACAAGAAGCCCTCTCCCACTCCTTATGATCCCAGCAGACACCGAGAAAGAATAAGAGAATTGGCTTAAACCAATTGAGATATTCTCGATTGTCTGCTCGCTCATGTATCTTGGTCGGTGCAACGAGACTCGATATATCATTTGTCAGGAGCAAATTGAGTAGGTTCATGTCAAACCCGGTTCGATTATTGGCATGCACTTGAAAGGGTAATGCGCTATTTGAAAGGTACTATGAGTTATGCGATTCACTATTCAGGCACCGCAAAGGCTTGAGGGATACAAAGGACTCGAATCGATTTGATGTAGATGAGCTCTATGCCACCAAAGGATATGTGTTTACCATTGGTGGTGGTGCAAAGGTCATGGAGGTCCCGCAAATGCACTATCTTGACAAGGTCAACCATGGAGGCGAGCTCATCGCTTTAGATACAACCCACCGAGAGGCAGATTGGTCATGCGTGAGTTTGATGGACTTGCGGTGGTTGAAAAATCGATACGGCTATCCTTATGAATCGTGATAATCAATCTGTGATTGCTAAAGTGAACAAATGCTAAGGATAATGCGAAGTCATCAAGACACGTTAAAAGACGCATCAAGTCTGTCAGAAATTGAGAAACTCCCGAGTAATAAGTGTGACTTATATTCAAACAGCATAAAAACTCGCAGATCCTTTATTTAAGGGACTATCACGAATGTGATAGAAGGTGCATCGAGGAGATGGGTATGAGACCCATATAAGTTGCAATAGTGGTAACTCACCTTTGTGATCGGAGATCCCGTGAATTGGGTCCCGGTAAAACAAGCTATTGGCGAACCGAGGAGAGTAATCTGTTACCATCTCTAAGTGAAGATGCAATACTCTCAAAATGTCAGAAGGCAGGATGGCGATATGCCTTAATGTGTTTCTATTGGCTATAACTAGCGAAGATGTCGTTTCTACGAGCATTCTTGAAAGAACACACCTATATGAGCCCGACTGTCTAAAGTCGTAGTCTATGAGACTTGGGTGATCTCTAGTAAGCTCATGAAGAGACCATGGAGTACGACTCATATGCTCCACCATGAGAAGGCTAATGGCGCTGTGTATCGCTTATGACTTTGAGTGAAACTGCTCACACAAAACTTGCAATTCAAGGCATAGTCCATTGTTCAAGTTGTGGATGGGTGTAGCTTGAGCTCTAGGCGTAAGTTCAACTTAATGTCTCTCAACAAACGCTGTATATTAAACAAGAGTGAGTATTGGCAAATCTCTAAATGGACCTTGAGATCCGTGGGGATTGTTGGATTATTTGGGCCAAGCCCACTTAATTGAGACAAATAAATCCTAGAAAATCTCAAAGGCCCATTCATGAGGAGGCATGTGTGCAAGCATTAGTCCCATATTGCTTGTGGAGGTGGAGGATGACCAATTTATAAGGGAGAGCTCTTCCACCTTCCTAGAAGCATGGCAAGGAGAAGAAGAGAAGCTCACACGCTGCTGCGCCTCGCCTCGGGCTGCCGGGGCTGCCGCCGGGCGGGCGAGGCGAAGCGCAGGCACCGCGTGAATGGTCCGCCGAACCGGTCCAGGTCTTGCGCAGACGCACCTCTTTTGCGCTTTATTCTTTGCTACTCGGGATAATCGCGTTTAAAGATGAGATACGGACTCAGAATCGACCCGATCGTGGCACGCCCTCGAGTCACGCTCGTCACTTGCTACCGAGTAACTCTATAAATATCGCTGTGCACCCGTAGAGGAATACAGATCACATCGTTAGGGTTTGCCACCTTCGCCGCCGCCGTCGTAATCTTCTCCATCCCGAGCGCCGACGCATTCGCAATCGGGAGAGCAGTCTCCTAACCCTTCGCTTCGAGATCCCGCACCGGAGAGGGCGAATAAGGTTTTGGGAAGCGCCCGCGGATCGCCAAGATCGCTACCACGGCTCGCCTTCCTCGTTTCGCCGCTGACGCCGTCGAGCTGGCCGATTTCGCGACGCCGTCACCAACGCCGACCTCGCTAACACCGCGAATCGCATCTACTACGCCAACACCGCAATCGCAACGCAACACGCCGCCATCCTCTTCGCCAAGACGCTCAATCTGTCCTAACCTCGTGGTTAATCATGTTTATCATGATGTTCGTGATGTTCGTGCTATCTAGTATGTTAGAGATATACATGCTAGTTTCGTCTATGCCGTTCATGATTTATATTCGGAATTTAATCTGGAAAATGTCTAATTTCTCAACACTTCATGCTACCAACAGGGGTACTATAAAATTGCAAAGAGATTTACAGTGCAAAAAAAGTATAAATGACTAATAATTGTTCTCTAAGCATGCCTGGTACGACGTACGACAGCAAGACTGCCACAACTTGAAGGAATTTCTTTAAGCATCTATCTAGCGAATCTTGGTGCACATATTTAATCAGGTTGTGAATTATGACAAAGCATAATACAAACAGAAGATTAGATTATGTTAGCTGTCATTACTTGCTCATCTATGTAAATAGATTTAAAAAACTGGTGAGATTAAAGACTCTCTTTCATTTTGACTTCGAAATTCTCACAATAATTTGTAAAAAATAAAAGGAATTTTCACCTTAACCGAGAGAAAAGAAAATTCTTATAGGTCCATGGGATGGCCTGCCTAATTATAACGGTCCAGGTCTCTTGCCTTGCAATCCGGTTATAATTGAAACTAGGAATGTTTTCGCAGTGTAATACGTCGTGTGCGTTTTTTTTCATAAACAATTTTATTTTATTTTTCAGCGGTGCTTTTTTTAAAAAAATTATCAAGAAAATACGTGAAACAGTTGAAAGAATATAAATGCAATTACGCTCTTTCTTTGCATTTATCTGAGGTCCTCTCACGAAGGATCCGCGATTGCGCTAAATCGAAAGGTCCTTTTTTGTAAAAAAATGGTTGAAAGGATCTAAACGTAATTACGCGTTTTTTTGCATTTGTCTAGGGTCCTTTTACAAGGATCTGCGAATTCACCGAATCGAAAGATCATTTTTGTAAAAAAACGACTGAAAGGATCTAAACATAATTATACTTTTTTCGAAGGGTTTAAGAGGGGTGGCCGACACGTCACACGTGGCAGGCCTCATTGGCCAAGAAATCTACAATCTTTAGGGTATGTACTAGGAATATTTTCGCGACGTGACATGCCGCGTGTGATGTTTTTTTAGAATCAATTTTGTTTTTTTCTGGTGGTGTTTTTCATAAAATTGAGAAAATGCGTAAAACGGTTGAAAGGATACAGATACAATCATGCATTTTTTTGCATCTATGTAGGGTCCTTTCCCGAAGGATCTGCGATTGCGCTAAATCGAAATGTTTTTTCGTGGAAAATAGAATGCAAACATAACTACGTTTTTTTGGCATTTATTTAGGTTTGTTTGACGAAAGATTCGCGAGTTTTCTATAACATTATTTTTTTGGCTCTCTTTTGCAAAAAAGGGATCCGCGGGGTATTAAACTATAATCCTAAAAAATCTATTTGAGAATTCTAGAGGGCTCTCCGGGGAAAAACTTAGATTTTTTAGGGTCTTTTCCAAAAAAGTGACTTAGATGCGAATTTCGAAACATCTAAGGGCTTTTTCGCAAAAAAGGCGTTATCTAGGGATATATGGCAAAAAAAACCTAATTTTCGGATTTTTTAGGACCTTTTCTTAAGAAAACGGACCTAATTGCGATTTCCGAAACTTTGGAGGGCTTATCTAGGGCACTCGGTAAAAAAGCGAAATTCCGGATTTTTCAGGGTCTTTCCGATAAAAAAGGGATCTAAACGCGATTTCTGAAACTTTGGAGGGCTTTTCCGCAAAACAACTGGGGGGTGAAGGCATGGCCACACGCCGTGTTCGGTGCTAACCTCTGCTGGCCGAAGCCACGCTGTCGCTGCAAGAAAAATCCGCGGGCTCACGCGAGCCGATTCAACCCATGATCGGCGCGCAAGAGCGAAGCGCTTAACCATAGCACCGCGCGAGCATTTTTTAAAAATAATGGCGTTAAAATATATAAGCCGGGCAAGCGCGCGAGGCACGGGGCGACGTAGCTCAATGGTCACGCGCCGTACGCACGGCAGGCCCGTTTACTATAGCAAAAGAGTGATGTGGAGCACGGAAGAAGGCAGAATTCTTCAGACTTTATGTAGGTTAACATGATTTCTACAATAATACAGCACTAGATGTTCATTGCCTCCGAGTTTCATGCACGACCCTACCTTCAAGACTTGTCCGAGAGGGAAAGAAAAAAAATACGCAACGCGAACAAACTTCCGTAGGGCCCTCTACCTACACTCTGCAATAGCACAGCTGCACAGGTACAAGCAATTATATTCTAAAAATACACGAACAATCTAAACAAACGACAACCAAAACGGTTGAAATCCATCTATCCCCAAAACCATAACCCTAGAATCATATGAAAAAAAAAGTCTCTAAAATACTGACCTAGAAGACAAAATAGACGAATATAAGCATGACCAAGACAGATCCGCTGCGGAATACTACTGGCCAAGCCGAGAGACGAAACCACAACAACAAAACAAGAAGGGGACCCCCTAATGCAGAGCTCGATGCCGAGACGCGCTTCGCCCAAAATCGCTCCTGCTCTCCTCCTTGTTCTCCCTGCTCTCTCCCTCTTGTTCTCTCCTCTCTCTACCGCCAGTTCAGACTTCAGACAACCGAGCTGGGACAACGAAGAGGCGCACGAGTGAGCTGTGCCTGCGCTAGTGAAGTAACGGGTCAGATCTAAACAAGTATTGATTAACCCAACCGTTAGATCAAAAGGTTTAAGTTTTACACTAATCAGACCCATTTAATTGCACTAATCACATTAAAATCAGGCCTAGTTAACTCTACTAATCACAGCAAATCACAATCAGTCATAGCAAATCACAATCAGTCCCACTTAACCGCACTAATCACAGCAAAATCAAACGGTTCACAATTTAATTGATTTTTGGTAAAAAAACATCTGGATAATATTTATCAAAACCTCTAAACAATAAACCAACAGAGTCGTGGCCCCGTTGATCTGAGGCTAACACAACACAGATCTCTACACCGATCTGGCGATTCTGAGGGCCAAAAAAATCGATTCAGGTTTAACAAATTTTCAGGCAACTGAAGATTAGCATATCCGTTTTTTCACTTATTAAGAGCACATAACAAAACATATATACACACTGCTCATCACAAAACATATATATACACACACATGTGCACAGCATTACAATATCCTCGTACAGAATTTTCACAGCAAGGTGGCGCAGGCGGACGTGGCGGGGTCGAACAGCGCAGGGAGCAGGTACTTCCTCCCGTGCGCCCCGTTGGCGCTGTAGCTAGCGCCGGTCGCCTTGTCCACCAGCAGCTGGCCAGCGTAACCGGGGTGCTAGGGGTGAAAACGGGGCGGATATTTCCCGCCCGATCCGGAGCCGGATCCGGTTAGAACCGTATCCGGGAACAAAATCGGATATCGGATCGGATCCGGATCTGGATCCGGATAGTTAAAAACGGATATCGGATTTGGAACGTGCGCTATCCGAAAAATATGGGTCGGGAACCGGATATCGGATATTCGGATATCCGGATTGGAAGACCACAGTCATCTCAGCCCACAGCGTCTCGTCTCCTCTCGGCTTTTCTCCCGAGCCCAGATCTAAAAATTGAAATCGCCCTCGCCTCTCCCCGGCGGCCACGATCCCCACTTCCCAGTCCCCGTCCTCCAAGCCGGCGCTCCCCCAGATCTCCCCGGTGGCCACCATCCCCAGTCCCCCAGGCCGGCGCTCCCTAGTCCTCCAGGTCGGCATCTTCCGCGAGTGCGACATCTACGGCACCATTGACTTCATCTTCGGCAACTCCGCCGTGGTGCTCCAGAGCTGCAACCTCTACGCGCGGCGGCCGCTCCCCAACCAGAGCAACATCTACACGGCGCAGGGCCAGGAGGACCCCAACCAGAACACGGGCATCTCCGTCCAGAACTACAAGGTCGCCGCCGCGTACGACCTCATCGGTGTGCAGTCCAGCTTCAAGACGTCCCTTGGCTGATTTCTTGGTCAAGCTGATTTCCTCAAGCAGTTCACCGGTCCCATGGAGACGTCCAGCTTCAACATCTGCAGGCCGGGTCCCCGCACCCCCGGCGGTGGCGTTTCCCATGGGTTCCCGGGGTTCGGCGGCGGCGGCGGTGCCGCCTCCGGTACAGGGGAGACATCTGGGGCGCCAGTGAGGAAGGCGCCGGTGATCGAGCGGCAGCTGGCGTGTAGCCTGGAGGACCTGTACAAGGGCGCCACAAAGAAGATGAAGATCTCCAGGGTTGTCCTTGACGCCACCAGGTGAGACGGATTCTTTCTGATCTCCAGGGATGTCCTCGACGCCACCAGGGGAGACGGATTCTTTCTCTCTTTTCTTCTCTACGGAATGCTAGCAGGGTACAACATTCTGTTCTTGGGCAAAGATGGAAGCTTTAGTGCTTAGAGTAGCCTCTAAACATCGGCATTGTTGTGATCTTGATGAATGATTTCAGTCAGTGCGGACGCAACTAGTAAGTACTAGTAGTAACTTCAGTAACCAGGTTATGAGTTCATTTTGTTAGTATGTTGTTCTCTGACGATGCACCTATCAAATCTTTGAAGCTGTCTGGTTGTAGCAACTAGCATAGCACCGCTCTTATGACATAAAGCTTAGAGTAGATTAGTGAACGCCACCATTGAATATGCATGATAGATAGGACCGATAATAACTGCTGTCAAAGTGGAGGAAACAGGATAACAGTATGTGTTTTCTTGAGAATGTGCAATTGGATTACACAATAATTAGATGAAGAAAAATAAATTATGACAGCACTGATGCTGATGCTAAGGAAACAACATTACAGCGTAGACATATGTAGTGAAAGTACTATGGCCAGCTTGGAAAATTTTCTATGTTGGTGCTGTTAAGGTAGAATGGTACTAACATACTCATATGGATTCATTTATCTTGTTGAACTACACAGCTTTTGCATGTTCTACGTTAAGAAAGGCCTTAACAATTGGAAAAGAAAATAAATGTAGTTGTGAGAGAAGCATGGTGATTTGCAGAATGGGATTCATCTGAAACCGTTTTGAGCATGCCAGAAATATTAAAACAAATAGCTTTGCCTTTTTTCTTACAGTTGGTACTGTGGTTTAACGGCCAACATTGTTTGGTTGACAATCATATTTTTTACATGTGATTGGCTACTGCTTTTGTTGATATATAATTTGCTATAATTGGCATTTATTTACGTGATTTGATTCACTATATATTACTCAATGCATACGTGTGTTATCCGTATATCTCTATCCGTTCTCGATCCGAATCATTACATATCCGATCCAGATCCAGATCTCAATTATCCTGATTCAGATCCGGATCCGTTAGCCCGATCCGGCCCGAATCCGGAAAAAAATATGGGTTAGGATACGGAAGAGCAATATCCGCCAGATCCGATCCGCTTTCACCCCTACGGCACGCTTCTTGCCAGAGTCCTCCCGCACGCTGTCGCTGCCTCAGCAGGCCATGCAATGGGCCCCGTAGAACTCGTCGCGAACAATTCATTAGAGTTATCTCGTAATAGTTGGTCGAGGCCGCCACTGGTGAATATCTACCGAGGGGCAGCTCGATGATTTTGTTCGTCTTTGGAGTGCAATCCGGCATGTTCAATTGCAAACAGAGGTACAACACGATATTTCTTGAAATGGACTTTACTGTGGTGACTACTCTACCAAATCACAGATAACATTCAATTCCAGGGGTCTATCCCGCAACGCAGCTTCAGCAGGATTTGAAAAGCAGATGCCGAATGGAGATGTAGGTTCTTCGCATGGTTGTTCTTGCAACAAAAGATCCTAACAATGGATAAGCTCGAAGAAGGGATGGCCGCATGGCGTGTTTTGTGCACTATGCGCCGCCGCACTAAACGGCCACGACCTTCTTCTCTTTTTGCCCCTTCTTGCAAAGCAGTTTGGCGCCGTGTTTCGATCCTTTCATATCGACCATCTGTTAGGTTGATCTCTGATGAGAGGAGGTTAGCGCCGACGGGCGCAGAATAAACTTTTGGTTGTGGCCCCGCCATACCACAAGACATATAAAAGGCGGGTAGAGGGTCGGCCAAGAAACCAACGCTCGTCGCTTTTACTCGCTCCCAAAACCCTAGCATCTACTCGATCCAACGCGACGGAAGCGACGGAATCGCCGCACACCGCGACCGCTCCGCTCTCTCGGCGAACTGAAGGCCGCCGTTCTTCTTCCGCCATCGCTTCTTCTTCGCTATGAGCTCGATGGCGTCTTCATCGACCAATCCAAACCCCGAAGGTTTTCCCCCAATGCTACCGCATCTAGGTGTTTCTTCTAGGCGCTAAAGATCCAAAGAATCCAACAATGGTATCAGAGTGTTGTTCTAGTGCCTTAACCTAACCCTAGATAAAGAATCCCTTCGGGATTATCTCGTCCGAAGCAAGTAGAAGGAGAGGAAGAACTCTAGATCATGTTTTCCCCCAAATTCAAGAAACCCTAGCGTGATTTTTTTAAAAGAAATCCCAAAGAACCGCATTAAAAATTAAGAAAAGAGGGAAGAATCCTTACCTAATCTCGTCGTGCTCGTTGTCCTCGACGGCGATCACGGAAGAAGATGATCGAGCGATCGCTGTTTCTCCTCTCCGGCACACGCCGCCGCTGCGGCTTAGGGCACCGTCGCAGGCTACTGACGGTGCTGGCCCACCTCAGTGATCGCGCGACGCCGGCGAGGGCTGCGGGCGCGGCTGCTTCTCCGTCTCCGCCTCTCTCTCGTGGCGCCATCTGGAGATGAAGCTCATGCGTGAAGCTAAGAAATGAACTAGGGTTTGGTGCCGATTTTTCCTGTTTTATTCTCACTGAAAAATCTACCATCCATGGAGATTGGACGGCGCTGGTTGATGGCGGTCCGGCTGGGCACTTTCGACCTAGGCGGGGGAGCGCATTGCCGGCCCAGGCCCAAGTTGTGAGGCCTGGTGTCCAGAGGCGCGAAGCAAAAAAGGCCGTTGGGCCGTTTTGGACCAATTTTCGGCCATAAACAGTGAACTGAACAGTAAGACTTTTATTTTCATTTTATGCTGTTGTGAAGAATTAGTTAGTATGAGCACTGATTAAATCAAGTTTCCGCTGCTAAGTTTAAGTTTATTTTTTTCTGATTAAATTGGATCCAACGTGAAAATTTGATTAGAAAATTATATTAAGTTTATTCTCAATGTGGGAATTTTATCTTCTGACCAACGTTGATGATAAAATTTGCCACAATAATTAAGTTTAAGATTTGTTCTATTCTAATTCGCCAACGGTGATTTAGAAGGTAACAATTTTTCTGTTAAGAGCATGTTTTAATTGAACCAACGTTGAATTAATTCATACATTTTATTTCAGTGTTCTGATTAAATTATTTTTTCTTATGAAGCTTCAAACACTTCAAATGTATTGAGTTTGATCTCTGCGATTGAGCTCCTGAACGGGGGGAATTATCCCTCTGGAAGGGAGAAGATTGAGATGGCACTTGCACCCTTAGATATTGATTATGCAATTTTGTATGATCGTCCCACTGAGCCCCAACCGATCCCTGATGGTCAACCGGGTGCTGAGAATAATGCTATGGCATACGACTTAGAGCGTGTGAAGTGGGAAAACTCTAACAGAAAATGCATGATGGTGATTAAAAACTCCATCGTGGAAGGTATAAGGGGTGCCTCCCAGATTGTGCCTGTGCTAAGGAATACCTTAACAAAGTTCAGAGCCAGTTCACTGGCTCTACTAAGATGTACGCAAGCTCTCTTATGCAGAAGTTTTCGAATGAGAAGTTTGATGGGCAAAGCAATATTAGAGAGCACATTTTGAAAATGAGCAACATAGCTGCTAGACTTAAGACCATGGAAATGGAAATATCAGAAGGGTATTTGGTGCAATTTATCATGAATTCCTTGACCAAGGAATATGAAACTTTTGCAGTCAATTACAACTCTATAAATGAAAAGTGGAGTATAGAAAAATTGATGGCTATGTGTGCTCAAGAACAAGAAAGGCTTAGAGCTCAAAGGCTTAACTCAATCAATCACCTTAAGTTATCACCAAAGAAAAAGGACAATTTTCAGAGTAAGTCTAAGCCTTCCTTTAAGAACAAAGGTAAACCTCAGAACAAGAAATTTTCCCCTGGCTAGAAACCTTATGAGGGCAAAGGCAAGGCTCATGAAGAGGTAGACAAAGACACATGTAGACACCGCCATCGGGGACACTACATGAAGGATTATGCTCAGCTTAAATGGTGAACAAGAATCGTAAGGATAAGATTACATTTATAGATGAATCCTTGTATTTAGATTCTCCCACTCATACATGGTGTATTGACTCAGGTGCAATTGTTCATGTTGCAAATTCCTTGCAGGGATTCCATACGAAGAGGATGCTGAAAAGAGAAGAAAGAAGCATTAGAGTCATTTAATCAGCGCCGGTTGAAGTTGAAGCCATCTGAGAACTCCCTTAGAACTTAATAGTGGCTTCATTCTTCATTTAAATAATGTCTTAGTTGTACCCTCCATAAGGAGGAATTTGATTTCAAAGATCCTGTCTAGATGATGATGGCTACTTATGTCATTTTGGGAACAATAGATGTTTAATTAAGTTTAATAATGTTGATGCTGGTCTTGCCATCCGACAAGACAAGCTTTATTTAGTTTCCCAAAGTGATGATGTGAATGTTGTGAATGCCTCTTCATCTGTGAATGAATGTAAAAAGCATAAGAGAAGTGAAAGTGAGACGTCTTCGAAATTATGGTACTGTCGCTTAGGCCATATTTCTAGGGGGAGGATTGAGAGATTAATCAAAGAAGAAATTTTCCACCCGTTAGACTTCTCAGATTCAGAACATTGCATTGATTGTATTAAGGGCAAATATGCTAAGCAAATTAAGAAAGATACCAAACGGCTAATGTGAATTTTAGAAATTGTTCACACGCATATATGTGGTCCTTTTCCGTGAAGTCAATGGATGGTTTTGATTCATTCATAACATTCATCGATGATTTTTCGCTATGGCTATATCTATCCAATTAAAGAACGATCGAAGCATTAGATAAGTTTAAGATATTTAAGGTCAAGTTGAAAATCAGCATGATCTAAAGATTAAAGTAGTAAGATCGCATCGTGAAGGGATTACTATGGTAGACATACCCTTATGGCCAAGTTCTCGACCTTTTGCAAGGTACCTACGGAAAATGGCATAGTAGCCCAATATTCTATGCTCAAGTAACCTCAAAGAAATGGAGTAGTGAAAGGCGAATCAGCACATTAATGGACATGGTACTAAGTATGATAAGCTACTCCACCTTACCAATTAGTCTATGGATGGAGGCATTAAAAACCGCTGCCCATATTCTTAATCGGGTTCCTAGTAAGCTCTGCGCCTAAAACACCATATGAGTTATGGATCGAGGAAACCCACTCTAAATTATTTACATGTGGGGTCGTTTAATGAGGCTAAAATATTTAATCCAAATATTAGAAAGTTAGACGCTAAGACAGCTTAGTTGCTATTTCATTGGCTATCCTGAAAGATGAAAAGGGTACTGATTCTACTGTCTTGACAGACAGACTAAGTTTGTAGAAACAAGACACGCTGTGTTCTTAGAAGAAGAAATGATCAGGGGGAGCATGGTACCCCGAGAAATAATCCTTGAGGAGAAGCGGGTCTTTGCCCCAACTTCGATGATTCAAGAGCCCATTTTCTCGACACTGTTGTCGCCGCACCTCCAGCTTGTTACAACACCGCCGTTAGTTCTCCTAGTGTCGCTTATTAACGCATTCGAGACTCTCAGAGTTATGGAGCCCCTAGATCCTATTGCTACTACACCAAGAGCCACAACACCTCCTATAGTGAGTAACGACTGCCAAGAACCTCTTAGGAGGTCACAATGAAATAGGAGATCACTATTTCGCTGATTATGAAGTTTATGTAAGTGAAGAGTTAGAGATAGAGGGTGATCCCACCTCTTTGAGGAAGCCATGAGAAGTCCCCATTCATCTAAGTGGCTCAGAGCCATGGAAGATGAAATGAAGTCCATGAGCGCAAATAAGGTATGGGACTTAGAAGAAATTCCTAAAGGAGCCAAAACAAGAAGTCGTAAGTGGGTCTACAAACTAAGCGTGACTCTGTGGGGAATCTTGAAAGATTCAAAGCAAGGCTCGTGGCAAAAGGCTTGACTCGAGAGTATGAATAGATTATAATGAGACCTTCTCACTGCTTCGACAAAGAATTTTTTAGAATCATCATGGCGCTTGTAGCACATTATGATTTAGAATTACATCGATGGATGTTAAGACGGCTCCTTAACAGGATCTATACTTAAAATGTATACATGGCTCAACCCAAAGGTTTTGTCGTGGAAGGTAAAGAAAATATGGGATGCCGACTAAACAAATCCATTTATGGGCTAAAGCAAGCGCCTAGACAAGAGTACCTTAAGTTTGATGAGACTATAAGAAAGTATGACTTTAAGGAAAATGAGGAGGACAATCTGATTTATGCTAAGTTTAAGAATGGAAAATTTATTTTCCTAGTCTTATATGTAAATGATATCCTCGCTAGCAAGCAAAGTGATAAGAATCTACTTCTGGAGACTAAGAGTTTCTTGTCCTTAAATTTTGATATGAAAGATCGCGGTGAGGCATCTTATGTCTTAGGAATTGAGATTTACCGAGATAGAACAAAAGGGGTTTTAGGCCTATCGCAAAAGATATACTTAGAAAAGGTTCTAAAGAAATACAATATGCATGCGTGTAAGGCTTCGCCTACCCCAATAGTCAAGGGTGATAAGTTTGGGAATTTCCAATGTCCCAGGAACCAATATGAGATCGATCAAATGAAATCGGTTCCATACGCTTCAAATTGCCGGAAGCATAATGTATGCTCAAGTGTGTACTCGCTCGACTTAGCATTTGTAACTGTGGATGCTTGGCGATATCACCAAATCCGTGAATAGATCACCGAAAGTCGTTAAGAAAGCCTTGTGATATCTCGCAGGAACTAAAAGCCTCATGTTAACGATAGAAAGCCTGATATCCTCGAGATTGTGGGTTACTCTAACGCAGATTTTGCGGGGTGTGTAGACACTAAGAAATCCATGTCGTTATGTATTCACCCTCGCAGGAGCTATTTCGTGGAAAAGCTCCAAACAAACCGCCATGCGATCGCCGACAATACATAATGAGTTTGTAGCTTGTTATGAGGCAACCGGACAGGCACTATGGCTTAAGAAATTTGTACCCGGATTAAGAGTGGTGGACAGCATAGAAAGGCCACTCATATTATACTGTGACAATGAACCAGTAGTATTTTACTCCTATAACAACAAGTCAAGTGGTGCCGCCAAACACATTGACATTAAGTTTTATGTTGTGAAGGAGAAGATCCAGATCAAACTATAAAAATAGAGCATATAAGTACCAAGCTTAATGCTTGCGGATCCGCTTAACTAAGGGCTTACCACTATATGTGTTCAGAGAACACGAGTCGCATGGGTTTATTGGAAAGCCTATGATTCTCGATGTGCGGGTCAAATAAGCAACCATCTCCCATAAGACTAAGTTTCCGCTTTGAAATAGAAAGGTATACTATAGTCATTGAGTTCAACAAAGACGAATCGGGCAGTGTAACGCCTTGGTCTTTGTGCACTAATTTATCGAGGAGCGGATTAATGTTAAGTTGTTGTTTAGCCTCAAGATCAAGGAGAATGTTAGGTTGATCTCTGGAGAGAGGAGGTTAGCGCTCGACGGGGCGCAAAGAACAAACTTTTGGTTGTAGCCCCGCCATACCGCAAGATATAAAAGGCGGGTAGAGGGTCGGCTCGCGAACCAACATTTGTCGGTTTTACCTCGCTCCCAAAACCCTAGCATCTACCCGATCCAACGCCACGAAGTGACGGAATCGCCGCCACCGCACCGCTTTGCTCTCTCGCGCGTAACAGAAGGCCGCCGTTGTTCTTCCGCCACTGCTTCCTCTTCGCTGCGAGCTCGATGGCGTCTTCATCGATCAATCCAAATCCCGAAGGTATTCCCCCAATGCTACCGCATCTAGGTGTTTGTTCTAGGCGCTAAAGATCCAAAGAATCCAACATCATCCACTGCCCCAGGCTTCACATCTCCTTCAAGGCGTCCACGGATGGTGGCGTTCTCTCAGATCCTCATCTGAGAGGCGCCGGCAGAAGGAAGTGGATGGAATCGTCCTGTACGTCATATGAAACTTATGGAAGGAAAGAAATAATAGGATTTTCAATGGGGAATCGCGTTCGCCTCTACGTCTTTCGGCTATTGCCATTGATGATGTCCGCAACTACAGGACCGCCTTTATTGTTGCTTCTTCGGCACCCTCTGTTTCTTAATTTTTGTTCTTTTTGTTTTTTTCCCTTCCCTTTCCTGTTCTCTTTTTCTGCTCTCTTCTTCCTTTTCTTTTAGTCCGTCCTGTGCTCTACAGTTCGGGTCCCGAACGGTTCGTTTGCACTACACCACGTCCTAGATTTAGAGACGTACATCTCGTCAAGAAACTTGACTTTCATAGACAAATGGTATGCTCGGTAAAAGTCTGCGGGCGTAGCGCCTGCCGCTAATGCCCCCAAACAAAGGACATTTCGTCGCTTGAATGCTATAGACATGTAGCAACACGCTGCGTGTCGGTAATTTCATATCTATAGTCGATTGTCTGTCACGATACTAGACCCGCTAAAAGTCCAAATAATTTGGCATATCGCTGGAGACTCGTAAAAATTTCACGTGCGCGCGAGATGGGAGAAATTTTGGGACTTAACCTTCACTACAGGATATCCTATTACTGCTAGCGCTACAACTGCCTAGAAAAAATAAAATTGAAAGTGGTAGTTTGCTTCAAATAAAATTTTATTTCAAAAGTAGTATCACCGTTTCAGAAAGGTTCAAATTGTTAGCAATGGTACCGCTATGAAAGAGTTGTATCATCACAAGCATGCACTGCTTTAAAAAATTATTTAAGATGGTAGTATCGCTTGAAATATCTATTTGCGGGTGTTGGCGGGTGGGCTAAAATTTTGGCAAGACGATTTTCTCAAGGCAGAAATACGCTACCAACTAAGCGCCCCAACTCCCAACCATATAAAAAATTCCACATCTCCCACGCAGCCTACCATTACCGCGATATGCGCATACTCACGCTAGGTTATCCCTAAAATCCCAATCGCTTCACCTCACCTCCAACCGAGAACCCGATTCTTCTGCATCCGAGAGCTTTGGCAAGGTGGAGGAGGAGAGGGCGGCGTGACATCAACCAACGCCGATGCAGGGCGCCAGACGGATCATGCAATGCATTAAGGGCGGTGGTCGGCCGGCGGCGTGGACTACCGAAGGACAAGCCGCGCCTCTCTTGATCATCTCCTAAGCGCCCCTCTCGAGCATCTCTTGAGGCGGTGAAGGACAGGCGCCCCATCTGCCGTGAAGGCAGAGTAGCGACGAAGAAGCCTTGACAAGAAAGCGTCAAGAGCGAGAGCACGCCATGTCTCGCCGCCGCGACCACCGTCGAGTCGCGCGCCTCGTCTTCTCCTCGTCGTCCTCCTCCCCATCCCACCATATACTCGCCTTCGCCACCGCCGCCAGACAGTCCTCAGTCCCCGGGCCGCAGCAGATGGAGCTGTGGTAGGCGGCGGCTCAAATCTTGTGGCGCCAGACGGAGTCCACCGGCTGTTGCCGCTTCGCCGCCCCAATTCGAGGTCGGCCGGTTTTAATTTCATACGAAGATTTTGATCAAGATTCGGGATTGATGCTGGTCGTGTTCGCTGTGGTTTCTTGTTCTTGTGCGTGCAGCTTCGGAGCCATTGACGGGAAGGTCTGGACGTTGATGACTTCGAGGGCAACAGTGCATTGCTGGTCAGTGATTTTAGGAATACTTTGTGCTGTAACTGAATTTGTACATTTTGATGAGCAAACGTGCATGCTTTCTGTTCAACTTCTGGTACTGGGTAGCTTCAGTTAGTTCAAGGCTTTGAAGCTGAGCTAAAACTTGGCAAGTGAATGTGCAACGATCAGTATAACGTTACTAAACCTTTTGGGTGTCTTGCTTTTCCTTGGACTGATGGGGGTCAATAGATGCTTAGTGCATGTACTGCTTCGAATTATCATGTTATAATTGATCGGTAGAAAATGCTGATACTGTGCTTGCTGGAGGCTAAAAGCTTAGCTCTTAAAGTAAATGAGCCTGTCCGAGCTGGATGTTTCATACAGCTTCTTTTAGTTTATTTATGTCTGATTTAAGTAGAATCAGTTTGAATTCCCACCTAAGAAGTCGAATGAAATGTACTATGTAAATTTGTTGTACTGACGACAAATCACTCTTTACAGCGTTCAGAGGGTTCAGTTTCTATTAAGAAATAAACATTGTTGGTTTTAGCCCTAGATCATGAACACAAGCACACAAACATGAAGAACACAGAAGTTTTGAAGCAATTTTCTCTTGTGTTATATTCTCAAACTCATGGGATACATGCCCTTTTATAGTGGGCGGACCACTTAATCAACTTGATAACCAAGGCAAAAACTAAATATGAAAAGCCAAACTAAAAAACAAACCAACTGATTTGATCAGATTGCAGATTGCATCGTAATCTTTACTTGTCTTATAACATAGTACCTGCCTTACACATAGCAAGCCTACAATAAAAAGTCTGGATGAACTTTCCTAGAGACAAGCATAGATAATAAGCAATTGTCATCTATGAAATGCATAGATGAACTTATACCCTAAGTTCAAGTTTTTGGTCTTTATATGTGCTGGTGCTGATAGCTCTATTTTAGGGTTTAAGACGTGGATAGCTGTGTAAATATGGATAGCTTGTGGCTTATTTAATTATCTTTTCGCTGCTCTCCAATGCTGAAAATTTTGGCAGTAAATGGCATAATCAGTGAAATCGGTGAATGATGCTCTGAAGGTTTGAACTTTTTGTTAGCAAATAACATAGCTTGCAGCTCCTTGCTTAGATCTTGTGTGTTAGCAGTTGCACACAGCCATGATTTGTTACTTCAGCTATAAATATCCGAGCAGCAGTAAATGGCCGGCTTCTTCCCTACGCGCCGAGCGCCGCCGCCAAAATCTCCCCTGCACCGCCTCTCCTTCTCCGAGCGCTGTTCCATCCCTTAGCCGCCCTGCGCCGCACTTGAATTTGATGCTTGTTGGCTTGAGTGGGTCACCTTGAAGGCTGAGCCTTTTCTCTGGAATTCATGGAACCAATCAGTAATGCATATGACTTGAGATATAGTTGCAAATAAACCAACATAGCAATGTGCAAAGTACCCAATACAGTGGCCAGAAAATACCCAAGAGCATTACAAGTGGCAGGACTTGGAATATGAACGTCTGTCTAGGCACCTTAGTACATAAACAGCTGATGCATAATTGCTTGGTTGTTGGCTTTGTGGTAATTTAATTGCTTTATGTCGATAGACATTGTAAGTTAACATTATTTGGTTTCCTACCTGTGCATATAGCCATATACTACTATTTTACCTTCTTGTACTTGTTGCTATTTGCTAGCTGCACTCAACTGACAGGTGTGCCTAGGTTTAAGAAAGTCAGTCTCAGTCATGCTTTTGTATTTGATCTTAGGAAACTATGTTTGCTTCCTTTTTGCTTGCATAACTATGCAGTTTCTTACACTTATGAATAAAACCTTTTACTGCATCCGGTCAAAAAACCTTTTACTTACATTAACCGCAGGTGGCACAGTTCTCTGGTTATGTGTCAGAACACTCAGCATACCACCATGGCGAGCAGAGTCTAGCAAGTACGATTATTGGAATGGCTCAAGATTTTGTTGGCAGCAATAACATAAACCTTTTGCAGCCCAATGGCCAATTCGGGACCAGACATCAGGTAGGATAATCAACGATGTAAAAGCTAAGTTATTGGCCTTTTTCTTTCTAACCCATTCTTCCTATGCATCTTTGGGTGTTTATATTCATTTCAGGGAGGCAAAGATGCTGCTAGTGGTCAAATTGAGTTGCCAATCCGCTGAGATGAGCAAGTGTGGAATTTGTGGTCAAATTGAGTGAGGAAAATATGAACATAGCTAAGGAAGAAGGCTTGGAGAAGAAATTCAAGTTGACAACTACAATTGGAACGAGAAACATGCACTTGTTTGACTCAGGTGGTAAAATTCGAAAGTATGACACTCCGGAGGAAAGTAAGTATCTAGCATCTACCTATTTTGTTGCTACTTGTCACTCATCGATTTTGATGCAGGTGCTTGATCAAAAGGATAATGAGGCTGAAGTGGAGAGAATTACTAAGAGAGTTGCCAGAAAGGCTGAAAAGGAGGGAAAAGCAGCACCTAGGCTGTAGCTAAATCTCGGAAGGTGGAAAGCAGCACAAGTGATAGCACAGGTATCTGTCCCCCCGCGTGATCTTCCACATTGCTTTCCAGTAGGATGTGGAAGTAATTGAAATTGTCCGCTTGACCATTACAGGGAATGCTGCTTCAGAGAGAGTTAAGTGATCTTCGGACAACTGGTGATTTTCAAGATGTCATGTAAGTGTGGAAAACAAAAGGTAGATATGGCATTAAATCCAGCATTTTGTACTGAAATAGGAAGATGTCTTGTTAATTTTGGAAGAACAAATTTTTGCATTGGTTTTGTTGATGTTGTCTTTATGTAGTGTTTTCAATAAGAAAAGGAAACATATGACATTTATATGTGTTGGAGCCAAAGTGTTTTCAATAAGAAAAGGAAACATATGACATTTATATGTGTTGGAGCCAACAGCCAAGTAAGAACTTCAGTTAAAATGGCAAATTCTACCAAGTAGATGAAGTGTGGGAATAGGATGTGTTCCTTAGTTACAATGTGGGAATATGATGTGTCTTCACCAGCAATCAACTGATATACACTGGAAGTTCTCATAAATGAAATGCTTGGAACTACTGATGAAAATGAGCCTCTCCAGGTTTCTCCTTACGGTCTTTTTGTTCAATTAGTGTTCAATGGAATTATGGATTGGAGTTTCATATGATTCTATACACCTTTATTTTAAACGAGAGCTGTAGGGGAATTCAATGTGCATGTGAAGTTGTTGAAGTTTTAACTTAGCAGAGTTTTCAGATAACTATTCTGCCATGCCCTGGTACATGTGAAGCTTATTGAAGTAGTACATTGAAGAACTGTTGGAAATGGAACTGATATTTAGGATTATAGATTGTCATTTCTGTTTTCTATATGCTAATGATTTAGCAAACAGCATGGGCAAGTTTGCAAGTCTTTTACATGCTAAACTTGCAGCAGATGCGACTACCATGCGCATTTTGTCTAGTCTTATTTTGTTTCCGACTTTCAAGCTCGAGATAGTTGTCTGCTTTTCTAGTCAGGTAGATTATTGCCTAAAATGACATATTTGTCTTCCGGTAAAGAGCTATTTAACTTCCTGATCTGTCTTCCTTGATCGCTTGCAGGCCATGATGAAGGATCAATTTGGTAACTATGTTGTACGTAAAGTGCTGGAAACTTGTGATGATCGGCGAGAGTTGATCCTGTCACAAATAAAGGTTCATTTAAATGCAATCAAGAAATATACATTTTATTGGAGTAATGAGGGTTAAGACAAGGGAGTATGGACCACTAAATGAAGTCTAAAAAGAGTTTTGAGAGTTAATCTCTTTTAAATTCTGATTTATATATTTATATATATTGACCGGTTTTGAAATGATCATTCTTTATGGACTTGTGAAATCGCTATTTGTGAAGACGGTATTGATTCTGTGATTTCTTTTTTAACTCGTTGTTGATGTAAAAAGATGGTACTAGACTTGTATCTTAATATAACTGGAATGGAATGAATTCTATTTGATTTTCTTGAGTGATAATGTGTGGATGTTTAGTTGCGGTGTTATGATTGTTGATCTCGATTGTAGTATATGTTTTCATCTGTTGACACTACTACAGAACGGCACATCAGAATCGGTTCTTTTTTAGCATTAGAATCGGTTCTAGTCGCGATACGATGTCCTTAGATAGTGATGAGGTGGAGCTATCAGAATCGGTTTTGACCCGATCGTGATAAAATGTCATCGAATCGGTTCTTTAAGGGAAGTGATTGTGATGATACCATCATCAGAATCGGTTCTTTAAGGAAGTGATTCGATGACCCTCTCATCGAATCGGGTCATCGAATCGGTTTTTTAAGAAAAGTGATTTCGATGACACATTATCGTAATCGGTTCCACAATGGAACCGATTCTCGATGAGTATGTCATCGTAATCACTTTTCTTAAAGAACCGATTCGATGATAGTCATCGTAATCACTTCCTTAAAGAACCGATTCGATGAGTGTGTCATCGTAATCACTTTTCTTAAAGAACCGATTCGATGAGGTGGTCATCGTAATCACTTTCCTTAAAGAACCGATTCGATGACCCATTAGGGTGTGCCATTTTGCAATTTCTCCAAAAAAGCACAGATTAAAACAATATGCACAATATATATATCATCACATTCACAATACGTAAGATGTGATGCATATATCACATTCACGTAACGTAAACGCTTTAATTACAACACATATATATCATAGTCGCTCACAATAGACAACACAAACATGACAATCAAGACATGGACTTCTCCGATACATATCACATTGACATATATTATTAATATTGTTTACATATGGACTAGTACGATGCGTCAGATCTCTAAACTCGCCATCCTCGATATAACTTCTAACCAAGACTAATCGCATAAGTGGTCTCGTAAATTGTTGAGTGCTTTGTCGTCTAAACTCTTCCGGTGGATATTGATCTTCTCAAAAATGTAAATGATCAGATTAATTTCAGTTTCAAAATTTCTATGTAAAAGGCTAAGTATATTATTATGCACGTACATAAAATTAGGGAAACATAGATAAGTATTAGGGGCAATCACAAAATAGACAGAACTACGAAAGGTGTTTAGAAAATATTTGGATTATAAAAGATTAATTCAAAATGTAAAAAATCCAAATGTGAGAAGCTAATATTCTAGTAAAGACATTGAGTAATGCCTCAATGCTACCGAAGGACAAATGTAAAAGCTACTCCCTTCATGCCATTATATTTGTCTATAGCGTTGTAAAACGTTGTTAACGCCTACGATCAATCACAAATTATAGATTTAATCATGGATCAAGAACAATAGACACATAATGTAAGAGGTGAAATTCTCTCTCGCTTTTTATTGATTCTATCTTTTATAATGAGAAGCACCCGATATATATAATAAAGATGAGAGAGGAGTTCGGATTTGACCACACCATAAAGAGATAGAGTCTAAACTGAATTAGGTTTAGAGTCCTAATCTCATAACACATAGTACACACACAAACCAACAAGTACTAAATCTAAGAAAATATTAATAATAAATAACACATCGTAACCACTTAATCTCTTTTAAAGCATTTAAATAGGGTCAAGAGTGGAAACATTACGATAACGCTCTCTTGATTCTCAAATAACAAATATTTTAAAACAGATACTCCTAAGGCCAAGCAAAAATATAGTGATGTAATTTTCTACTAAAATTCAAATGGAACAATATTCGTCATGTAGCACCGTCTTTTAGAAGCTTCACGCTTTGGATTGGACCACACTAGTGTTTCATGTAGAGCTAACTAATACTAGTGCTTTTAGATAATGGCGTGTGTTCCAATAGAATTATTTTGTATTACTTCATAAATCTAATACTTTGGTCAGATAGAAAATTATACCTTAGGAAAATGGTGTGAGTTGCCAGCCACGATGAGCATGTATTGCATGACATAGAAGCCAAGAATGGTCACCGCCGCCTGTTGATGGCAATCGCAAGAAAGAAAAAGAAATTCAGCCCACGAAGATTAGATGTCAAAAAATTAATCATATATATGCTAGGCACTTGTACCTTAAATCGCTTATATCGCAAAGTTGTCTTGCCCTTTTTGTCGTCGTGCGGCCCTCCTTCATCGACATAGTCCGAGAAACCCTACATACATTGGAGAGCACCATTGAGTCAAAAAAATAAACGAGTTAAATTCCTCGATGTGTTAGGTTTCAATAATGCGCTTACTACGCAAAGGAGGCTTGATCGCAGATGCCATCGGTCTCTTCTCGATCGAGTTAAATGTGTAGATCGTGTTTTCACTCAAACGAGGACGAGTAGAACCCAATGGTTGCTTATTAAATAAAATGTAGTGCAAGGAAATAAGTTCACAGACGGTTTTAAGTGCGCATAAGTAATTGAATCGAAAAGTACTACTTACTCGTGGTACGGCAATACAATGAAGTCCTTCTTCGACTCAAATTTTGCAATACCCCTTGATGTAGGTAGCAACGAACCCCTGAAGCCTAGCCATGATCGCAGACACAAGCTCGGGTCGACAAACCCAACTTCGTAGATTCGCTCACGGCTCATTGTCTCATTATCCCGCAACTCGTGTTGAATGTGAGAAAACATAATGCAAAATCCTATAAAAGTCATGAGCGCAAGCTATATGGTGTGATACTCACAAATCCATGATCGTAAAGTAGAAATATCGACGGCTTTCATTTGGTACACACGAATAGATCCTCAAACTCGACGGGAATGTTCCATTCTCCTCGCGGTGAAAATGTACCATTTTATACTTCACGCTGAAGTCGACTCGACGCTCTTCCCCTTCACCTTATCAAGGTACCATCCATGGAGGAGGCGAGTCCACTTGCCTAGCTCATTCAGGCCAGGCGATGCAATCGGGGCTTTCCATGCTCATAGGCCTTATAATCATACAGGTGCTCAGGGCTCAGGCCGACTCTTCTTCTCGGGTCAAGGAGTCTCCGAGGTCGGGCAAGGGGCTTTTCAGTACCTTAAGGGCGCCAGGCTCTGCTGCCTTTGCCCTCTTGACGGAAGGAGTCTCTGAGGCCTCTTGTGGTTGTACGGAGTCTCTGAGGCCTCTGTGGTTCTACGGAGCAGAGCAGGAGGAGGCGCAAGCCAGGAGGAGGAGGCGAGCAGGCAGGAGGCGGTGTGTAGCAGAGCAGATCAGCGCAGGAGCAGGAGCAAAGTGAGGAGTAGGAGCAGATCACGCGCAGGAGCAGAGCAGGAGCAAAGCAGGAGGAACCTACGAAGCACGATATATTTAACTTATCGCAGAGTACCGAATGGTAGAGAAGACGTGGAGGACTTTTTACCTTGACCAAGACGACACCCGTCGTGGGCCACTTGATGAACGACATGCGTGCTTGCCCGAGAGTGGAGATATCTTCGTTAGGGGGGAAATCGAGCACATGTGATAAGAAGTCTCGTGGACGAGTCCACCGCACCTCATGTAGCCCTTCCCCACAGTCGACCATGCACGTTGTCGGTCTCGCTGCATGGAAATGCAACCTCACAGGTCTGACCTCGACGGAAATCCATCCTCCGTCAAGATGGTGAGTCGGCACTTCGCAGCACCGCAAGAAGTGTACAACTTGAGGAAAACATTGCGGGAGTTACACTCGTAGCTTTAACTCAGAAAAATTAATTATTACCTTCACCGGGACCGGTCATATCATTTTTGGAACCGCGGTGATTGGTCGGGCACGACTTTCTACGGAGTCGAGGGCATCCGCTCGACTCGGGAAATCATCGCCATCATCTCGCCCTCAGCGATCCTCACGCGCCGCCATCTCCCTCATCTCCCTCTTATCTCTTCCTCACGTGCGCAAGATCTCCCCTCATCTCCTCCTTAATCTCCTCCTCACCGCCTCCCTTAGTGCGTTGAGGCGCCCGCACGTGCTCGCCATGACCTTGAGTTGGCACTCAGCAGTCATCTTGAAAGTAGGACTTCTTCGTGTCCCACCCCCACGGCAAGCACCCGCCTTATGGTCGGACTTCCGATCGCAGACGACAGATGTCCTGTGACCCTTGGCTCAGAAGGTCCCTGTTCTTTTCACCGACTTACCTCTTCCCTGTAATAAGCTTAGTATTTAATTAGATTTGAAATACAACAAGTTGGGTCAATTGTATTGTACTAAGTTAGATGTCTTACGATGGTAGAGACGACTTGAGCGTGAGTGTGGTTTGCAACTACAAGCTACCCGTTAGGGTTTTTTTGTCCTCGCTAATACCCGCTTGTGTGCCCTCCTCGATATGTGGGAGTAAGGCATCACCATCCCGGAGTGAGCGACTCGGCTTGTCGCTACCACTCTACTTTCTTCCCTCATAGCCGCATATACCGAGGTGGTGCGGTGCGTGTTAAGCCTCCGACAGCGGTGTTCCTCTCTCTCACCACTGCGCTTCAAGCGCATTCTTCATCCTCGTGAACTCCGCCCAAACATCGTGGGTCACAAATGGATACTTTAATGGTGTACGGCCTTTCAAAGACGCATCATGTGCATAAGGGTCTTGAAGTGCCTCAAGGCCACACCCATCCTATTCAAGGCGCACTGCCTCGTTGTGGGTTCATCGTCCTCCTTTATAATCCATTTACTCTTAACCTCGCCCCACAACCGATTCTTCTCGCTTCACCGACTTCCTTTCTCCAATCCTTAATTGTTATGGGCACTCTCCTCACCAATTGGCCAATAAATGACCCAGATCGCCTCATGTACTTAGGAGGGCCCGTGCTTGACCCCCTGGCATTGAAGCGAGAACTGCGGCGCTTCTCCTCAGAGCCCCTTTGTTTGGTCCTCGCTCTTCCTCACCTTACTCGCCCTTGAGTAATTGGATCCATGCTCGCCCTCAAGAAGACCTTCTACTGGTTCGCAACGAGCCGATGCTCTCTAGTTGCGACATTTTGAGTTTTCTTATCCGATAAGGTCATATGTGTGACATGAGAGAAAGCAATTTGAAGCTACTATATGCACTTGACAATAAATCTTGTAAAGGATCAACAGATAATTCATAGTATGCAATTGTTCAACAAAAGTCTATCTATTGACCAACTTAATAAGTTGGAATGATAACTCCTAATCTCTAAATTGAACGGATACATGTGGGTTACATAACTTAAACTCTAACCTCTCGCTCGGATAAAAAACAAAAGCCCATTCCATATGACAAGTGAATTTAGCACTAGCAGATGTTTACTTACACCAACAAGTTTCAGATTTCACAACATGAACAGAGAATATGAGCATTAATGTACTAATGCAAGAATAGCAACACAAGAA
Source organism: Guadua angustifolia (assembly GCA_036346375.1). Classification (NCBI taxonomy): domain Eukaryota; kingdom Viridiplantae; phylum Streptophyta; class Magnoliopsida; order Poales; family Poaceae; genus Guadua; species Guadua angustifolia. The sequence goes on along the minus strand of CM070505.1, from coordinate 27,399,382 downwards.
GGTCAAGTTAGTGTTTACATAACATGCAATATCTGTTGACCAACTAAATACGCACCAATGATAACCCCTAATCTCTAAATAGGTTTGGTCCTAATCCCATTCGAGGATATGTGGTTGAGCAAGTTCTAAGCCGTTGTACAACTTCGGAGAAAATTCAAGAAGATCTTCGCCGTTCTCCGGATACACGCCTCAACAACAGTCAAGAGGTGTGTATCCGGAGAACACCAGGAAACGCTACCAAATCAACTCGAAGTTGTACAACATAGCTCAGAACTTGCCCAACCACATATCCTCGAACTATCCAAAAACGTGGACAATTCGAGATCGCCGCTTATAAATATGCTATTCCAAAGATATTTATAAATAAGCACTTTAACGGGAGACGAGGTTACGCAACCTAAACTCTAACATATGCCGAGATAAAAACAAAAGTAATATGTTGAAAGTAAACACATGTGTAAACAAAAGTAATATGCTAAAAGTGAATATTACCAAGAAGCAAGAACTAAAGAAAATGACAAAGGATGTAAGATGTAACAAAGAAACTCAAGGTCATACACATGAACATGTACAAGATTACCATGAATAAATCAACTAACATAGAGCTCAAGTTGATTATTAGAGTGTTCTCAGATGTCGGGTTGCCTTAAGAGGCCCTCCTAGCCACAATAGACGAGAAACAGATAGATTTGTGACAACCTTTCCACAATTTCAATTCAATACTTGATGGGTTTTAAGTTAATCAAATGTCACCAAACATGCACAGATTCAGAATCACTTCAACTACTTTTTATCGATAGAAATTAGCCTCGCAATCTCATCGAATCATCACAGAATGAACACCTAATGAACTGAATTGAGACAAAGCAATTAACAAACAATATAGCGTTGAATATTACCAAGAAGCAAGAACTAAAGAAAATGACGGTGAGCAAATTCGAATGAGCATTTCACCGTGAATGACAATTACACTAACCAAGTATATCACAATTATATATATACCAGATCACAAGTTTGTTGTCACAAATCATCTATTCCAATCCCAGATATCCTCACAGTAACACTTAAGCCCTCATGCAAGGTCCCCAAGTCAAACACATAGATCTGGCCCTTTGCATTCACTTAAAAGAATAAGGCATGTAGTATAAAATACTTACGGACAAAGGCGTAACTAAATGCAAACGGCTAGGAGACGCCGGCGACAAGTGAAGATGGCGGCGGCGGTGATGTTTTGATCAAGCCACAGCGCGCCGAAGCGAGCCGAGGTACCACCTCAAGCGAAGCGGGCGGGCGGGCGGGTCAAGGGCACCGGGAGTAGGGGCGGCGGCGGCGTCAAGCAAAGGCGGTGTGGGGGTGGCGTGGGGGTGTCTCGGCGACGGCGACGGCAAGGGAGGCGTCTCGGCGTCGGCGACGGAGGAGGCGAAGGAAGGCGGGCGGCGAGGCGGCGGCACTGCTCATTAGGGTAGGGTTAAGGCGTCGACGGCGGGAGGCGAGAAGGCGGAAGGCGGAAGGCTAGGGCGCCACAGGAGAAGGGTCATGCGAATGGTTATGGGCCGGTTTTAAGAATTGCGTTAGTCATTAGTATCACTCTTTTAAGAAAACCGACATCGATGCTTAATCATTAGTATCACTCTTTTCGTAAAACCGACATCGATGCTTTATCATCACTTTTCTAATAGAACCCCGATGTTAATTATTAGTATCACTTTTTAATAAAACCGACATCGATGTTTTATCATTAGTATCACTCTTTTAAGAAAACCGATATCGATGCTTAATCATTAGTATCACTCTTTTCGTAAAACCGACATCGATGCTTAACCATTAGTATCACTTTTTAATAAAACCGACATCGATGCTTTATCATCACTTTTCTAATAGAACCACGATGTTAGTCATTAGTATCACTTTTTAATAAAACCGACATCGATGTTTTATCATTACTATCACTCTTTTAAGAAAACCGATATCGATGCTTAATCATTAGTATCACTCTTTTCGTAAAACCGACATCGATGCTTCATCATTAGTATCACTTTTTAATAAAACCGACATCGATGCTTTATCATCACTTTTCTAATAGAACCTCGATGTTAGTCATTAGTATCACTTTTTAATAAAACCGACATCGATGTTTTATCATTAGTATCACTCTTTTAAGAAAACCGACATCGATGCTTAATCATTAGTATCACTCTTTTCGTAAAACCGACATCGATGCTTAACCATTAGTATCACTTTTTAATAAAACCGACATCGATGCTTTATCATCACTTTTCTAATAGAACCACGATGTTAGTCATTAGTATCACTTTTTAATAAAACCGATATCGATGCTTTATCATTAGTATCACTCTTTTAAGAAAACCGACATCGATGCTTCATCATTAGTATCACTCTTTTAAGAAAACCGACATCGATGCTTCATCATTAGTATCACTCTTTTAATAAAACCGACATCGATGCTTGATCATCACTTTTCTAATAGAACATCGATAGTTAGTCGTCAAGATTACTTTTTTAATAAAACCGATAATCGATGTAGTTTATTGCACTATTCCTTTTCAGACATCTACAAGTTCTGAATTTTCAGCATTTCATCAAAGAGAGAAAATGCCATAACTTTGTCATACATTGTTGAAATTATTAGAAATTTTGCAGAAACATATTTCAGGATACTGCAAAACTTTTCATAAAATAATTTTTGGAAAAAGCGACCTCATTCAAGAAATATGCCAAAATTCATTTCAGAGACACATGATTTGTGCGTAAAGCGAGAAAAGTCAAAACTTTTTCAAATTAATCTGAATTGTACGAAAATTTCCGAAATGAACTTTCGACTATTTACAAGCTTTCCCAACAATAATTTCGTCAAATGGAATTTTCTTTCACAAATTATGGCACAAAGTGCAGCATAAAGAGAAATTGCATGCATTTCCATCGAAGCCTCCAAACAAAGAATTAATCACCTTGGATTTACAATACTATTTTACATACATTATAATAGTCCATTTATTTACAATATTGCCCTTCATGATGATCTACTCGCATGTAATTGGCTCCATGTGTGTCGTCATCCCCGCTAAGACAAGCCCCATCTCGCAAATGAAGGTATCTCATCGAATTGGTTATACTCTTCTTCATCTACAACATCTTCAACTCCTACGATCCGTCTCTTGCCATGAAGAACGACGTGCAACCTTGGATTGGCCGGATCGCGACGTAAAAGACTTGAGTTGCTTGCTTCGCAAGGACAAACGGATCATCTTTGTAGGCGAAGCTCATCGAGATCCACAATAGTAAAGCCTCTCTTGTCGACCTTCACTCCATGTGGAAGTCGCACTCCACTTACATCGAACAATGGAACTTGGTATATTCCGTAATCGAGCTCCCAAATTTCTTCGATCATCCCATAGTAGGAGTTCATTGCGGTTGGGGAGACTGCTGAAAGTGATGATCATCGAGAAAGCATTTATACTCACACCATCGCTTTTGGACAAGACTCTTGGCATCTTGACTCTCAATGTAAAAGGTGTAACCATTAATATCGCACTCGCCATGTCTCAGACATTAAATCTTGGTCCGTCACCAACCATTTTACATTCTCAAGAAGGAGACCTCCGCTTTTCTTTGAACCATGTGAGGAATCGATCATTGTGTTCTTGTAAGATGGAAAGCTCATCCATTTGTGGATTCTCTTCCGTAATATCAACTTATGTCGCTCGATGTATGGACTAACTGCGCTTATTCTCAAGAAGGCGTGAAATGCGCCTTGCAATACATATCAAACCTCTGACTCATTAGTTTGGACCCAACGGTTCCTTTACCAAAGAAGTCTGCGCCTCATGACGAGATACAGAACACCGATTGCTTGTCTTTACCCGTAGTCCACGCAAAACTCAATAACCTCTTCATCCCATAACCTTCAACAATACTACCCTCAAAGCTTCAACCGATTCCTCACGCACGACTTTAATATACCCATGTACCTCTCGAACGGATACATGTAACGAGGAAAGCAGGTCCACATATCTTAATCTCTCGACAAGGTGAACAATAAGGTGGACCATTACGCCAAAGAACGACGGTGGGAAATGCATCTCAAGGTGACACAGAGTCCGCACCACCTCACTCGTAAGTTGTCTAGTACATCGGGTCAATAACTTTGCAGAGATCGCATTGAAGAAATAACACAACTTTGTGATTGCCAACCCGACATCCTCTCGGGAGAATATTTGGGATTGCAACGGGAGCATTTGGGTCATCAAGACATGGCACTATGGGACTTCATGCCCAACAACTTCAAATCATCCATAGACACAAGCTTCTTAATGTTCATGAGTAGCCAGATGGAACTTTAATACTTTAGAGACATTTGCAGAGATCTTCTTTCTCCTTCTTGGACAGGTGTAGCATGCAGCAGGATGTCTGGGCCTTTTCCATCCTCCTCTATCACCGCAAGTCCAGGCCCGATTCCCATGTAGGCCATGTCGCGACGAGCATTGACACCATCTTTGGTCTTCCTGTATGTTCAAGCAGATGCCAACCAAGTTGTCGCAGACATTCTTCTCAACATGCATGACATCAATACAATGCCGACATCTAACTCCTTCCAAAGACGGTAAGTCCCGAATATTGACCTCTTCTTCCAAATGGTCCTAGGACTAACAAATTTACTACTTTTTCCGATCAACATCGATATCCTCTACACGTGAATATACTTGGCTTCCACTCATAGGTCATGTGTCGAACGGACTTCCCTCTTCCCATCAAATTTGTCATCCATCTTACTAAGATCGATGACTTCGAGGTAGAAACCCACGGTGACCCATATACAGTTTTCTTGGAATTCGGCTGACCATAGACTCTCGCCTCTTCACAAATAGGACACGCTTTGGCTCCTTTCAGATCAGAATCTCGCCAAATTACCGAGGGCCGGAAATCATTTATGGTGCAAAATACCATAGTCGTAGGGTGAAATGCTCTTTGTACGATCCCACACGACCCCTCATTCCACAATTTTACCAAATCCTCGATCAATGGTGCAAGGTACACATCAATATCATTTCCTACTGATTTGGGTCCCGAGATTAGTAATGACATCATGATATACTTCCGCTTCATGCATGTACCAAGGAGGAGGTTGTAGATACACAATGAATCGCCAGTGTCAGGACGATCGCTCATGTTACCAAACGGATTCATTCCGCTTCGGACTCAACCCAAATCTTATGTTCCTCATTTCGCACCAAATTCCTCATGTTTCCAATCGATGTTTCTCCATTGAGCCGAATCAGCAGGGTGTCTCACTTGCCATCTTCCTTTCAAGACTCGTAATGCCAACGCAACAATTTTGCCTCTCTCGGATTTGCAAACAACCGCCCAGACGGGAATGATGGGCAAGTACCACAATACCTTGGCGGTGCACCTTTAGTGATGACCTCTTCACCGTCGTGTTCCCGCTCTTACGCTTCTTGTCGTTACGCTTCTCCTTTTGTTTGTACCGGGCACACCGCAAACCGGACAAACGTGCAGCCTCGATGTGCGTTAAGACAAGATGCAATCATTCGACATGCATGTATCCTTTCTATTTCCATTCCCATGGGACATAGTAGCTTCTTCGCTTCATAAATGCTTGTTGGCAACTCGCTTCTCCGGAAGCGATCCGATAGAAGAACTAGTAGTGCATTGAAACTTGTATCCGCCCAACGGTGTTTTGCCTTCGATTCAACAATGCAAGGACCGAACCCAACTCGGTGTATTCCGCTTTGCAACTTTGTGAACAAGCGGTTTGGCATCGCTCTTCTATCAAGCTTTTAAACTTTTCAAACTCTCTTCCGTAATTACCTCCACATCCCGCAACATTTACTCCAAATTATCCTCCTCAAACATATCAGTCAAGAACTCGCCATCCGGTTCCACCGTGATCTTCGTTGCATATCGGAGTGGTACTACACGCCTCCCCGTGATGGATCCAACATGTGTAATTCCTCACGGCCACGCCGAATCGTGGTCCTCAATTTGAGATGAGTTGTTAAATCTCCTCGATTAGTGCAATCAATACAAGGACAATATATGAAGTTTACACCCCTCCTCACCATGTCGCCTTTCGCAATTTTTTGAACTCCTTAACACCCTCCAAATTCAGCACTCACAAATTTTTCCGATACATCCATTCCTCACGGTCCATCTGTAATTAAATTTCGCACAATAAATTAAGGAAAAACTCGAGCGACAACTAGCTATAGCTATTTTAAATATTGAGACATCATTTCAATTAATATTACCTTTGCAAAATAGTGGACGTGTTCCAAGATATATAAATGTACTCACGATCGATACCTAGCTTCTTCCCGGTTTAAAGCTTCCGCCAATTCCCTACATAAGAGACATAAATTTTAACATCAACAACGATATCAAATAATCTAATTATATAGCTAGTGCAAGAGCTTGCAAATCTTTCTACTACAACTAAACAAATCAAGGGTACCAACGATGACTCCTAATCTCTAAATAGGTTAGGTCCTAATCCCATTCGAGGATATATGGTTAGGGCAAGTTCTAAGCCGTTGTACAACTCAGAGAAAATTTCAAGACATCTTCATTGTTCTCCGGATACACGCCTCGACAACAGTCAAGAGGGTGTGTATCCGAGAACACTAGAGAGACGCTATCAAATCTACTCGGTTGTACAACACAAACCAGAACTTGCTCGAACTATATATCCTCGAATTGTCCAAAAACGTGGACAATTCGAGATCGCCGCTTATAAATATGCCTTTTCGCTCAGCATATTTATAAATAAGCACCCTCGAACGGGAGACGAGGTTACGCCGCCTAAACTCTAATAACAAGCTACTACATGATAGCAATAATAATTCCATATATATAAACAGAGATCGCACTACAAAAATTAAATAGATATGCGCTTGTCAAATAAAGAGTGTGAAATCTGAAAGCACGTACACAATTCCAAAGGCAACCTAAACTTTATTGACTGACATATTGAAATTACCGAGCAAAATTGAAGGGGTTTAAAGAATTGCTGCTCACATTTTGAAGAAAACCGCAATAGAGAGCAAAAGAGGGAATCTCCTCAAGATAGGGTTTCAATTTTGCCTCTTAATACCCACCCATGAGGACTTCAAATTTTCTCACCCAACTATTGCTTCCAACCACACAATATGAGCTATTTTCTCGTGGCGGCGGAGAAATCTCCTCCGAGCAAAAACAGAGAAGAGTTCAAAAGAGTGGTATATATAACCTAGCGAGGCACATCGAATCGGTTCTTTTCAAAAAGCGACATCGATGTGCACGCCATACATCGTAATCGGTTCTTTTCAACAAGTGATAGTGATGTGCACGGTCATCACTACCGCTTTATAAAAGAATGATAGTGATAACTATGTGCACATCGAATCGGTTTCTCTTAAAAGTGATAGTGATGTGCAAGGTCATCGAATCGGTTCTTTTCATAGAAGTGATAGTGATGATCACGCACATCACTATCACTTCTATGAAAAGAACCGATAGTGATGATCGTGCACATCACTATCACTTTTAGTAGAGAACCGATTCGGATGTTCCAAAGGCTACATCACAATCACTTGTAATCTCGTAACCGACATCGATTATTACTAACACCTCTCCGGGTTACTTATCACAATCGCTTTTTTGAAAAACTTAAGAACCGATCTGTATACATGTGATAGTGATGTGTCGCTCGTAGTAGTGTGAAAGTATTAGCAAGAATCTTGGCAAAGGGTTAGTTATATGTTATAAGTGCTTAAAAAATGGAAAATTAATTTTATCGTCACCACATCTCGCCAAGAAAAGCTTTGTCCGCGGTAAAAGGTGTCATCGGTAAAGATTTGTCATCGGTAAAAGTAGTAAATCAAAGGCAAACGGTCTGTCGGTGAAGATTTGTCTGTCGCTAAAACCTTTACCGGCTGGACTTACACCGGCATTTCTCTTCGCCGGTAAAAGCTTTATCGATGATATGCCGCCGCTATAGGGGTTTTAGCGACAGCATGTTGTTGGTATATTTAGGGCATGGTGTAGTGTTGACCGTGGTGTAACTTTTGTATCTGTTGCCTTCTTCTCTCCCGCCGCTTCATTTAAAAAAAAAAAAAGAACCCGTCGCCGAACGTGTTGGTCACCGCGCCCACCACCGTGCTGGCCACGTTGATCACCATCCCGTCCATGCCCACGTCGCCGTTCGGCGGCACCAGCGGCGGGGACTGTGGCCCGTACAACGGCTGGTGGAACGGCCACGCACACTGGCCGGGGCACTGGGTCGCCGAGTTGCCGACCCACACGTAGGCTGTGCCGGCCGTCGCGTCCGAGCCGTGCATGCCGCACCTGCTCATGCAGAAGCCCTCCACGGCCACGTCCTGCGCCGTGAGCACCAGCGCGATGCCGCCCTTCCCCGGCTTCGCCCTGGCCGCCAGCGCGGGAAGCTGAGACAGCTTCAGGCTCTTCCCCAGCGAGCACCCCTCATCGGAGACCTGGCCGGACAGGACCACCCGTGCATTCTTGGCCCCGCTCGCTACGTTCTTGCTGCTGGTCGATGGTGCTCCACCACTGGGCAACGGACGGTGCGGACGGTGCTTGCGCCGCCGCGGCGAGGGAGAGGAGGAAGTCGGAGACGATGGCCTTCTGCGTCGGCGTGAGGCTGTAAGAACTTGAAGGCACAAAGACTCACAATTTCTGAAGTTTGGTGCGACAAAAATAAACAGCCGATGCTTGCTCATCTTCAGAGTTTACCAATCCTACGTAGCTTTTCTTCCGTTTTCTATGGATTACAACCAACTTTGGATAACAACTCGACTACAAATTTCTTCCACCGTCACAAAACTCTGTAATCAAAACAAAACTACTCAAGCGGTTACTGTGTGTCTTCCGGCAACAACACAAACTCCTCATACTCCTAAAAACATACGACACCCAAATGCTGAAGATAACAAAACCGAAAGAAACAAACTCTTTGAACATCAAGATTAGCTAACAGAAGCGGCCGTACCAGAGCATGGACACGGGGCTGTCGCCGTTCAGCACGGCTCCGTTGTGGTACGTGAGGAGGTCGCTAGGATTCGGTTGGTACAGCTCCATGAGCCTCCTGGCTCCCATGGAGTGACGTGCTAAGCTTAGCACTGCTAGTACGAGCATGTTACATAATCCTAGGTCATTCACTTCAGGTGTTAAACTCGACGCGTGCATGGTTCACTCGGGAGTAATTCTTTTTCTGGCTTTGCATGTTTCCTTTTCTGTTTAGCATGGCCGTGATTCCTTTTCTATCAGGGGTCGTGATTAGTGGCCGCAGCATAGCCGAGATTAGTGGTTCCGTTAAGCTTTGTTCTTTTTAAGCAATGGAAAGCAATAAGAAAAGTTGCAGCTTCTTTGCAGCAGAAAATTGCGTCTACAATTCTTAGTCTATGACTTCCAGCAAGCAACTGTGTGTGGCTAGACAGAGTGCATAGAGTGCTGAGTTAAGCTGACAGAGCACTACCACCGTACCACAGTATGGCCTACGAGATGGAAGCTACTAAAAGCTGATGCCATCTCCTTGACTCAGAGTTCTAAGGAATTATTTTTTCAAATAATATTTAAAAATAAAAATTACAAAATAATATGCCGAAATTAAAAATTACAAATATACCTCCCTGTAGTCATTCCAAAGAGACTCTCTGTCGCCAATTGGAATAGCGACAGAGAACTTCATCTCCGCCGAGCAAGCACAGGAGAAAGGAAGGGAGGTTTGGCGATAGGTCTTTGTCACTATATATCTAGAATGGCGACAGAAACCTATCGCCATTTCAAATAACGACAGGGAGGTATGTTTGTAATTTTTAATTTTGCCATATTATTTTTGTAACTTTTATTTTTCAAATATTATTTTAAAAAATAATTCGAGTTCTAAGGCACTGAGTTGTGTTTTGATCAGAGTATTCAGTGCTGGTGTGGTTTTGAAGCAGCGAGGAGTTGGCAATTTATAGGGGTTTACTTTATGAATTGTCAGAATCAGATTGAGGAGTTAGATTTTCTGCATACGGGCATATGTACATCCTATCCACCATTCAACATGCTTTGTACTCGTCGTTAGCAGCAAGGATCAATAAGGAACCGTATTTTATACATGAATAGACAAATGTCTGTGTTTTTCTATAAGTAAAAATAACACTATCCAGCGTATCAAGCTGTTGCCATTAGGCTTAGCTTACGTTGTACTCTTGGCTCCGCCATAATACGTAATCGTCTCGGCCTACATTATGCCTCTATTGTCGAACTTCGTCCACATTATGCCATTAGCTTTGTCACCATTGTTTGCATCACACTTCTGCCGTACGCGAGGTTGTTGGGATAAGAACTGCATTTTTTAGTAGTTAATTTGTTTGTTACAAAGTGTCAGCATACTCTACGCTAGAGTACCCTCTCCGCCGCACAAAAGCGGCCCACGTGGCTTTTGGGAAAGCAGTGGACGAGGACGCCTGCTGCCGGCCGCCCAAATTTCACGTGGTGGCCTAGCAACATCGGGCGAAGTACGCCTCACCGCCAGTGTCTACCACGTATGCTCGAGGCGGCGGTGGGCGAGGACGCCTGCCGCCCGCCGCAAGGCAAAAGGTAGGGCGGGTGGCTTCACTCAAGTCTCCTTCCCTATCGTACTATGCCGAGGTAGGCTCGCTGTGTCGTCCCTTGGTGTGAGGAATTTCGCTACAAGCCCATTCTTCCGCACCTCTTACTTACCCGTCAGTAGGGTCACATCCCGGCGGACGGGAGAAGCCATGCGTCGGCATTTAATGAGGTCAAGGAACAGACAAAGACGGGAAGGAGTAATAAATATATGAAGATCAGCATAATGACCCCCCTTGTACCTACCCACGTTAGCCTGGGCTATATAAGGGCCCTCTAGTGCATGGGAAAGGGGGTCGGTCGATCAAGAGAGGAGGAGGAGAGATCACTCGGAGAGCCCAAGGGAGAACTTGTAACTTGAGAGCTCTGTACTAGCTTCAAACACTCTATAAGAGATCCAGCAGGAAGTAAGACTATTACCCTAGGTAAAGGAGGACTGAACCTGGGTAAAAATCTGCGTGTCATCTTAGTTCATAAGCTCCGGAATCCTTCGTGTGGGAATCGCTAGGGTTTGCCAGCCGCGAAGACGCTCTCCTACCGAATCAAATCCGATCTGTAGACTCGGGCCTGTCAGACGGAATACGCCGATACAAAGACAATATTTTTGTTTTTTGTAGAGATTTTTTTAGGGTGGAATAGAGATTTAAGGAGAGATAGATTTAAGGAGAGATAGGTGGAGGTTGGAAAGGTAAAAAACGCATCATGCACCACCACTAGTTGCTTTTAAAGAGTAAAGAAATTGTATGCATACCTTGACGGAATCCTTGCCGCTGGCCGGGGCCTCGCCGGAAACCCCACATCGCCACCTAAGCCGCCATCTCTGGAACTAAACCGCCGTCGTCGGAAACACCCGCCTCCGCCGTTGACGCTAAAACCTTGAGATTTTCGGTGAGACTGGCAGAAATCCCAGCGATACCACCGCCGTCCAAGATCCATGAGGCCGCTGGAAACCCCGGCGACGCCATTGCCATTCGAGCTCCCTAAGGTCGTTGGAACACCCACCGCCGTGGAAACCTCGGGGTTTCTATCGCAGCCGCTGCTATCGGAAACCTCTGGGTTCCCGATGCCATCGCCGTCATCCAAGCTCCATGAGGCCACCGGAAACCTCGCGGTTTCTAGCGGCACCGCCGCCATCCAAGTTCTATGTCACCGCACCGACCCGTCGTCATGTGTCGTCCCGAGCTTGTGCGCCATGTCGATGCCTGATTCGGCCGCATTGTCACTGAATCTGATGGTCCACGCTGCACCACTATCAAATTCGGGGGCTTGTGCCACACCACTACTGAATTTGGCAAGGCGGGGCATGGCCGGAGAGAGTGGAGAGGAAAGAGCATAGGGGAGTGAGAGGGATTTTGTTAAATTGAGAAATATTAGGAAATTTTTCGCGGAGTAACAAGCCGCGTGTGTCGTTTTTTCGCAGAAAAAATATCTTTTTTTTCGGCGACACTTTATTTTTTATATCATCGAAATAATGAGCGAAACGGGGAAAAAAATAGAGAGATATAGTTGTAGAAATATCTCTTTCGACCAATTATTTAGTAAATATTGGAGACCGAGCTGGAAAACTGCAGTGGGGAAAAAGTCTAGAGGGAAAAGGGGTAAAAATTAATAGAAATGACAACATTCTTTTGTCGAGTCAAACACTCTACGCGTTCGCCGAGTAATAATACATGTTTTAAAAAATATCAGAGACTTGCGGCGTAACACGCCGCGTGTGTCGTTTTTCCGTAGAAAAATTTTCTTTTTTTTTCGTCAGCGTTTTATTTTTTAAACCATCGAAATAACAAGCTTAAACTAATGAAAGTACATAAATTTTTTTGAGGCGTAACAAGCCATGCGTGTCGTTTTTTCAGAGAATTTTTTTTTTTATGCTTTTATTTTTAAATCATCGAAATAATGAGTGAAACGGGGAAAAAATAGAGAGATAGAACTGTTGAAATATCTCTTTCGACGAATTATTTAGAAAATATTGGAGACCGAGGCGGAAAACCGCGGTGGGGAAAAGGTCTAGAGGGAAAAGGTTGAAAAATTATTAGAGATGACAACATTTTTTTATCGAGTCTAACACTCAACGCGTTCATCGAGTAATAATACATGATTTAAAAAATATCAGAGATCGAGATGGGAAATCGAGATGGGGAAAAAGTCTGCACACATATTTCTAGTGACGAAAACATTTTTTTTCCAGGAAAAACAGAGAAAGGATCTAGACGTAAGGAGCAAGGACCTGATTGTTACGTTTTTGGACCTGTCCGCTATCATGAAAAATTAGAAAATGGCTTGTTCACGATTTGAATCTAACAGGAGCTTTTTTTCCGTAAAACGGCGCACAAGGGACCTAAACGCAATTTAGGAAAAAAAATTTCCCCTCACAAGATATCACAAAGGACCTATTCGTAATTTCGGCTCAAACGCTCCTGAGGCCGGCGATTCTTCCAACAATAGGAAAGGTAGTATATGGTGAATGCATGGGTGTGTTAGTGTGTATTGGCTTCCACGTATCTCAATGCAGAATCGACGGCAGATGCCATGGGTGCACGTGCACCCGCGTACAAGAAATTTTGGTTTTCTCGCTATGTGAAATTTGGTCCGACAGATATTTCTAAAAAAAACTATGTAATTTTGGTTTTCTTTGTCTAAAAAATTAGGTTGCTAGGTGTCGTCGACGAATCTGTTGATTGCTAGGAGACGTCAGCGAATCTACGAATTTTTTTGGAGAAAACCGCGGAGGGACGTAAACGCTTTTTTTTGCGTAATTTCAATTTTCTTTTTTTTAAAAAAATGGGTTGCTAGGATCCGTCAGCGATTTGTAGGATTTTTTTAGAAAACTGTGGACAGTGGAGGACCTAAACGTAATAGATTTTTTTGTGTAATTTCGATAAAATGGGTTGCTAGGAGTTGTCGGCGAATCTGTGAGATTTTTTAGAAAACCATCGAGGGACCTAAAGGCAATTGATTTTTTTATGTAATTTCGGTTTTCTTGTTTTTTTAAAAAAGGTTGATAGGAGCCGTCGGCGAATCTATGGATTGCTATAAGCCGTCAACGAATCTGTGGGATTTTTTTTAGAAAACCGCGGAGGGACTTAAACATAATTTCGTTTTTTCTTCGGTCCAATCCACTAGTAGCCGATTTCTTTGGGTCTAAATATAATTTTGGTTTTTCCAAGTCCATTTTATTAAAATCACCATCGGGAGAATCTGAATGTAAACCGCAGAGAGACCTAAACATAATTTCAGATTCTTTTGTTCTTTTTCTTGAAAACCGACTAGATGACCTAAACATAATTTTGAATTTTTAGAGAACCTTTTTGCGAGGAAGGTGATGTAGCATGGCTGGTTGGCCTCCATTCCTCTCTGGTATAATACAAGGTATACATTGGCTTCCACACATCTCAATGCAGAATCGACGGCAGATGCCATGGGTGCACCTGCGGGCAAGAAGAGTTTTCCCATCGATCGATCTGAAGCTAGCTCCGTGTGTGCCTGCCTTGGGTTGCATTCATTCCAGGTTTTCAACTCTGGATGACCGGACCGGATGCAGCTGGAACGGGCATGGGCAGAGGGCAACGCTGACCGGGAACGAACGATGCTTCGCCGCGCCACCCTGTCGCGGTGAAGCGTGGAGGCACCGCGGCTAAGAATTTACTGCTGTTTTTCTGGCATCGCGGGAACCTGTCCCCAATAATTGCTCTTCTGCAGCTGTACAGCTTGGCTCTTCTTGAATATTCGGCAGTACAGTCTTGATTAAACATTAAGTTGACCAGCTTCTTAGAATCTTGGTGACGGTATGCAGGGACCCGACATGTTTGGCAAATCACTCTCATATTTTGAAGGGCAATTGACTAGTTTGTTGGCTTGGTTCTATCAAGAGGTGACATCATCATCTAGTACGTACTCCAAACAGTACATTTCGGCAAGGGTGATTTTCAGGTGCCCTGTCTGTCCTGTGCATGCCTGTGGAGCCAGTTGAAGCTTCAGCTAATCGGAGCCTTAGAAACTAGTTAGCACTCTTCTAGTGATCAAGCACGCAACTCGATTTCTGTCGCTGGTAATAATTTTCTTCCCATGATACAATTTCAGGCACACTGACCACTAGGTACATTACAGAATCATGCCAATCAAAACGCAAAGTTTTCTTCTGGCTGCTATTAAAGGATATACTGAATACAAGGAACTTATTTCATCGAAAGAATTGAGTACATGAAGATTATACTTATGTCCTTTGTTAGCAAGGAGTTGAAGAAACGTTGCGTCATTTGTTTTTACAATGTCCTTTTACTCTTTAAGTTGTCGGGATCTGTTGGTACCCCTAACAGGCAATCTGCGCTTTCAACTTTGGAGAGTTTAATGGATATCAAGCTCTTTCTGAATGTAGGTTTTGCCATGGATATTATTATATTGGCATGCTGGAGCTTATGGATCAGCAACAAAATAACAAAATGCTTGAGAATATTGATCCAGCTCAACAAAATTGGAAGCAAAAATTCAAGATAGAGTTTGCCATGGTTATCCATAAGGCAGATAAAAAGATGTTTCCTCATATTCATGAGTAGTTTGATAATTTCTTCTAAGTTTTTTCTATATTTTGTACATTTATTTCCTCTCTTCCTTGTATTTAACTTTCTCTTAATCTCTACTACTTCTAATTAGAAGTTGGTGGTGATCGTCCATTCTCCTCTAGATTATTTGATCTATTGGATCTAACATGAATGACTAAGATGGAATGGGATTTAACTCGATAGTCCCACCACTTCTTCTTGTCTTCTCACGCGCTTACATAGCCCCAACCGCTTCAATCATAATGTCTTTCATCTCAAACCACTTTGATCCTACACCACCTCCCCCTCCCTCCATCCGGCGCGCTCAGCTCTCCCGCTGAAATCTCTCAGCTCTTCCTCTCAAATCTCTCCCGAGGAACAAGTCTTTCCTACCATTGAAATATAACTAAAGTTAGTGCTCTTTATAAATAAATTATTTATCATAAATTGAGTTTTTGTTGTAACACACGAGTACATATCTAGTTATCAATATATTATAATATTCGGTCGGGCTAGCTTGGCCCTACCGTTGCTTAAAAAAAGGTAGTAGTACATTACAGATGATAGGTTATATATACCATGTCAATGCAATGGCCCTTGATCCAAAGCCCGTGAACTGCGGTGACTCCGGTCACTAGCTTTACCAAGTGAGCAACGACTACCATGCATCGCCCGAGCTAGCATAGTGATCCATAAAGCATACTTGAATCGACATGTTAGGAACGAACCGTGCGGCAATTGCCTCTCTTGTAAAAAATTAATCAATCAAGCGTGTACAGGTCAACCGATAAGATCGCGTATAATTTTTGGGTCAGGAACTGGAGCCTGGAACGGGGCGAACTAATCAGCCGATCAATTAGCCCAGAAAATGTCCTCCAAGATGACTATTTGCAGATCTAATCCCCATCCATCCAGGCTTCCAGCCACGGAACTGCATCACAGCGGCGCAGGAGCAACCTGCCCTAGGCTGACCCGGAAACGCATGCAGGCCGGTGCTCAAGTGTGGTCGTTTTAGCATACGGTCTTGCCAAACTGTTGGAAAAGAAAGCTTGTTTTTCCACTCACAAATTAATTTTGTGTCTCCGTGTGTGGACAATACAATGTGAAGCTGGGTTTGAAATTTCGTTTTCAATTCAGAAATCCAATCCGATCAAAATTCAAAAAGTAAATTTGAAATTCGGAATTTTTGAAACGAAATTTTGAATGAAATTATCGTAATCTCGGCAAAATTTAATCAAGTGAAAAATAGTCAAAACAATGTTAAAAATTTTAAAAAGTTTTCTAGGTGGTCCTGACACATCACTAATATTCCCATAAAAAATTTAGATTATGATCAAGTATGAGGAATTTTTAAAAATTCTAAGAGTACCACTGTCATGATAAAAAACTGATTAGTAAATTTCAACTGAATGAAAAATAGTACAAACTACGTTAGAAAATTTTAAAATTTTTGTGGATGGTCCCAACACATTAATAATGTTCCCACAAAATTTTGGACGATGATCAATCCTGAAGAATTTTCAAAAATTTGGATATTCTATTGAAGACTGACCGCAAATTTCAACCGAATAAAAAATAGTTCAAACCATGTTAGGAAATTTTGAAAAAAAATTGGATGATTCTGACGCATCACTAATGCTTTCACAAAATTTTTTAGATGATGATCAACCTTGAGGAATTTTCAAAAATTATAACAGTGCTATTGTCCTAATAAAAGTCTTACGGTGCTACATGTATTACATTCATAGATTTGATTGAGCAACTAAAACAGGTTTAAAATTTTTGAAACTTTTAGATAAGAGTTCTAAGGCAATTTTTATGCTCTCCTAAAACTTTTGGATCATGATCACACTCAAGAGAATTTATAAAATTCTAACACATTTACTGTCTCAGTTATGTTAATTCTATTTTTGAATTTTTAAATATAACAAATGAAGTTAAATTCTTTTGGAATTTTTTTTGTATGATACTAGACTACTAAATATTGTACAATAAATTTTTTAGAGTATGATCAATCTTTTATAGTTTTATAAAAATCTGACAATATTTCTACTATTTTTATAAAACATCCCAAAAAATTCAATTTTTCAACAAATTTTCGTGGAAGATGAAATTATTAAGGGTTATTGACCTAAATCCCATCAAATCTGATAATCAAAAGTCAACATTGGTTAAAATACCCAAGATTTTGCTAAAATTTGCTCAAAATATTGTAGCAATTTGATTTTTTTCTATTTTTTTCTATTTTTTTTTATGAAATCTACCGATTTTAAATCTCATCCCCGTATTTTGCAAGAAATATGAAATCTCAGACAAAATTTTGTTGGGATTTTGAACTATGCTGTGAAGTTTCTTGCAGAGTTGTAGGATTCTTTCTAAGTATTTTGCAAGAATTTTATGCATTAATTGTAGTTGTCAGTAAGTGAATCAAGTGAATACTAAGCACTATTCCCTCTGTTCCCAATACGTGTCATTCTATCTTTCAAATTTTATTCCTAAATATATATCATTCTACAATTTTAATGTTACCTAATATATATCATTCTATAATTTCAATGTTACCTTCTACCATTTTTTTATATACCCTTTCTCTTTGGTTATTTTCAATGTCGTTTACTATCATAGACTAAAGTAAGATACATTATTCAAAGATATAAAGCAATTTTTTTACTGTAGTAGGCCCTTGGACGTTTTTTTTTTAAAATGGCCGTTCTCGCGACAAAATTATGGAAATGGCTCCTAAGTCCTAACAGGCAAATTTAGTGATCAGACACAACTGAAATTTTTATTTATTTTCGGCTCTCTGGAACCGTTGAAAATTGATTTATTTTTTTCCTATGTGTGCGAAACATTCTTTTATTTCCAGCGGCCGAAGCCTGCTAGGTTTTTTTCGTGATTTCCAGCGTTTGGACATCGCTGGATAATTTCAACACCGTTTTTTATATTCTAGCTATTTAATTCCGGGGCTGAAATAATTTGGGCACCCAGGAGAACTAACTATTCTTTGCTCCCACCCATCGTTTGTCTGGAATCAACTAGTATCTCGCCTCGATCTTCCTGAGGCTCTCGCTGCTCGCCCTCCGCCATTAGTTAAAAGAATGTTTTCACGCACAAAGGAAAAAATAAATTCATTTTCAGTGGTCCCACAGAGCTAAAAATAAATAAAAAATTCAGTGGTGCCCGAGCATTGAATTTGCCTATCAAGGGAATTTTGTCCCGAGAATGGCCGTTTTTGGGAAAAAAAAGTGTCAGGGGCTACTACAGTAAAATAAATTCATATAATGTAGAAAAGTAATACAGTCTTTTTATGATACAATTTTTTTATAGATATACCTTGTTAGAAGTGCAAAAACCTATAATAGTATCTATTTAGGAACGGATTGAGTAACTGATAAGCCTGGGTTCTAGAAAGTTGCAAGTGATCATTGTGCTATTCTTTTCTGAATTAACCTGTGCAATTTCCTAAGTGCACGCATCAGTAAATGATCAGCTTGCTAACACGAAGAGTATTGTTTCCTCCGTCTTAAAATACTTGACCGTCTTTGACTTTGACTAGTCAAACTTGGTAATCATTCATAACTAGTATTTTCTATATATTTAGATTACTTTTATAATATTATAATATAATAGTATTTTCTAAAATGTATTAGTATAAAATTAAGAGTTAAAATTTAACTTTGGAGGATTTAAAACGTAGAGGGGGCCAGAAGCTGAGAAGTAGTTACAAAAATACAGTAGTAACTTTCAGTCATCCCAACCTAGCTTTAGCCATCAGACTTCACAGACAAGCCCCCCTTAACCTGCCTACGAGCCCTGTGCTCTGACCACGATTTGGTGGTCCTCACGATCAGCTAGCCTGAACCGGCTGCAACCGCGAAGCTAAGCTACGAGCGTACGCTGCACATGCATGCACGTACCCAGCTGCTGCCAAAATTCGGCGGCAAGACGGTGGCCCGGACGAGATCATGACGCACCCAGCCACCCACACGTGACCCATGCCGCCGTCGCGACGGTCGGCGTACGTCGGCACCGGGTCCCCGTCGTCGCGCGCGCGGCCTCTTGCTCATGTAAGCTACAGGCGGCAGCTGTTCATAATAGACCCCTCAACGAACCTCCCCCTGTCATTGATCTGGATGCATCGAAGGACGAAGGACGCTGTCGCCGTTGGAACTTGAACCGTGCTTAATTATCCAGAACACTCGTCCTGTCAGACATGTAGGGCACGTCACACATCCCCTCTTACGTGAATTCTCTCCTCTTGGATGTCTTTGGAGATCACCTGTCGTTTCGAGGTTCGAAAGTTTGGAGACTATTATCAGCAATTACACGAGGGAGCAGAGCATCCAAACTAACGACCTCGTTAGATTACAGGGTAAATACGTTATGCATGCATCTCTAATCTTAACATTTTAACCAAAAAAAATTCAGGAAATAGCTTCATTCTTACAAGAAATTCCGTAACGGTAACGGGTGCTAGGTCTTGCACACGAGGCGGAGGTAGCTAGTCTGGATCGTCATTCTGCAGGGACGGTTCACAAATTGCTATGTACGTGGAACCGGGTTCAAAATCCTAGTAAAATTTTAGAAATCTCTGCCGAGATTTCGGATTTTAGAGGAGGTGAGATTTTAAATCTCAGTGAAATAAAAAAATTAAAAAAATAAATTGTTACAGTAATTTTGGCAAATCGCAGCGAAATTTCATTGAATTTAGCCATTTTGACTAAAAGTGCTAGAAATTGAACCGATTTTGATATTTTTAGGACCGGATTTCACTCCAAATTTTTTTGGAGAATTGTCGTGCCTTTTATAAAGAATATATGTGAGAAATTTGCAAAACATATATATACAAATTAATAGATCTTTGATGGTGTCATGACCAATCATGTGTGGCTTGGATACTCATCCATCCAATAATAATCCAAGGTTGTTAGCTATTATAACAAAAGTGACGCATGCCTAGAGTCAGGTTTTCCCATGCCCATTTGGTGTCAGCAGACCTTTTTTTGTGCTCGCTTTCTTTTGTCTGCTTTTCTCAGTCAGCTCGGTTTTTGCCGTGTTGGTTTGTAGATGTTCTAGATTTCTTCTATCTTTAATGCATAGCAGAGCTCCTGCCGTTTATTTAAAAACACAAGGGTGACGCAAATTTCATATTAAGATGATGACACAACTGAATTAACACAAGTTGGTCTAGATTCTTTTTTGTTTCTTTTCTGCATGGAATCTGGAAGCTGATAATAGACCAAGTTTGATAATAGAACAAGTGCTAGGCTTTTTGTGCAGCACAATCATGTCGATGAAACTCTGGACGATTTTTTATATGCTTGCTGTTATTCAGATGAAATTTCACACATAGTCTCCAAGTCCGAAGGTAGAATTGGGAAAAGCAAATAGCAGATTGCTATGCATGGAAGAGGTAGTTAACTACCTCCCAAGCTTCCAGCTAATCCATAAAATTAATCTAACAAGAAGTGTTTATTTCACACTGGAGCATAAGAGGGAAATCGGCAATCAAATGAATAGCAATGCCCTGGAGAGCAAGCTCAGGTTAAATTTTCCTTTTAAGGGAGACAACAGACTACTGTTGGGAGATTCTTAAATTTAAGATCTTTTATGTGCAAATACTTAGTATTTTGTATTTAAATAGATAGAAAATGCAGATAAATACTTGCATGATCTTTTTATATTTTTTACTATTTTTTTCTAGCTTCGGGAGACCATTTTACCATATGTTGAAAATTGCCGAAATTTCGGCCTCAAAATTTCCAAATTTCAAATTTGCTTTTGAATTTTGTCTAAAATTCTGAAATCTCGTCAAAATTTTGAATTTTAGCCGTCTTTAAGATGTGATCCGAAAGCAAAATTTGAAAACTTGCATGCAACAGTGAGTTGCTAGGAATTGGAAAGGGGTTAACCCGGGCCCACACGATTTCTCATCTTCTCTCTGTGCAAAGCTGATGGAGGCTCTTCGCTGGATGACCGATGATTCTCTGAACGCTGGACAGGCTGGAGTCGCACGATTCTAATGGCAACAGGTGTCTGCGTCCCTCCAAAGAGCAGGCAACGCATCGTTGTTGATGTCAACTGCAAATGCCGGGGAGGCTCCTCTCCTCCTCCCTGCCGGTGCCTAACGCCAACACGTACGTCCTCCTTTGGTTCTACGTACCCTCGAGTGAGCGCATGCGCGCCAGCTGGGCTGCGAGTATGATGTCCTCGTTTGGTTAAGTGCTTGCTTTGTCGCTAATTTTCGTCGACGCCTTTGGCCAGGTTGTTCGCTCTGCAGCATGATACTATCATAGTACTAGCACTTGTAGGTGCTCGGCCACCCCAATCATCAAAAGTAGCAGCAGCTAGTGGTACCGCTAGTATTCTACAGCAGAAGCGGCTAGCAGACTGGCTTTTGTTTAGTAGCCGGAGAAGCTAGCTAGTGGGATAAAGCTCCTGATTATCTAAGCTATCGATTCTGTCATCCACTCTTTACCTTAAAAAAATGGTGTCACCAGTTTCGCTTGTTTGGGCTCAGGCAAGGGCTGGTCACCCATGCAGAAAAAGCAAATTGAATTGAACGGCGGACAATGAGAGCAGTTCATCATTCATTCAGTCGCCCAAGAAAGTAAAACTCTCTTGTTTAATTCCATCTTGTTCTCACAGGGAAGGAGGATAGAGGCATCCAGCTGGTCTTCCGTGACAGGACAACTGGATCGCGATCGCCCTTGGATACATCCATCCTTGCATAGTTGCTTGCATGCATGCATGCATGTGTGATCGACATATCCGTCAAATTCCGGCAACAACTTTCCCTTCTCCAATCGGAGGTTCCCAACGAAGGGCAGTCCTATCTCCCCATCTTCACTGCTGTCTATAGAATTAATTATACTGTCAACTAAGGCTATTTTCAATGCATTGTATCTTGTCACAATATCCAAAGCTGCCATGTCATATGATATTATAGAAGATACAACTATCCCAATGCATGGTATCATGGATTATTTCTTAGTCCTCACAAGATAATTAAATGCTAGATGTGTATGAGAGTATGAATTGTGGGCCACTTAGATGATTCAAGTTTCAATGTCTATGATTTCGTGCCCAAGTGGTATCTTTCTCAAGATACAGCTTTCTTCTCTCCCCTCTTAACTCTCTTGCCACATCATCAAAAATGCTTATGTGGCATGTATTAAATGAGTATGTTACCATGCACTGAGAATAGCCTAAGCAAAAATCTGATGTGACATAGAAATTAAGGAAGGGAGAGAAGGAAAAACAAAGAAACCGTGCCTCATACAAGAAACTGGGTCAGCGCGAGCACCAAGACGTAAGAAACGAGCAAAATTGGGGTTGGACATTTCTGCGCGCTGACCAAGCTGTGTTTGTGGTGCATGCATTGGTTTATTGCTCTCTCTCTCTCTCTCGACACTGCTTATGGAAATCATGGGTTGGAAAACTATACATTGGTTTATTGCTCTCTCTCCTCTAGACACTGCTTATAGAAACCATGGGTTGGGACTGTTCTTATAGAGCATGTATTGCCCTAGTCTAAGATAGTTTTTGATTGTGTAAATTCTAAATTTTTGAAAAATTATATAGATGATAGTTTCTAATTTTGTGTACAAATCTACTTTTGATTATAGAAAAAACTTATTGGAGAATCCAAAATCTAGATCTACTTCAATGGATGACATCTTAAGGTTGTCTTTAGGGCAAATATAATAACAAAGCCAGTTGCTTACTCCATCTTCTATCCATGTCATCTAGAGTAAGCACTAAAGCCAGCTTGTACAATAGTTATTTCTAAAAGTTGACTCTAGATGTTGTGCATTAACTGTTTCTTCTCTTTTATATATAACTAATCTACTTATATTTCCGTGCAATGCTTGCTACTAAATAAGAACCAACTATATTCTCTCTTATCTTTTCTCACACTTTCACGTAAGATAAAATTCACATGTAGAAGCTAAAAGTAAACTGAGATTGTCTTATTATACATACCCTTATAAGATCCTACTATCTTTTAATCATGATATGAAAAGATGCCATTATAAATAATAATCTATATAATAGTGTTTTATATTGCTATATAGTCGATTTTTCGTGCTTCTTCAAAAAAATCAGTTATACTCTCTTATTTGTATCAGTGAAAATTTTACGGGACAAAAAACATACAGACAGCACTAAAGCCATTCTCATCCTCATCCCGAGAGATATCATCACGAGGCCCCTCCAATTATGTGTGGTCCGATCCGTGCTACTTGGTTGACTTCCACGTACGCCCGGGCGATAATTCAATATTTCGAAGCTGTTCCCATCCTAAATCCGGTACACCATGCTCACTTCACCTAGCCCCACTGATAGGCCTTCCACCTGTTCTAATGCAGAGAAGATCTTCCGTGTTGCAAAGTGTGCAGCGTTTGCCACGTGCAAGAAAGGAGTCATTTATTCTTGAGTAATTACCATGGTCCGTGACGCAACATACTTGGTTGGAAGGCATAATTTACCGAGCTCTCTGTTAAAGTGTGACTGTGAGACGTGCCATCCATTTTGTAAAACAGTCAAAAGAATTTAGTCAAGTGATTTAGGTCCTGTTTGGAAGAGCTATGGTTAGACTGAAAAACTATTTTTGATTCTTTGGATTTGTAAAGTAGTCAGAATGGATGTGGCTTTTCTTGTTATCTTTTTTGGTAAACTAATTGTACCTTTTGGCAAACTAACATGCAATCTTTTCGTGGGAGGTGGCGAAAGGTGAAGGTCGGGAAACAACATAGGTGGTGGTCAATCAAGCCATGACGTCCGAGTTTGGGAGGTGACATGGAGACGGCGACACGCAACCAAGAAGCGGTAGTCAAAACCGAAGGTCGGGACAGGCAGAAAAGCGACCAATGAGAAGGGTAGGTGGTGAGTGTTTACATCAAGCCTCACGGCTTACAAATGATATATATCGGTCCTAGGTCAAGAATTTAGAACGGAGGCCCAAGCCTCTGCCTCCGCTTCGTGAAGTTAGCCTTCTTCTCCTTCACTGAATTTGGATCATAAATACAGATTATATTGTTTGGTGGAGCTTTTGGCCCAAATCTAAAGCAAAACTGAAGCACAACTCCCCAAACAAGGCCTTATAGCAATTTGCTTCTTTATATCTCTTATTGTAAATTGAGAAGAGATCGTGGTGTATATTGTAAATGGCATACATAACTAGTAACTTAATGGATTAGTATTAGTAGCTGTCAGACAAGGCTTTTTTTTTTTCTTTCGGAAAAGGGAGAGTGGCTTGTTTTACACATGCACAATAAGATGGGACTTACATTTCGCACCGGGCTCCCCTATATAAACAGCTCTTTTGTTTGCCTTTGATCCCATCCCCACACTCGAAAATAACACAACCCAACACGCACACGCACAAGTTTCTTCCAAAATCTAAACCCCTCTAGCCCAAATGGCTAAGCAAAACCTCCTCCTACTGCTACTAATGGTGCTCGCCACAAACATGGCTGTGTCATCAATGGCGACCAGGAAGCTCATGTACCTAGTCCAGCCCCAGCCGAACCTCCTCACGTACCACAACGGCGCCGTGCTGAACGGCGACATCCCAGTCTCCATCCTCTGGTACGGCCGCTTCACGCCGGCGCAGAAGGCCATCGTCTCCGACTTCCTGCTCTCCCTCTCCGCAGCGCCGCAAGCATCCCCCGCACCTTCCGTCTCCCAGTGGTGGAGCAGCATCCACCAGCTGTACCTCTCCAAGGCGGAGACCGTCGGCAAGAACGGAGCGCACGGCGGCGCGGGCAACAAAAACGCGCGGGTGGTCCTGTCCGGCCAGGTTTCCGACGAGGGGTGCTCGCTGGGGAAGAGCCTGAAGCTGTCCCAGCTCCCGACGCTGGCAGCCAGGGCGAGGCCGGGGAAGGGCAGCATCGCGCTGGTGCTCACGGCGCAGGACGTGGCCGTGGAGGGCTTCTGCATGAGCCGGTGCGGGACGCACGGTTCGGACGCACGCGCCGGCACCGCCTACGCGTGGGTCGGCAACTCGGCGACACAGTGCCCGGGGCAGTGCGCGTGGCCGTTCCACCAGCCGGTGTACGGGCCGCAGGCGCCGCCGCTGGTGTCGCCGAGCGGGGACGCGGGCATGGACGGGGTAGTGATCAACGTGGCCAGCATGGTGGCGGGCGCGGTTACCAACCCGTTCGGCGACGGGTTCTACCAGGGCGACCGCGGCGCGCCGCTGGAGGCCGCGACGGCGTGCCCGGGCGTCTACGGCAAGGGCGCGTACCCCGGGTACGCCGGGCAGCTGCTGGTGGACAAGGCGACCGGCGCTAGCTACAACGCCAACGGGGCGCATGGGAGGAAGTACCTCCTCCCCGCGCTGTTCGACCCCGCCACGTCCGCCTGCGCCACGCTGGTGTAGCACACAGGTACAGTGGTATCGATGGACCTACCCATCAAGCGCCGTGATGCTGAACCAACTGTGTATTGTGTACATGCTGCTGCTGATAGTATGTGTGAATAGTTCGTATGAACTCGGCTTGTGTCTGCCTCTTGTCCTGGGGCACTGCTAAATAAAAAAGGGCTTGTAAATTAAAGTTGTACTGTATGCGTAGTATAAGTGGAGGAAGTAGAAAATTTTGAATGGGTCCACACTCGATAATTAACATACATAATTTCTTTGTATAAATTCAACCCATAAGTTCAAAATATACATAAATTTAAAATTTTGCATAAATCCAACACGTAAGAATCACCAAATCGGAACTAGTCGATCAACAAATCAATAAGGACTTACAAACAGTGGTGGAGCTAGGATTTATGTAAGTCTCAGGCCAAAAAAAAAATAAGCGACTATTATTGTCAAAGATTAGGGACTTTTAGGCATAACAAAAGTACAGTACGTATTATGCAAACTTCAATTTACAATATGGTCGCCGAGACAATGATATTCATCAAAGCGTAAACGAATGAACACAAGCACACACACAATGGCAAGAAAGAATCCGAACTCACTGCCCAAAGCTACATATATACATAGCTAGTTCGTTTTTTCGCCTCATTCTTCTATGCCATTTTATTCCGTTATAAATTCTAGAAACAACCAATGAAACGAATGCAATTCGTAGAAACCACCAACCGGAGCAGAAGAGCTCAATCGATGAGAAGAAGGCCAGCTTGGGTTGCTCAGACCATGTCACTAATGAGCAGCATGTGGTTGGTCCGGTGCCTCTAGACAAATAGCTTTGACAACCCCTGTCGACGTTTGTTATCGGCAATAATGAAAACGGGGCTAGGCGTTAGATCCAAACTCGATGGTAGTACAAGACGTAGGAATTATATAGGTTTGGGCTCTCACGGAGGAGATAATACCCTAGTCCTGTGCTTTGGGATTATGTGTGTCTAGCTTATTGCTGATGATCTGATCTTGATGACGCTACCTTACCCCTCTTTATATAGTAGGGGGTGCGGTTAGAAAGGAGAGTCCTAATCGGTTACAAGGTAGAGATGTATCTTTTTCCTTATTCGCTAAACATGATAACGGTCAGGATTACAATTGTATCCTCCCTAAGTAGGGTTAGTTGCTATCTTTAGAATCCTCTTGCCATGCACATCGAAAGCGGCCGGTGGTATCCATCTTCATGCTGCTAGCCCGGCTCATCCTCTCCTGGATGATCCGTTCGATCTGCCTTGTAGGCACTCGGGGTCCATGTACTCCACACCCCCGCCTCCGTCTTCCTCCACGCCTAAGCACCGCACACAAATTAACCGACCCAACATCAAACAATGTGGTTGGAAAAGCATGGGAAATTAAAGACTTGACAGCTAGCTAGCTTACTCGCTCAATGCAGTGAGGAGGAGGCTGGGATTGAGGCTCATCATCCCACCTCGGCGGGGGTGGCTCACGGGCCGCCCTTGAGCGCGGACGACGTGGTCGTCGACAGCAGCAGCCCTATCCTCCACTCGGTCTAGTCGTCGATGCTCCATCGCCGCTTGGGCGAGGCCAGCTCTTTTTCAGCTGCGTGGTGCAAGCGTCCAGAGTCCTCTCGGAGAGCCCCGACACAACTGGCAGATTTAGCGCTTGCGTCAATACGAGGTCGTGGTTGGGCGGCATGAGGTGTTAGGCGGCGTCCGGGTCAGCGAACTTGTGGAGGAGCTCGTCCGAGGATGCCTTTACCATGTCCGGGTCGGGTCACCGTGGGCGGGATCAGTAGAGGTGCGGAGGCAGCGGTGCGCTACTGGGCTGAGTCGCCAGACGTCGAATCTTGCCTCTACCCTCCAAACTCTAGTCTTCCAATAGCGCTAGTGGCCGAGCAGTGGTCGGACGCGAGGCCGTGAGGCGGTGAGCAGGAGGAAGCAACAATGTGGTTCATGGAAATCGAATGGGATGACCAGATCTAGATACGGATGAGCTTCAGTGGATCTAGATCTATGGGGCGGCGGCGGAAGCGACGATCGGCCAGCGGGGCCGAGGGCGACAGACCTCAGCTAGGGCAGGAGTGGTGGCGACGTGACCTTTGGATCTGCTCGTTGGCTTGGACGCGACTGGCGTGGATCGTGGGATGGCTAGAGCGTGCGCTCTCCTGAGGCTAAGCTCCTCTATTGGCGGGGATGGATGTCTACCAGGCCTCGAGCCCAAATAAGTATAAACAGTAATTTACATTGTTATTTGGGCTAAGCCTCGAACCATTGGGGCTTGGCTCGAGGCCCAGCTCCGCCCCTACTTACAAATCGTAAGCGCCGCTGGTGCTCAATGCTCAATGCGTTATTTGTTGCCATGAGTGGTGTGCTCGCTTGGTAGCTCCTCTACCCGCCTACCCACATGCACTATGCCGCTTGCTAGACACTGGTCCAGTGCCACACCGTTTTTCATACGCTCAGGCCCATGCCACGCCCCAGCGCCAGTGTCGCACCACTTGCCGCCCCAGGCCTCCCAAGGGTCGTTTCGCTCTGATATCATCCGTGGCCGGAGAACGAAATCTCAGCGAGATTTAGAAATTTTCAACAAATTTTGGATGAACCGCAAAAACAGATTTTCAAATCTTGAATTTTTTTTACAAGAAAACTGATATCTCGGCGAGATTTGCCGAGATTTCGGCAAAATTGCACTGAGCGAAAATAGAACAAACGATGTGAAAATTTTTGAAATTTTTTGAGAAGGTTCCTGACATATAAATTATATTATAATAAAAATTTAAGAATATTATAATATATGAGAAAGTTTTAAAAATTCAAACATTGCAACTATCCTTATAAAACACTGACCAACAAGTTTGAACCGATTGAAAAATGAAACAAACTATGTTAGAAAATCTTCAAACTTTTTTTGGATAGTTATGATGCATCAATAATGTTTTCATAAAATTTTTACGTGATGATTAAACTTTATTAATTTTTAAAAATTTGTACAGTGCTACTGCCCTGATAGAAGCTATACTGGCAAACTTCAACCAAATCAAAAATAGTACAAACCATGGTAGAAAATTTTTAAATTTTTTGGATGTTCCTTACGTATTATTAATTTTTATATAAAATTTTCATATTATTATCAAACTTCAAGAAGTTATAAAAATTCTAACAGTGCTACGTCTTGATAAAAGATTGATGATCAATACATAGATTTTGTTTAATAAAAAAAGGTTTAAAATTTTTCAAAAACATTATAAGGAAATTATTAAGATCTCATGAAAATTTTAAATTATTATCACACTCCAGTGAATTTATAAAATTCTTACAAATGCATTGTACCATTTTTGTTCTTTTCTTTTTTTATTTTTGAAATATAACAAATAAAGTTCAATTATTTTGAAAATTTTTACATATGATTCTCCACTTCTTAGAATGGTACCATAAATTTTTTATATCATGATAAAATATGTACAATTTTATAAAAATCTAAAAGTATTTTTGCAGTTTTTAAAAAATGTCTCAAAATTTTGATTTTTCAACAAATTTTCATAGGAGATGACTTTCTTAAGGGTTATTGATCAATTTCTGGTCAAAAAAAGTCAAAAACCCTGAGATCTCGAGATTTTCAAGATTACTATAGCAATTTAAACTTTTTTTTGAATTTTTTTTACTCTGGCCAGCATTTCAAAACCCATCCATCCACCTCCAGTAAACGAGATCTCACAAAATTTCGACCAGATTGTAATCCCTGCTCCCATCACGTCCCATCCCTTGCTACCGAAGCTATGCTGCCTGCCGCGCCCTACGCCTGTGCACTGTGCCAATGCCATTTGCTTGGCCCCAAATCAGGAGGAGCATGGTAGGGGACCGCCAATTAGGATTTGTAGAGTGGGCCATGGACAAGGATGGGTAGTTGCTTAGTTGGTTCGGGAGCTAGTGTGCTCCCAGCTGGTCGCGAGTTCGATCCTAAGATCGGACTCACGAGCCTTATCCAAAATAAAATTAGGTACTAGAACATATACCTTTGATGAGCTAGGGATTTGAGTTCTACTGAACATACCGTCTATAGATGATACGTTGATCCTATAATATTTTTTTGAATTTTTGAAGATTCGGATAGATGCGCGGCACCCCTAGGTTTGCTTTAGTATTTGCAAGCTATTGTAGTATCTGGGCCGTATGGTACGGTGCGGAAGCTTTGCCCCTTGCGGTGTTAGACGACAACGGATGGGGCTGCCCATAGTCCATGCCGTACTAGGCAGCACGGGTGTGCGTTCATCGTGGTGTGACACGAGCGGCACGATTTGATGGTTAGACTATCTCCAGCGGTATTCCTTCAGCTTTTAAATCTCTTCGCAGACAGATTCAAGTACTCCAACGAATTCCCTTCACGGTTCTCTTCGGAAGAGATTTGGAGAGAGAATCTGTTCAGAAAGAGATTCTTTCTTCAATCTCTATACAGAACCCTTCGAGGGGATGCTACTGGAGATGATAGAAATAAAGGGAATGAATATGGGGAAGAGAATGAGGGAAGAGAAGGGAATGAAAAGAAATTGTTGGAGATAATCTTACGCTACACGGCATTGTGTGAGTCGTGTGACTCGTGTCTCGTGTGCGTGTCTGGCCCAGACGGCGTCAAACAGGTGAGGCTTTGCTCCAACTAGGTGGGAAAGCGCGCTACGCTGCGCCGGTTGAATTTCGATAGCATGCGTGGTTATGACCCGTTGGCAAATCCATAAGTTGATATAAACCTTCGATGAATCCGTGTTTTTTTGGCGACGAAAACATTGTTTTCGTTTTTTTTGTCTTGAAAACATTTTTTCGGGTTTTTGTTGCGTTTGTTAAAAAAATGGGTCGTTAGGACCCACCGGCGAATCCAGCGGGACGAAAACATTGTTTAGTTTTTTGGGTGTCGAAAATATTTTTCGGTTTTTTGGTTGCGTTAGTTAAAAAAATGGGTCGTTAGGACCCACGGCGAATCCACAGTGTCGCTATAAATCATGGACGAATCTACATTTTTTAAAAAACCGCGGTCACGATCCGTGGGCAAATACATAAGTTGCTGATGAATCTACATTTTTTTTAAAAAAAACCGCGGTCACGATCCGTTGGCAAATACATAAGTTGCTATAAAACTTCGATGAATCTGCGTTTTTTTGGTGACGAAAACATTTTTTCCGGGTTTTTTGGGTGGCGAAATTTTTTTTTCTGGGTTTATCTGGTGGCGAAAACATTTTTTTCGGGAAAAACGGAGAAAGGACCTGAACGTAAGAAGGTGAACCCGGATGTTATTTTTTGGACCTGTTCGCTATCTGAAAAATTAGAAAAGGGCTTGTTCGCGATTGAAACTAACGGGAGGCTTTTCCAGTAAAAATACCGGTCGAGGACCTAAGCGAAGAAAAAAAAATATTCTGTCTCACAAAAAATCGTATAGGGACCTATTCGTAATTTCGGAGAAATGGAAGGGTTTTTTTGCAAAATCGCAAGGTGACAGGTGGCTTCCCGGTTGCTCTCCAATTCTTGCGGGTATAGGTTATGTAATGATGGGCCAGGCTAGGTGTGCAAGTGGACACGGGGGACGCAAGAATTTTTTTTATTTAATATTTATTTTAATTCTTTTTTTCAAAACTAATCTACCAGGAAAAATTGCGCTTTACGCCTGTCGCCTGAAGACGGGCGATCGCCTTACTCAAAGCGATCGGTACCCTAACTAACGGCGCAATCCCATGTAACAGAAGGTCGTGAAAAATTAAAAATACACCTGGCCGTCCAGAGGTGGGCACTGCATCAGAGCAATATTTTTTTGCAATTTCTGTGGTAAATTGTTTCTACAATAATTGTTGCATTGAACCGGGAACAATTACGAAATAAAAAAACTTCTTGTTGTTTCACACACCGGAAAAATTATTTTCCTTTGTTTGTGATACGCATCACACATAGGAATTTTCGTAGGCTTTTATTGTCCGCCGAATACGGCCGAAAAAATACGAGAAAAATCACGGGCGACCTACGCAACGCAGGCTACCACTTACATAGGGCGAGATGGCGGACGTTGCCCGGTCTGAAGTTTCAAACCGAAAAGGCACTCGCGACACTAAACCGTGGAAATCGTGGCCACTTAAGGGTTTTCGCACCCATGATGGTAGGATGCAGTCCAAAAATCTGAGAAAAATCAAGAGCGACCTCGCAACACGTGGTACTACTTACGTATGGGCGAGATAGCGGGCGTTGCCCGGCAGAAGTTGCGAAAATCGGAAAAGGCACTCGCGGCCATGAAACCACAGAAATCGTGGCCACTTAGGGGTTTTCGTAGGGCCGCGAGACAAGCCGGATACGGCCCAAAAAATACGGGAAAAATCAAGGGCGACCTACGCAACGTGGGCTACCACTTACGTATGGGCGAGATAGCCAGACGTTGCCCCGGTAGGAAGTTACAAAAATCGGAAAAGGCATTCGCGGCCATGAAACCACAGAAGTTACGACGTCGAAAAATTTTGAAATTCTTTATGGAGGTTCCTGATAAATCAGTGATATTACCATAAAAATTTCAAATGATTTTAAGATGTGAGGAATTTTTTAAAATTCAAACAATACAACTGTCCCGATATTTGGCCGACAAGTTTGAACCGAATGAAAAATGAAACAAACCACGTTAGAAAATTTTAAGGGCACATACACTGAAAGTTCAGATGATAAAATAAGCGTAGATTAGATTATATTAGAAGGGCATTACAACGGTGATTTAAATTGCTTGATTTAACTAACTAACGAAAGCAATATTCGTCATGGTGGAACAAATGATCGTTCATCCTATCTGGGTACAGCCAGAATGATATCCCACATTTTCTACATATTATTTGACCCGTGTTTAATTTGCGATTTGTCCTCGGACACCGCTTAGTCTCTACTATGAAAGAACCCCATGGGGATCCGCAGTTCTCCCAGCTGTCGCCGAATGGGTGGCCTATGCCGTACGTCTCGGGTGTATAAGACATAATTTTTTGGTCTTTTATGTGGATTCTGCCTCCCATATGGGCATGTCATCCCGATTCGGCGGCCCCTATGTTAATACCACGGGTTCCGGTTGGTCTCAAGAACGTCAAGGATTTGTTACGTCTTTGCGGACCTCGGCTACCGCTTCCCTTGTCCTTCTTCTTCGAGAGGAGGAACCTCTTGCACCTCGGTGTGTGTGTACATGTTGGCGGAGGCATGCGGAGAGCGCTGCTCTGTTTCGCTCGCACTCCACTATATGGTGCAGGAGGTGTGTGTTGGGCTTATCCTTGGACAACCGGAAGCGTGCCCCGCAGTCAATGCAGTATGCCCGCTTTGGTCGTTGAATAACATCGTAGGCGTACTCAGGGTTTGGCTTTTCTGGGCAGTAGTGGCACCATAGAGAGGGTTGCTCCCCCCAGTTATCCCATGCAGGAAGCATGAGATGTGGGTAGTACGTCTCTGGGTCCACCGGTTGAAGTACCCAGACCATTCATCCTCGGCCAAGGGCACCAGTAGAATCTCCGATCCGCTAGATCATCGTGGCGGTATCAACCATCGCTGCGCAGCCATGTTCGCAAGCGTCGGGGCTTTGGGTGGCCCCGAGGAGGTTTCTCCTTTGACTTGAGCAAATTCGCAAGTTTCCTTTTGAACTCTCGTGTGCGATGAACGGTTTAGAATTACTACTTTGCGAGTTTAACATGAGTATGTCGCATGAAACTCACCGATTGGTTGGCCCTTGCCCACCGCCCTAAGTTCAGTCGATATAGAAAAGGGACATATCTGGCGGCCTCCCACCGGTGAAGTTCTCGGGCGAAGCGGGGTAGGCGTCGTGGTAGTTGTAGAGAAATTAAAGAGTCACGTCGTTCTACCGTCGATCCATTGGAAGAAGCAACACCGGTCCTTGTCCGAGAAAAGAAAGAACGATGCATGAGATGGTAGTGTTACCTGTATTGTGTGGACACCGATGGGTTTACCTCGAGGTGCGGCCACAATAGTGTGTGAGCGGCAGTCTCTCCATGGGTAGATTGCATCATCTTCGCGGTGAGGTTGCGCTTGCATTTGGGTCGGGCAACTCCGTGAGAACTTGGCGTCGACGCCATCGGCATCCGGATATTGAGGCGGGATGACTTCGCTTCTTTGAAGAGGCGACAGTGAAACGACATTGTGTTTGGTCGTGTTGGATGTCTACCCTCGCCCTGTTTTATAGTGGTGGTGAGGGTTACTCCACACAACCGCAGCGTCAATGCCTTTTCACCTTGGTTGTTCCTCTCACCGTGCTTCTTATATAGGCAAATCGGAGAGCAAACCTGGCTTAGATGAAAAAATAGCATCTTTGTGAAAATGTCGAATAGCGATCGCACCTATCAGTAGATGGTAAATATCGTATGAAATGGGCGATCGCCTGATATCGAGGCGGTGCCTATCGAGCGATATTCACAAAGATGCTATTTTTTTCATCGCTTATTATACTGAAAAACAATTTGAAACAAATATTAAATACAAATATGATGGGCCCTATCCCCCTAGTATTGGGCGATCGCCCCATACCCGGTGATATTTCGTTTATAACATTCGCTCTCGCTCATGCACGAAGTTGCGAAAATAAGTCGAGGTAAGACCTATCTATTGTCGAGTTAGTCGGGCGTTGTTCGACACGAGTTCTTGAAAATAAGTCGAGGTACCACCTATCTATTGTCGAAGTTAGCGGGCGTTGCTCTCGCATCGGTTACAAAAATAAGTAAATGGTGCTGCATTTACATGGCTAAGAAAAGAAAACCTACGCAGATGCAAGCACTTAGTTCGAGATAGTTAGACAATATGGTGGTGAAGATAAATAAATTACAAGCGTCATATTGTAATAAATCACCACGACGACACCTCCTGATCTGCCCGGTGGGGTACGTGAGTGGCGACGGCGGACGGACGACCCTCCTACCCCGGCCCTGCGGCTGCGGCACAGGGGTAGTGTAGTCTATCGGCGACTCGGGTGTCTGCTGGGGTGGTGGGCCGACGTACTCAGTGGACATGAACTGCTCCACGTCGAAAGCATCCACGTTGTCAACGTCGTCGTAGGCCGAGTAGCCGTACCAGGATTCCTACATGATATTGCCCTGAGAAAGTGTGGAATATTCTCGTAAGAAGCCTCGTATGTCCCGAACCGTATTTGCAAGGCTGTTCTTTTTGCTCTCCATGCCTTTCCGTAGCTAATCTTGTATCAAACCTCTCTCGACGGGCTCGATAATGGATCGAGGTCAGAAAAGCGGATTGTCCACGATCCGACCATAAAACACATTTGCTACCCAAGTGGATTGACAGATTGCGGTGCTCTGCCCGCTTCCTCCGATTAGCGGTTATGCTCGTCACTATGAAACATTTCCAGAGTCCTCCACTTCCCTTGTATGCATGCACCCGCCATGGGCACGAGTCAACTACGCACTTCACGTCGTAGTCTTTTTCTTGGACTTCACTACCTCGAATTGCCGCCAAGAGACATTGACCAAGATTTCACCGCATCCATCACAGCCTCCTTGTCTTTATATACGGCCCCCACGCGACCTCGCTCATGATACTCCCATGCATCTCTGCTCCTTCATGCATTGTTAGGTCTTGAAATTATAATTAGTCCACGACCGGGACAGCACCTCAGAGTATTATCCTCCTCGTCCGAAGCGCTCGCCATCGGGACTTCCTCATCCGCACGGTCCTCCTCCTCCATCAAGTCAACTATGTGCTCCACCTCCTCGCCTCGTCGGCCACCCCCGCCTCCACGGCCGCCTCCTCGCCCCGATCCGTCGCCACCGCCAACCTCGTGTCGCCTGCCTCCGGGTCCTCGCCACCTTCATCATCGCATTGTTGCGTGATTTGTCCTCCCTCCTCCGTAATATCTACCCCGACATCACGAACCTCCGACACCGATGGAGGTACCGTACCAATCTACAAAGAACATGAGCGCCAACCCGCTCTACAACAGACTCCAACATAGCTCCTCCATGCCGATGACGCGTTAATAGGAACCACTCTCCATAAAAAGTCTTGCGACGGCTTACTATCGCTCTAACCCGCAAATTAACACTGGGTATCCAAACCGAACATCCAAACATCCACTCCAACAAACCCTCAGATGTCCCTCTCTCGCCTAGATATACCAGATGATGTTGAAAATGCCGACAAATCGACTCCATCCGCCCCTCGTGCTATCTCCTCATCTCCATAGAATATTTGAAAATACAATTTCTCCGCATCATGTCTTGTTGCATACAACGTCGAACCGAAAAAATCAACATTTCTTTATGTAACCGCCATGCATTACTATATAAATATTACATTATATTGTCAAATTTTTTGCTCTCATCGATTTCTAACGGTGTTCGGTATTTTCAAATTTTTTACTCTACTAATTTCTAGCGTATAGCACCTGCTGACGATATGTTCCTAGCCTACCTTGTTTTCAAATATACTCTAAAATACGATGTATAAAACGAATGGTCATCATACTAAGAAACCGACTATAAATAAGTAATTCGACTACCCATTTTTTCATTACGTAATTGGTACTATATATTATTCATTTGTCCTAATCTTAAAAACTTTATATATATATGATATATCGTACTTCCTATAATTTCTACGCCGCAATTTTCAAACATTGCTGCGTAATATCCGCTAACCTACCATTTTAAATTAATAATATTAAATTTCTACTCATTACATTTCTAAATATTATCTAATATTTCTATTACATGGAATCTCAATTTTCTAAATACTACACAATCCTAATATTTCTAAACACTTAATACTACATTAATTTCTAAATATTACCTAAAAAAACACCACATAAATTACAAACTAAATACTACATATAAATTGAATTTCTAAATACTAGACAATCCTAAATCGTACATTAAATTTCTAAATACTATATTGATTCTCAACATTTCTAAATACTATAATCCTAATATTTCTAAATACTACATTAAATCTCTAAACATTGCCTAATATTTCTACTACCCCATCGCACTACATTAAATTCCTAAATTACTACATTTCTACATTTCTAAATATTACAAAATACTAAAATTTCAAAAAATTACATATATATTTATCGGACTTACCTTCAAAAATGACTAATATTTTTTTCCTCTTTTTCTTCCTCTCTCTTTTCTCTCTCTTTTTCCTCTCCTTCTTCCTCTCTCTTCTTCTTCCTTGGCTTCATTGTCCTTTCGCTTCGGCAAGACAAAGAATGAGCACAGTTGTCGCTCGCAAGGGATTAAAATACCACCGATCGCTGGGCCCAGCGACGCTTCCAGCCATAGGCGACGGCTCGCTGACGGTCGACGTGGCGACGTGGCGTTGGGCAAGCAGTCGGACGAGCGGCCGTTGTGACCGTTAGGTTGCTGACCGATCGCCCGAAAGAAGGCGATCGCCTGCATCATGGCGATGGGCGGTAGATTTGCAAATTTTTAGCGCGGGTGATTAGTTTTGAAAAAATGTTTTAAAATAAATATTAAATAAAAAAATTTCGCGGACGCAAGCTACTTACCCGTCCAAAAAAAACAGTAATTGAACACTGGGCTAATTTCTTTCGCGAGAGGTAGTTTTATGGTTTTTTTAAACAGTTGTATATATATTAAAACATAAATAAATGATAGATATTATTACTTATCCATTCATTTATTTTAAAATATATGCAACTTATATTAAAAAAATATTGAAGTATTGCTTTTTCTAAATTTACGTGACTTACGTAGTCGCCTCTCGCAACTCACGTAGCCCATAATAGCTCGTCTAAATCACATCCACATGTTTCCATCTTATCTTCTTCGACTCATGCGGTGGCAAACATGTGTAGATTTTAGAATGTTCAGGTCAGCGTCAAACGACACTGACGTCCTCCGGTCTAACATATATGATTTATTTAGTATATAAACATATAATTCTTTTATTATAAGTTAGAAGTTAGTGACATAAGTTCGTAATGACTCCGACGACCTGAATAAAATTTTCTACTAGATTCACTCCTAGCGGCGGATCTGGTGAAGACATTGCTACTGGATATCGGGGAAAAGGGTTCCCGTGCAGTTCCTGTGAGGACTGCAGCTTAAGCAGTTTCCACAGGTAAGGACCATCTGATCGATGCATTGGATGGTCTGGATCAGCCCAAAAAACGGATAAATAGTGTTTTTGCTACAACGACAGGAACAGTATTATGTATAGTAAAAAAATTGTACATTATTTTTATCTCATCTAAACCGTTTGTTTTTTATCGAACGATCCTATAGAGATTGCTTAAGTTACAGTTCTATAGAGCTGCACTGGATCCAAGTCCGAGATCGGGTGGGGGCAATGAAGCGTTCGACGGCGAGCTTGAA
This sequence comes from Guadua angustifolia, assembly GCA_036346375.1. NCBI lineage: Eukaryota > Viridiplantae > Streptophyta > Magnoliopsida > Poales > Poaceae > Guadua > Guadua angustifolia. The sequence continues at coordinate 27,361,479 of CM070505.1, read as the reverse complement.
AACGTCAGCCTGCGACGTGTCCGTGCGCGCCGGACCTCGCTATGATGTTCGCTTTCCTGGTCATTGTCGTCCTGCGCTCCCTGGAACGAGTCCCCGTGCGGCAGCCGTGTTGTCACGCTACAACTCCCCGCCGTGGACATCGGCAACCACTGCCGCGCTGTGGACGTTTCCTGCGAACTGGACGCATCGTTGCACTAGTTCCCGTCGCTTCTTGCTGCTAAGTGCTAACTAGCTGTTCTTCCGTCGTGCTTTGTGATTTGACAAAGTAAATGTGTTAAAGATCTTGTCAATCTTATACAAACTCAGTTCTTGATTCATTTGACTCTTGTAGAATGATCAGCTCCCGAGTTCTCTTTATTGTAACAGACACACGATAAGCTTTTTTTTAGTTCTGCTCACTTGATCTTGGAGTTCCATCTTTTGAACGCATGTGTTTCAACGTGTTGTTGCAGAGGAGAGCCCAGATCAGTGGAGGCAAGGCTCAAGTGCTCACCCGCTAAGGACGAGCCGGTTGCAGCACCGCATCCGCCAGCATAAAATTTGGCAGCCAGTGTGGGCAAATGCCGCATCGCTGGCAACCCATCCCACTTTCACACTGGGGCCAGGCTATATTCTGTAACGAATTTTTTTTAATAATATATTTTTTATTCGAAATTTGAAAAATATACCACCGAAAAAAAATATTTCAGAAATATACACCTGTCGCCGGGCCTAAATAGAAAAATCCACGGGCGAAAGGAGACCGGGCGGTGACGTGGCTTCGTGTCGCCCGGCGAAAGGGCGAAAGGACCCGAAACGGTGCTTGTCGCCCGGCGAAAGGGCGAAAGGATGCGTGTCGCCCGGCGAACGGGCGACACGAAGCAAATCGATGAATGAATGGGCGACATACCCCTCTCGCCCAGCCATATGGCGATAGATAATTTGCAAAAAATATTAATTCAGTTAGATATTCATTGATTTAGAATTTGCAAAAAAAATTGTCTTATCGTCGACAAATATTATAAGATATTGGACGAGGGCAATTAGATGGAAATTTTTTAAAATAATATATTTTTGTAAAAAAATATACAGAAATATTATGTTGAAAAAAAATACAGAAATACCCTATAATCGCAATTCCAAATTGACATACATCTTTATCTCAATAGTCACATTTGCTATGCGGATTGAATTGCGATCAAATCACTCGCGTCATTTAAACTGCGGGAAATCGTGGGCCACTTAAGGGTTTTTCGCACTTCATGACGTGCCGATCCGATCCGTAAAATACGAGAAAAATCAAGAACGACCTCACGCAACACGTGTTAGTACTTACGTATGGGCGAGATAGCGGACGCGTTCCCGCAGAAGTTGCGAAAATCGGAAAAGGCACTCATGCCATGAAACCACAAAAATCGTGGCCACTTAGGGGTTTTCGTAGGGCCGCGGGACAAGTCGGATATGGCCCAAAAAATACGGGAAAAATCAAGGGCGCCCTACGCAACGAGGGCTACCACTTACGTATGGGCGAGATAGCCAGACGTTGCCCCGGTAGGAAGTTACGAAAATTGGAAAAGGCACTCGCGGCCATGAAACTATAGAAGTTACAACGTCGAAAAATTTTGAAATTTTTTATGGAGGTTCCTGATAAATCAGTGATATTACCATAAAAATTTCAAATGATTTTAAGATGTGAGGAATTTTTTAAAATTCAAACAATACAACTGTCGTGATAAAATGCTGGCCGACAAGTTTGAACCGAATGAAAAATGAAACAAACCATGTTAGAAAATTTTAAATTTTTTTTTACATGGTTATGATGCATCACTAATGTTCTCATAAAATTTTCATATAATGATCAAGCTCTATGAATTTTTAAAATTCAGACAGTGTTAGTGTCCGATATGGTAAAAATTGCATAAAGAGCACTGCGTCTCAATTTTTAAAATTTATAAAGCTTAATAAAAATTTTATGGGAACATTAGTGTTACATCATAACCATGGACAAAAATTTTGAAATTTTATAGTCGACAACAATTCATGTTATGAACACTTAAATTATTTGTTGAACATATATAAGGGCACATACACGAAAGTTAGGATGATAAAATAAGCAATAGATTAGATAATATTACAAAGGCATTACAACAAAGGATTTAAATTGCTTGACTAACTAACTAACTTAAAGCACTGTTTGTCATGGTGGAACAAATGATCGTTCGCTTATCCGGGTACGCCGAATGATGTCCCATATTTTCTCGCATATTACCCGACCGTGTTTAATTTGCGATTTGTCATCGGACACCGCTCAATCCCTACTATGAAAGAACTCCATGGGGATCCGCAGCTTCTCCCAAATTGCCGCCGAATGGGTGGCCTATGCCGACGTCTCGGTGTATAAGACATAATTTTTGGTCTTTTTATGTGGATTTCGCCTCCCATATGGGCATGTCATCCCGATTCCCTTGCGCCCCTATGTTAATACCGCCGGGTTCCCGGTTGGTCTACGATATGGGCATGTCATCCCGATTCCCGGCGTCCCCTATGTTAATACCGCCCGGGTTCCCGGTTGGTCTACGCAACGCGTCAACGATTTGTTGCGTGGTGCGGACCTCGGCCGGCTGCTTCCCCTTGTCCCTTCTTCTTCGAGAGGAGGAACCCTCTTGCACATCCGGTGTGTTGGTCATTGGCGGAGACATGCGAGACGCCTTGCTGCTGTTCGCTCGTGACTCCACTATATGGTGCAGGAGGTGTGTGTTGGGCTTATCCTTGACAACCGAAGCGTGCCTCGCAGTCAATGCAAGATGCCCGCTTTGGTCGTTGAATAACACCGAGGCGCACTCTGGTCCGGCTTTTACGGGTGGTAGTGGCACCACGGAGAGGGTTGCTCCCCGGTTATCCCATACAGAAGTTTGAGATGTGGGTGGTATGTCTCCTGTCCACCCAGCTTGAAGTAGCCGCACCATTCATCCTCGGCCAAGGGGCACCCAGAGAATCTCCGCCTCGCTAGATCATCGTGGCGGTATCAACCATCGCCTCGCAGCTATGTTCGCAAAGGTCGGGCTTTCGGTGGCCCGGAGGAGGTTTCTCCTTGACTTGAGCGAATCGCAAGTTTCCTTTTGAACTCACTGTGTGCGATGAACTGGTTTAGAACTACTACTTTGTGAGTTTAACATGAGTATGTCGCATGAAACTCACCGATTGGTTGTCCCCTTGCCCACCGGCTCTAAGCTCTGGTCGATCTAGAAAAGGGACATATCCGGGCGCCTCCCACCGGGTGAAGTTCTCGGGCGAAGCAAGGTAGGCGTCGTGGCGCTTGGAGAGAAATTAAGTAGTCACGCTATTCCGCCCGCCGATCCATTGGAAGAAGCAACACCGGTCCTTTTGCCGAGAAAAGAAAGAACGATGCATGAGATGGTAGTGTTACCTCAGACAGTGTGGACACCAAGAGGTTTACCTCGAGGTGCAGCCACAATGAGAGTGAGCGCAGCGCCGTCTCTCCATGGGTAGATTGCATCATCTTCGCGGTGAGGTTGCGATCGACTTGGTCGGGCAACTCCGCAGAATCGGGCGCCGACGCTACTAGCATCCGGATATTCGGGGCGGGATGACTTCTACTTGCTGAAGAGGCGACGATAGAACGACATTGTGCTCTAATTTGTGTAGATTCAGCTGACGTTTATTGGTGGTTTGGATGTCTACCCCTCGGCCCTGTTTTTATAGTGGTGGTGAGGGGTTACTCCACACAAATACAGCACTTGTCCATTTTGATGGCCTGGCATCATCTGTGAAAAGCTGCACGACGTGTCACCCATCATCAAAGCTGCACGACCTGTCACCCTCTGTCAAAGGCTGCACGATGTGTCACCCTCTGCCGAAAGCTGCCCCGGCACGAAACCGCGTGTTGTCGTTTCAGTCTGAAAAGCGGGATGCAGCGTGTTGTCGTTTCAGTCTGAAAAGCGGGGTGCAGCGTGTTGTCGTCTCAGCCCGAGCAGCGTGGTGCAGAGTGTTGTCGTTTCAGTCTGATAAAGGTAATAGGTGTGTGACAAAGCTAGTAGCTGATGAAAGGATTAACTAAGGACATAAGATTTAAATTACAAAAAATGCGAATGCAATTGTTCGTGCAAGATATTTCAAACGATCAACTAAGTACATAATACACTACCAATAATAAAAATCAAAAGAAACTACTATCGGCCTCGCTTCTGGGGAGGCCTCCTCCTCCGAACTTGGTCCCGCGAGTACGTCAACTGCCGCGGTGGCGGTGGGGCCTCCGCTGGCCTAGCCGAGGCGCGCAGACATGGGCCGAGTAGGGTGCGCTTGGTGGCGCCCAGACACCGTGATGACCCACCTCATCCGGGCGAGGAACGCCGCTATAGGGTCATCGTAGTCCACCGGTCTGGTCGCCACCTCGCCCTCGTAGTCGCCAGAGCAGTAAAAAGGCGCGACTGCTGTACTCGGGCTCAGAGCAAATGAAGAATTGTTTAGAGCATAGTAATACGCGATTGTAACACGTGAATAAGTGCATCTCAAGATTACACCGACAACGTGCCCTCTCGCATCTCGGGATGGTAGCGTCGCGAAGATGTACTGCTGCACCCCTCGCCTCGCTAAGCGGCACGCCCTGTGCTGTGTCGGTAGGGATGCGGTATTCGGACAACTCGAGGGCCCGTGTCGAGGCGTCCAGAAACCTTCCGACGTAATGGGTGACCTCCTGTCTCGTCACCTCGACTCCGGTGGTCAGCCGAGTATACAAGCCCTGAAACTCGCTGTGGTGATGGAGCACGACATCACCCTGCCAAGTGAATTACGAATTGGTTAGCAAAATAAATTACGAATCACTAAGATTATATCGAATGTATGACGCAACGTACCAAAGTGTGCGCCGCCGAGTCCATATGGGCGGGGTACGTGTCTGCCACCCTGGGAACGTGTGTAGGAGGATCGGGGTCGACACGTACCAAACGCAGCGAAGTCCGGAGCGTACCACTCGCAGACGCACGCAGACGTCCGCAGGTCGACGCAGCCTGACCTCGGCGAGACATCCTCGAGGGCTCCTCCCATTCTCACCCCAAGGCACCATACGCACGTGCTAGGGTCCAGCGCTCTTCCCATCAGGCTGTGGGTAAGAAATAAATATAGTGTTATTACATGGCATTACAAGAATAATTATGAAAACATCGACATGAGGAACTTGCTGGCGTGGTCATGCGGGTGGGACTGCGGTGCGTCAGTGCACCGGAACACCTAAAGCGCGAAGCCTAACAAACAAAGACATGTCATTAATATCAGTGTTGCACTAGTCATGCTGCTAGAACAAATATGTTTACAAATTTAAATATCGATATGTTACCTAGGGACCTAACGGATTAATCGTCCTGTGATCGCTGCTACTGCCTAGGTCAAGGACGCCACTCCACAGGTCCCTCCTCCTCGAGGACAGCAAGGGCGAAAGCGAGACGGTGACTACGGTCGATGACCGGTCCAACAACTCGAAGCGGTCGATCGTCATCTCCTCATTGGTGAGCTATCGCTGCAATTTACAAAAAAAAGTTAGAACCGAAACACATATGTAAACAAAAGAGTCCGAAAGCGCACAAGCATCACAACAATATATCGAAATAAATACGCATATAAAAAATGGAGAAGCTCATTACAAAATATCCTGAAACAGTTGCAACAATTTATCGAGACACAACACTCGCAACAGCTAGGTACAAAACAGAGTTCATACAACACACGTTACATCGATGAAATATAAATTTGATATATGACATATGATAATGCAAACTGCTTGTCATCCGGTGCGATGGCGTCGTGCAGCAGTCGGGTGGCCATCTCCTCCTTCGTCTTCTTCATTTTGTGCTTGGCAGTTCTTGAACGTATGTCCTCGTTGGTTGCACAATGAGCATTTCTTCACGCGTTTGCCGGCTTCTGACTCATCCATGTCATTTCTTATATGCCTTGTTTTTCGACGCCCTGCTTTCCCTCTTCTCGCATCAAGATCGGGGACCCAGAACCTTTCATCAACACTAGGAGTTGTGGTGAAAGAACCCACAACCCCATAGCCATAAAGCTCTTTGCTTCAAGTTGCCATCACCCTTTGCTTCGTAAAATATTCAGATAGGTATGTACCAGGTTGCATTCCAAATAAAGCACATGCGGCTATGACATGAGAACATGGCTCGTGCAAAAGGTATGGCTTGTTGCACGAGCATTTGCACTCACAGAAGATGCACTCTGGGTGACAACCTCCGGTTGGTTCCACGCCTTCCTTTATCTCTCGCAGATCACCACGGGCGCAGTTGTCCGTGCACCAACTTTGATAGCTCTGTGTTTGGGCCTTCCGAGTCTTCTCATCCATGTATTTAGTGATCATCGAAGAGTACAAGAACTTCTCATCTCTCATTACTATGTCAAGAAATGCATGCTGTCCACAAAGTACTTGGTTGTACCTCAAGCCTCCTCGACAATTCCTACCAAGGAAGACATCTCATCTCTCAGATTACCCAGCTTGTAAACTTTTGCAAAGTTAGTGGTCATCACACCGTATCTAGCACCATGTATGTCATATAACAGTGACCACTTCTCTTTCGGTTCGTGCTTGATCCAGTCCGAGAAACATTTGATTGGCCTTTGCCTCCGATTTATGGTTAGTCGCCTCATCCTCTGCTGGGGGGAAAAGAGGCTCACTTTGCTCCATGTTCCATCGCCACTAGTGTTGTTCATCCGCTCCTTGTGTTTCCTTGTCGTCATCAAGATTTTTCCACAGAGTTCAGAACTTGCTCTCCTGGTTGCAGTTACATAGTCTTTTGAACATGTTCATCAGTTGCTTGTTCCTGAATTGCTTATAGAAGTTTGCACCCAAATGCCTCATGCATTATCGACTCTGCAAGTTAGGCCATGGGAATGGCTCCTCTTCCCCTGTTTGCAGCTGGTTGATAGCACTAAGCAAGCTAGCATGCCTGTCATGCAGCACGCACACATCTGGACGAGTTTTGACCACCCCGATCTTCAAGTTTCAGAGGAACCACACCAACTCTCGTAGTTCTCGCTTTCACTGAAGGCAAAGGCAACAGCGAGAATCTGGTTGTTCCCATCGACGCCCACAATTGCCAAGATTTGCCCTCAGATTTCCGGTTAAGAATGTGCCGCCCACGCACAACAATGGACGACGAGAATAGAACGCCTTAATGCAAGCTCAATGCGAAGAACACCTCCTCGATGCATTTTAGTTGGCCTTTGGATTGACGGACAATCTTGATAATCATAGTAGGTCCTAGGATTTCTTCCCCGAAAGCAATCGAGCAAAGGCGGACAGGTTATGGTACGAGTCTTCAAACTTCCCAAACCTCATTTCTAATGCCTTCGCTTCGCCTCCACGCCTTCCCATAGCTAATTGTGTATCGATATCCGTTCTCGATCGCTCGGATAATAGCACGGGCTCAAAACTCAGGTTCTCCACTATCTCTGCAGACATGATGTTCGCGACATACCCGGATGACAGGTTCCTGTGAGCCATCATTGCCTCAGTCATGCATGTGTGCTGCTCAACCTTTGAACATAGCCAATGGATGCCCTATTTGGGCTTGTACGAGTGCACTCTCCACGGACACCCATGGATCTCACACACCACGTCAGAAAGCAGGTTGGGGTTGATTTCTTAACCCCGAAAGTCCTTAATGATAGAGCCCAATCTTTCACAAAGATCCCGCATGACCTCTTTTGTCGGGTAGATCTTTGTTAAGCCTAACCTCATTATCGATATCGCCAAAGCATGTCGTTGCTTTCATTGACAACCACCTATCAAATTGTCTGCGTGCTCCACTCTACCGCACAGCGGCTCAGTACTTATCTTCCTCATCCGACTCATCGTCGTCCTCTTCTTCGCTCTCTTTGTACTCACGGTCTTCTTCTTCCATCGTAGTCTGTTATTTCATCAATTTGCTCACCTTCGCCTACTAGTCCCGCGCTTCTTGGCCAACATTTTTATCATCCTCCCAAACTCAACATGTTCACCGCTTTGGCAAATGATGTCATCGTTGCATTGTGAACATCTTTGCTCATGCCTAGATCCCCAATTTCGTGTCACCAAATCGAGCTCATTTTGAGGCCGATTGCACTCACCGCGCCCAAGCTAACTGTTTGGGGGCAACAACCCTCTCATATGCTCGCACTAAAAGCACCGATTCCATCCCTTTGCTCTGCCGCCTCACATATGATCACCACGATGAGGTTTCATTCAGCTCAACTAGCTCCCAAGAATAGGGTCGTTTCAAGCATACTACGAGGCAAAATACCTTCAACTCACACTTCTCTTGTTCCATCCGAAAAGTATAATACAACCATTTCAACACGGAAGCAAATGTGTGCCTCGACCCTACTCAAACTTACGTCCACATCTTGCATGTTACTAAAATCTGCACCCTCCAAACCATGCATTACAACCCCATCTCCATAATAGATTCTAAATGGAACTCGTTCTGCCATATCTGCGAATCCATTCATTCACCCATGAATTAATTATTTCTCGTATAAAATATTATGACGTAACATAACTATACCTACATGCTACGGAAATATATATCTAACCGTAAAAAACATCTACATTCCTAACTATATTACCATCAATTTTCTAAACTAGAACTAGCTGTCACCTATCAATTTATCTAAAATTCTCTATTCGTAACCTATCAATTTACCTATATCTATCCATAACCTATCAATTTACCTACATTTATCCCCTACATTTATCTGTAACCTACATCTAAAACTATTTCTAATCTACCACTATTTCTTCGCTGATTGCCTAGATCTAAAACTATTTCTAACATATCATAATTTCATCGCTAACAAAAGTAAACAACAGAATTTACCTCAAACAAAGGGCGCAGAATCTCCCCCTCTTTCTTCTTCCTCCCTCTCCCTCTCTTTCCCCTCTTCCTCTTCCTCCCTCTCCCTTTCTTTTTCTCAAATCGCCCGAATGCCCACAGTAACCGGGCGAAGCCCTTTATAAACGTTCTTGTTGCCCGACGAACGGGCGACAGGGCCCCGCGCCACCCCTGTCGCCCGACCATCAGTCGATTTGCTTCGTGTCGCCCGTTCGCCGGGCGACACGCATCCTTTCGCCCTTTCGTCGGGCGACACGCACCGTTTCGGGTCCTTTCGCCGGGCGACACGAAGCCACGTCACCGCCCGGTCTCCTTTCGCCCGTGGATTTTTCTATTTAGGCCCCTGTCGCCTGAAATTTGGAATAAAAAATGTATTATTAAAAAAAATTCTTCTGTAACGGGCCACTGGGTTATCAGTGGTTCATACTTGATGTCTTTAGCAGATCAGATTTGATTAAACGATTGAGCTCGTAGTTTGGTTGGTTGATGGGCCTGGAGCCGAAAACGGGAGTCTGAGCTTGCCTCGTTTAAGCACCGAATTTTCATCTCCACCCGTCGACTCGATTTGTCGGGCCAAAATGTTCTTCTATATCTGGAATATTTTGCGGTCTACATGGACGTCGCTCTTATTGACACCACCGGCAGGGTTTATCAAACCGATCGAAATTCAAAATTCGCCTCAAAATCCACTGTACGATTTTCGTAAAAATCGCGCGAAACACCGTTAAAAACCGTCAAAAATCAAAGGGTTTAAAAATAAAAAAAATTGAATTTTTTTAAAAAAATCGAAAACCATTCGGTTTTCTACGAAAACCTCGGTTTTTTGCTATTTGAATGTTCTTCGAAAACAGTTTTAAGCGGTTTTTCAACAATTTTCAAACACATAAATTTTTTCAAAATTTTTAATTTTTTTTAATTAGACCGGTTTACCAAACGGTCTTTGATTTCAAACCGAAATAGTAAGATCCAAAACCGATTTTCGCCGATTTTGTTAACCATGCCACTGGCCAATACCTTTTTTCTTTTTGTGAAAGACAGGCAAAGTGCAAAATATCGAAAATATTGATGCCCAAAACCACCAAATATATTCTCCGTCGTGCGAGTCCCGACGCAAGAGTGCAAAACTGGCAGATTCTTATACTGGCAACAAAACCATGTGGGTACGGTAGCATCAGTCGACCTTTGAACGCTGATAAAATAACCAAAATTCCGTTCAACCGGTATTTCCTCTCGGTCAAGAAAACCAGAACAATAGTACAACAAAATGTCGGCATTCAACAGCCATGAAAATTGTTGCGGTCACGTTCCGATCCAACCCAAGTGGCACTGACACCTGATCTCCTCATCTTCCATTCCATATTTTACTCCATCTGTCTAAATTTATAATATGTATTTTTTAATACATAGGTAAAAAGATATTAAAAATAAGTAGATTATATCTAATTATTATCATTAAGGCCATGTTTGTTTGGGCTTTTTCACCGACTTCAAAGTCAAAAAACTAAACCTTAAACAAACGAGTAGTTTTTTATCTAGATTTTTCAACCATAAGTCTCCATATAATTAAAAGCTAAAAGCCACTGGTGAGAGGATTTTTTTTAGCTTATTGATAGTTTGTTTTTAACTAATAACATCAAAGTTAGATAAAGTAAGAACAGATGTTTATTAAGAATGTAGAGGGAATATCATATTAATTCTGTATTGAAATATAAAATACGTATATATTTATGAATAAAATTATCTAAAAATTACGTTTTATAAACTTGGATTACTTTTGTTAATGTCAAATGTGCATATGGCTCTGGACGGCTCAAATCCAAAACCGCGGAACTGGTGCATGCACGCGCGGGCCGTGGGTCTCGTAATTCCTTTTGACGCGCCAAGGCCACACACCCACATCACGTCGCCGTCTTTACGTCCCGCACGCTCCCGGCTGATATTTAAGCCCGCTGCTACCGTGAGATCGACGAACGACTCAAAACACAACAAAGTCGATCGAGAGCACATCACGACGACGACGTCGATCGTCACTCGCACAACCATTTCGAGAAACAAACACCTCGTTGATCTTTTGGTTGCCATGGACGAGCACAGGAGGGCGTTCTTGCCGCTGCTCTGCTTCCTCGTCGTCGTTGGCGTGTTGCGCGAGGCGCCGCGGTGCGCGGCGTTCAGCCCGCGCATGCTGTTCCTGGTGAAGCCCGATCCGATCGTCCTGCAGGACCATCACGGAGCGCTGCTCACGGGGAACCTCACCGTCAATGTCCTCTACTATGGCCGGTTCGCCCCGGCGCAGCGCGCCGTCGTCGCCGACTTCGTCCGGTCGGTCTCGGCGGCGGCGCACCCGCGGGCCCCGTCTGTGGCGTCCTGGTGGCGCGCCACCTCGCTGTACCGCGGTGGTGGCGCGCGCCTGAGGCTCGGCAGGCAGGTCCTCGACGAGCGCATGTCGCTTGGCCGGTCGCTGTCGCTGGAGAACGTCACGGCGCTGGCGAGGGAAGCGGGGCACCACCGCGGCGCCATCACCGCCGTGCTCACCGCACCCGACGTCCTCGTGGCGCCCTTCTGCATGTTGCGGTGCGGCGTCCACAACCATGCCAGCGGCGGCGCGCACGGCAAGGCGCGGTACGCGTACCTGTGGGCGGGCAACCCGGCCCAGCAGTGCCCCGGCCAGTGCGCGTGGCCGTTCCACCAGCCACTGTACGGCCCCAAGACCCCGCCGCTCGTGCCGCCCAGTGGCGACGTCGGCACAGACGGCATGGTCATCAGCCTCGCCACGCTCCTCACCGGCACGGTGACCAACCCGTACGGGGACGGGTACTACCAGGGCGAGGCCGGCGCGGGGCTGGAGGCCGCCACGGCGTGCGCCGGCATCTTCGGGAGTGGCGCCTACCCTGGCTACCCCGGGAAGCTGCTCAAGGACCCGGCCACCGGCGCGAGCTACAACGCCATCGGGCTGGGCGGCAGGAAGTACCTGCTCCCGGCGCTGTGGGACCCGACAACGTCGCAGTGCAAGACGCTCATGTAGACGTGGTGGCCCGCTGGGAGCGACGCGCGCGTGGGAAGAGGCAGGCAAAATGGATGGTCGGCGTCGATCTGGCTGCATGAGAGGAGCAAAAATAAATGCCTCATTTATTTTCATTCCTTGATCACTTGTTGCATGTACTTGTTGTAGTTTGCTCTCTGACAAGGAGATGCTGTATGATGCATTCTAGGACGTCTGTGTTAATGAACTTAGCATGTTCTTTTTCAATATGTGCTTGTGAAAAGAAAGAAAAAAAAAATTGATGGCTCATGGGTGATTGTTGTTGTTTTTCAGAGGGAGACGAGTAGGCAACTGAATTACTACAAGAGAAAGTAAGTGCTGTTGTTAATTTGACAATGCAAAAATGCAATCCTAAAAAAGCTTTCTGCCGATCTGCTCGGTCCATTGTTTGCTAGGGTTTAAATACGAATCAACATTTTTTAGCACTTAAACGAAATAAATAAGGGAATTGCTAAAAATCTGTCGCCTATTTTTTCTTTGATTTCAGTCACTTTTCTGCCCATCCGATCTGCATTTAGATAGGTGATTTGATTCATTCATTTTTTATTAGGGTTGACTGGTCCCATTTTTCTATGTCTAATTTAGAAAATTATTTTTTTATTTCTCTCTGCATAAAAAGTGGCATATATTGAGAGAAAAAAAATATGTAAGTAGGAGGAGACATGCAACGACGAATGCATTCCATGACCATCAATTCTCGGCACCGTTCATAGGCAGCGAGCACATCCATACTGATGGCAACATGCCGGTTTGCTCGTGCACCATCGATAGCAGCGGCGGCAGCATCTTATACACACCGGTCACCTGCTGCAATGGGCCGGCGTTGACCTTCCTACCGTCCGAGTCGCTATTGTTCCAGATAGCTATGTTACCATTGGCCACTTTTATTTACACATTTGTGCTCTCGGGCCGACTAACCATGCCGGCATGCCCGAGCAATGCCTAGAGGACAGTAACGAACTCGCCGTCGCGGCCGAGCGACTTGGCATGTGCCGTGACATTCGCCGACGGTGCGAGGTAAGCTATGATGGAAAAATGTGACTGTTCTATGGGAAAAAAAGTCTACTGATAAGTAGACACTCCCAATAAATAATTTGCTTTGTCTTTCACGTTTAAGCACAAAAAATATTTTGTTTTCATTTAAGCACGTAAACGAAGTCCATTTGTTTGCACTTCTTTTGTGAAGCTAAACCAGTGTATCACGCCATTTTCTTCAAAGTTTAGCTGCCGCAGTCGGGACTCAGGAGAAAAGCGCGGATGAGATTTTTTTTTTTGAGAACGAGGATATTAATTTGTCAACCTCGGGGAAACAGCCAAAAGTATATATTGTACTACAACCATGGGGACAACCAAGTGTGATGTGTGGACAGATGGAAATCTTGGTGGCACCTTCATATGGCCAGCTGATTCATCGAAATAATAGGACGATTTTTCCATTCGTACTACATGACTACAACTAGCCAGGCCAACGCGCATAGCTGCGATGTACGAAATTTCGTCACGCATCGTCATATCTGTAAAATTTGAGAAATTTGATCATGACATTGTGACGCGCAAAATTTAGTCCGATGAATATTTCTAGAAAAAAATTATGTAATTTTAGTTTTCTTAGTTTTTTTAAAAAATAGGCTACTAGAAGTCGTTGGCGAATCTGCGGATTGTTAGGAGCCATCGGCGAATCTGTGCTTTTTTTGAAAGAAAAACGCAGAGAGACCTAAATGCTTTTTCTTTTTTCTTTTTGCGTAATTCCGGGTTTTGTTTTTTTTAAAGGTTGCTGGGACACGTTGGCTAATTCGTGGGCTGCTGTAAACCGTCGGTGAATCTGTAGTTTTATTTTTGAGAGAAAACAAACGTATTTTATTTTTTTTTTGCGTAATTCCAGTTTTCTTTTTTTTTAAAAAAAAAGTGTCACTAGGACCCATCGACGAATCCGTGGACTGCTATAAATCATCGATGAATTTGTGTTTTTTGTTTTTGGGAGAAAACCGCAAAGGGGCCTAAACATAATTTCATTTTTCTTCAGGTCCAGTGTGCTAAAAACCGTTTTCTTAGGAACATAAACATAATTTCATTTTTTTCTAGATCCATCTTGTTAAAAACCGATGGGAGGACCTAAATGTAATTTTGGTTTTTTTGAGTCCTTTCCGTTAAAAATTGATTGAATGACCTAAATGTAATTTAAAATTTATCGGAGGTCCTTTTCGCGGATATGGTGACGTGGTGTGGATATGGTGACGTGGTGTGGCTAAGGGCTCTCCATTTCTCTCCACTGTACCGTTTCCGCTAAAAACTGACCGAAAGACCTAAATGTAAGTTTGAATTTTTTGGAGGTCCTTTCTGCTGATATGGTGACATGGCGTGGCTGAGGGCTCTCCATTCCTCTCTACTATAGTATACACTAGGTAGTATCGCGCACTATGCCACGCCGCACAAATCCTAGCCTAGATTTTTTTGCAAAAAAGGTAGAAGGGCGTAAATGAAAATTAACACATATTCAGTTCCAGAACAAAAGGACTACCTGATGAATCTGCCTCCCTTACTCTAGCGCCCTTGTAGACCCTAGTGCAATCTTGGCGCGGTTATTCCAAGATAATGCGAGTTGTCTAGAACAAACCTTAAGCTTCGAGTTGGGACTTGCGATGACCTGCTGCTCGTCCTTCGTTTTGCCATGTCTTCATGCTGCATAATGACAAGTGACAAATATCAACACGTGATTTGCAATAATGGTTGATAATTCAAGAAATAAAAACCCAAATAACAGCTCTTAATTAATTAAGTTAGATCCATATAATCTGAGTGGAAGAAATCCTGCATAGTGGATTACGTATATGTATGGCATGGAACTGGTAATAACAACACACACCACTTATGTATATATACATTATCACAAAACCCTAGATATTTCTCTCTATAATGCATTATATTGATCATATGAAACTGTAAGACCAATTAATATAGAAATTAACAGAAAGCAAAAGGATATTGAAATAAATCAATAAGAAAGGAGAAAAACATAGATGCTAGCTAAACCAAAGATTAGATATGTAGGTATCAACATAATTATATGAGGCATTCTCAATGAAGCAGGAATTCCAATATGTGAGAGAAGTATTTTTTTTTGCTAATTCTATTACATAAAAGATGCGTATGTCTATATACGATTTCGGGCCAAGAAACACTAGCTCCCTATCAAAAGGAAAAATCTAAGCAAGATAAAACTCAGAATAGTATAAGCAAAAATGAAACAAAATACCTATATGAAGCTTATTTTGGCTATCAAAATATCAATGATGGCATGAATGAAAGAGTTTGGAAATAGTAAAACATGAAGTTTCATCGCTTCAACCTATCAATTTGAGATAATCTAATATCACATGGTCTACACGGAAGAAGTCCGTGATAGCTCCATATTCTAGTGACATATTTGCGATTGTGGTTCTGTCAGCTGAAGACAACATGCCCATACCTTTACCTGAATAGAACAGAGAAGGAAAAATTATCAATAAGATACAACTATATTATATCAAGATAGCTTGGTCTAGGGCTGTAAAAAAGCTCGAGACTCGCGAGCTACTCGAACTCGAGCTCGTGAGCCTAACCGAGCCGAGCTCGAATAGTTCGCGAGCCTGGATCGAGCTTGCTTAAATCGAGCTTTCTCGAGCTTGTTACCGAGCTTTCTCGAGCCGAACTTACTCGAGCTTGTTACCGAGCCTACAAAATAACCGAGCTTACTCGAGCTTACCGAGCTTCCTAAGCTTATCGAGCTTAGTCGAACCGAGCTCGAGCCTACTTGAGCCTGGACCGAGCCGAGCTCGAGCCTGAGTCCAGGCTCGAACCCAAACTCGAGCTCGAGCCGAGCCTTACCGAGCTCGGCTCATTTACAGCCCTAGCTTGGTCCTTCCACTAACATTAATACCTACCATAAAAGCCAACAAATTTTCCAACAACACTATGCTTCCTTAGCATTTGGGTCACAATAAGAACAACATCGGTATTATAGAAATGATGTAAGACTACAATGTTTACCTTTGTTGTTTGGATTTTGGGATAAGTGAGAGCCATTTTGCCGACTAACTTACATGCTCAAGCATTGGCAATAGTTATAGACCGACATTTACCTAACAAAAACAAGAAATCCATGGTTAATCATCATCTCACCTAGCATGGAGCAAAAAATCCTAACATTTTT
Organism: Guadua angustifolia; assembly: GCA_036346375.1. Classification (NCBI taxonomy): domain Eukaryota; kingdom Viridiplantae; phylum Streptophyta; class Magnoliopsida; order Poales; family Poaceae; genus Guadua; species Guadua angustifolia. The sequence continues at coordinate 27,345,380 of CM070505.1, read as the reverse complement.
ACCAAAACAAAAGTAAATATCAACCTAACCTGCAGGTACTATATGCCATCAATGATAGGAACCCAATTACCACTTTATAACTATCAATAGCAACACTCCAGGTTGTGGCAATCCTAAACTGTTTAGCATTCAGTATTCCCAGCTAGAGTAGATGTACCAAACTAATACTGCCATGGAGAAACAATACCATGTAGGATTTGAACAAAGAAAATAGGACATGAGTTCAACCTTAGTTGTGTAATATATCATTGGATTAGCAAACATCGAAACAATTCTTTGAGGCAACTTGCTGTTACAAAAAAAAACTAAAAGATCTTGAAGGCTCGGTCCTAGTAAGCCCATTACCAAAACATTGTAATCACCCTCTATACCAAACCACTTAACATTTGGAATTCCAATTGTAGAACCTAAGGAAATGTCAGCTGATTCATATGTTGAAAAACAAGCGATTGGATAAAGTAAAACCAAGCAAATGAAAAAAACACTATATCACTTCCTGCTTGCTTGAAGTATTCTATATTACTTTGACTCATACAGTAACCGATAATACTTTGTTTTCATATTTTCCTCAACAAAACATTAGAAACAACAAGGGGACTAGCGTAAATAGCAGAAAGATTTTTTTAAAAAAAATTCCAAACAAACTATATAGCATCATGTCAGACATAAGTCATACTAATATGTACAAAACGGTTACATTCTTGCAGTCAGAGATCAAATAAATGAATTCAAGATTGCACAGAAGGAAGTATAAACAATTAAATTAAATTGCATTGCAAGACAGGATCAATCCTGTTTCGTTTGGGTGTACCTTGTTTTGTTCAATAAAACCTGAACTTAGAAGGGCGTAAAAGACCTGTATTTTGCTACTTCCTCTTAATAGGCTATTATGTATAACCAAAGCAAAAACATGCAATGAGTGGTACCACATAGGTGCATATGAATTAGAATCCTATAATTGGAATATGGTGAATCAATCCACTGGTCTTGACTTGAGAAAACCAATATAACAAATGAGGTTGTTAACATTTGTATTGCAAAAAGAAATCATTCTTCTTTAGCTTTCATGGCTGTACCAGGTACAAAGGCATTCATACCATTTTTTTCTTCGTGGTATCTCATTGACATTCAAAAAAGAATCATCTAGCCATGCAAAGATAGAGCACAGGCAGAAACCCTACACTACAACATGGGTATGCCTTTTGGGGCACTTAGTTTTATATGGCACTTGACCTAAATGCCACTAAATAAAGAATTCACGGCATTTATTTGGATTTAGGGGCATTCAATTGACTGGCACATAATATTTGCCAGGTAATAATTTTCTTGTGCAAATTATGTGCCGGCTTATCTTTGTACAACGGGGATATTTATAAATGCCGGACTAGACTCTAATCCGACATATGTTTTTTGCCAGTTGATGAGTGTCGGCGATTCCACTGACAGCCCGTGATCTGAGATCGGTTTTGTTCGGCAGAGGGCGCTTCGTGTCGGGCTAATCGAGAGGGCTAAAACCTAGAGGACTCCCACGCGGAGGGTTTGCGCCTTATGGACTAAGAAGAACAAGCGATTTTTACCTGTGTTCGAGCCCCTTGTAAGAAGGGTAATAACCTTACGCCCCGCTAGATTTCAGATATGATGCTTTGAACTAGTACAGAGTTCTCGTGTTACAAGCGCATCCGCCTTTCTCTAGTATTGCTTGGTCGATCGATCTAGATCCGATCCCCTTCCCCATGCACCCGAGGGCCCTTATATAGGCCAAAGCTAACGGGTAGGTACAAGGAGGGTCATCATGTTGATCTAAATACATTTAATGCTTTCTCGTGTTGTCCTGCTCCTCCAAATTTCATTAAATGCCTACGCTGCGTCCTTGCCCGTCCACGGATGGGACCCCTTGTGACAGTAGGTGAGAGGCGCGAGGAATGGGCTTGTTGCGTAAACCTGCTATCGATAAAGTTCGCTCTGGCTCGCTGCTCGACACGAGACGGCGGTGGAAGGAGCCTCGAGGCGGTTACCGTGCTCACCTTCTTGTTTTTGCGGGCGAAAGTAGGCGTCGCCAATCGCCGCCACTCCGCCACGCGATCGGCGCCGGCGAGGCAGGCGTGTTTCGCCACCGCGCCGGGCGCCACGTGGACCGACGCTGCCGGCGGCGCGATCGTCCGCTCGAGCGGTTCGGCCGCCACGCGGCTGGCGGCGGCGAGCGAGATACCGACAATGAAAGGAAGGCACATGATACACGTCGAGATAGGTAAAACATGGCATTTAATACGTGCCGCAGATTAATTTTGCCTGGAAAGATGAAATTTCAGGCGCGCGGGAGGAGAGAATTGGTGCGCGCGCACTCGTTCGCCCTAATCCTTTTCCTCATCCCCACCTACGCAGATCGAGCCGCCCTCCCCAGTCCCCCTCATCCTCTCTATTCACAAGACCGGCCGCCAAGACGCCGCCACCGCTCTCCCCACGCCGCCCTCGCCTCCACCTCCACCGCCCCCCGCGCCGCCCTCGCCTTCGTGCCTCCTCGAGCTCTTCGTCTCGCGACCTCATCTCGTTGGCTTGATTCGATTAGATTCTCTTCTCCTACGGGGAGGTGGAGGGGCTAGGGTTTTCGGAGATTACCATGGTGCACCTCCGGGCTCGGGAAGAGGCGCTGAGAGCCGACCGCCATGGGCGGACAAGAAAGTGGAGGTGGCGGAGGGTCTCCGAGACGGACTTGTTCCACTGTACAAGCGCGTCAAAGCGGAATTTTTTTTAATAATACATTTTTTATTCGAAATTTCAAAAATATACCACCGAAAAAAAATCTCGAAATATATCCCATGCTTGGATTGGTTGGGCGACAGGCCTAAATAAAAATACAGGCGGCAGGAGGCGGGCCACCCCGCACCTCCTCGTCACTGATCAAATAGTGACCGAAGCCTGTCGCCTGATGAAATGGCGACAGGAAACAAACGATGAATGGCTGGGCGATGGCGTCGTGCAGTAGTCGGGTGGCCATCTCCTCCTTCGTCTTCTTCGTTTTGTGCTTGGCAGTTCTTGAACGTATGTCCTTGTTGGTTGCACAATGAGCATTTCTTCACGCATTTGCCAGCTTCTGACTCATCCATGTCATTTCTTATAGTCTCGTTTTTCGACGCCCTGCTTTCCCTCTTCTCGCATCAAAATCAGGGACCCAGAACCTTTCATCAATACTAGGAGTTGTGGTGAAAGAACCCACAACCCCATAACCATAAAGCTCTTCGCTCCAAGTTGCCATCACTCTCTCATTCATGAAATATTCAGATAGGTATGTACCAGGTTACATTCCAAATAAAGCACATGCGGCTATGACATGAGAACATGGCCTGTGCAAAAGGTATGGCTTGTTGCACGAGCATTTGCACTCACCAGAAGATGCACTCTGGGTGACAACCCTCCGTTGGTTCCACGCCTTCCTTTATCCTCGCAGATCACCTCAAGCGCGGTGTCCGTGCACCAACTTTGATAGCTCGTGTTTGGGCCCCGAGTCTTCTCATCCATGTATTTAGTGATCATCGAAGAGTACAAGAACTTCTCATCTCTCATTACTATGTCGCTAGATTGCATGCCCGTCCACAAAGTATTTGGTTGTACCTCTTAGCACTCCTCGACAATTCCTACCAAGGAAGACATCTCATACCTCGCATTACCCGGTTGTAAACTTACGCAAAGTTAGTGGTCATCACACCGTGATCGGCACCATGTGTGTCATATACTTGATGACCACTTCTCTTTCGGTTAGTGCTTGATCAAATCGAGAAACATTTGATTGGCCTTTGCCTCCGACAGCGGTTAGTCGCCTCATCCTCTGTTGGGGGGGAAAAGAGGCTCACTTTGCTCCTCGTGTTCCATCGCCACTAGTGTTGTTAAATGCGCTCCTTGTGTTTCCTTGTCGTCATCAAGATTTTTCCACGAGTTGAACTTGCTCTCCCGGTTATAGTTACATAGTCTTTTGAACATGTTCATCGCTTGCTTGTTTGAATTGCTTATAGAAGTTTGCACCCAAATGCCTCATGCACCATCGACTATGCAAGTCAGGCCATCGGAATGGCTCCTCTTCCCCCATTTGCGGTGGTTGATAGCACTAAGCAAGCCGCATGCTGTCATGCAAAGCACGCACACATCTGGACGAGTTTTGACCACCCCGATCTTCAAGTTTCGTAGGAACCACAACCAACTCTCATAGTTCTCACTTTCTACGAAGGAAAAGGCAACAGGCAGAATCTGGTTGTTTTCATCGACGCCCACAGCTGTCAGTATTTGCCCTCTGTATTTCCCGTCAAGAATGTGCCGTCCACGCACAACAATGGACGACAGTGATAGAATGCCTTAATGCAAGCTCCGAATGCGAAGAACACTCTCCTCAGATGCATTTTAGTTGGCCACTTGATTGACGGACAATCTTGATAAATCATAGTAGGTCTCGGGATTTCTTCCACGAATGCAAGCCCGGCGGTCTTGAGGCGGTGTTATGGTACGAGTCTTCAAACTTCCCAAACCTCATTTCTAATGCCTTCGCTTTCGCCTCCACGCCTTCCCATAGCTAATTGTGTCTCGATATCCGCTCTCGATCGCTCGAGATAATAGCACGGGCTCAAAACTCAGGTTCTTCACTATCTCTGCGTACATGATGTTCGCGACATACCCGGATGACAGGTTCCTGTGAGCCATCACTGTTTCCTCAGTCATACATGTGTGCTGCTTAACCTTCGAACATAGCCAATGGGTGCCCCACTTGGGCTTGTACGCGTGCACTCTCCACAGACACCCATGGATCTCACACACCACGTCGTAGCAGGTTGGGGTTGATTTCTTAACCCTGAAAGTCCTTCTTAATGATAGAGCCCAATCTTTCACGGCATCCTGCACAACCTCTTTTGTTGGGTAGATACTGTTAAGCCTAACCTCATTATCAGTATACTACCAAGGCATGTGGTTGCTTTCATTGACAACCTGCCTATCAAATTGCTGCGTTCTCCACTCCGCTGGCACAGGCGGCTCCGTACCTCCATCTTCCTCATCCGACTCATCGTCGTCCTCCTCTTCTGCTCTGCTGTACTCACGGTCTTCTTCTTCCATCCAAGCTGTTATTTCATCAATTTGCTCACCTTCGTCTACAGTCCCCTGCGCTTCTTGGCCAACATTTTCATCATCCTCCCGAAACTCAACATTTTCATCATTGTTGCATTCTTTGAACATCTTTGCTCATGCCTAGATCCCCAATTTCGGTGTCACCAAATCGAGCTCATTTTGAGGCCGATTGCACTCACAGGCCCAAGCTAACTGCTTTGGGGCAACATCCTCTCATATGCTCGCACTAAAAGCACCCGATTCCATCCCCTTTGCTTTGCCGCCCTCACATATGATCTCCACAATGAGGTTCCCTTCAGCTCAACTAGCTCCCAGTAAATAGGGTCGTTTCGCATACTACATAGGCAAAATACCTTCAACTCGCACTTCTCTTGTTCCATCCGAAAAGTATAATACAACCATTTCAACACGGAAGCAAATGTGCGCTCCTTGACCCTACTCAAACTTCTGTCCACATACTGCATGTTACTAAGATCTGCACCCTCCAAACCATGCATTACAACCCTATCTCCATAATAGATTCTAAATTGAACTCGTTCTGCCATATCTGCGAATCCATTAATTCACCCACAAATTAATTATTTTCCGTATAAAATACTATGACGTAACATAACTATACCTACATGCTACGAAAATATATATCTAACCGTAAAAAACATCTACATTCCTAATAATTCATATCGATGTACTTATATCTGTAAAAACATATACATTCATTCCTAACAATATATACATATCGATGTACTTATATCTTAAAAAAATATACATTCGTAACTACATTACCATCAATATATACCGATATACTCCTATCCGTAAAAAATATCTAAATTTTCTAAACTAGAACTAGTTGTGACCTATCAATTTACCTAAAATTCTTTATTCGTAACATATCAATTTACCTATATCTATACATAACCTATCAATTTACCTACATTTATTATCCCCTACATTTATCCGTAACCTACATCTAAAACTATTTCTAATCTACCACTATTTACTGCTACAGTGCACTAGATCTAAAACTATTTCTAACATATCATAATTTCTTTGCTAACAAAAGTAAACAATGAAATTTACCTCAAAAGCAGTGTGTGAGAATCTCCCCTCTTCCTTCTTTTCTCTCCTCTCCTCTTTCCCTCTTCCTCTTCCTCTCTCCTCTCTTTTCTCAAATCAACCAAATGCCTCTGATTGCCTTGGCGAAGCCCTTTTATAACGCGCCAGAATGCTTGGGCATCGTCGGGCGACAGGACCCGCCGCCATGCCGCCCGACCATCAATCGATTTGCTCAGTGTCACCCGTTTGTCGGGCGACAAGCACCATTTCGGCTCCTTTCGCCAGTTGACCAGGCGACACGAAGCCACGTCACCGCTTGGCCTCCTGTCGCCCGTGTATTTTTCTATTTAGGCCCCTGTCGCCCAACCAACGGGCGACAGGGGTATATTTCTGAGATTTTTTTTCGGTGGTATATTTTTGAAATTTCGAATAAAAAATGTATTATTAAAAAAAAATTTCCGTCAAAGCATCGTCACCCCCACAGGTACATCCGCAGATTTGTTGGGTTGTTATTTCTTATATTGCTTTCTTCGTATGACGGCGCGTGATATTAGGATGAGATTTTTGGTTGAGTTGTTGAGGATTATTTTCATATGTGCGGAATGAAAATTATTTCCGGGTCATGGATATGGAGTTAAACGTATTGACGTTTCTTGACTTTTGCAGACATCATGTTGATTTATGGTTTGACAGCGTAAAATCATGATCGGTTATCTTGCTTCTAGAGTGTGAATCTGATAAACATTGCTAGCTTCTTTTTAGATCGGAGAATGTTTTTAGTTTTTTTTTTGAAAGGCAAGAATGTTTTTAGGTTAAATATTTAGTTTTCCATGTGACAGAGTGGGTCACGAATAATTGGATATGGAATTAAACGTTTTGACGTTTCATGTCTTTTCTTGAGATGTCAAGTTGATTTAGCGTTTATGCGCTTAAAATTGTTATTTTCGCTCTGTCACTATCCCGCTTCTAGAGTGCAAATATGAAAAAATCTTGTGTAACTTCCTTTTTAGACACGATAATGTTTTTAGATGTGATTAAAATGTCTCTAGCATATCTTGCTATGCTTTGCTTGGCTTGTTCTTATTAATTCATTTTGCTCGGATTGAGCGAACCATAAGTAGAATCCTTTTGACTTTGTATCGGGAAAATATGTACTACTCGATTCTTGATCGTAAATGGTGAGAAATATTGCATGACGATCTACCTTAGTCTACTGTTGCAGCTAATTTCTAGGCAGTCAAGATACCATTGCTTAAGGACCGAAGATTTAGTTCTACATTGGCAACTTAAGTGTGGTCACCCCTCAAAAAATTATGGGAAGTTTAGGGTTGTAGTGAATGGTTATGCGATTTGTTCATATTTTTAACCGTGGTGGTTCACTACCCGCTTAAACTTGGGCAAGGGAGAAATGAAAGCAAGTAAGCAGATATGAGAACTAAAACACTTTTTTTAAAAAAGGAAAAACATGAAGTAACCTTTTACGGACAAACATGGTACTTTAGGCATTTTTTATTAGTTTTTGTGGAAATATATATTGATTCTAACCAAATTATATAGTATTTGTTTAATGATATGATTTGTTTATTCATGTAATGTAGAGGCACACCTCTTTAATAGTTAATACATGTACGGACATGATATTTTGCAGGACATGTATTCGGTGTAGTTGATGAACCTAGCCCATTGGGTCTGCGGTTAAGAAAAAGCCCATCTCTGTTGGATTTGATTCAGATGAGACTTGCTCGGGTAAAGTCATTTGCCGCAGTTTGCTATGGAAAATAGCATTCTGAGCCTCCTAAGAAGAAAGAGATTACATCAGGAGTTCTTACACGGTGGTGAGCGATTGAAAGCTTTAAATTTTCACGCAAATGTTTTGAAAATTGGTACTTGGGAGGTAAGGAATTTTACATTAGCTCGTGATATATGTTCTTGTGGAGGAGTAAGTCACAGTACTACTTAGATGTTTTCTGAACATTATTTGGTCTAATATTGAAGGAAATCTGTTTTTTACTTGGTTAGTACACAACACACGCGAAGGTGATTTGGTGGCGAAATGCTACTTTGCAAAGCATAAGCTTGCAGGAAATTCGGATTACGGTCTTAAGAGTAAGATAGAAATTCGGTGGTCGATATTCTCGCTTTGAAGGAAACTTGCCCAGAGAATGGAAATGGAACCTTGGAACTAGTGGTAAGGAACGTTCCTGAGAATATAGGATTATAGGCTTATCTTTTTAGTACTTCTTTGCATTGCCGTCATTATTTCCTCTGACAAGCTTCCATTTTCTTTTGTGAAGTTGGCCCGACCACCCCTTTTCTTCAAAGAGAGTGATCCTCAACCATGAAAACATACACAATGGCAGCCTGCATCAGATTTCACTGGTGAGCAAGCAAGCTTGCACAGGTGAAGCACTAGTGCATAATTCAATGTTCCATGTTAGAGGGGAATTTCATACATAAATATTGATCTTTAAGTAGGAAAGCTGTTGAGCTTATGGCACTTTTTTTCTGATTGTGCTTTACTTTTTGAATGCACAATTGTCCTGTGGCTGCATTACCTTGACTTTGCAGCTAGATTTGCCCATTGTCCTGTGAATGCACAATATGTGAGGCAAAGGTGAATTCTTTGTCAGTGCCCAACCATTTTGCTACCATGAATCGAGTTTTTGAGAAGATATCTCTACAAGCTTATTTCTTACTACAGCATTTGCATATATGAAGGCTCGAGCATTTGTAAATAATGATGTTTCTACAGCTGTGTGATGCATTTGTGTGTAGAGAAATCATTGAACTGTTTGACTTAGGGTTTTGTGATTTGAGTTTTGATCCATCTGTTGATTCATGTTTGTCATCGGCAACCATTTTCTGCAAATTGGTAGATTAGGACTTATAATTGGCTGTATATGAGGAATAGGCATCCTTTGGAGTTCCTGCATGATTCGCCTGTTAGGCTGTATAATTACTAAAGCTTTATTGAGTGGTAGAAGCTACTATACCACTTACATAAATATATAGATGTGCTCACTTTCACAACTTCCTTATTTTCGCAATGTGGCTTAACATTTAATTCAACACACAGGAGTAGCTAGTATGTATTGTGTGTGCATATAATGTGTGTGTATGAGATTAGGAATTTTTTTTAATAATACATTTTTTATTCGAAATTTCAAAAATATTCCACGAAAAAAAAATTCAGAAATATACCTCTGTCGCGACAGGGGCCTAAATAGAAAAAATACTACGCTGACAGTGCGGGTCGACGTGGCCCCCTGTTAGACGTCGAGCGTGCGACATGAGCGAAAAAGGCACTGTCGACGCATTTAACGTATTCTAAGAGATCTGCACGCATTTAACATGCTACAAGAGTCTGTCGCACGACGAACGTGCGACAACAACAGAATACTGAAATTTTTGTATTTAATATTTTTTGTTGACAATTTTTTTTGTAAATTGGTTCTACATAATTGATGACTGAGCGTATGCATGAAGATGGGAATCTTGAAATTTTTGTATTTAATATTTTTGTTGACAATTTTTGTATTTAATATTTTTGTTGACAATTTTTGTTGTAAATTGGTTGTACATAATTGATGTATTGAGCAGGAAGAATTAGAAATAAAACTTATTGTCTGTAATGAATCGGAAAAATTATTTTATTTAGTTAGTGATCGCATTTCACTTAGGGTTTTCGTAGCCTCGTAAGGTCCGCCGAATATGGCGAAAAATGGCGGGGAAAAAGCAGGCGGCCTCATAGCGTGGCATACCACTTGATCTTGGCGAGATGGTCGGACGTTGGCCGCATTTTGTTACCAAAATCGGAAAAGGCACTTTCACGAACGCAAGCAGCGATGTCGTGGCCACTTAGGGGTTTTCGTAGCCCAAGGATAGGCGGACATGGTCCAAAAATCTGAGAAAAAATCAAGGGCGGCCTCACGCAATGCGGGCTACCACTTACGTATGGGTGAGATAATGGGACGTTGCCTCGGTATTTTGTTGCGAAAATCGGAAAAATCACTTGCGCCACGAAACCATGGAAACTTTTACGACGTCGAAAAATTTTGAAACTCTTTATGGAGGTTCCGATATATCGATGATATTACCATAAAAATTTCAAATGATTTTAAGATATGAGAAATTTTTTAAAATTCAAACAATACATATATAAGGGCACATACATCGAAAGTTCAGATGATAAAATAAGCAATAGATTAGATGATATTACAAGGGCATTACAACGGTGACGAACTAACTAACGAAAAGCATCGTCGTCATGGTGGAACAAATGATCGTTCGCCTATCCGGTGCAGCCAGAATGATGTAAGACATTTTACGCATATTACGACCCGTTCTAATATTGCGACCAGTCCTCGGACACCGCTCAATCCCTACTATGAAAGAACTCCATGGGGATCCGCAGTGCTCCCAGCTGTTGCCGATTGGGTGGCCTATGCCGTACGTCTCGGGTGTATAAGACATAATTTTTTGGTCTTTTTTATGTGGATTTCTGCCCTCCCATATGGGCATGTCATCCCGATTCCCAGCGTCCCCTATGTTAATACCACGGGTTCCGGATGGTCACGAACGAGTCAAGGATTTGTTGCGTGTTGCGGACCTCGGCCGGCTGCTTCCCCTTGTCCCTTCTTCTTCGAGAAGAGGAACCCTCCTGCACCTCTGCTATGTTGGCCGTTGGCGGAGACATGCGGAGACGCATGCTCTGTTTCGGCTCGCACTCCACTATATGGTGCAGGAGCTTTGTGTTGGGCTTATCCTTGAACAACCGGAAGCGTGCCTGCGATCAATCTGATATGCCGCTTTGGTCGTTGAATAACACCGTAGGCGTACTCGGGGTTTGGCTTTTTTGGGCGGTAGTGGCACCACGGAGAGGGTTGCTCCCCCCAGTTATCCCATACAGGAAGCATGAGATGTGGGTGGTACGTCTCCGGGTCCACCCACTTGAAGTACCAGCACCGTTCATCCTCGGCCAAGGGGCACCGGTAGAATCTCCGGTCCGCTAGATCACCGTGGCATGTATCAACCACTGCCTCCAGGCCATGTACGCAAAGGTCGGGGCTTTCGGGTGGCCCTGGAGGAGGTTTCTCCTTTGACTTCAGCACATTCGCAAGTGTCCTTTTGAACTCCTGTGTGCGATGAACTGTTTAGAACTACTAATTTGTGAGTTTAACATGAGTATGACGCATGAAACTCACCGATTGGTTGGCCCCTTGCACACCGGCCCTGAGCTCTGGTCGATCTAGAAAAGGGACATATCCTGGCGGCCTCTCCCACCGGGTGAAGTTCTCGGGCGAAGCGGGGTAGGCGTCGTGGCAGTTGTAGAGAAATTAAGTGAGTCACGTCGTTCGGCCCGTCGATCCATTGGAAGAAGCAACACCGGTCCTTGTGCTGAGAAAAGAAAGAACGATGCATGAGATGGTAGTGTTACCCTATATTGTGTGGATGCCAGTAGGTTTACCTCAGAGGTGCGGCCACAATGATGAGTGAGTGGCGACCGTCTCTCCATGGGTAGATTGCATCATCTTCGCGGTAGGTTGCGATCGCATTTGGGTCGAGGGCAACCCCGCAGAAGCGGGCGTCGACGCAACTCTCATCCGGATATTCGGGGCTGGATGACTTCTGCTTGCTGAAGAGGCGACGGTAGAACGACATTGTGGTTTGGCTGTGTTGGATGTCTACCCCTCGGACCTGTTTTATAGTGGTGGTGAGGGGTTACTCCACACAATTACAGCTCTTGCTGCAGCGTGTTGCAGCGTGTGCAGCGTGTTGTCTTTTCATGGCGTGTTGCAGCGTGTTGTCATTTCATGGCGTGTTGCAGCGTGTTGTCATTTAATGGCATGTTGTCGTCTCAGCCTAGTAAAGCTGTTAGCAGCGAGTAGTCACATCGCGCTGGCAAAACTGTTGCGTGTGTTGTCGTGTCAGCTTGGTAAAGCTGCTAGCAGCGAGTAGTCACATCGCGCTGGAAAAGCTATTGCGTCTGTTGTCGTGTCTTCCTGGTAAAGGTGCTACCAGTGAGTAAAGGTGCTAGGTGTGTGACAAAGCGTCTAGCTGATGAAAGGAACAACTAAGTACGTAAGATTAAGTTTACAAAAAATACAAATGCAAGTGCAACATATTTCAAATGAAACACTTAGTACATAACATACTAGCAATAATAAAAATCAAAAGAAACTCTTGTCGGCCTGCTTCGGGAGGCCTCCTCCTCGAACACAGTCCCATGAGTACGTCCAGCTGCGTGAGGCGCGGTGGGCCTCTGCTTGCCTAGCCGAGGCGTCGCATACCGGCCGAGTAGCTCGTCGGTCTTGGCGCCCGTCTTCTTGACTAGGCTGCGTCGGTGGTAGCGCTCCGTACGGCTGTGATGATGATGCCCCAACCCCAAAGACGTCCGTGGAGAGGTAATCACCGTAGTCCTCCAGGTCTGGGGCATCGCCCTGGTCGTCATAGTCGTCAGGAGCGTGTCCAGATGCGTGCGCGAAGAAGTGTGCCTGCGGGCTTGTACCAAATAAAGAATTGTTTTGAGCATTGTAATCTGCGATTGTAACACTTGAACAAAGTGCATTTCAAGATTACACCGAAAGCCCGACCGGCTCTGAGCGTGCCTCTCGCGACTGCGGGCGGGACCGTGAAGACGCACTGGCGCACCCTGCCCCCACTAAGCGACACGCCCGCAGACGGTAGGGAGGCCGCACCTCAACAAACTCGAGGGCGATGTCGAGTCTGTCGTAAACCTCCCAACGTAAAGGGTGGCGTCCTCTCGCCACGCCCTCTCCGGTGGTCACCGAGTGTACAAGCCGCGAAGCTCCTGTCTTGATGGTGCAACGTCGTCACCGCAAAATAAATTACGGATTAGTTAGCAAAATAAATTACGAATTAGTTAGCAAAATAAATTATATCGAAGGTATGACGATAGCGTCAAAGCATGCCGAACCGAGTCCATATGGAGGGGTGCGGTTGCGCCACCACGGAACATGTCTAGGAGGATCGGGTCGACACGCACTAAACGCACACGAGTCCGGAGTGTACCACTCGCGATACGCGAAGACGTCCGCGACGTCAGAGGCGCATCCTCGGCGTGAGCGTCCTCGAGGGCGCTCCCCACTCTCAAATTTCAAGGCAAAGATACGTGCGTGCGAGGGGTGGTCGCGGTCGTCCTTCCCTCTTGTGCTGTGGGTGAAAAATAAGTATAAGCGTTATTAGATAGCATTACACAAGAATAATTATAAAAACATCAATACAGGAACTTACGAGTGGACGCGGGTGGGGATCGCACGGACGTCGTGCATCGGGAACACTGTCGAGACCAAAGCGCCTCATCACACGATGGGCGGCGTAGCCCTCGGCGTGGACGTCGAACACGAGGAACCGACGGTGAACCCGATCTTGGCGTCTCGTGTGTAAAGGGTGGACAGCCACCGTCACACGACGCTGCACTCTGCGTTCGCGTCTGGCGCCCAAATGAACGCGATGCGTCGGTGAGGTGTCGAACGCAATGACGAATCGCGGGTAGGCTACCCGCACAGTCAGGTGCGCCCAGCTAGGCTGTAGTCACGATAGAACGTAACCGTTAGTACTCAGAAAAGTTAAACAAAAAGTATCAAACACGTGATTGCAATATCGTACCCGTCGCAGGCACCAGATGGTGCCCATGGTCGGACCGTCGGCGTCACCTTTGCTGCGTGCCCACCAGAGGTCGCAGGTCGATCTGGGGCGGCCGATCTGGAACCTCTCGTATACCCACAATCAGCAAAGAATGGACATCCTCCAAGACCGAGCTCTCGGCGAACCGTGTACACCCGACGCAGAGTGCACGGTAGGTGGCGATAAAGACGACCGAGCCCCACGAGTACCGTGGCACGGCGTCAAAGGGTGCGTCCGCGATCTTCTCGCGAATCGCACCAGTGCGTGGACACGCTATCCCCATGGGGCGTGGTGAACATGGTCGGTGAAGAGCCACAGGAGGTACGCCTCCGGTGGCGGGCGAGCCTCTCGTCGTCCGTGGCTCGACGATCCGCTTCATATTTGTAACATAAAGCTCACTTGTTATTTCAAGCGAGACGTACACAATTTAGTTCGAAATGCTACTTACGTACTCAAACTTGCAAGCCACCTCAAGGTCGGTCCGTGCGTGTGGTCGAAGGTCTGACACGGCGGTGGTAGTACACCCAAACTCATGCAACAAGCTGCGGCGACCATCGGGGAGACATCACTGGGCACCACACCGCACCGGCGATCGGGAGGCCGAGGAGGTAGGAGACGTCCTGTAAAGTGATCGCCATCTCCCCGACGGGGAGATGGAAGGTGTGCGTCTCCGGCCTCCACCGATCCACCAGAGCGGTGATCAGCGACCGGTCAGACGAGGCGGTGTCCCAGAGCTCCACCATCCGGGCGAGGGGCAGCAGCCCCGAAGCTCGAAGCCTAAGAAACATAAACATGTAATTAATATCAGTGCTGCGGTAGTCATGGTGCTCGAACAAACATGTTTACAAATGTAAATACTGGTATGTTACCTAGGGATCCAACGCGGATCGGCGGCCGAGTCTTGCGCAATTGGTCTAGGTCGAAGGGCGCTTTCGGTACCACAGGTCCCCTCCGCTCGTCTGGGACAGCGGTGGCTCTGGCACACAGTGACCACGATCGACGTGGGTCCAATGCTTTCGAGCGGCCACTCGTCATCTCGCTGCTGGTGAGCCATACCTACAATTTACAAAAATGAAAGTTAGAGCAGAAACACATACGTGAACACAAAAGTCCGCAAAAGTACGCAAGCATCACAACAATATATTGAAACAGATACGCACATAAAAAACGGAGAAGTTCATTAGAACAATTTATAAAGACACAACACTCGCATAGCGGCTAGGTAAAAGGGAGAGTTCAAACAACACACGTTACATCGATGAAATATAAATTTGATATCGACATATGACGAAGGCAAACCGCTTGTCATCCAGTGCGATGAGGTCTGGCAGATCCTCGCAGAGGACGATCCTTCCCCCACCGTCAGGTGACCATCTCCTCCTTCGTCTTCTTCGTTTTGTGCTCCGCAATTCTTGAACGTATGTCCTCGTTGGTTGCACAATGAGTAGTTCTTCACGCGTTTGCCAGCTTCTGATTCATCCATGTCATTTCTTATAAGCCTTGTTCTTCGACGCCCTGCTTTCCCTCTTCTCGCATCAAAATCAGGGACCCAGAACCTTTCATCAACACTAGGAGTTGTGGTGAAAGAACCCACAACCCCATAACCACAAAGCTCCTCGCTCCAAGTTGCCATCACCCTTTCCTTCATGTAATAATCAGATAGGTATGTACCAGGATGCATTCCAAATAAAGCACATGCGGCTATAACATGAGAACATGGCCTATGCAAAAGGTATGGCTTGTTGCACGAGCATTTGCACTCAGCCTGTAAAATGCACTCCTGGGTGACAACCCGCTGGTTGGTTCCACGCCTTCCTTTATCCCTGCAGATCACCTCAAAGCGCAGCGTTCGTGCACCAACTTTGATAGCTCTATGTTTGGCATATACGAGCCTTCTCATCCATGTATTTAGTGATCATCGAAGAGTACAACAACTTCTCATCTCTCATTACTATCTCAAGATTTGCATGCCTGTCCACAAAGTACTTGGTTGTACCCTCGGCCTCCTCGACAATTCCTACCAACGGCGGACACCTCATCCTCGCATTACCCGGTTGTAAACTTACGCAAAGTTAGTGGTCATCACACCGTGATCTCGCACCATTTGTGTCATATAAAAGTGACCACTTCTCTTTGATTCATGCTTGATCCGGTCGAGAAACATTTGATTGGCCTTTGCCTCCGATTTACGGTTAGTCGGCTCATCCTCTGCTGGCGGGGAAAAGAGGCTCACTTTGCTCTTGTGTTCCACTGGCACTACTGTTGTTCGTCTGCTCCTTGTGTTTCCTTGTCAGGTCATTGTAGGGTCGAGGATGCGCCTAGAGGGGGGTGAATAGGCGTTTTACAAAATTCGATCGCTCACTAAACAATCGCTCTAATCAACCCCTATGTCAAAACCTAATCAAAGATATATGCGGAAGCGATAAACTAGGTTTTGACAATTAAAGCCTAAATCAACTAGGCTCACTAGTGCACTAACTATATTATGTCTCTACACAAGAATTGCTATATTGAACAAGTAATTAATACTAAGCAATTCTAATTACAATCAAGAATTTGAACAATATACAATAAATGTAAATACTTGAAAGTAAAAGAGACAACCGATATTTTTCCGTGGTGTTCGGAGACTTGCCGGTCTCTCCTAGTCCACGTTGAGGCAAGCCCACACTTGGACCGGCTCCCGCTCGAGCACCCGCCTCTTTCCACTAGTCGTGGTTTTTCACGCTTGCGCGTAGGCTCAACCCGAACCTTCACAAACTTGCCGGGGCCTCTCACACCTCGAGAGCTCCCGCGCACGACGCCTACGCCGTCTAGGAGTCGGCAACCTCCAAGAGTAACAAGCCGCTCCTTGCTTGAACTTCACCGAGCACAACGGATGCGCTCCCGGTGATCACCAAGTGCAACGCATGCACAAGAGACTCTCAAATCACTTCCTAATTGCAACACATGCAATTAGTCTCACTCTTAAGCTCAAGAGGCAAATGGAGAGGGGCAACACATGCACACTACTCCCACACACAGCCAACCTACTGCCCAAGCCCCCAAAGGGGTGTATTTATAGCCCCACCAAGAAAACTAGCCGTTGGGGGCTCAAAGCGGCAAAAACACAGTAAACCGGATTACCGCCCTAATAGGGCAGTAGTACCGCTCCACTCAGAGCAACGGCTATAAATCTAGCTGTTATGCAGAGAACCCGTACTACCGCCTCGAGGCGTGTAGTAGGCGTAGTACCGCCTAAAAGGCAGTAGAGTACCGCTAAGACACAACCGCAAAACAGCCACTCTGTTAAAACCTCTGGTGGCAAATACCTAGTAGTACAAGACTTGCGGTACTACCGCCCTCAAGCCCCGATAGTACCGGCCACAAGGAGAAAGCCTGATTTCGAACTCCAAATCCAATTCTCCAAAAACCAAACTTATTCTTTGAGCCACAAAGATGATCAACACATGATCATACACATGTGCAAAACACATTCGCACCAACTTAGCTCATGCTTAAAGAATTTCAACCAAATTGCAAAAACGCATTTCGCAATCAACTCAAGGACTATTTGCAAAACGTATTAAGCAAATCAAACTCGAGTTTATGAGATTAATTCCCCTAGCCATGTGAAGGTCAACACGAGACCCAGTCAACTTGCCAACACCCGTTGCATGCCCTACTCACATGCTCTCGAATTCGGACTCATAAACCTCGGTTTATTCGCACTGTGAACTTGCAAATAACTCAATAAACACAATTTCATGCTTGAGCACTACTCTTTGCAACACATGCAAAAGTCTAGCTCCAAGCAACATCAAATCAAGGTGCATGAACTCTCTAATTGCAACACATGCAATTCTCTAGTTCCATGCAACACCAAAACCAAACTTCAATTTCACACCAAAACCATTTCAACCATATGAGCTCTCTACTTGCAACACATGCAAGCCTCTAGCTCCATACAAACACACAAACATCAAATCATGCTTGAGCTCTCTCCTTTTGCAACACATGCAAAACTTAGCTCCAAGCAACCACAAGATTTTGAAAGATTGTTTTGAACGAAACCAAAACATGAAGCTTCAACATTTGCAACACATGCAAAAGTGAACTTCACGCAAAAGCCAACGCATTAGCTTATCCTATTTACAACATATGCAAATCAGAGCATTATGCGAAAACCAAATACATATGCTCTTCCTTTTTGCAACACATGCAAATCGGAGCATAAACCAATAACACCAAACATAAATTTAACCCATTCGCAACACATGCCAAATAGTTAACTTTATGCAAAAACCAAATCAAAATGATTTGAGCTTGAGTGAACGTGGATTGAGATCACCAACACATGATGAAACTCAAACTAGGAGATAACCCCTCTTAATAGCATGGCGATAAAAACCTTATACTCAAAGACTACAAAGTCCTTAGCCTATCTAATTATACCTTCGCCGCCGCGCGCAAGCAATCCCCTTTGGGGTCTTTATGATCTTCACTTTGATACTCCCCCGGGATCATCACTCGACTCCTCTTCTTTAACGTCGGGATCTTCTCTTGACGCCCATCAACTCATGATGCCGTCCTTGTCCCGTTCTCATCATCTCATCCATCTTTGGACCTAACTCAATCACAACTCATACAAATAGTTAGTCCAAGATGCATGGTTGTCTCAATTATCTCTTGCACTCCATTAACACATAATGGATGCCTTTAGATCAATTGAGCACAACCTAAATCAATTTGAATGATTTAATTGTGCCTTAAGTACAATAATGCAACTCATGCTTTATTATATATATATTAACTACACAAGTTTTCATATACTCATGTTGATGAGAGGTAATGATCCATTATGTGTAAACTATATGGAAATGATCATTACACTAAGTCATCGACTATAGAATACACCCCACATGTATTTGTGCATAAGTATGATTGACTTGGATATAATATGCACATATTCAATTTGATTGCATTGGAGCATATCCTATAATTCCACGAGTATACTTATAACTAGGCAATTCAAATATATACTCAAGGATTTAGTTTATTTGTCTTGATCCTTATATGTGTCAATAACGAATCGATCAATACAAAGAGACTTTCAAGTTAAAGTACAAACTCCCCCTAAATATGTGCATCCATGTAATATATGGATTGGGAAACATGATGCACATTTTGTGGTTAATATAATGGGGATATTCATACTTTAACTTGACTCCAAAGTATGCAACTAATACTAGAATGAATATGCAAACATACCTTGGTTTTTCCATTTTTCAATGCGATGAGACTAATCAAAGATATTCTTAAACAAACAAGTTAGTCTCGATATAAGATTTGTCATTAATAACAAAATCTCATTAATGGATAATCACAATATTAGATTTGTCATTAACACCAAAACCATAACTAATGAAGGTTGAACTTACAGTCATCAAGATTTTTCCACAGAGTTCGGAACTTCCTCTCCTGGTTGGAGTTACATAGTCTTTTGAACATGTTCATCAGCAGCTTGTTCTTGAATTGCTTATAGAAGTTTGCACCCAAATGCCTCATGCACCATCGACTCTGCAAGTTAGGCCATCGGAATGGCTCACTTTCCCCTGTTTGCAGCTGGTTGATAGCGCTAAGCAACCCAAACATACTGTCATGCAAAGACGCACAAATCTGGACGAGTTTTGACCACCCGATCTTGAGTTTCGAGGAACCACGACCAACTCTCGTAGTTCTCGCTTTCTCTGAAGGCAAAGGCAACAGCAGAATCTGGTTGTTCCCATCGACGCCCACAGCTGTCAGTATTTGCCCTCTGTATTTCCCGGTCAAGAATGTGTCGTTCACGCACAACAACGGACGATAGTGATAGAATGCCTTAATGCAAGCGCCGAATGCGAAGAATACCCTCCTCAGATGCCTTTTAGTTGGCCACTTGATTGACGGACAATCTTGATAATCATAGTAGGTCCCAGGATTTCTTTCCTGAATGCAACTGAGCAGTGTGGGCAGGTTGTGGTACGAGTCTTCAAACTTCCCAAACCTCATTTCCAGTGCCTTCTGTTTCGCCCTCCACGCCTTCCCGTAGCTAATTGTGTACTGATATCTGTTCTCCATCGCTCGGATAATAGCACGGGGCTCAAAACTTAGGTTCTCCACTATCTCTGCGTACATGATGTTCGCGACATACCCGGATGATAGGTTCCTGTGAGCCATCACTGTTTCCTCAGTCATACATGTATGCTGCTCAACCTTCGAACATAGCCAATGGGTGCCCCACTTGGGCTTGTACGCGTGCACTCTCCACGGACACCCATGGATCTCACACACCACGTCGTAGCAGGTTGGGTGGATTTCTTAACCCTGAAAGTCCTTCTTAATGATAGAGCCCAATCTTTCACGGCATCCTCGCCTGACCTCTTTTGTCGGGTACATCTTGTTATGCCTAACCTCATTATCCTTTGTCTTGCCAAGGCATCTCCCTCATTTCATTGACAACCATATTTTCAAATTGTCTGCGTGCTCCACTCATTTGGCACAAGCGGCTCCGCACCTCCTCCATCTTCCTCATCCGACTCATCGTCGTCCTCCTCTTCCTTTCTCTTGTACTCACGGTCTTCCTCTTCCATCCTAGCTGTTATTTCCTCAATTTGCTCACCTTCGTCTACCAGTCCCCGCGCTTCTTGGCCAACATTTTCATCATCCTCCGAACCGAACACGTTTCACCACTTTGTGAACATGTTGCTCATGGCTAGATCCCCAATTTCGGTGTCACCGGTGAGCTCATTTTGAGGCTGACTACACTCACCGGCGTCCAACTGCTGCTGGGGGACAACATCCTCTCATATGCTCGCACTAAAAGCACTCGATTCCATCCCCGTTGCTCTCGCCCCTCACATATGATCTCCACGATGCGGTTCCTTTAGCTCAACTAACTCCCGATAAATAGTGTCGTTTACGACACTACATAAGCAAAATACCTTCAACTCACACTTGTCTTCTTCCATCCGAAAAGTATAATACAACCATTTCAACACGGAACCAAATGTGCTCCTCGAGCCTACTCAAACTTCTATCCACATCTTGCATGTTACTTAGATCCGCACCCTCCAAACCATGCATTACAACCCCATCTCCATAATAAATCCTAAATGGAACTCGATTACGCCATATCTGCGAATCCATTCATTCACCCACTAATTAATTATCTTCCGTACAAAATACTATGACGTAACATAACTATACCTACATGGTACAAAAATATATATCTAACCGTAAAAACATCTACATTCCTAATAATTCATATCGATGTAGTTATATCGTAAAAAAATTACATTTCCATCAATATGTACCGATATACTCCTATCCGTAAAAATTCATTCCTAACAATATATACATTAAATATCGATGTACTTATATATTAAAAAATACTCATTCGTAACTATATTTCCTTCAATATATACCGATATACTCCTATCCGCAAAAATTATCTAAATTTTCTAAACTAGAACTAGCTGTGACCTATCAATTTACCTACATTTATCCGTAACATACATCTAAAACTATTTCTAATCTACCACTATTTACTGCTACAATGCTCTAGATCTAACTATTTCTAACATATCATAATTTACTGCTAAGAAAAGTAAACAACAAAAATTTACCTCAAAGCAGTGGCGCAGAATCTCCCCTTCTTCCTTCTCTCTTCCCCTCTCTCCCCTCTTCCTCTTCCCTTCCTCTCCTCTCTCTGTTCTCTTCCCGGGCGCACAAATGAGCATTGTCTTGAGGCGGCGGCTCATATAACGCGCTCTGTCGCACTTTGGTCAGACGACAGGAACCCGCGCCCCCACCTGTCGCACGACCATCGGTCGATTTTCTCACTGTCGCACGTTCGTTAAATTTTTCGGCTCAAGACGTTAAATGTCAGGCGGCAGTGCTTTCGGCTCTCGTCTCACGCTCGACGGCAGAAGCCATGTCGGCCTTGGGCACTTGTCGCGTGTATTTTTTCTATTTAGGCCATTTATGCCTGCTGAATGGCGATGAGGTATATTTCTGATATTTTTTTTCGGTGGAATATTTTTGAAATTTTGAATAAAAAATGTATTATTAAAAAAATTCTGAGATTAGTATGCCAATTTCATCTGACTTTAATTTCAATATCCAAATATGAATGTGTGTGTATATATATGTGTGTGTAAATAGAAGACTACAAACAAATTGAACTAGGGCATAAGGTTAGGAAAATTGGTTATTCTATTTTTTCCGCAAATTAATTAGCAATGTAAACTACTTCATGCAGTTAGGAAAATTGGTTTCATTGGCATAAGGAGCAAATTGAGGGGAGACCACAGTGAAGGTGTTGACTGGGATATTGTAACTCTCCTGCTATTTTCTTGGTAAGTTAAAATTCAATATGTTTAACTAGGGGTGCAAACGGAGCGGATAATTCCCGACCGATCCGAGACCGAATTCGTTTAAAATCCGATCCGAATCCGAAAAAATGATATCCAGTTATATCCGGATTCGATCCGGATTCGAATCTGCCTATCCGAAAAAATATGGGGTAAGATATGGGAAGAGAAGTATTCGATCCATATCCGATCCATACCCGCATATCCGAGATATCCAAAAGATATCAGTGTAAATGAGTGAAATAGATATCCGATAACAGATCCGATAAACATAAACATTCTACATCATATAAGTTCATATGTTGATTGGAATTATACTTAGTTGCATATTATTTTTATATAGGGAAGGCAACTATTATTGAATTTGAAACACTTATATGTCTCCAAGGTTCTAGTAAAGTTTTGTGTATGGTTGATTGATCTTAATATGCGCGACATATATGGTTTCTGCTTTCACGTATTATCCGACTAACTATTAAGAATCGAGACTAACGTATCCGGAACGATCGTATTCGCTCGTATTCGCGATCAAGTAATCCAGATTCATATTGAATCCGCACCGTGCGTATCCGATTCTATATTCGAGAAAAAATTTGGAATAGGATACGGAATGAGCGAAATCCGTTCGTATCCGATCCGTTTGCACCCCTATGTTTAACCCATATTGTCTTGGTAACTCTCCTGCTGTTATGACGAAGGGTGCTCTGAATATTATGGTTCCATGTGTACAAGTGCTATATTCAGTTTGATCATTTACTTAGGCCAACTGATTAAGTGTGTAACTACACATGGTTTCTTAGTTCATAGATTAGAAGATTAGTTTAATAAGCTATGTTAATGTTCTCGTATGCTGATCATTCCTAGTTAATGTGTATAATCTGAATACGGAACGTGGTGACTTATTGTTCGTCTTTTATATCACTGTTATATCATATTGGATATATATATTATGACAAAATGTTCTTTGTCTGATGAGTGGATGTCCGCTGTTATAGGGGAGATTCTGTTGAAATTTTTAGTGAATTTAGGAGTTAGTACCATTCTGGGCCCAGTTTGGAGCCCGGGGTGTTACACCTTTTGTGTAATTTTCATGACTACGATGAATTAGTACCGGAATTGTCATTGCCTTTGGTAGAGAACCATCTTGAAGCATCAGTGGAATTCAGATGGAAGACCTTAGATGATGACGAGGTGAGAATTTATGATAGGTGGTGTTCTAATTTTTGTTTTTGATGTTCATATTGATTCTTAAAAAGAGGATATTTTGCATTCAGAGTCTTTGTTTGGCGGCGCTTGGTATGAAGTGTTGTCGATCGTCCACATGATGGTGATGCTTGCATTGTTTGAGGCCAACTCGATATTCATTAGAAGAATGGTCAAGTTGGAAGTGAAAGGAAGGTATCAAAAGGTCATTCATCTGTTAACACTACATATTGCCGTAATTAGTTATCTACATGTGTTTTGTTACGTATCTTTCGATCGATCATGTAGGAAGGATTTAATTACTAGTACATCATATAGATAGATTGCTTGGATAATATTAAAGAATACATTTAATATCATAAGGAGCTCATATTATACGGAATACTTCTTGGTTGGATACTTTGGACATAGTGAAATTGGCTTTTATTTTTGCTACTCATGGTAAAATTAATGAAATGACACATTTTGTGAGTACTAGGTGCAAAGAAGGATGTTGTTAGCATCAGGATGCTTGGACTACTCCATGCATCACATACTTGTTCAGATACCGGCACAAGTCAAGTATGCATGTAATCTGCAATGTGTGCAAACCCACAAGTTATCAACTTCATATTACCCTGTTAAAGATTGACTGCCAAGATCCCAAAAACTTGAACCTAGGGTAAATTTATGATTACACCTTGTGCAAGCAATTCTTTCACTCTCCATATTGATTTGAAAGGAAAATGGGAACAATCTGCTAACACATCCTACTACTACTTTATTGCAAAGTAAAATGGAGAATAGATGTCAGCATTTATGTCATAGTTCACATATAAAGAGAAATATTCCATATTCATTTAAACCTTTCTAATTTCATGATTTCTGTGTAGAACACAATGATTTATTCTAGCTTAGATAGCAAAATCACATACAAAAGAAAACTCTTCTTTTTTGTTTTTCTCTTCTTTCTTTTTCTCCTGACAGGTGAAGTGCATTTCTTGTTTTCTCTTCTTTCTTTTTCTCCTCTTTACCGCCATCTTTGTAAACCGAGAAAGGGATCAAAAGCTGTAAAATTTGAGATCACTACTACTCGGCAAACAAATCCTCCTTGCTTGTTGTTAAACATAAATATTTGTACCAAAGAGAGATCAAATGGAATAAAACACCCACTAGATAAATATAGAAAGGATATTTTAGTAGCATGTGTTATTTGTGAGTTCATGGCATAGGAAGCGGTCAAGGTGTTTCTTGGCCATGTGAGTTGAGTGGTGCATCCTTCACGTATTTAAGTCATTGATTAGCTAAGTCCATAGATGCACAATAGAGTAAGAGAATAGTAGAAAGTGAAAGCGCAGTGCAAAGCGATTCTTGCGCTAGGGAAACTCTCTATGTGTCATTGTTCTTCCTCGATCTTGCGTGTTCACTCTCTTGTGTTCATCTTCTTGTGATTGTGTGTGTTCCAAGAAGGATCTGTGCCAACAACTAAACCATTTTCTTTCTGTATAGATTGGTCCTTTTCAACCCAGCAAGGGTGAGAAAGCAAAACTGACAGTGAAAGTCCAACTTAACATCCATGGGATAGTCTCAGTTGAATTAGCAACTGTGAGTGAGAAAGCTAGCTCCTTTACTTGCTTTGTTTGTAACTATTTTTTTTGACGGAAATCAGTATGAGGAAATCACTTAAATGTCTGTATGCAGATGTTGGAGGAGGAGGAAGTCGAAGTTCCGTTGTAGCTACAAATTAATGAGCCACCAAAAGATTGACTAAGATGGAGCAGATGAGGCACCTAATTGAGTCTACTACGGAACCGATGTAAACATGCAGAAGCCAAAGCTTTTGGGGAGGATGTTGAAAATGGCGATCGATTCGAGGAAAAATCTATTCAATGGGCCGATGCTAAGGTATTGCACCACAAACCACTACACGGTGATTGCACGGAGCTTTCAAATTTTAGCCTCTAGTTGAAGAATATATACAAAATCAATTGCAACTAGTTGAAGAATGGTTAGGCAGATAAGCATTCAGATTGTAATTTATCAGCAACATTTTCCTACTTTTATTGGTGTGTTCTTGGCATGATGACGAGAAATTTGTTTCACTCCCTTTGTATTAAAGTTTTTGTGATATATTACTTTTGATATTTGAGATTAGTTGGCTCGATTGAATTTCTTAACAAATGTTGAATTCAAGAATGGCTGAGTGTTGTATGGGCTATTGTGCTATTCCCTGTTGATTATATTGAATTGGGATAATTTGCTATGAGCTTATGTTTATCAATGAAATGGGTATGTGACCAACATTGAAACAGTGTTTATTATGTGCCACAAATAGATACTACAGCATTTCTAACGTTTCACAAATTTAATAACATGGCATTTCTTCTATGCCGTGGTACAATATTCTAGGCACTAATTAAGTGCCGCTGATAACTATATCAAGGCATTTTATATGTGCCACCTTTGCTCTAAGAGGCATATAATAAATGTCGTACTAGACTATTTTCGGCATTTGATATGTGCCACTTTTGCTCTAAGATGGCATATAATAAATGCCGTACTAGATCATTCCCGGCATTTGATATGTGCCATCAGTAGGCAATCCCGACATTTATTATGTGCCGGCTTAACGCTATTCCCGGCATTTTTTATGTGCCATCAATGGACAACCCTGGCATCTAATATGTGCCAGGGTAACACTATTCTCGGTATTTGTTATGTGCCGTAGATAGCCAATCCTGGCATTTAATATGTCCAGGGTAACTCTATTCCTGGCATTTGTTATGTGCTGTAGATAGTCAACCCCGGCATTCATTATGTGCCGAGCTAGATAAACGCTGGGGATTACTTTTCCCCGACGGTGTTTTCCTTGACGGCCAATAAGCGCCGAGAAAAGTGTTTTGGGGGCATTTAGGCACTTATAGCGGCATATATAAGCGCCGTTAGTAGCTTACTGTGTTGTAGTGCTACTTGGCTGCAGCGGTATCGAAGGGTTTCCCTCGGAGGAGACAACGGCGCGAAACAATGAATGCGAACCTAGACTGCATGGAAAACAGATAAAAGGAGACACAATAAACAAATGAATCAAGAAAACAGGCCGATATTACAATATGCGTAAGCAACAAAGGCAACACATTAAGCAACCTCACTTGGCTATAGTGTATGGAGGTTAGTCAGCCGGAGCCGCTGGCGGCATGGAGCAACAAACGAGTAGGCAGCCTGTAATGAAGGTAGAGAAAAGCAGACCAATAATACCAACAAACAAGCATATCAGTGAAGGAGCAGTTGGAGAGCTCAAGGAAGGCGCGGCGGCTCTCGGAATGGGGGGAGAAGCCCTCGAGAGCACAAGCGAAGGAAGCAAGGGGACGGTGACGTGGAGAGCTTTGAAAGGACGGAACCCACAAAGTGTAAAGAACCGTCGCACGGGTCGGCGCGGCCTCGATCCAACGGGGCACCATCGTACAGGTCAAAGCGGCGTCGATCGAGCTGACACGAGCGGTCCCGAACATGAGCGATTGGCTAAAAACCTGCCCAAATGCACGGCGCAAGCTGGGAGGCCGGCAAATCTTCCACGCTTGTGTCGCCCAGAGCCTCAGTTGGAGGAGAAGATCGATTTTTGAGCAGCGGAGAGAGAAGTCGATGACCATATGGCTTCTTTACAATCAGCCCAGTTCTGATGAAGCACTGGGAGGGCCTTCAGCCCAAACAGAAGGCCTTTCCAACCCTTAAGTTGGGCCCAAATACTCGCATCTCCTCTTCTCCAGCGTCGGTGCCTCCCTCCCTTCCTCACCGTCCCAAACGCCCGTCTCCGATCCCCACCCCGCCGCCGCAACGCCGCCGACAGCCATGTCCGACACGAACTCGACCGCCCCAGCCACCGCATCCTTCTCGCCTCCCACCGCTGCTCCCCACGCCGACCACACCCCGCTCTGCCGCTCCTGCGGATCGCCCACCACGACGCCCGCGCCCGCGCCCTGGACCGCGTCGTCCGACTCCCCGCCGCCCGTTTACCGCCCCATCCGCATGCCGGCCATCAACGCGCCCACCAACACCGCCGCCATCGTCCTCTCCCCGGTCCCGCAGCCCCTCCCGGTACCGCCCGCTGCCCCGCCCTTCGCCTTCCAGGCCCCCGCCAAGCGCATCACATCCCCCGACGACATCGGCCGCTTCCACGCCTCCGTCCACGGCCGCCACTACCTCGGCTTCGTCGCCGCGCTCTCCGCCTCCGTCCATGGCCGCAAGCTTTCTGACCCGCTGCCGTCCCCGCCGTCACCCGCCGTCAACGCGCTCCTCAACCTCATCTCCTCACTGTCTGCCCTAGTTAAATCCACCCCGCCGCTCCCGCACAACTCCCGCTACGGCAACCCCGCCTTCCGCCTCTGGCACGAGAAGCTCACCGACTCAGCCAACGAGCTGATCACACGGATCGCGGCCGCCGCCGCGTCCCCCTCGGACCTAGCCGGAGCCGAGGTCGAGCTGGCGCCGTACCTCCTCGACTCCTTCGGCAACGCCACCCGCATCGACTACGGCACGGGGCATGAGACCAACTTCGCTGGCTTCCTGTACTGCCTGGCGCGACTCGGTCTCATCACCGAGCCCGATTACCCCGCCGTCGTGCTGCGAGTCTTCACCGCCTACCTCGAGCTCATGCGCACGCTGCAGGACACGTACCTGCTGGAGCCTGCGGGCTCGCACGGCGTGTGGGGGCTCGATGATTACCACTTCCTGCCCTTCATATTTGGGGCTGCGCAGCTGATCGACCACAAGTATATGAAGCCCAAGTCGATCCACAACCCAGATATATTGGAGAACTTCTCAAAGGAGTACATGTACCTGGCATGCGTCGCGTATGTGAAGAAGGTGAAGAAGGGACCCTTCGTGGAGCACTCGCCAATGCTGGATGATATCAGTGGCGTGCCGAATTGGAAGAAGGTGAACAGTGGGCTGCTGAAGATGTACAAAGCTGAGGTGCTTGAGAAGGTGCCGATCATGCAGCATTTCCTCTTTGGTTCACTCATCAAATGGTATGGATCATGAACACTCTTTATCTTGTGATTTATTTAATGCCAATGAATGGCTCTTGTTGGTTACAACATGGACCTGTTAGCCTCCTAGAATATGTACTTGCTATTTAAGCATTATGATAATTAAAAAAAAGTGAAAATCTTTAACTACAGAATGTATATTTTGATTGAAATGGTAAAGGTGGAACAAAGTGCAATTAAAAAAGAAGAAAAAGGAAATCCAACAATCTGCAGGGTGTGGTTTCAGTATGCGCTAATTTGGATTTGGAGTAAAAAACTTTGTGTAGTAGTACTTAAGGTGTAGGGTTCATATTAAAAGAAACTTTGTGTAATAAAACTTTTATTCAAGTTTTTGGATACAAAGAATCCTTAGAAGTGGTATTGATCCAGCAGACTGCTCTATTTGTTGCATGAATCTAACATTGCAATGTCGGAACTTGGAAGTAGGGACAACTCACTAGTGATCCTGCAAACTGATTTAGGGTCAGCTTGGCATTGTTGTGCTATACTTCCTGAATCTAGTTAGTTAAGAGAATTTTTTACCAGCAAACTTTTTTCTGTAAGCGCTCTAAAAAGATGCAGTCAGTTAGAATACACTCGACATCAGATTAAAAGTGACCACAATGTCAAATGAAGACTAAGGGCATGTTTGTTTCAGCTTTGGATTCTCTAAAAACTAATTCTGGATTGTGATTGTAGAGAAGCTGATTCTCTAAAAACTGGAATCCAAAAGCACATATAAAGTGGATTGTAGATTCTAGTGTATATGGATGGGCTGGATTGTGAGAATCGGATTCTAAAATTAGGTTGTTTTTTTTATTCTGCTTTTGGGGCTAGAATCCAGAATCAAAAGCTAAAACGAACAGACCCTAAAGCTATGCCTAAGTAGCTAACTCTGTATTGGATTGGCAGAGACATGGTCAAATAGC
Source organism: Guadua angustifolia (assembly GCA_036346375.1). NCBI lineage: Eukaryota > Viridiplantae > Streptophyta > Magnoliopsida > Poales > Poaceae > Guadua > Guadua angustifolia. Next base: position 27,316,046 of record CM070505.1, on the reverse strand, counting down.
CGTGCTTTCATATTATATGTACAATCTATTATTTATGTTCTGCAAAAGAGATGACCAAAAGCGGTTGTGTTTTTACCTCAGTCTTTTGAACTCTCTTCTCTCTCATTTCCATGGAATTTACAATCCATTGTTGTCGAGTCCCTATGTTGGAAAGATCAGCCTTGGTCACCAGTTGGCTATCCATTAGGACCAGCGAATTAGGTAAACAGGCATCATCTTCACCCAGAATGGAATTGGACAAAATTGAAAGCTCTCAGCCTACCCAGGTACTCACGCAAGAACACAAGGACACAGATGGTTTTGGTGCTGCTAGAGGCAGTGCAGCTTTTCTGGTTTACTCTTTATTTAAACACAGATTACAGCTTACAAACTAGGAAGGAGATAATCTCCATTATTGCAATTTTATGCCCCTATGATTCTGGCTAAGATCCTTACTGATTTACATGCTGAAATCAAGCAAATGCTAAAGGAAAGAAACCAAATCTGATGCTAACGGAAAGAAAAACAAATCTGGCAACATGCAGGATTACTTTCCAACAATCTCCCCCTAATCCTTGTGTGTTGCCTTTGTGTTAATGGAGACCATTCCAATCCTTGCTCGAAGCTCATGGAACCTGACCCGTCCAAGTGCCTTCGTTTGAATGTCAGCGAGCTGATCCTTAGTGCCGATGAAGACAGCACTAATACTCCCATTGTCCATGCATTCCCTGATGAAGTGGTAGCGCACATTGATGTGTTTGCTACGCTCATGGAAAACGGGATTTTTCATCAGCGCTAAGGCTGATTTGTTGTCGATCCTCAACTCGACGGTGTCGGCGTCCTTACCCTTGAAGTCGCCGAGTAACCGAGCCAACCACACTGCCTGTGTAGCTGCTGTGGTGGCAGCAACATATTCCGCCTCACAGGACGAAAGAGCCACCACCTTCTGCTTGAGAGCATGCCAACTCACCAAGCTATTGCCGTAGAAGAACAAGCCACCGGATGTACTCTTTCTTGTGTCAACATCGCCGGCGAGGTCGCTGTCAGTGTACCCGACAAGCCGTGCCCCTCCTGTCCTTCCATAATGACACCCAAGACTTAGAGTCCCAGCCACATAGCGCAAGATCCTCTTGACTGCCGTCATGTGTTCCTCCGTAGGCCGTTCCATGAATCGACTCATGTACCCTACACTGAAAGCGAGGTCCGGCCGTGTGTGGACGAGATAGCGGAGGCTTCCGATGATCCTCCGGTACTGAGTCACGTCCACTTCAGCCGCCGTGCTGTCACAACTTAGCTTGAGCCGCTCCTCCATGGGAGTGTGCGCGGGGTTGCAGTTCTGCATCCCCGCCATCTCCAGGATGCGCTTGGCATAATGTGCCTGGCACAACGTGATGCCGCCATTCTTGCCGGTCTGCTGCACTTCAATCCCGATGTAGAAGGAGAGCAAACCCAAGTCGCTCATCCTGAACCTCGCCTTCATTTCCTCCTTGAAGCGGTTGATTTCTTCCTCGACCGATCCAGTGATGATTAGATCATCAACATAGACCCTGAGAAGCAGCAGCGCTCCCCCTTGGCTGCGCCTGTACATCGCAGGCTCATGTCCACTCTGCTTGAACCCGAGAGCTTGCAAGGTGGAGTGAAGCTTCTCGTTCCAGGCACGTGGCGCTTGTCGCAGTCCATACAACGCCTTCTTGAGCCGCAACACCTTGTGTTCTTGGCCTCCGACGACGAAACCCGGTGGCTGCGCAACGTACACCTCCTCCTTTAAATCTCCGTTGAGGAAGGCCGACTTCACATCCATGTGATGCACCGGCCAACCTTCTTGTCTTGAACAACGACCGGCCAGCGATCGACGGACTCAAGGCGGCGGCAGTCGCGAACACCTCATCGAAGTCAATGCCGTTGCGCACATATCCCTTAGCGACGAGGCGAGCCTTGTGCTTGATCACGGCCTTTGCCTCGTTTTCTTGAGCTTGAAGACCACTTCATTAATCGGACGATAGCCATGAGGAAGCTCCACCGGCTCGTGTCCCATTACATTTGATGGAGTCGATTCTTCACGCATGGCGCTGCCAGTGGATCGAACCTGCTTGACAAGGGCGAGGCTCTCCTTCCTCGCCGGTCGGCAACTCCTCGCGGCGTCGCCGATGGCGACGCAGACGATTAGCAAAACCGGCACTTCTCCCCAAGCATGTCATCGATGCGGCGGTAGCGGAGGAGTGGTGTCATAATACGCATCCACCCGGAGAGTCTTCGGCGGCGAGAGACAAACTCCACGCGTCGTCGTGGGGGGCGAATCTGTAAGGGGAAGGCGTGGCCGTGGAGGAGACCGGCGTGGATTGCGCCGGCGTGCTCGCACCGCCTGCGGAGGAAGACGCCCCTGCGGGCGTGCTCGCGCCGGCTCTGACCGAAACAGGGGAAGCCACCCCTCCGCCGCTTGCAGTGGAAGCAGATGCAGTGTCTTCGGCGGCGCGTGCAGAGGAAGTTGGCGCAGAAACAGAGGAAGCCGTCGGGTGCACGAGTCTTTGGTGGATGGATGGGATTGATGGCGAGCTCTACGGAAGTCGCTCGCCACCTTCCGCCTTGTCCCAAAGATCGACTCCGGTCAATGACATCTTCTCGGAAGACGGCGTCGCGGGAGGTGAAGACCGCCGAGGCAGGGGCTCCAAAGATCTGATGCGCCTTGGATCCTTCTGCGTACGCGATGAAGACCATCGGAGTGGAGCGGTCGTCGAGTTTCGCAAGTTCGGCGGGTGTCCTTCACATACCCAAGACATCCGAACGTCGCAGAAGCGACCGCCGGCTTGCGCTTATGCCGAGCCTTGAAGGGGTCTTGCCGCGAGACTCTTAGTCGGCGCCCGGTTGAGGAGGAACACCGCCGTGCTCTGCCTCCCCAAAATTCATGGGCATGCTCCTCTGTTTGAGAAGTCTTGAGCGTGGCGAATCGTCGGTTCCGCCTCTCCACAACGCCGTTTTCTTCGGTAGCGTATGGCGGAGAGATCTTGTTGGACACCATGGTCTTCGCAATGGCGCGCAAATTCAACAGAGGTGAATTCGCCGCCGTTGTCCGTCTGTGATATTCGCGACTTCGCGCTTTCCGCAGCAGCTTAGCGCTTTCCCCGCAGTGACTTGAAACTTCTTGATCCCTGCTGCTGCATCGCTCTTTGTCGCGAGAAGTGCCAACCACATGTAGCGGCTAGCATCATCTACCAACAGCAAGAAGTAGCGGCGCCCTCCTGGAGTCGCCGGAGTGATGGGGCCGCAAAGGTCGCCGTGTACAAGGTCGAGAACTCCGTCTGCCCGGTACTTCGCCTTGACTGGGAATGGCGCTCGGCGGTGCTTCGTCTTGACGCAGGTGTCGCAAAGTTGCTCAACATGCTCTAGCCGTGGCAGCCCTCGCACCATCTCCTTGCGGCTCATTTCTTTGCAATCGTCGGCCGATATGCGCGTGGCGGGCATGCCATCTCCAAGAGTCGTCGTTGTGCTGCGCTGCGAGGCAAATCGGCTGCGCAATGTTGAGGCGCAAGATATAGAGCCGATTTGGCCCGCGGTTTACCTTGGCGATGAGTTTGCGTTGTTGATCCCAAATGCGCAGCACACCGTCTTCAATCTGCACCTTCGAGCCACACTCATCAAGTTGGCCGACGCTGATGATGCTATTCTTCAATCGCGGGATGTAGTAGACGTCGGAGAGCGCCTTGTGCTCACCATTCTTGCCGGAGAATAGCACCGTGCCGCATCCTTGGATCTCAACAAGCGACCCATCACCAAAGCGAACAGTCCCCTGTTTCGCATGGTCAAGCTTGGAGAAAACTTCACTGCGGCCGGTCATGTGGCTTGTGGCGCCGGTGTCAAGGTACCAGCCCTCCTGGAGTTCTCCGGCATCTGCTTCGCCGAGGAACACCTGCGCCCGTGGTTCGTCGAGGTGAATGGTGGTCGCTGGCGTCTCAAGACTCTTGATCGGCTCGCAGACCTGTGCCACCATGAGCACATTGTCGTCTTCATCCTCCTCCTGCGTGAGGTTCGCTTGCTGGCGCTTCGGCTGTCGGCAATCCCGGGCCCAATGACCATTCCGGCCGCAATTGCGGCACTTGTCGCGGTCATCAGTGCGCCCTGCGGCCTTGCCTTCAGTCGCACCGGCGTTGCCGTTCTTCTTGCGCGAGCCACGGGAGCGGCGGTTCCTTCCGCCTCCATTGGATGACTTCGAGCCGCCGTCGCCAGCTTGCCTCTCCTTCTGGCGCGCGAGCCACTGCTCCTCCGTGAGCAGTAGCTTGCCATCTGCCGTAGATGACAGCGCCTTCTCCGCGTCGAGGCGGTCCTCCACCGCCCTGAGTCGACCGGTTACTTCTTCAATCGACATCGTTGAGATGTCGAGAAGAGTCTCGATGGAGAGCGCAATCTGCGCAAACTTCGGTGGAACGACCCGAAGATACTTGGCGACGACCTTGTCGTCGTCGATTGGGTCACCGAGGACCTCCAATTGATGGACGATCCCGGTGAGGCGCATGGCGAAGTCATCGATAGACTCGCCGTCTTGGAAAGAGATCGCCTCGTACTCCCTCCTCAGCTTCTGGGCAGTTGCCTTGCGAGCGCGATCGGAGCCGACGCGCATCGTCTTGATCGCGTCCCAGGCCTCCTTCGCCGTCTTCTTGGCAAACCCCTTCAGCATCTCCGGCGGTACTGCGCGCATGATGGCCTCCATGGCCATCCTGTAAATCAGCGATTCAGCGCCGCCTCTCGACAAGACTCCACGCATCGCGTGCTTGAAGCATTACGGTCATCATCACCGCCACTCGGTGTAATTGTGCCGTGAGCATTGGGAACGCCTCCCATGTCCTCACCACTCTCGAATGACTACCTCTCGGCTCGCCGAAGGATCTTGGTTCAGGGAAGAATTGCTAGACATGATGTTGCCCTAGGCTCTGATACCAAATGAAAGCTCTCAGCCTACCCAGGTACTCACGCAAGAACACAAGGACACAGATGGTTTTGGTGCTGCTAGAGGCAGTGCAGCTTTTCTGGTTTACTCTTTATTTAAACACAGATTACAGCTTACAAACTAGGAAGGAGATAATCTCCATTATTGCAATTTTATGCCCCTATGATTCTGGCTAAGATCCTTACTGATTTACATGCTGAAATCAAGCAAATGCTAAAGGAAAGAAACCAAATCTGATGCTAACGGAAAGAAAAACAAATCTGGCAACATGCAGGATTACTTTCCAACAAAAATGAGATAGGCTTGTATAAATCTGAAAAATAGTTTATCTTTCCTAGCATGAAAGTTGAGAAGTGAACTAGTATTTAAGAACCAATGCTGGATGCTTTTCCGGTTAAAAAAAATGATATATGCTTCTCTTTCAACACATAGACCTCATGTATAGATAGTGCATCAAGTGAGCAAAGGATTGAATAGCCTAACATTTTCTTACTTGTTGAACCTCCTTGGTGAAACCCTGCATAGCCGTAGTTAGTCCTTCATGTTCATTGAGATCAATCAGGGTTTTTCATGGTTAGGCACTTAGGTTTGCATGTTTTATATACGTAACATCAATTATCTATATGTGATAGTGGTTACTTCTTTACTCCAGTTTGTTTGACCAAAATGACAATTTTTCCTCTAGGCGTTTGCTGCAAAATCTGCTCACATCTAGTGTGTTAGTTGAAGCTAAAGTTGGATAAATATTTGTCTTAACATGTCTGTAAATATTTTTATTCCTCCATTTGAGTGCAGTACATTGTTCCTTGGGTTTTTTTTTTGGCTGAAAACTTCAATTGTGAAATAACTATTATTCTACCATAGAAAGATTGTCATTTCAGAGCTATTGTATTTGAATTATCCTAGGCATCCCTAGTCCTATTTTTACCTCATGTTCGAGTCGGTGTCCTTCACACCGTTGCACAGCCTTTGGTTCATAGAATAGAACAAACAATAGTAAAGTATAATTTTTTACGCTATAAGCTATATGCACTGCACTATCCCTTTCTGCATGCTCCAGCATTATTTATTTGCCACTAATGTAACATGTTGCGAAGCTAAAGCACATCCTTTTCCAATGTTGCTTTGCATTATGTTGCCATAGCTCATAAGTTATGCTACATTGCCTACATCACAGGAATAACACAGCACAGGCTTATTGCCATTGTACTATTGAGTCTTTACAAACTAATCGAAGCAGTATCTTTGCGTTCTAGAGCAAACCAGAGATGGACCTTATATTTATAGTGTTAAAATAATTTCCACCTTGTTAAACTGGCGTACCAAAATTTAACTTACTCTTTAAGTGCAATAAATCCTCTGCTTGGGATGGATCCCCGTAGCTTGGGTTATACTAGCAGACGGTACATGTCTTGTTTCCATAATCTGTAGATATCTTGCGCCTGAGTTGAAAGTACGAACTATTGTTACTGGTACCTAGTACGGAATGGAGTACATGGTAAGGATCATCCACGTACATGGACAGTACATTCTGTTGCTTTTTACTTGAGCAGCGGAGTTGCACTCTCCTTACTGCATCATAAATTAATGTGTCGTCAAAATTTTGTGCCATGTGATGTGATGTGGCATTTGATATCTGTGCTCCGTTTTTTCAGGGAGGACTGAAGTCATCTCCGTAATCTCTCTGCCTTGAGGCAAATATCCAGAACATACAACTCCTCTGTGATGCAAAGACTGTACAGCAATGCTGCTCAATGTCAGTAGAAGAGAGACCTATGGAGGTTCACTTCCCATCTATGGTAATTGGCTTCTGGTTAGTGTGTGCGCTTCTGCATGCTAGTGTAGTGTAGTGTTTCCTCACACTGCCATGGTGCTTAAATTCTGGAACTAGTCCGTTCTTGGCTTCTCTTCAGCTTACATTGCTTGGGGATTCCCTTGAGGACAAGCTAGTGCTAGTAGTATTGAATAACACCCTGTATTGAGGGTTTGGTGTAGATGACCAAAGTGAAACAGTTTCTGTTGTTGGCGAAAGGCACTCTCTTGGTGCTGTTTCTTTGGCGGTGATACTGATTCCTTATGCTTAGGTAACCGAGCTGTGCCTGTAAAACTGTTTACCCAATGCTCTTGGTCAGTGTGAAACTGTGAATTGCACATTGGTAAATCTTAACAACCACCAACCTGTTTGTCTTATTTGGAAGCATGATGGCAGCTGCAGACCGATGGATTGATTCCTTTTGCATGTGAGCCTGCGAGCGGCCATTGAGTAGCTTACTGGAGTACAGATAATTGCATGGGCCCAAAAGAGAACTGCTAGCTTAATGGTCTCTGTGAGAGGTCTTGCTGTGAAAACGTTTTTCATCTACAGCGTGTTCCTTCAGTGATGTTGCAAAGGGGTCGTGGTTATTAGTTGCAGCGATTGTTTGGCTTCTCAATACAGATGGACCACTTTCTCAGAGACAGCTTGGGGGAATTTATGGCCTGTTTAGAACGCATGAGTTTTGTAAAAAAGCTTGCCAAAAAAATTTATAGAAAACAATTCAATTTTATAGGAATTTGTCGGAATGGAGCCTAGTCTTTTGGCGACTTTGAGCTGAAGCAAAAGCTTCTCAAAGATGGCCTAAACTTTTTTGTTCTGATACTGGTCGGTTGGCTGGAAGTTCGATGCACATTTATGTTCCTCACCCTTGCAGTCGGAAATAATCGTGTCGTGCAGAGCAGCAATATTTTCCCGACCTTGGTTTTTAGAGCTGGAGTGAAGCTAAGGGCCCCTGCACAGAGCACCTCGTTGGAGAAGCAATTATAAATGAGACACAGAGGTGAAAGACCTATCTGTCTATGCATGTTGCAAGTACTCGTCAGCCGTACTGCTCGTCTGCTCCCCAACTGCTGGTATCTGGATGGTAAAATGGTGAGTTTGTTTGTAAATTTAGGAAGAGTTGGCCAGTACATTTGCTTCAAGAAGAAGAAGCAAGAAAATAGATTACCGTGAGATTTGAACTCCGGTCTAAAGATAGAAAACAGGTACCTTACCTATACTGTTTTGCTGTAAAATAGTAATTGACCTTTGGCAAGAAAGAAATTACTCCATTCTCCAACGGACGTAGGAGTATAAGTCAGTCTAACATATGCTAAAAGCCTGAGATGTTTTTTTGAACGTTAACAGTAAAGCCTGGTATGTTGATAGCTTAACAACTGCTTTTGGTGTTTTTGCAATTTGTGCTCTATGTTACTGGTAGCCACCGTCCTGATCTAATACATCCGATCAGTTAATCCCAGCGGCTGTACCACCATAGATCTTCGTTGGAATCGCATCATCTGCCATTCCATGCTATCAGGTCATATTGCAGCAGTTAATCTAGTTTGTTAATCTTTCGATAAGATGGCTATAATTAAACAAATGTCAGTATACTATACTAGACATGTAATGGTCGAGGATCTGAAACCATTGATTGATTCAGCTGATGAGAGTATGAGATCATCTTCTGATAACCCTGGGGCTATGGCCTATGGCTGTCTTGATTAATTAACACTAACGGTCCGAAAATGTCCAAGGTGACGACTAGTAAGATCTGGAAATCATCAAAAAAAATTAGCTCCCTGATATTTTTTTTAAATCTGTCCTTTTTCTAAACGCAGTTATAAAAATAGACCTCTTTCCGATCGCGAAAGGGCTGACAGCCGACAAGAGGTACTACGCTACAAGAGCCTTCTACTACAAGAGCTTGGAAGGAATCCTACCAAGGTACCACTCCTCAGCAAGAATTTCTCTAGCTAATAATTCGTTTTAATTAATTAACCACTAAATTAATCATTTAATTACTTGATTAATCACGTAATTAAATTGGAAATCTTTTCCTACTAAGATGCCATGGCTCCATAGGTTTCCTTCCAAGCTCCTAAGCCGCGGTACCTCCTTCCGCGGCACGGGAGGGTGATAGGTGAATATGTGTTGCTAGTGTTTTCGTGGTTAGGAAGATGGCTATTTTACAATTAAGTTAAAAAGGTCAAATTTAAAAAATATTATGAGACTAGAAAAATGATGAATACTAAGAACTGAGCTTGAAACATCTGGTGCGAAGAATTTCCCTTTTTGCTGAAGAAATACGGTGTGTAAGATTACAGTTACTTTATGGGCAGCCATTGTCAAGGACAGGTCGAGAGAAACTGAGAAAGCGAAAGAACCAGTACAGTACAGGAAAGGGAAACTTTTGTAAAGCATACTGCTGTGTTTAAGGACACCTGTATTATCACTCAGTGATAACTTTGACAAGACAAGGGAAGTAACATGTTAACTCGAAATGAAACTAAACAAGGACAGGCAAGCGAACACAGATAAGACCGGAGGCGATTGCCCAACTTCCGTTAGCTGGTTGGGTAGATAAGATAAGATAGGAGTGAACAGATGGAATATGGTTATTCAGTTTTTAATATTTTTTTAAGATACTAAATAGTGTTATAAAAAAAGAGTCGGACAGGTTCATCCAGTTTGTTGTATGAAGATGTGTACTCAGTTAAATTTAAATTTCACCGAAGTGTACTCGATCAAATTCAAATTTGGTCAAATTTTGTTTGAAAATTTTGACCAAAATTCAAATTTTGTCCAAAAATACAAATTTGTTAAAAAAATTCAAATTTCGTCTGAAAATTCATATTTTAGTCAACTTTTGTCCAAAAATTCAAATTTGACCAAATTTTATCCAAAAATTTCAAACCAAAATTCAAAACCTTGATTATAACTAGACCATCCATCCTCATCCATTCAACCAAAACAAAAAATTACTCATCCTATCCGTTCTCATCTATCCAACCAAACAAAGAATTGGCTCATCCCTATCCACCCAACTAAACAACTTTCTATCCCATTCATGCTGAATGTCTATATCCCATCCAACCTCATCTAGGCAACCAAACACACCCTTAGCTTATGCCAAACGTTGTTGGACTGTGATCTCTCAGAGTTTCATGGGCCCAAACTGACTGGCTAGTGACATGCATGCATTCTTAATTAATTGGTACTCGTATATAAACAAGTAGCGGTTCTGATTGTCAAAAGAGTACGTGACGCTATGTGCACAACATTTTCTTCTTTTCACAAATGCAAGTTTGTCAAAAGACTGTGAATGGCTTGTTGTCCTAGTTGAGGTCTATTCAATGACATGCCAGTGTATTGAGGCTTTAGCCTATTAGAAAATTGTAAGTCCCTTTCACTTGCTCAAGCTTAGATACAGGTTTCTAGGTAAAAATCCATACTATGTTTATAAACAGTTTTAAGTTTTTGTGGCGTGAAGCTAAACCTCCACGAACAAGACATGAATGAATCTTGTAATATTTTTCAGAAACAAAATGAATCTCATTATATAACACAACATTATCGCTTACTAAGTTTGCCAAAGCTTGTGGATTGATTAGCTGAAGTTGAAACTGGATCAAGAACATCGCTTTCTGTTTTTGAGAAGCTTTTGGTCTGGTCCGGCCATCTGGATGCATCAATTGGTTGCAGGTGAGTTGGACAAAAGGCTGCACTTTGCATGTGGAAACGATGGAGGAGGGGTCACGTATGGCAGCTAAAGAAAGAGCGTAAGTTGATGGCTATTTCGCTGAGGAGCCCATCACGTATTCAAGTGGATGGCTCCAACTCGAGCTGCCCTTTTCCTCGTGGCAATCGAGCAAAAGGGGTAGGATAGGAAGACAAGGCGAAGTGTCACCGTCGATGGTTCTCTAGAATCTCTAGTATGTGCTTGTAATATAGCATAGTGTTTGTTCCCCGTAGCAAGGACAATGATTAGTGGCAGTCCAGCCTCCCAAACGATTCAGGATGAACATGTGGCCCTCTCTTCTTCTTTTTATCAGTTTTCTTTCTTTCAACCAATCAGTAGCAGGCAGATCTACAATGTATGGGCTGAGATCGAATGACACAGTCACACAGACGTCCTCCAACCTAGCACACATTATTCCTTTAGTATATAAATATATGATGATCATCTTATTACAAGTTACAACTTAGTGTTACGAATTCGTTTTGACTCCAGCGACCCCAATAATCTCCTTTCCTAGGTCCTCCACTTAACATTAGCCTTGAAATTTCATGTACAATTGGATTAGAAATACTTCAGTGTTAGTTCATGCCTAGCTAGCTGTTACTAATTGGAAAACAATATTTAAAACATGGTGCCTATTTTCCTCCTAACATTAATTCAACCATAATTTATAACTCTCTAATCTGCTTTGAAATTCATGCCACTGACGTATAGGGTTCACTTGTACCTCTCGATACTAAATTTGTCAGGTGGAGTTGTGGATGTGGCCTAACGATGTTGGAGAAGGTGGCCATAGTATGGATGGTTGTTGGTGTGGGCATCAGAGGTAGCTAAGGCTAGAGGAAGGCAGAGAAAGGTGATAATGATCAAGTGATGGAGGTAAGGATAATAGGCGTTAGGTGTTGTTAATGATAGGGACATGTGTGAAGGATAGAGGCCGTAGAGACATAAAGCAAGTAATTTATACCTTGTCTATAGTGGAGCAAGTGTAATGGTGTTAATAACATCTAAAGTAAGCCAAAAGAATATTTTAAGAAATTCAAATAAGCTTGATCTCATAGCCATTGCCTTTGGTTTTTTTTAAGAAGGCTTTATCGTAAAGAAACATTGGCGATGCGCCCACATGTAAAATGCCTTGTGCCCACATGAAAAATGCCTTCTCACAAGGCCTCAAGTTTGACTAGTAACCAATACAAAACAAGGATGACAGGGTATATTAGTTTCCTTAACAACACCTTACTGTTAGGGAATGGTCTTACATTAAACTCTACTTACAAAGAACTTTTTGATTGTTCCAAATATACTCCAATATCATGCTAATCCAAACAAGCCATTCAAAAACAAAAGAGGAAATTAGGTTGCTACCATCGTCAAAATTCAGCAAATTACCATCGCAGAGGCCACTAACTGCGTAGTGCTATCACATAGGGACTAAATTATGCAAATCACCATTGCTCTTAGGGTTTCCGCCATCCCCTGCCATCAAGTTGAGCACAGGGAATGCATGATGCATTCTTGGAAGAACTTGATCAAGAGATACAATGGTGATGTTTTTAACACAAACATGTGGCCAGTAGCCAAAGCATGGAGTGAATACTGGGGAAGGTCCAAGCTTTATGTTCAGAAGCAGTGAGGCAAGGACCATGGAGCAAATTCAATGGTTTATGCAAGGTTGATTACATCAACAATATCATAAAATCATTAACAATAGGATAAATGCCCCTATGCACACAACAGAGGGCAAAATGGCCATTTCACACTCTTAACAATAGGGATGACAGAAACCCTAACGGCAATGGTGCTTTGCATAATTTAGGCCCTATGTGGTAGCACTATGTAGTCCGTGGCCTTTGCGATGGTATTTTACTGAATGTTGACGTTTACGATGGTAGCAGCCTAACTTCCTCATAAAAAATCCCATGTACCCCAACATTACAAATAGTATATATCATGTTCAATCTTAACAAAAGTCTTCTCAACGTCCATTTCAAAAATAAAAAAACTTCCTAGATGTCATCCTTATTTTTTCACTTTCCCACTTATAAGTGTTTTTCTCATTTAAATTGCTCCTACTAGCTATGCTGCACCCTCCCACATTTTTTTTTTTTTTTCATGTGTCTTGCTTTCCTTGTGCAGGTGGTGGTGGTGCATGAGTAGACAGTTTGTATGGATGGTTGATATGGCATATAGACTAAGTCAACTTTTTCTAAAATAACTAAAATACCCTAAATACCCTTTCCCTTATTTCTTCTTGCTTTTCACCTATCTCTCGCGTCCACCACCATCCATGGTTGTTGGTATGTGTGTAGACCACCTCCTCTGTTGCTCACCGCACTATGGCATCACCAACCACCTTTGTAGCGGCCAAAAATTACATAAGTAGGGTTAGGAGTTGGAGATGGTGATGTAGTGGATGACAGTGTAGAGCCCACGTGGATGTGTTATGATCTCCTCCGAATCTATTCTTGTTCTTGAATTCAGCCCCTTTTGTCGCTTACTCAACCTCATTGCCTTTCCCAACTCCCTACTCTCCTATGCCATATTTAAATATTTACCGCTCATGAAAATGAGTCATAAGGGTGTTTTCGATAATGATGATGATATAGATGGAGGGGCTCATCGGTGTTGATACCTAGATCACATGTCTCTAGGCTCTAGCAATGGAGACAGAGGAGATGATGGGTCTCATCAGCTATAGCAATTCAACTATGTGCCTTTGATGAAAGGAAGAGTAGAGATGGCATGGTCATCGGGAATGTTAGTCCCATGGGGACTTTTTTCGAGAAGAGAAGAATCTCTTTTTTGTATTGTCTACATCAGCGCGCACAAGAGTTATAGCATGTGCCACCTAGATGAGAAAAAAGAGATTTTGAAAATATATAAAAAGACATGAGAAGGGAAATTAAACAAAAATCATACAAGTAACTTAATAAGGGGAAACCAGATGTTGAAGAAGTCAGTGTAACTTACTTTTTTTTCATATTTAAGAAGGATTACTATGTGTTACCTTTTTTATGTGCTATGATTGTTAATAATATAAGTAATCGAGTGAACATGCTTTATTCTCGTTTTAAGTTTCGCCTAAACATGTATTAGCGGCCTATTTTCACAACGCTGAAATCCACAATGCTGAACCTGCAAGGCGCACCTGACCCACGTTACCCAACGCCGCTCGTCACCCCTCTCATTTTTCTTCGCGAATTGGGAAACACGCGTACACAAAAGGGGAGAAACTTTCTGGCCCTCTCGCCGACCATCTCTCCCCTCCAGTGTTAACTCTGTCTCCTCTCCTCCTCCTCCCCCCACCGCTGCCACAGATCCAAAGAGCTCGACCTCCTCCCCCTCCGCAACCTGGTGAGCCTCGCAAGTAGCTCATGCCGTGAAAATGCCCTTTCTTTGAACCGTTTCTTGTAGTGCTCCTTGCAAATTCTTCCGGGGGGAAAAGACGGCTCTATTTTATTCTATGTTCTTCTTGTGAGGGAAAACAATAAAAGACTGAAGCTTTTGTGTTCTCTTTCTCGCTAATATCCAGAGCCACACCTTTCCCCGCCTGCGGAGAGCGGGATAGTATATAGATAGGCACCAATTAGCTCCCTGAACCTCTCCCTTTCTCGAGTTCTTCATCTCTGCGAAGAATTACTTTAGATCTGTGGCCTCCTCTCTCCTGGTACTATCTGATTGGGGCCTGTGAACGAGGTGATGCTTGACAAAGCTCTTTCCTGGTTAGCTTTTGGTCGTTGCTCACATCTTACTCTCCAGTTGGTTCTTGGATAGGTTTCCTGATTTGGGTTTGCTCCCAGTAACCCAGCCACTTTGCTTCAAGAAGGCTGCTATTTTGAGCATCTCCGTGTGATCTTCTAGGTAGGTCTCTTCTCTCCATGTTTAGCCTGTTTATTGAACTGATGAAATGAAGAAATTTCATGCCTGCACCATACCACACGGGTGATATCTTCTTCTAATTTTGCGTTTACCTTTTTTTTTGGGGCACCTTAACACTTGCTGCTTAATGGTGATCCTCCTTCTTGTTATATTTTTCGTAAAAAATTTTTGAAAAAAAAAACTACCTGTTCACAGGGACAAGAAAGAAAAGTGGCTTTGAGCACGTTTATATTGTTTTTTTTAGGGCAAAGCGCTTTCATGTTATTAATATATAAGGCGCCATGAAATTCTGAAGAAGCAGCTTCAATTGTGTGAATTTTATGGCAATTTGACTAGAAAATAATTAATCTTTGTTCTTGTAAGGTCAGTCCTAGAGGGATGGGAGAGTGCAGTGAGGACAGGTGTTGGAAAGAGCTATTACCGGATGCTCTGGGCCTCATCTTTCGCAACCTCCCCCTTAAGGAGGTGCTCACTGTGGTGCCCCTGGTTTGCAAATCCTGGAGCCGGGTGGTCGCAGGGCCCTACTGCTGGCAGGAGATCGACATCCAGGAGTGGAGTCAGCAGCAGAGCAAGCCCGACGAGCTCACCCGCATGGTTCATATGCTCATCGCTCGCAGTGGTGGCTCGTTCCACCGCATTAGCGTGTCCGGGCTTCCCAGCGATTCACTGTTCACCTTCATTGGGGACCAGTAAGTATAGTTCTTTTGTCAAAATCATTCCTATGTTATGTAATGCTTTCTTGATGAGATTAGATAACTTGGATGGGAGCACTAGGATCTGGATTAGTGCCAAACCATGAAGACATGGAAATGTACATTTCGCTTGACAACTTGTTCAGATAATTTAGATCATTGCATAATGCACGAGGGGCTTCTGCACAAGATATGGTTTGGATTGCCACAAGATGTAGTATTAGGTAATATATGATGGGCTGTCATGTTACATGATAGGAGCTGGATCACTGATGCATTATTGTCTGCGAATGAGGCCCAGCGAGCATTATGCGTCTGTTTGATTAGACAGCTATATGATAATAAATATAAACCATTTCTTTTCATGTACTATTATTGATTCAAAAATTGCCATATTTTTTGTACTTATCTTTACACAAGAAGCTCCAGCCTATAAGCGCTAAATTCAATCATTTCCAAAAAATTGTGCCCTACGTTTTTTCAGGGGGTTATGCCTATAAATGTTTGTAAACAATATTGATTCCATTCCCCTAAGTACAAATGGAATATCATCGTTCCAGTGCATTAAGCATTAGAAGCAGGGTTATAGGTGGTTATTTAAAGTTGCGAAAAATAATGATGCCCCTCTTAAATTTCTGCTTATTGATTACGATGAATGTTGAAAGCACAGGTACAAACACAGGTACCATGTCCTGCACATGTGTGCAGAAGAACATGCTCAAAATGGTAATACCAATCATCCCCTTGATCCTACATTGCCCCACTGCTTCTTGTGTGCCATGAACAAAGATTCAGTACATACTCTCGATGAGTATAATTTAACTGTGCATGTTATGTCCATTTTGAAATATTTCTGTGACCTTCCAATTATAGACCTCAATGTAACAAGGGTATACATCATATCCATAATATTTTGTTTACCAGTGATCCTATCCATAATATTTTGTTTGACCCTACTGACGCTACTGTGTTTGCTTTTGCAAGTGCACGATCTCTCAAGACCTTGGAGCTTCCAAGAAGTGACATCAGCGACTCCATTGTGGAAAATGTTGCACCGAGATTGTCCAGTGTTACATTCTTGGATGTAAGCAGTTGTACAAAGATCGGCGCCCGTGCTCTGGAGGCATTTGGCAAGCATTGTAAATCCTTGGTCGGACTTCGGCGAGTCATGCACCCCATAGATGTTGTTGGCAAGGTCTGCCAACATGACGAGGCTCGTGCTATCGCTTGCAATATGCCAAAGCTCTGCCATCTCGAGATAGGATACATGCTCATTGCAACGAAGGCTGTTGTTGAGATTGCTTCTCGGTGCCATGATCTCAAATTCTTAGATTTGCGTGGCTGCTGGGGCGTTGATGATAAATTCTTGCAAGAGAGGTACCCTGGGCTGAAAGTCCTAGGCCCTCGTGTGGACGACTGCTATGAAAACAGCTTCTGGGAGGAGTGCTCAGACGACTCGGATGACTCCATCTATCCCTGGGAGTTGGTGGATGATGACTACTATGCCATCGGGAGCGATGATGAGGGCATATGGGACGATGGTCAGGGTCTGGAAGGATTAGAAGTTAGGTTTTATGGTGGTGGATTCAGTGAAAGCTATGCTGGTCTTGATTGGCCGCCATCTCCATGAAAGCTGCATTAAGTTCTTGAGGAAAGTGCCTGCCTATTCCTGCTGTTGTAATTGCCCTTTTGTATGTTTTAATTTTTAAGCATCTGCTTCCATAGTATGTGTTTGTAGTTGTATCATCCCCTAGCTTGCAGATATTTGAGGTGAACTATCCGGATATAAAAACTTTGGTGCCTACATAAAGCAAATCAATATGGTGACTGGTGAGAATGCCGCTTTTATTCTACTGTTGCGTACCAATTTGTTTCGGAGGTTTGGAATGAGCCAGTACGGTGAAAAAATAAATGTAATTAGATGAACTGGCTTCTGCCGTCCCATCTATTTGACAAGATGTGTAGACAAGATGTGGTCTGCTGTTGCAGAAACTACAGTTTAGAAAGGGGTACCTGTTCTGAAGTACATGTCATGGCGATTCCCAGAACAAACAGTAGAAAGCCAATCTCCTTTTAGGGCAGACAATGGTGGCCACTGGAGCCAGATCCTAGATTTTGTCCTAAAATCTTGTGACGAAGCAGTGTTTTTTGTCAGGTGGATTGGGATCACTTACTTGGCAAGTCAGTTGTCTCTTGCAAGGCAAGTTAGACCTGACCTTGGCATGCTTCACTGTGCTTCTCTGCTGCTCTGTGGCTCTGCAACTTTGGCAATGCACACCAGATTCTGCTGGGTATTCCTACTGGGAGCAGCTTATCAAATGCATACATTGGAGTGTCGCCACTTGCCTGGTCTGAGTACCAATGGGCAATGGCACGGTTTTTGATGCTCTTACGGTAGTATGGTTATGTATTAACGTTGAAATCATCTGATCAAGATGGTCCATTTGACATTCCGCTTTCTACATTTAGTATTATCCTTCACTACTAATTTTGTGTTCCCAGCATTTTTTTCTTCAGAAAAACCCTTCACCAATCTTGGAACGGTACATCAAAGTAACAAGTTGGTCAGGTGGAAACTTGTTTTTGCAGATATCGCGCGCTAACTTTGCCTTTTGATCAAAATCCTTTATTTCCGTCTCATGAAAAAAAATGCTTGATTTTGGGTGGCCTTTTTTGGGAGTTGAGAGCTTGATGCTGGTGGTATTCAAGAGAGCTGAAACTAGGAAACCTTCCTGCAAGCCTACTTTGATTGTTAGGGAATCTCGCACTCCTCACTTCTGGCTTATTGTTTCCAGGTGCTCGACTTGTGCTTTCCATGTGTTCATCACTTCGGGTTATGCTTTTCCATGTGTTCCAATTGCCACTTAATCTCGTTCATTACTTAACAACGTTATACCACTTAGCTTTCGAGTTAGTACTCCATAATTATCGACACTTAACAGAACAATACGACCCAATAGAATGTGTAACTGATAACACTTGTTCCCCATAATAGCAAGTCAATGGTACATAATGCTGCTGCCTGTAGTGGCTTAAACATCGAAATAACATATTAAGATAGCATAAACCCAGCACACTGTGTCTAACCATGAAATAACGAAACACGCGACGAGGTGGATTCTCTGGGCTGGCTAAGGTCGAAGACTAGAGTCGTGTGCTGGCAAACTCCATGAAAACCAGATCTTCAAAAGTAAGGTCTGCGTGGGCGGCGGAACCTGGGAAATCTCCTGCATTAAGAGAAACAAACAGGGCATCAGAAAATGAGAGGGTAAATAGGCTCTCCTTATTTTGGAGACTGAAGCGGCGTGGGTACCAACTCACCCATAGCCATAAGGATTGAAAAACGGTGATCCGTATGACCTATAAGGGTGGCCATATGGGTTGTATCCTCCTCCTCGGCCTCCTCGAGGCTGCTTCATCCCAGGGACGTTAGTCCTCTTCGGCGCCACCTGATGAGCGTACAACAAGGTTGTTAGGTCAGTGATCCATGTAGGCTCTTGCCGAAAACAAGGAATGCCAGTTTCAGTTGAATTAGAATCTCACCTTGATTTGGCGACCATGCAACTCTGATTCATTCAACTTGAGAGCTTCCTGGACAGCTTCTACTTCAACAAATTCCACATAAGCAAATCCTTTTGGTTGCCCAAACTTGTCAGTCAGGATGGTCACTCTGTTGACAGTTCCACAAGAATTAAAATGCTGCTGCACTTCTTCTGGAGTACATGCATAGTCAACCTGCAGTTATGATCATAGAGTAGAAAAAATGTAGTAAGCGGGCATATAATGTCGGACATTCCCTTTAAATAATCTGCTTACGAAAGATAAACATGCAAAAACCAAATAAAAATACTAAGCTTGTATCTCAATTTTTGGCAACCTATCAACATGTGAAATATTTCCCACTAAAACTCTACCGACAGTTGTTAATGCACTGAATATCTGTTTACATGGAAGAGAGCAGTATTGGAGAGTCTGCATCTCTAACTCTCTAAAATTAAGAGAATATCATCAAACGTCGTCAAATTTGTCTGGCTGTGTCACTTGGATTCAGAAAGTCACATTTTAACTTGATTAGCTGAAGTGCTTAACTTCACCATTTAGGTCCATCAGAAAGTTCGCTGATGAAAAGTGCAGTCCCTAGGCTAGATTAATTCTACCACTAAGCTACACCAAGCCCCTAAACTTGCTTTAAATGTGGTTATTAGGTTAGGTGCCCTGCGTGCTGCATAACCAACGAATAGACATAAATTGGCGCAACTAAGCAAGTTTACAGGCACAACCCAACTGCCAACTAAGTTTAAGGACACTAGGACCTCTGATGCAATTTAATCAAGAACATCATCTGCTTTATGTTTCAGAGCATATAGCTGAACACTCCCAGTAACACACATTCAACTTAGTAGAAACATCTGTTTATGCTACAGGTAATTCAGTGATAACCAATACGTTGGATTAGTCTTTAAGATTATGAGCCTAGTTCATATACACATAAAAACCATGAAACATGATATAAAGAAATAAAACACTCTACTTTTGTTATATCAACATGCAACATAAACAGATAAAATAAAATTGATAGTGGTATCGATCAGCAACTCAGCATGATTACAATCTCTTCAGAATGACTGATCATTCCCATTTGCAAGTTTCTATGGCCTACAGAATGCACTTTAATCGGCATGTAATGAGTGAATACTGATCATTCCAAGTTGCAAGCATCTGTGGCATTCATACTACAGCTTAATCGGCATGTAATAAAAATTGCAAAGAACATGACATAATTGATAGACATGAAATCAAATGAGTAACTAATAACTATAGTCAAATGTCAAATTTTAAGAAAAAGTAACACAAATGAGTAACTAATAACTATAGTCAAATGTCAAATTTTAAGAAAAAGTAACACACAATGATATGCTTGCTACATGGCCCACAAGCTGACAAGCATATTGAACACACACACCAACTAACCAAAACAGGGGATAATGGAGCTTGCAAAAATTTGCACAATAGATGTTATTTGTATCAGCAAAACTGTTTGGTAAACGTATATATCCTCTACTATATAGACATTTCAATGGCATAGAATAGAATCTCAAATTTTCAAAGAAAGTGATAGAACCCAACTATTAATGTACATCAAGGAAAAGGTTGTCATGGATAGCTTAGCTAGCAACCAAAAAAAATGGAATGACCATCTACATGCTTTTCAAACTGCATACCACGCATCCAGCACCTATATGAAATACTAGAACACAAAGGACATTGATATCATATATTCATATGTCAGCAGCACTCTGGTGAAATCTTAACATATATGTACAGTCCTACAAATATTTCAAGAAGTACAAAGGAACCCTAATGAGAGTTACATTTTGCTGAAAGATAATGACTGACGGATGAGATAATAAATTGAATTTTTAAATCAATAAAATTAAACACCAGAACATGATTCCAACCCCCGACCCCCCAAAACAACAAAAAGAAGGCCACAGACTATAAACTTGTGAGAATAAAATTTCTACAACAGGTAGAGCATCAGAAGAAACATAACATTCTCGCAATACAGACTCAACATAAAATGTGAGGTCACACTTACATGTCATGCCTATGCCCTGCCACTGATTCTCATCTACCAATGGCTACTGATACCATGCCACATCAGTCCAGGTAGTCTCAAGCGCCATGAGTATGCACAGCAGCTCTCTGCTGACTCTTTGGGGGGAGACTTCCTACCACATAATATTTTTCCTCCTTTTTTCTTTTCTATTTTTTGCACTTTTTTCAAAGATCTTTTCTTTCTTTTTCAAGAATTTTCTTTTTTTCAAGGATTTTTCTTTTTCTTTCCCCCGTTAAGCTAACACTAGAACTTGCGCTGAGATTCAACCAGATGCCAAAATTTTGATTTCAATGACTTGATGATAGCAGACTACCCTGCGATCATTGCCATTGCTCGATCAATGCACCAGAAAGTAAAACAATAAACACATAGATAAAGATAGACGAGTGAACTTGTTTTCAAGTCATTAATAACCGAAAATAAAGGCCATCTGGCAGTTCTCATAAAAACAGGATTTAATGATGCATGTTCAAAATTATGGAGTAGTTGAAGTGTCAAACCAATCTCAAAAGCCAGGACACACTATCCATTGAAAATTAAGTGATAAAATCAAAATCAAGATATCGCTCTGTGAAACATTAAATATCTAATTTAAATGCACCTTAAAGATGTCTTGAGCTAGTCAAGGAAGTAAAGTATCTAACTTGGACATCAACTTTGTATCTATAGTTTAAAATACACAACCATAATTACCATGTAAGAAGAAACATATGAATCACATTTATCTTATATACCTAGGTAATAATTACTATAAACTGTAGGCCACTAACATAAATTTAGAAGATAAAGATACGAAAATCTTACATTTCCAACAAACACTGACCGAGCATCCATCTCCTCTTTTGTTTCAGATGTGGCTGCATTAGGATCTACACCTACAGGGGTAAAATAATCCAATGTGTTAAAGAACTTATAAAGAAATAGTCATAGAAATCACAACATACAGTGTAAACATATTAGCTCCAAGGTTTATCAACGTAGAAATTTGATGTTATTACAGATGTTTTGCCAAGTGAAGAGGCAGATATTAACTTTATTTATGCAAGGTTTCATAATACTGGAATACTTGAGACTTGAGAGAGAGAGAGAGAGAGAGAGGTGATAAGGGAGTGGAAACACAACGAAATTACCCCAACCTGTTAAATTAAGAGAACAATTGTGATTGGTTAAGCAGTATTATGTGGTATGTGCAATATTCATCTCATCTCAAGGCATGGAAGTTTCCAAAGTCACACACACACACAGCAATTAGACCACATCATATAACCTTCTAACAGAATCAGCTATATTCAAACAACTGATGAGCAGATGCACCTTACATCCAAGACGCCCAGTTAATCTACCCAAACCAATGAGCAATAAAAACCTACAAACCTAGCGTGCCGGATCTCAACCCGTCCCTGGATGCAGATCTTATCATCGTCACGAACGGTAGCGTACACGGGTACGGCACTAACCTTGCATCTCCTTGGCGACCTTGGCCTGCATTTCGCGGAGGGCGGCTGCCTCCTCCTCCATCTCCTTGAACCGGCGCTTCATTTCGTCGAGCTCCTGCAGGTGCACACGCCAACAGGGTCAGTACCGGAGTAGGGCTAGGGTTTGGGTTTCGCGAAGAGGGGAGAAAGCAGCGGCGGGGTGAAGGGCCGAAGCGGACCTTGTCGGTGTCCACGCCGGCTGCGGACATGTCGACGTCCTCGCCGTCGACGGGTATCTCCTGGCCGTACACCTCGTGCTCTTCGTCCTCCATAGTCGCCACGTGCTAATCTAATCTCGCTTCAGCCTAAACGGTACCTAACGCGATTCGCGACGGGAGCGTAAGCAGTCTGGGGAAATAAAATTTGATTTTATCCACCACCAGAGAGGCAGAGAGAAGACGCCATACAGGCATACACCCCGTTATGGCCCACCACGTCCAAAACCACGGAAGGCCACTGCTTTCAAATCTCGTTTTGGTTGAATCTCCTAAGAGCAACTTCAACTCAAACCTCTATATTTTTCTCCTAAATCACTCATTTAGAGGTGGTATAAAAATTAGGAGCACTCTATATCAAATTTGTCTCCAACCCACACTCCCTATTACCCACTCCTATTATTTATCTAAACATTATTATTACTTTGCACCCATGAATTATTATTTTAAAATGAATAAAAAAATATCATAGAAAATAATAGAGGCAAAGAGAAAGCCCCTAGATGTAGGGGTGAGAAGGAGCCTCCCTAGAATAGGGATTCCAAATAGGGGTTGGGTTGGAGCTCAAATTTTTTTAATTCTCCTTATAATTTAAGATAGAGAGAGGTTTAGGGGATGAGTTGGGTTTGCTCTAAGACCATCTCCTATGCTTTCCCCTCCCGAGTCCCTTCCCCGTGAGCATGGAAAAATGAACGCTAGACGCAGTCGCGCAGCCCTCCAACGCATAGACAGAGCTGTCCATGGGGTTGGGTGGGGCCCCACCTAGCCAGGCACTCAGCAAAAGATCGCCTCCGCGATGGTATTGGTCCATGGCCTATACGCGTAGCACAGAGACAGTCACGCAGGTCAGTTCTTCCACGTAGCACAGAGGTAAGCAGGTCGGTTCGTCTTCAAACCAAATCACGACGTCGCGTCTCACGTGACTCGCGTCACGGGCTCACGGTATCAGTTCGTCTTCCACGTCTCGGCGTCTTCCTCTATTTTACAATATATCGATGATCTAGTAGTTGATTTTGGATGTCTCTTTTTTAAAACCCCTAATTTTCTGGCTCCGCTACTGCTCCAACGTCTTCCCTTCCCGTCCGCAAAACACAAGGGATAGGAGAGAGAATCCCACCCCTGCCAGATCCTCTCTCCGTTCCCTTCGCTCTCTCCCGCAGCTCGGAGGACCAACTGCCTGGGCTTCGCGCGCTGGCTCGGATTCGGGGAGTGGTGGAGCAGTAGAGGAAGGGTCGAGGCGAAGCGACGACGCTCAACGAGTGGAGGTTGTCAGCAACGAGCGGCGGCGACCGGAACGTAGCCACTCATCTTCAGCCACCGGAGACGACACCGAGGCAAGCAGCATCGACGGCGGCAGGTTAAATCGTTCCTCATTTTAGGTATCGGCGATCGGTTACCGAAATCTCAGGATCCTTGGACCTTCCCCATCGCGTTCCCCATCTCAGCGAGCTATCAACTGCTGCTCCCTCCCGCGCCCGCGAGGAAGCGTTGGAGGTGGCCAGGCGACGGAGGAGGCGAGCCGCCGCTCCGCTTCGGGGGCGACGTGGAGCTCGTACGAACTCCCCTAAACTCCGAACTCTATCGCGTAGCGAGGAGTCCAAATGACGCGACGGAGAGATATGGGCCGGCTTCCTAGCCGGCGATGCGGGCCCCGCTCTTTTGGAAGTGAGTTGAGAGCCCTGGATTCGTCCGCTCTTTTGGAAGTCGATCCGCTTCTTCCTGTATTTTGCCTTGTTTTGCAGGGAGGAGAATCCGAGGAAGAGGAGAGCCGACAGTGAGAAGCTCTACGATTGGTATTTGTTTCTTTTTTTAGCCCAACTTCTTGAATTCTTGGATTGATCAGTGCATTTTGCAAATGGCTTGTTCTTGATTAGTGAGGGGAGTTCAACGGGGAATTTGTTTAGTGTGCATGCATGTGGTGATCTTTCAGGTAGTGTGTTCTAGGTGCTTGGTTGGTTGATGTTCCTAAAACCATCCGCAAATTGAATTTTTTAGTATGTTTTGAACTGGCCTTGCATGAATCCTGTCAAGCATCGGGGTTTCCTGAGTCCTGATAGGAGGCAGCGTTTTCATGTGGGTTAGGTTGCGTTGGAAGGTGGCGGACAGAATCAGGATGGAGAGTAATGGCCGCAGCAACAGCAAGAAGAGCCTTGAGAGGCTCATCTCTCGAAGGGCTCTGCAGATTGGGAGCTCTACTCCCTGCATAACATGGGTGCTGGGCTTCTTCTGTGATGTCTACGTTATGTACCTGTTTGGTGTTGCTCTCCCTCCAATCCAAATCCCGCTGATCCAATCAGTTTATCCACCGCTGCAGCGAGCAATCTTATGGAATTCAACCTTGACTCATACTGGTAATTGCGATATCCTGCTGCATGTCTAATAATTTAGTACTCCTATAGGTTGTGTATTAGTTTTGCTGTGGCCAATGCCTGTATGGACACACCTTTTTTTAATCAGATGGAGATACAGCAACAGATGAATGACTGACAATTTTGACATTAACCTATGGATTTATAATTGGAGTGCTATGATTTTACTGAGGAAAGAGGGTTTGAGGTCCTAATCATGAACTGTTCTTTAGGTGAATGATGAGTTGTTACTGGTTTCTAGTTGGAAAACTTAAGTAGTAGAAGTTGTTATTATATTATTCTATGCTAGTTTTTTTTAGCATGAGCCGTTTTCTAGACTGTAGTACCTCCAATATCATGGCAATATAATATGTAAATATAAGCCCTTAAGCTGTTTCTTTTACTTCCAAGTGTCTTGTAATGCAAGTACTGTTCTTGGCCTGAACTAGTTTTTTGTATCTGCATTATCTCTGAACATTTTTGCTTGACACCTGGTATTACTAGAAAATTTGATCGGGAAGGGAGGGCATGCTGAGGTGTACAAAGGACGGCTTGCTGATGGACAGTTTGTGGCAGTGAAGAGGTTAACAAAAGGTGGTAACAAAGAGGACAGGATTAGCGATTTCCTATTTGAACTTGGAATAATAGCGCATGTTAACCACCCAAATGCGGCACAGCTCTTGGGGTTCAGTGTGGAAGGGGGCTTGCACTTGGTTCTTCAGTTTTCACATCATGGAAGCTTGGCTTCTGTTCTCCATGGTATAGTCCTCTCTAAAAACTTGTTAGGTGATGAACGAAATAGTTGAGTAATATGATGTCACGTGGTGGCATATTTTACATCATATATTTTTAAAAAGAATTATATCTATACCTTACGTTAAGGATTTGATTTGATGAGAGAACAGATCTCTTGACATTCATGTCAGTACAGCATAATCATTCAAATCAGTATCTGAAATGCCATTGCCACAATGGTGGAGGGTCTGTTATGAAGTGCTATGATTACTAATTGTGCTAATCATTCACCTGTACTTATGAATAACTAGCTGATACTTTATATTCTTTCTCTTGAATAGGATGGCAAGTCAACCGCCTGCAACTTTGCAAATGCGAGGTCAACCTTTTGCTCAGCAAAGTAGCTGCTGCTCTTGATCTTCAATCTAGATCACAAACAGTGTGCTTGTGCAGCAAGCAAAATTTAATTAGTTGCTCTATCCTGTACATTAAGTCTTAACTATCGCAAAAACTTTATGTTCGGTCTCGGATAATGCAAGATGTAGCTTGAGGCACCAGAAGGCAGTTAGAAATTGGTATAGAAATTGGTAGTTAGAAGAGGATGATAAAATAAGTATTTTTAATGTGGGAAGAGAATGGGAAGGAATCTTTGTTGGAGTGTTTTTACGGGAAGAGAACGAAATCAGGAAGGATTCTCTTGAGGGTGGGAAGGAATAAAATCTTTGGGAAATGGTTGGAGATGGTCGCGGCTGAAATTCAAAAATTTTGTCGAGATCTTAAAATTTAAATAAATTTTAGATGAAATAAAGAAACAAAAGTTCAAATATTTTTTGCACCGAAATTTTCAAGATTTCGCCCAGAATTACCGAAATCTTGGCGAGATTTGCCGAGATTTAGATAAAATTAAACCGAGAAAAAAAATAGTCTAAACAAAAGGTTACTATCTCACTTATGTTCATTCTATTTTTAATTTTTCAAAGATAAAAAATGAACTTCAATTGTTTTGAAATTTTTTCTCTATGATTATACACTCTAAAGATAATACCATAAATTTTTTACAACATGATCAATCTTTCACAATAAAAATCTAACAATGTTTCTGTCAAAATTTTAAAACGTCTCAAAAATTTATTTTTTCAATAAATTTTCATAGAAGATGGAGTTTAGATAGGTCGTAGGTATCCGTTTGGAAGTCTTACAAACTCTTGTAGTACTTGAACTGAGCTTAGCTCAGCTGGTCAGAGCATGTGCGCGTTTAGTGGTCTACGTGTGTTCGAGTCGGCTTAGACACGTGTGCTCCCTTTTGCGTCTGATCTATGTGTATTTGTGTGCATTCTTGTATCCAAAAAAACTATTGAGGTTAATTCAAGTCTAGGCCTAAGCACTGCTTGATAGAGATGTGTAGTGACCTATGTGATTATTGGGAGCCTCCGGTCCAGTTTTCTTAGCCAACGTAACCGTATCCACAATATTAGAGGCGATTGCTCCCTATATACCTTTTTCATATCATCTAAACAAAAAAATAAAGACAAACATGGTATCTAAAATTTATATCTATAATATACTATAATCTTTTAATTATAATACAAATAAAGTTTTTATTATACATAATAACTTATATAATACTAAGGTTTTATGCTGGTACGTAGTCATATCTACCTCCGAGAAGAGAAATTTATACACTATCTTCTCCTCCCATCTCTCTCTACCTGTGGCCTACTACGCGTTCCGCTCGGCCGCCTTTGCCACCACCTGCGGCCTGTACAACAATGAGAGTGCGCCGCTCTGTCGCGACTTTGTCGTCCCCAATCTTCTCAACAAGTAGGCGCACCGGGTGTCACAGGACACAGGGTCCAAAAAATTTTTAGTGAGAATGAACTACAGACTTTAATTTTTTTAGTGAGAATGAACTATAGGCCCATGAGTAAACCCCTGCCAAAAATCAGAGAACCCTGAAGGCCTAAAGCTGGGTAGAGCAGCCCGTTTCACGTTTGCATGTATTGGCTGGGAAGCCGACAGTCGGCCAGCGTATTATACCGCTGACGACTCGACTCGGCGCCGCAGAGTGAGGATTCCATGCGCTGATTGGAATTTGGAGTGTTCAGCTCAGCTGCAGCCTGCAGTCTGGAGTTAGTCGTCCGGTGATTGATCCAGGTTGTGTTCGTTTGATATCTCTTCTCTTTTGCAGTTTTTCTTTTTATTCGGATGTATGTACCATGTTTCTGCATGCATGGCGCTTTACGCCTTTGGCTACCAGAAGCAAGGCCAAGGCATCCATCCAGACTCCAGTGCGCTCTGTCTTTACTAGGCCCTAAGTCCTTACTTTTGTGGTTTACTGGTTTAAATCCTCATATAGCTTCTTGAAGAGTTGAAGACTTTTGGTATTGCTAGGCTGCTAGCTGAAGAGGTCAAGTATTGAAGTATATGTATATCAGTTTGTTCAATAGATGCTACTATTCACAAAACCGGGAATCCTGCAAGCTGATAAATCATAAAGTATTGTTTGAAACATAGATATTTTGCATAAAACTGTTTATACCATTTATAATTTCTACATTGCTTCTAGGCCCAAACGGCACCTGATTGTATATTGTATTTATGACCTAACAACGACATGTATATTTGTAAGTTGTAACTAAGTTGCCATATATTATGCAAATGATAGGTAAACTAATGGAAAAATTTCTCAAAAGGAAAGCTCTAGATAGTGCTACAAATGTTGGGAATTCACGACCTGAAGGCATCAATTGGGAAGAGGAAATTAAATTTGATCCAGGTAAAAGGAAAGGGATCGATTGCTATCATCCTAATCACAAAGATTCAGTAAGAAGAAAATACTTGGATAATGGGCCTTGTCAACCCCGGACTTATGATTTTCCATACGCACAATTTGGGGATAAAAACATAAGGTTTAATCCTGAATGGTTTGATGAGTTTGGGAGTTGGCTTGAGTATAGTGAATCCAAAGATAGAGCATACTGCTTTTGTTGTTTCTTATTTAGGGACCGCAACAAGAAGGAAGCTGGGTATGATGCATTTGTTATAAATGGTTGGAATAGCTAGAATAAAAAAGCAAAACTAAAAGAGCATGTAGGAGGTGTCAATAGTGTTCACATCAATGCATTGAAATATTGCACTGATTTGTTAAAAAGAGACCAGTACATTGATGTTACTATCCACACACAGAGTAAAGCTGCTAAGATTGCTTATTTCGCTCGACTAAGGGCATCAGTTGATGTTGCTCGTCTGTTATTAAAACCAGGATTACCTTTTCGAGGACATGATGAGTCAAAGGAGTCCTATAACAAAGGTAACTTCTTAGAAATTCATGAGTGGAAATATAGCAAAGATAAAAATGCCGCTGGGAATAGTCTTATGATATCTCCTCCTATTCAGAAGGAAATTGCTCATTATTTTGCAAAGGAAATATTGCAGTCAATTCTATAGAAAATTGGACATGATGTATTTTGTTTGCTAGTTGATGAGTCCAGGGATGTCTCAGGTAAAGAGCAGATGGCAGTTGTTTTGCGATATGTTGATAGTTGTGGAATTGTGAAAGAGAGATTTGTTGGTCTAGTTCATATAAAAGACACCACTTCTTCTTATCTCAAGTCTTCTATTGACTCTCTATTTGCAGAACATAAGTTAAGTTTGAAGTAAGTTAGGGGCCAAGGTTATGATGGCGCAAGCAATATGCGAGGTGAGTTTAATGGCTTGAAATCATTGATTATAAGAGAAAATAGTACAACATACTATGTCCATTGTTTTGCTCATCAACTTCAGTTAGTGATTGTGGCTGTTGTTAGAAAGCATAAAGGAATAAGCAACTTCTTTAACATGAACTCTCTCTTGTTGAATGTGGTGGGTGGATCTTCAAAGAGAAAGTGTAACATCCCAAATTTTTGACTTTTTATTTAGTTAATAGTGTTTATTTGCAATTTGTGCTTTTTGTGAATTTTCTGGATTTAATTGGATTTTCTGAGATTTATTTGAATTATTTCAAATTAAGTACATCAAGCCCTTTCGCAAAAACTAATTATAAATAGATAAGTTTTAAATAAAGTTTTTCCAAAAATATTTTATTTGAGTCCAGAATGTCTCAAAGTATTTTTGAGATTTTTCTTGGAATTTTCCCAGTAATATAATTGCCTAAATAAATCAAACTATTTTCCATATTTATTTTAAATAGAAAAACCCGAGTAATTCGTTGTGAACAGTGTTGGGCTTGGCTCAGCACTGTGCGCGCTAAAGCTTGGCCATTGCGGCCCAGTTGTCCGGCCTGTTCGGCCAGTTTCTAGAAGTCTCACTGCCAGTCGTTGGATCACCATCCGAGGGCCTTCATCAAGCCATGTAATCGGGAAACCCTAGATTAAGCGTCGCCCGTTGGATTTAGATCGTGCGGTCTTCATCAATCGGACCAAAGCGGAACCCTAATCAGATCCGGGCCATTGGATAAGTTAGGCGGGTAGGATCGTGCCGCGCCTGGAGTCTCTCGTGGCCGTCGGATCAAGATCGTGCGGCTGCTCGTCTTCGTGTCCGCGACGAACTCAGAACTGTGCCGCCGCCGCCGTACGCCGTTAGAATCCCGGATTACGCGCAAGCCGAGGCTTTAAATAGGGGGGTGCGGGCACCCCAAGGATCCCCGTGAGCTTCTGCATCTTTTTCCTAAAGTGTCGTCGCCTGAGGAGCCCGAGGAGTCGCGCAAGAGCTCGCCGGAGTGCCGTGAAGTTCCCGCCGTGTTTCACCGTCGTCGAGACCTTGTTCCATCGTGCCCGAGACAGCTCGGAACTCCCCTCGTCGCGCCACACCTGTTCCGCCGTTCCGTGGTCACCGGAGAGCACCACATCGCCGTCGGCATTGTCGTCGTCCTCACGTCCGGTAGAACCACGCCGCCGCGTCGCCATCGCCAGGATCGAGCAGTGTCAGCCGCCGGATCACCATCGGACCATCGGAAGCACGCCACGTCGTCTCGGGAATAGTGAACGCCTCGGGTAAGCCTCGGTCGTAGATCTTCCGTGGGCGACTTGGATCGTGACACGTCGCCTATACCCAAAGCTATTCGATGTAGATCCAGTGCACCTCGGTTGGCAGCACAGTCAGCTGGCGTGGGCCCCGCGCGTCAGTGAGAGATAGCCGCGTGAGCCAAGCCCACCGTGGACCAGGTACGTGGACCGAGGCCACGTGTCAGCGCCGCACTGGTCCGAGTCAGGGCTGACGTCAGCGTGATGCATTGATGACGCAATAATACGAATTTCCTTTATAAAAATAATTCAGATTAATATTTGATTTTTTAATTTTTAGGGTTTTATGATTTTTGAATCTTCCGAGAGCTCGTTCTCCCTCATACGAACTCCGATTGAGGTGATTCAAATTTCTAAAAATTTATAAAATTGATATCTATCAAATGGTGAATTTTATTTGATTTTTAGAGTTTGTTTTCTCTCTGTTTTGGTATTCATTTGGCATTCTCTTTCGTTTCGCGTAGACGATAAATTGTGCGATGCAACCGAGGGAGATTCATCAACTCAAAACCAAGGTCCAGAGCATGGATAAGGGTTTTCCTAAGGCAAGTTGTGCTTTGACCATGTTGCACCCATGTTTGCAAAATTGCTATTTTGTTTTACCTTATTGCATGTTATTTCAAGTGTATAAATGATTTCAACCTAAATTGGGATTTAGATATCATACCTTTTGAATTACATTCTACCTTGTCGATTGTATGCCATGATCCACTTGTCACCCTAGATTGGTTTACTATAGTTAATCAATAATAAAATCAACATGGAATGGTTAGACCGAATTAGATTGCTTAGCCATGCCACGTCATCACATGTGTTGAATCATTGAGAAATAATCTTGACTAATGGAATATGGAACAATGTTATGAATTTGTGTGTCATGTGTGGTCACACGATGAGATTGAGTTGTGGTGGCAATGGATGTCACGCAACGATATTGAATTATTGATGGCACGTGGTGCTTGGTAATCAACTGGGGTGGTTATGATTTTAGATCGGAGCAAGTGGCAAGGGCAAGTGTGCCTGGGTGGGCCCGATGGGCAAAGGGTATGTGCAAGTCTTGCTTTGATCAACCCTAAGGACACCTTGCGAGCCTTTGACCTGAGTCAACCATGCAACCACATGTCTGTTATGGGGCAGCCTAGCTGACTAATTTGCAAAGTCTTAGCTTGAGTACTATCGTGGTGGTGTGAGACCGGGTGTACGGAGGAAACTCACATGGCGCAAGAAGGGGGCCCTGTTGTGGTGGTTTAGCCAATCAGTGTTGAAACCTCAGCGAGTAGTACTGGGTTACGACAAAGCATTGTAAAGGCTTTGTCATGATTCTCTGCCGGCACGCCAAAGGAAGTGTGCTAAATGGCCAGGCACAAAGAGATTATCATGTCGTGTGGGTAAAGTGCATAACCTCTGCAGAGTGTACAAACTATTCGGATAGTCGTGCTCACGGTATTGAGCAATGCTCGGGAATTACAGTCAAAGGTTTAGACTTTTGAAAAATAAAAACTTGGGATGGATGGCAGGTTGCCATGGAAAGATTAATCTTGACTTAGGATGAGAAACTTGGTTTACTTAAGAAATGCTGAATCTATCTATTACTGTTATTTGTTTTACTATCTTTTCAATCTATGTATTGTATTTGTTCATAAATGCTGCTATACTGCAAAATAGCCATTGATAGCCATTCCTTTGGAATAAGCCTTGCATATAGTTATGTTAGAATTGTATTCTGTGCACAACTTGTTGAGTGCTTTATGTACTCACCCTTGCCTAAAACAACATCACCAGTGCTGAAGAAGGTGAACCATGAAGGGACGAATGTTTAGGGTGCGAGCCTTGTCAGTTGCCTGTGGTATACTGAGGGGTTACCTACATCTTCATTCTGCTGCAATTCAATTTGGTTGTTCAGCCTTGTGAGGCATCATTATGTAAGTTGACCATAAGGTCATTCAACTAGTAATATTTAGTGTATAATGTCTTTTATCTTAATTCCGCTATGCATGATTGTGATATTCACTAATGTTGAGCTGTGTGTACACTAGCGTGATCCTACACTAGTGCAGTATACATAGAGGGTCCGGATTTGCATATTCGAGTCCCGACAGAAAGGATATGGTTCGAGATATCAATCATGAACATGTGCAAAAGGCCTTAGGTTGTGGCCTTCTTCAAACTGGGACAGGGTTAAATCAAGAGCAATGCCTTCAAAGGCCTAGAGATACTCGTTGGAGTTCTCATTATAAAACTTTTAATAGTTTGGTTGACTTGTTCCCAACAGTTGTTAAAGTGCTAGAATTTGTGGAAGAAAAGGACAAGGATAGAACAAATAGAGATCAGGCATTGGGTCTTTTAATATACTTTCAGTCATTTGATTTTGTTTTCTATTTGCATCTAATGTTGACTATCTTGGTAAGCATAAACACTTTGTCATTGGCACTGCAACGAAAGGACCAAGATATTGTTAATGCTATCAAATGTGTTAAATCAACTAGGTTGCATTTGTACAACCTTAGAAGAGAAGGATGGGAATCTGTCCTAGGTGAAGTATATGCCTTTTGTAAGAAATATGACATCCCTAAGTTAGAAATGGAAGAAACCTACATTAATCCAAAGAGGCAATGACAAAAAACTGGAATTACCAATAAGCATCATTATGAAGTGGATTGTTTCAATGATGTTTTTGATTGGCTATGCCAAGAGCTTGACAGTCGTTTCAACGAGACCACATCCAATTTGCTTGTTTGGTTAGCTTCTTTAAGTCCAAGAGACTTATTTCATGATTTCAACTTGGAGAATCTGATGAGCTTAGCTAAACTCTATCCAAATAATTTTAATTCTTTGGAATTGAGAGATCTTAACCATAATTTATGTCTCTACATTGCCGATGTGTGAGCAGATGATAGATTCTCCAACATACAAACTATTTGTCAGGTTTCTCAGAAAATGGTGGAGACAAAAAAACATATATGCTATCCTTTGGTTTATCGACTTTTGAAACTAGTATTGGTATTGCCTGTCGCCACAACTATTGTTAAGAGATGCTTTTTAGCCATGAGAATAGTAAAAACATATTTGCGTAATCGCATAGGCG
Source organism: Guadua angustifolia (assembly GCA_036346375.1). NCBI lineage: Eukaryota > Viridiplantae > Streptophyta > Magnoliopsida > Poales > Poaceae > Guadua > Guadua angustifolia. The sequence continues at coordinate 27,282,521 of CM070505.1, read as the reverse complement.
ATGAGTTCATGAGTGATAGTCTCATTTGTTATGTGGAGAAAGAAGAACTGAAGAAAGTCACCGATGATGCTGTCGTTAATCGTTTTATGAATTTGAAAGAACGGAAATACTAAAAGGTAATGTATCTATTTTATTTGATTACTCTATCTTTTTCGTTCATAACTTTAATTCATATTGCTCCTTTTTCCAGGCTATTGAAATTGGATGATATATTTTAGTATTTTACCAATGTCCGCCATCTTTTGCCGATGACTCCACTTTTAATTTCTTTCCCTTGCAACAATCATTCACTATTTTTAGTTGGTTTCTTCATTTTGGTAAGCATTTTCGTATTTTGTTGCTACTTCTTTATAATTGTACATCTTCATTGGTTTTAATGGTAGTATGGTACTAAATTATCGATGCTCATAAATAATTATACACGATATTATATGTATACACATATATGCTAGTAAAGTGGTGAACCAGGGTAGTTTTTGTTCTAGTTCCGCCACTGAGTAGGCGTCCTCACTTCATCTTGCGCGCCTTCGTGTGGGCCGTCTCTTTCCGTTCGTTTAAGCTCATGAAGCAAATCAGAGTACTCACCAGCTTTGGCTGTTCTTCTCCAAACGTGCTCAACCCATTTGGTGCGCGACAAGCCTAGGCTAGCTGTTTGCCCTGATGAAGGATGCGACAACGTCGATGACCGGGACCGATGATGTCGCACCGCCATGGTACAGCCGCCGCATTGAGGTGGCCGCAGACGATTCAAGATGGATGCGATCAGGGCCGTGACGAAGAACACACTACTACACATTATAACATCACAAACGGTTCATAACCGTCATGAAAACCGTCTGTAAGCATGTGTCAGTGATGTAACATCATATCATAGACGGTTTTCAAACTATCTATGATTTGTGATATCACAGATGATTCTTAATTGGAGCCATATGTGGTATTGTAACATCACAAACGGTTCCTAATTAGAACCGTCAGTGATATACCAACATCACAAACGGTTCGAAATATAAACCATCTTTGATGTATAGGTTATCACAGACGATTTCTATGAGAACCGTCTATATTTTAACATTACAAACGGTTCCTCATTAGAAACCGTCTGTGATATACTAATATCACAGGCACTTCATCATTAGAAACAGTCTATGGTGTTATATTATATACGGTTTTAATTATAAACTATCTCTGATGTATATTTTGTATTAATAAAATATTTTTTTATTATTGGATAGCCTCATGAAATGCTAGTCATTCCCTCTAAAATAAGCATATTACAGAGATACTTCACAAGCAAATTACATATTACATGCATTTCAGAAATCAACTCAGATTACATCACAGCACAAGCACTACACCACAACACATCTATTTTAGAAATCAACTTAGGTTAAATATTAGACCACGTACATCACATTCATTTAAGAAATCAACTCAGATTTATTAACAATTGAATGCACAAGTACAATTAATAAATTCACAGCACAAGTTTCACAGAGTAGCCGAACTGGTAATTCAGAAATAACATAACTCCTCAAGTTAGGTAGAGTGGAACTCATCTTTTGGATTTATGACCTGACTCAGTAAGAAGGAACAAAGTTGTCCTCAAAATTCTGATAAAATCGGTCTATTCCAACTCAATTGTAACCTGATCAGTTTTGTTTGTACCGAGGAGGAGTTGTATGCTGTGGCAAACATAAAATACACATAAGTTATTTCTCTTTCCCTGATGGTGGTACTATAAATAAAGAATTAGTTAGTTTCAGAGGCATTATTACGAAGTTTGATATAGGAGCATTGTGTACTAGCGGGTACCGAAAAGTTAAAATCGTGCTTCAGCTTCTCCCCATCCTTGCCAGAAGGCCCACGAGCTTTGTACACTTTGAACGAGCTACGCGATTTCAAAAAGTTAGCCTTGGCTATTCCAAGAGCAACACACACCTTAAACAACCTATAGAAGAGTTATCTATAGAAAAAATGTGATTACCTGTTGATTAATTTCGCTATAGGAATCAAGTCATGGCTGCCGCTCTTTAAGGAATCAAGGTACATAATCTAATTCTTTCTTGGTTGAATTACAATTAGAACCCAGTGAAACTTATAGAGGTATACCTAACTTTGAGTTGTGTGTATACTACAAATCAAAGTATAGCAAGTAGTACAACGCTTACTCCGGGTTGTGTGGAAAAAAGGTACTCTATCTTTTTGAGCCATCAATGCCTGTTCCACATATTCTTGGATAACTTTTAAATTTTTGTCCTTTGTTTGCTTCGATACTATGTGTGAGTCAAGGAAACCCACTAGTTGTTACTTCTTCGCTTTATGGATCATGCATCTATATATACAAAAGTAAAGAGTCATATATATATGATATTTATCGGTATTACATGAATGTAGATTGTGATTGTGCACACTTATAATGTCCAGCATCTCAAGAACGCGGTGTCAAGGTTAAAGAGATCGAACAAGTCACGGAAGTCAACCCCAAAGAAGTCCCTAATGACTGGTTGAATAAGATGCTCATGCTTGAAGCTGACTGTGATACTCGTTATATGTTATGACACTAGCATGTTGGCTTGTTCCATGTACCAATCATACAATCTAATGCAAGCCAATGTAAGGTTTTTTAAGTGCTCTCTCGTTACTAAAAGCTCTCCTAGCTTGTATGTCCGGACCAACAGGGCAATCGGATAGTTGAGGGCCTTCCTGCTGCTTTGATTTGCCTTTGTTTTGCTTTCTACTATTGGGGGTTTTCATGGGAAATGAGTAGGCATGATCCCATGTAAAGGCCTGTGATACATGGGGCACAATAGCCGATTTGATGGGCTGCTGAGGTGCAGCAGGTGACTCCAAGAGTGTGGGTAATTACTGTGCTAGAGGATGAGTGTCCAGGAAGATGTTATTGCTAAGCCACTAGATGGATGTGCCAATGGCATCACCTAGTATCATGATCTTGTCATTTGGGGGCATCTACAGCGCGACGACCTTGAAAATGTTATGTACACTGTCCATATTGATATTCATGAAACCCGGCGCTACCGAGGTACCGTGCACTAACGCCCCTTGACTGGATGGATACGTGAGTTCCTGAGTATCCTGAAGGGCAGCGGAGCTATTGGCAAGCCTCAATTGGAGATTACATCATGTGGCCTCCTACATAATGGTACACAATTAGCTAAAATGTCCAACAGCTATATCTATAAAGCATTTAAGAGATATATATTAGTACCTTGATGTCACAGATAGGAAATTTGCTGTCATTTTCATTTGTGTGAGCAACAGACACACAACTGCTCTTTCAGGTAGTGGGGCTGAATTGTGTACATACGTCTGGGGCTTGCACGAGCCGTCTAAGCTAATTATTGAGCCTTTCCTTGAGACCTCTAATCTAATTATTGAATTCATCTCTTGACCTTTTCTCAATTTTTTTACAAGCTGTTCCTCATTCTCGGCTTTGGCTCTCTTCTTACTCTGGTATTTGTGAGTCTTTTGAGAATCCAATTTTTTAGGGAACGAAAACCTCTTGGCCTCACGTGCAACCTGGGTGTTCCTTATTTCCCAAGATCATGCGGAGTACATCTTTCTCCCTGTCTGGCAAAAAAAGCCATTGAAAGACTGTGTACTCAACGCTACTTGCAAGATTCTGACATGTTATTTCACTTATGAAGTTACGGACTAATTACAAACTTGGTGATTCGATATCTTACCAGTCATTTGCACACTTCCTCATCCATAGGGTTTGTGAAGGACACAGTGCCGAAATATGTGGCATGCGACCTTGCTCTTAGCCAGTTTCAGGCACGCTAGTCATCGGTCGAGGCAAATGGCAGGGAGGCCTCCTTGTCCTCCCTCCTCCATGATCTTACCCACGTACCCAGTGGTGTCAAGTCTGTATGGGTGAGTGTTTTTGCTTAGAAGGTCTTGTGCATTTCACTTTGATGCACGAATTCTTCCATCATCTTCATCTCAACAAATCATTTCCATGCGTCTTTAGTGATGAACCCGTACTTCTGAAACAGATGTAAGTTCAAGCTTCTTTTTGGTTTTAGTGTTTGATTTTGGATTAATATTTAATCACTATTTAAGGACAAATTTAATCATTGGGAGACTAACTCTTTTACTAAGCTTTATTTTTATTAGTCTCATTTGAATGAAAAATAGAAACCCCAAAGGTATGCATCATTAGATCTCTATTATTTCTATAGCATACTTTGGATTCAAGTTAGAAGGTGAACTCCACCATAGCTTAAACCTCAATATGTGCATTTTGTGTCAAATTCCATATATACATGACCGCACAAATTTAGGAGGATTTCATACTTTATCTTTATGTTTCATAAATATTGATCCCTTTCATATTGCCAAATAAAATAAGGATCATTACATTGAAATAAATTCTTAAGTGTATAAAAACTTACGTAGTTGTAGTATACTCATGGAAATATATGATAAATTTCATAACAATCTAAAATTGACTATGTGCATATTGATTCAAAGTCAATTATTTATATGCACATATTTAATGGAGTTTATTCTATACTTGATGATCACAAGAGTATTGATCCCCTTCCACCACTCCATATAATTTGGATCCTTACTTGGAAACCATTAAAATAAGCATATGAAACTTGTGTAGTTAATATATACTCATCACAATTTAAATGCAATTTAAATTGTGTTCGCTTGTCACGTAATCATAAGGTTATCCATAATGTGTTGATGGTGTTCTTTATTGATCAAAATACAAATGAAAAGTTCTTGAGTATATGAAGTATTAGTTGCATCAAAATACTCAAGATAAATTAATATTTTCATTCAAATTAATTTGGGTTGTAGTCAATCATCAAAGGAGTAGATCGAAGGATCTTAGGGTATTTATTATGTGTTAATGGAGTTATTGATGATTGGGAGAACCATGTTTGTTGAAACTAACCTTTTCTGTGAGTTGTGAAAGTAGGCTGAGGCCAACGGTGATAAAAATTTGGATGGCATCACGTGTTGATAGCCATCAAGTCAAGAATTGGGACAAATGACATCATCATGTGTTAACGAGTGTCAAGAAGAGATCCGAAGCTAAGAGCAAAGCTTGTTCATCATGTGTTAATGAACGAGACAAGATTCCGAGTTGAAGAGAATATGATGGTAATCATAAAAGCTCTAAGTGGATGTGCTAAAGGCAAAGGTATAACTAGTTAGGGCTAAGGATGTATTCCTAGTCTATTACCGGTCTCGATGTTTGGATGAGAGACTAGGTTGCTAGTTAGGTTGCCATACTATCAAGAGGGGTTGAGTCATTTAACTTGAGCTTCATCATGCGTTGATGAACTCAATCCGGTTCGCTCTAGCTCACTCTCTTAAGTTGACTTTTGCATGATACTTATATTTGCATGTGTTGCAAATAAGGGAAGGTCATGTTTTCTTCTTAATTGATTTAGATTTTGTATGGAGCTAAATTTTGCATGTGTTCCAAGAGGAAGAAGCTCATGCATTTGGTTTTAATGGTTGTTATTTTCATGGAGCTAAGTATTTGCATATGTTGCAAATAAAGGAAGCTCATACTTGGTTTTCTTAGCCTGTGACTAGTAGGGTTTGCAAATATGTTTTGTAAAACTGCTAGAGATCATGTGTTGATAATCATAAGGCTAATTAATTTTATTGCTTGGTGTTGGCAAAATATTTTTTTTGCAAAAAAATGATGTTGCTGCTTCTTATCTTGAAGTATGAGATAAGCATTTGCAAATGTGTTTTGTAAAGTGTTGTGATCATGTGTTTATCATCTCATAGCTCAAGATTTAATTTTAATTGAATGGATTTGTCATTTGCAAATGTGTTTTGCAAATATACTAAAAGTTTACGAGATTGGTCTTAGAGCATGTATTAGCATTTGCAAATGTGTTTTGCAAAATATCGTGATCATGTGTTGATTAATACATGGCTCGAGGGTTGATCTTGTAAACTCTTGGTTTATTATTTGCAAATACATTTTGCAAATAAGTTAAGCTTAATGAAATTTTTTAGAGCATGTGATGAGAATTTGCAAATGTGTTTTGCAAATTGGTATGATCATGTGTTGATCGCCAAAAGGATCAAAGATTTGATATTATTGAGTTTTGATTTGAATTAGAAAGATTTCTATGTGAAATCCATTGTTTTATCATAAAATTGGCATTACCGCAGTGTTGGGCAGGTATTGCGCAGGCCCGATAGTACCGCTGGCTGAGTGCTGGTATTGCCGAAGGTCAGTAGTACCGCTCCTTGAGAGTGGTAGTTATTTTCAAAAATGTGTATTTTGCATGTGTTGCAAATCCGATACTATCGGGGTTGTAGGGAGATACTACCGGTGGCCGACAGTACCGACGCCTAATAGCCGGTAGTCATTTTCTAGAGAATGATTTATCAGTGCTCTTTTGAGGTCGGCACTACCGGGCCCTAGGGCCGGTACTACCGTTCCTACATGGGCGTTAGTACCATGTTTACTGTGCAACGACCTAAAGGCTGACCCTATCGGCCCTAAATGGGCGGTAGTGCCAATTTGGTTGAGTTTTGCCCGATTTGCCCCCCAACGGCTAGTTTTATTTGGGGAGGCTATAAAAGGATCCTTAGGGTTGGCATTGGAGCTTGTTATAGTTTTGGAGAATTTATTTCTCTATGGTTGAGTTGCGCATGTGTTGTACTATCTGATTTGGTTCTTGAGCTAAGAATGATTCTAATTTGCATGTGTTGCAATTAGAAGTGGGTTGAGCGCTCCTTGTGCTTGTGTTGCACTCAGTGGTCACTATCGAAGGTTAGTGATCGACAATACACTTATATTCGGGTACCTTTGGGGTATGCAGGATAAAACACACAATCGGGGGCACATGATATAGACAGGTTCGGCCTCTTGATCGAGTAATACCCTACTCCTATGTCGGCGACAGATCAGATCAATGAGCAGATTACAAATCGAGGATGCTAGTCCTGATTATAAGGAAAATATCAGTATGGGGGGTGGCTAGACTATGGCTATTGGATGTCTGTGTGGAGATCTTCCTGTGCGTCTAGCTCCGGATGGCGATGGCTTGAAGCTTGCGCTCTAAGTTGGCTTGTCCTTTCTGGATAACGTCCTCCCTAGTCCTTATATAGTGGGCTGGAGTACCGAATCGTAGTCGATGAGGAGTCCTGTTGCCGTTATGCTCTCCGTATCGCACCTGAATTTCCATAGCTACCGGATGTATTTGAGTGGGTTTCCTCGCTTCTGGAACATGATTGAGTCCTGCCTTATGCGGGGACATCTCTTCTTCGTATGTTTTATCCTGTTGAACTGGGCCCAAAATATCTGGAGTTTACAAATGCTGGTAGAGATGTACCTGGTATGCCCTTGACTCTATGGCGTAGGCCCATATCTGAATATTCGACAGTAGCCCCCGAACTCTGCTTAGCGGTGGGTCCGTTTGAGTGCTTAGTCGACTGTCGCCAAACCTGGTTTGGTCGAACAACGCCTCACCTGCCTGTGGTCAAATAACTCGAGCAATTTGGGAATCGCTAAGTATCGAGTAGGATGTGCAGGGTCGAGCGCCCTGCTGTAAGCCCAGCTTGAATGCTTAGGGTAGCCTTACTTCTCTCGATATTGACCAGTCAACCCGACCCTGAGCGGAGTTGGAACCATTGTCAAAAATTCTAAACGTTGAGCAGTTTGAGCATTTATTGTTACTGTCAGAGGTGCTACGGTGAATTGTAGGATCAAGGATGACCGACTAGAGGGGGCTGAATAGGAGGTTTCTAAAATTTCTCTATCCCAAATTCAATTTTAGAGATCACTACGCACAAATTGCAATTTTAACACTCTTTAATACCGAGCACTTTTGGTGATCACTAATTTACCCAACTACTCAAGGTTTCAAATGCTATTCTATACTAGGCAAGATACTCAAATTGCTTGAAAAGTAACTTTACTCAAATGACAAGAAATGCAAACCACAACCGATGAACTCAAGGATTTATCCCGTGGTCTCGAAGACTTGCCGGTCTCCCCCTCCATATTGAGGTGACTTAAACCTCTTCAAGCCGGCTCCACTTTCTTGAGCATTCCTCAATCACTCATGTTAGCTCTTCTCCGCTCCGGGTAGGCGAGCTCCTTGCCTTCACACGATCGGGCCTTCACACAAGCTTCTTTGTGAAGATCACCGATTCCACACGCTTCCAAGTCGTCTAGGAGGCGCAACCTTCAAGAGTAACAAGTTTGATGCTTGCTTGAAGTCGAATCGAGTGTCTAAAGGCTCGCCCTAAGTGCAACACTTAATTTTTCTCCTCACTTGCACTAAATGTGAATTGAATGCACTAGAGGGAGGAGAGGACTTTGCAAGAGATCAAGTATGTTCAATAATGCCAAGGGTTCCTGTAGATGGCAGGTGGAGAGGTATTTATAACCCCAACTACAAAAACTAGCCATTTGTGCTCGAAATCCTGACCAAGTCAGGATTTCCGGTGCTACCGCCCATGTAGGACCGGTAGCACCAGGGTTCACCCCCGTGGGTGCGTCAGAGCATTTAATGCTTTGACAGTAGTCGTTGTGCAGGAGGTCCGGTGCTACCGCCCAACTAGGACCGGTAGCACCGGGCTTCTATTTTCTTTTTCTAGCCAAGAGAACACTCTCTAGAATTTTTACACCAGACTTGGGGTCGGTGCTACCGCTACCCCGGTAGCACCGCTCCACCATGGGCGGTAGCACCGCCCAACCAACATTCCAAAGATCCACCCCTACTGGAATTTTTGCACCGGGCCAAAGGGGCCGGTGCTACCGTGGCCCCGGTAGTACCGGGCTACCATGGGCGGTAGCACCGCCCTGCCTAGACTCAAAAGGTATGCCTCTGGAATTTTTACACCGGGCGAAGGGCCGATGCTACCGCGGCCCCGGCAGCACCAAGCTACCATGGGCAGTAGCACCGCCCTGCCAGGACTCTAAAAGAACCCTCTTGGGTTTTTACACACCGGCCTAGGGACTAGTGCTACCGCTACCCCGGTAGAACCGGGATCCCCTTGGCGGTAGCACCGAGATTCCAGAGACTCTCCTTAAGCTTTTCAAAAAATAATTTATATGAGTCAATGCATGAGTGTAATTAATTGATTTGAGCCTTTAGACCTTAAGACGACATCAAGATAATGTCAAAACCCCTCTTAATAGTACGGCCCTATTTCTAGCAATCTGATCTTTTCTCCAAACTCCGAGATCGGTAAAATAACTAGAAAAATGTCCTTAGAATTTTTTACCTTTACTTGATTTATACTTTGATCTTCTTTTTCTCCATTTCCATGCTTCCATGATCACCAATACTTGAGACTAACCTATTTCAATATACTCAACACACATATTAGTCTCTTAAGTATGATTGTCATTAATTACCAAAACCATGAGATTCTTTTTGGGGGCCTAGATGCTTTCATGAATGCAACGCTATCATTCCACTTTTCTCATCGATTGATGTGCCATATGACGGGAAATGAACCATTGTGTATGGACACCTTCACTGTAAACCCTCGATTTTGGAACTGTAGCCATTCCATTCTTATGTCTTCAGCCTTCCTCTCGAAGCCTCCTCTTTGCCTCATTAAGCCCTTGCATTTTCGCACCTTGAGAGATCTCCTTTTTTCTTGCTCCAATGGCATCTGGTTCTGCTGCCAACCCTAAGACCGTCGCGTAGCCGAAGAAGGAGACTACAACAGTGCCTGCTGGGGGGTGTAAGTTCAACCATCATTAGTTATGGTTTTGGTGTTAATGACAAATCTAATCTTGTATTAATGACAAATCCAATATTAAGTTTATCCCCTAATGCGATATTGTTATTAATGACAAATCTTATATCGAGACTAACATGTTTGTTTAGAATATCTTTGTTTAGTCTTATCGCATTGAAAAATGGAAAACCCAAGGTATGTTTGCATATTCATTCTAGTATTAGTTGCATACTTTGGAGTCAAGTTAAAATATGAATGTCCCGTTATATTAACCACAAAACGTGCATCATGTTCCCAATCCATACATTACATGGATGCACACACTTAGGGGGAGTTCGTGGTTTAACTTGATAGTTTCATTGTATTGATCTATTCTTTATTGACACATATAAGGATCAAGACAAAGAAACTAAATCCTTGAGTATATGTTTGAATTGCCTAGTTATAAGTATACTCATGGTAATATAGGATATACTCCAATACGATCAAATTGGATATGTGCATATTATGTCCAAGTCAATTATATCTATGCACATATACATGTGGGGTGTATTCTATAGTTGATGATTTAGAGTAATGATCATTTCCATATAGTTTACATATAATGGATCATTACTTTCCATCAACATGAGTATCTGAAAACTTGTGTAGTTAATATATACTCATATCAATTTAAATGATAATTTAAATTGAGTTCATTTGTCTTAATTAATTATTAACGAATACTTCATCATGTGTTGATGGTGTTCCGTGATTAATTGAGGACAATGAATAGTTCTTAAGTATAATAAAGCATGAGTTGCATTATTGTACTTAAGACACACTTAAATCATTTCTATTGATTTAGGGTTGTGCTCAATTGATCTAGAGGCATCCATTATGTGTTAATGGAGTGCAAGAGATAATTGAGACAACCATGCATCTTGGACTAACAAGTTTCTTGAGTTATGTTTGAGTTAGGTCCAAAGATGAATAAGATGATGAGAACGGGACAAGGACGGCATCATGAGTTGATGGGCGTTAAGAGTGGATCCCGAAGAAGAAGAGGAGTCGAGTGATGATCCCGGGGGAGTATCAAAGTGATGATCATAAAGACCCCAAAGGGGATTGCTTGCGTGCGGCGGCGAAGGTATAACTAGATAGGCTAAGGACCTTTGTAGTCTTTGTGTCTAGTTCTTTTATCGCCGTTCTATTAAGAGGGGTCGTTCCCTTTGCTTGAGCTTCATCATGTGTTGGTGATCTCATTCCGCGTTCACTCGAGCTCAAACCAAATCCAAATGGTAGTCTTGTGGTTGCATTTGGTTTTTGCATGAGGGTTAACCATTTGGCATGTGTTGCGAATGGGTTAAACTTATGCTTGGTTGTATTTGGTTTTCGCATTATGTTTTGATTTGCATGTGTTGCAAATAGGATAAGCTAGTGCGTTGGCTTTTGCGTGAAGTTCACTTTTGCATGTGTTGCATTAGTTGACGCTTCACGTTTTGGTTCGCAAAACATCTTTCTTAAAACCTTGGTGTTGCTTGGAGCTAAGTTTTGCATGTGTTGCAAAGGGAGAGCTCAAGCATGATTTTATGTTGTGTGTTTGTATGGAGCTAGAGGCTTGCATGCGTTGCAGTAAAGAGCTCATACTTGAGATTTGGTTTTGGTGTTAGTTCGATTTGGTGTTGCATGGAACTAGAGAATTGCATGTGTTGCAATTAGAGAGTTCATGCATCTTGATTTGATGTTGCTTGAGCTAGACTTTTGCATGTGTTGCAAAGAGTAGTGCTCAAGCATGAAATATGTTTATGGTGTTATTTGCAAGTTCACAGCGAATAAACCGAGGTTTATGAGTCCGAATTCGAGAGCATGTGAGTGGGGCTTGCAACGGGTGTTGGCAAGTTGACCGGTCTTGTGTTGACCTTCACATGGCTAGGGGATTAATCTCATAAACTCGAGTTTTATTTGCTTAATACGTTTTGCAAATAGTCTTTGAGTTGGTTGCGAAAAGTGTTTTCGCGATTCGGTTGAATTCTTTGAGCATGAGCTATTTTGGTGCAAATGTGTTTTGCACATGTGTTTGATCATGTGTTGATCATCCTTGAGGCTCAAAGAATTGCATTTGGTTTCCGGAGAAAAGTTTTAAAAACGGTGCCAAGTCTCGCCGGGCGGTGTGGCCAGCCTGGCGGTTGGACCGCTTCAGGCGGTCGGACCGGTGAAGGCAGTGTGGCAAGACGGCCTCCGGTCGGACCGGGCTGGCGTCGGCGCGTTTTTTCCAGAGGAGTACGTTTCGGGGTTTTTGCCTGGCGGTCGGACCGGCCAGGGTCCGGTGTGACCGGACGGGCGGTGCGACCGGCCCGTGCGTGGTGCGACCGGCCGTGTAACGGTCGGTTTTCCGACCGTTGGCCTGTGAGGTGCGGTCGGACCGGCCGAGGCCCGATCGGACCGGATTTTGCTGACTTTTGCCCATTTCGCCCCCAAACGGCTAGTTTTCTTGTGGGGGCTATAAATACACCCCTTGGGGGGCTTGGGCAGGAGTTGTTGCTGTGTTTGAGTATTTGGGAGAGGTGTTGCATGTGTTGCACACTCTCAATTGAGTTTTGAGCTAAAGAGTGAGACTAATTGCATTTGTTGCAATTAGGAAGTGGTTTGGGTACCTCTTGTGCATGTGTTGCACTTGAGGGAGGCCTTGTGCATGTGTTGCACTTGGTGATCACCGAGGGCGCATTTGTTGTGCCCGGTGAGGTTCAAGCGAAGGCGGCTTGTTACTCTTGGAGGTTGCCGACTCCTAGACGGCGGAGGCGTCGTCGCGGAGCTCTCGAGGTGTGAAGCCCCTGAAGTTTGTGAAGGTTCGGGTTGAGCCTACGTGCGAGCGTGAAAAACCACGACTAGTGGAAAGAGGCGGTGCTCGAGCGGAGCCGGTCCAAGTGTGGGCTAGCCTCAACGTGGACTAGGGAGACCCAAGTCTCCGAACACCACGGAAAAACATCGGTTGTCCCTTGTCTCTTTACTTTCAAGTATTTACCTTGTGCATATTATTGATTGCTTGAATGTATTAGAATTGCTTAGTATTAATTGATTGTTCAATTTAGCAATTCTAGTGTAGAGACTTAATTTAGATAGTGCACTAGTGAGCCTAGTTGATTTAGGCTTTAAATTGTCAAAACCTATTTATCGCTTCCGCATATATCTTTGATTAGGTTTTGTCTTAGGGGTGTATTAGAGCGAATTGATTAGAGAGCGATTAATTTTGTAAAACGCCTATTCACCCCCCTCTAGGCGCATCCTCGACCCTACAGGGGGGCCAGTCTTCAATAATGAGACCTTTCAACAAGTATGGCATAGACTTCTGGACTTCTACGGGATCCAGCTTTTTCACTTGAGCCCCAATTCGATCACAATGCTTAGCGTTTTCGCCCATCTCTGTGAGGCCTTTCTGGGTATTAGACTCAGCCTCAACTTGTTTCGCCATTTTTACTACTTGAAAAGATCATCAAAAATGAGGTTGTTGGGGGTGTTGGTTTCCACCTCCGCAGCGGTGTTGCTAGTGTGTATATCTCTGTATCGGTGACTTCTTCTTAGCAATCAGACTAAAATAAGCGGTGGTTTTATATCACCTCGCTGGACACAGTCAATTTTTCTATGTCTTATCAACCACATTTCCCGACCTCTTCCGAAGATCAAGGAGCTGAGGAAGAGAGTGTTAACTGGGTGGCATGTCGCTCGGGACTTCCTAACGTAGCAATCGAGTTCGCTGAAATGCCAAGATCACTTGGCTTGGGAGTACACTGGGGTCGATAACGCTACCAGAGACAATTCTGCGGGTAAGTTGTGTGACTTCTTATGTCACTTTTTCCCTTTGCCATGATCGGTGGCTAACGAACTGATTTACTGATCAACAGTCTTGTCAGATGCGAATATCTCTACTCGATTGAGCAAAATCTTCCATGGCTCAGATCTTGGCCCCTGCAGCTAGAGGCCTACTCCCTGGCTAATCCTCAACTAGAGGTATGTATTGAGTAGCGACCAAAACTGCCGCACTGGGGCATACATCGCGGTTTAAGTAATTCCTTCTTTTCAGGAGGCCGAGCATGATGAGTACAGTGGGCTGCTTGAGGGAGCCACTGACCTTGACGATGAGCTTGCTCAAGATGGTGGGCAAGCATCAGGCTTTGCTCTTGCTGGTGCGGAGCCGTCCGTGGAGGACGCAGCGCCCGCTATAGACCCTAGTGAGGTTGAAGCAACTCAGGAGTAGGAGGTGGCGGATTCTCCTCGAACGGGGAGATTAGCATCGCCATCACCCCAGCCACTGGTGAAACACCGTCGGATGTCACCGACAAGGGCTTCTGACTAGGTGACATTCAATCGCTCACTCGAATACTATGAGATCGTGGCTGACGTAATCCGATAGCTTTTGGAAGACCAACGGGCTACCTAGGGTGCTGAGACACAAAGTCTAGCTGCTTCCTCGTAGGAGTCTCCTCGAGGAGATCCTCCGTTGACCAAAATAGTTGAAAAGGTAGAACAACTATTAGTTAACCTGCTTGTAGCACGAATTATTGCTCATGATTGTCTTGTGTGGGCAGAAGGTATATTTGGTCGTTGACCCATCGGCGCCACTGCTCCTACCGGTCGAGCCGGTTGAGAAGGCGACTGCCAGGGCCAAATCGGTCCCGAAGAAAACCTCTGCCTTGCAAGGAGGTGTGAGGGTGCAGTTGAAGATGGGAAGGTAAAAATACCTCTTCGTTCGCTCTTCCACACCCCCATTTCTTCTGAAAAAAAGCTCATAGGAAGCTTCTGCAGGAAGAGTGTGTCTAGTAACGTGGTCGAGGGTGCTTCTACTGATTCCTTGTCGTTGCCAGACACGATCGGACCTACTCCGGCTAGCACCTTGCTGTCGCCGAACCCAGTCGCACCTGCGTCAGCTGGCGCCCTGCTTCCATCGGACACGGTTGCGATCACTCTGTCCTTTGAGGTGTCGGCTTTGACCACTACGGCCACAATCTCATCTCTTTCGCCCCCTCCCGCGCCCCTCGAATACTGGTCGGTCTTGAAGCCACAGCTACAGGTATGTGATCATACTCTGCTGCTTCCTCGCCTTGGATTTATCTTTCGCCCTACCCTTCTTTTTTAGCCTCTTTTGACTGCATTTTTGGACAGCGCTTTTCAGAGACCTTGCGTTATGTTGAGACATTCTGCAAGCAGGCTCAACAATAGAACAAGTGGCTCTCAACTTCCTACCATCAGGTGACCCCGAATGAAGGACCTTGAGCTGGCGAATCTTGGTGAGCTCTGGTGATCGGGCGAAGCGTCTGGCGAAGATCTTTGGGCGCCAAAGCCGGCCGATCAGAGGCGCCGAAGTCGAAGTGGCCAAAGCGCGATCGATCTTGGCGCAAAGTGAACGTGGAGGTGGAAGCACTAAGGGACAAGAACGCCTCTCTGGATGCCACGTGTGTTAAAACCAAAGCTGACCTAGACAAGACGGAGGCAGACCTGAAGGTGGCTGAGGGGGAGAAGGCTGCGACAGGCACAGTGTTAGCCGTGCTGCAGTCAAAATCCCTCCACAACATGACGACGTCAGCTCGCCTTGCGTCGTCGTCCCTGCTCATCCTAGTGAAGAACTATTATCTAGAGCTAGACCTCTCGTGATTGGAGGATGGCTTTACTTGAGGTCGCCAACCTCATCGAGTCCTTCAGAGGATAGGCTGAGAGGTTCGTAGATGGACTGTAGCTGTCTCTTGATAGCAAGGCCGAGCAAGACCCTTAGGCTCATTGTGTTGATGTGATTAGACTCGCGCTGATTCTGTGGCCACTTGATGAAAATGCTAATTGGCTTGCTTGTCTGTCTGTATCTTGCCATTTGGTTCCTTACCGATGAAACAAAGGAGACACGAGTAGATGCGATTTCGATTAGCACTTATGGTCCTCTGGCCTTTTACACTCGTGCTCTGACTGTACTTGTGCACAGGACTTAAAAACAAATTCTTGTTAGATTCCTAACCCCCGAGCTTACGCCAGGAGAAGCTGTGCGTAATATTGGTGCCGTGTAGACCATATTAAAAGTTACGCGATTCTTTGCCAGCCTTTATCGACTGTAGGACTTAAGCTGTGTAGCAAACATGAGCTTTGTCGGGCAACGCATGTAGAACTGACTAGAGGCCTCATCTCCTGCCAGGCGTTGAGCATTAGATGTCTAACAATCTGGTGCTCGTTTGCATGCAGGATAGAATTGCTCGCCGTCGGGTTGAAGCATGGCCGCGCTTTGGCTTTGCACGCTGACTAGCTAAGCACGAAGTCGAGTAAATACGTGCAAAGGAATTCGCGTTCATATAAGTAAATAGCAAAAAATTTGTGCCTACAGTGTACTCTGCTCAATAACTATATCGACCAAAAGAGAACTGACAAAGGGCAAAGAATTTAGACGAGGTATCGGGTTACCTATGTATTAAATTACCTGTAGCCCCCGACTCCCTACTCGATGAGACAATCGGGTGGGGAGTAGAGTATAGCAAACATAATGCTGTGATTCGGCCCTCGGCTTTTACTTGATGGCTGGATCAAGGTGTCAGTAGAGCGTTAGCCTCACACATCTGTCACGACTCCTGGTCCATTACTCGATAAGCGTCTCAACTCGAGGACGGGCCTAAGCAGAGGCGAGAACTTGAGCAGTGTAATCTTCGACCTCTTACTCGATAAGCGGTTACAGCGACTGGGCGTAAATGCCTTTTGAAAACAACTCTCGACCATATGCCTCGATGTGCGAGCCCCCGAGCATACTTGATGACCTCTTCAGTTGCATAAACTTTGACAATGCTACCCTCCAATCAAGATCGATTTCGTATGTAGGACTTGAGAATTCCCATGTACCTCTCAAACGGGTACATGCTACTTATAAACATAGGCCCGCACATCTTTATCTCTTTCACAAGGTGAATAATGAGATAGACTATGATATCCAAAATGATGTAGAGAAATACATCTCAAGATTACATAGAGTTGTCATCACCTCACCCTGTAGAGCATCTAGTCCTTGAGGACCGATGACCTTTTGAGCAATTATGTTAAAGAAATAACACAGCTTCGTGATTGTCTCCAAAACTTTGATCGGCAAAATACTCCCAGTTGTGACAGGGAGCATATGTGTCATTAACACATGACAATCATGAGACTTCATGCCAGTTAATTTCAATTTTTGCATCGAAACAAGCCTCTTCATATTGGAGGAGTAATCAGATGGAATTTTCACACCATGCAAGCGCTGGCACAATTCAGTTCTCTTAGCTTTGGACATAGTGTAACAAGCCGGTTCGCAGTACAATTAGCCTTTATCAGTCTCTTTCGATGTTAACTCAGATCTGATGTTCATATCGACCAAGTTAAGCCATGCATTGATACCATCTTTTGTTTTGCCTTTAACGTTCAATAAGAGATCAATCAAGCTATCACATACATTCTTTTCTATGTGTATGACATCGATGCATTTGCGAACTACTAGGTACTCCTAATAAGGTAGGTCCTAAAATATTTATCTCTTCTTCCATATGCTCTTCTCATGGGTCCTCGATTTACGTCTCTTTCCATACATAGCCTCCAACTCCTTAACCATATCATGTACATCTCTCCTGCTTAAGGGCCTTGGAGCTGAACTATCTCATTCCTTCCATCGAATTGTTTCTTTATCTTGCGATATAGGTGATTTCTCCGAATGAACCATAGTGAGTATGTACACGGTTTGACATAAGTGATTCAACCATACACTCGAGGTATCATCTAAGCAGTGAATACATGTTTTGGCTCATTTTGTACTATAGCCTAACAAGTTAGTAAGGGTAGAATAATCATTTATTGTGCAGAACAACAAACAGTGCAAAGTGAAATTCTCTCGCTTGTATGCATCCCATATATGTACCCTAGAAACCCATAGTGTTTTCAAATCTTCCACCAATGGTGCTAGGTACACATCAATATCGTTCTCGGGTTTCTTCAGGCCTTAGATAAGTACGAACAAAAAAATATAGTTCCCCTTCATAGACAACCAAGGAGGAAGGTTGTGGATGCAGAGTTTTACGGGCCAAGTGCTATGATAGCTGCTCATGTTACCGAAATGATTCATTCCATCTATACTCGATCCAAATCTTATATTCCTCGATTTCGCACCGAATTCTTGAAACCTCCTATAGATGTTTCTCCACAGGCGGAATCAGTAGGGTGTCTTAGGTTATCATCATTCTTACACTGCTCCGAGTGCCAACACAGCAGTTTTGCCTCCTTTGGGTTTGCAAATAAATGCTTCAAATGGGGAATTATAGGCAAATACCATGCAACCTTAGCAAGAGGACCTTTCTTCACCTTGATGCCCTCGTCATCATCATCAGGATGCATTGCACACTAGACATACATGCAAGTTCGTGTACTCTTTGCAGTACAGGATACAATCATTCAAACATGTAATATTCTTTCTACTTCTATTTCTAAGGGATAAAGAACGTTCTTAACTTTGTAGGTGGTTGTTGGCAACTCGTTTTCCTCTAGATGCATGTTTGCCAATAGACCTAACAACGTCGTGAAACTCTTGCCGGACCAACTGTTACATGTCTTCAATTTCAGCAATTCAAACATGGATAACAACCTTGTGTATTTTGACATGCAGCCTGGGAACAAAAGTTTCTCCGAGTCCTCCATCAAGCCCCAGAATTTAACATATTCTCTCTCATCACAGTTTCCTTCTGTATCATGCAACATCTTATCTAGATTATCATCATGCAACCTATCCTCATCGAAAGCATAATCGGTATGATCATTAGGCATAACATTGACTTCGTCAACTATGTTAATACTACCTACTTTCTGTGTAATCTGCCCTTCACTGTGACTGATCCAACATGTATACCCCCTTTTGAAACCCCTAGAATCAAGTGTGCTTCCATCTGGGCTGAGTGTTGAAACATCCTCAGACTCTCGCAGTCAATACATGGACAAGATATAAATTGAACCCCTTATTAAACATATCATCCGTTGTAGCTCTTCTAAATGCAGAGATATCATTAATGTACTCGGCACTTGCACGATTCTCGATGTACATCCACCCTCGGTTCATTTAAGCTACACATATAACAATTAGTGTTAAATATTGAAGTAGACTATGCATGATCTGAAGTAGCTAGCAAAAATCCAGTTTCTGTCCATCTACATTACGCATAGCTTTTTTGCATATCCTCATATGGAGTTATGAAAGGCTCATCTTGAACCTTGGAGAGCAGAAAATGCAACCATGACATTTACAAACCATTTTAGAAATGAAAAGTATGATATCCCATCTAGTTAATCATGCATGCAAGCCAACTGAAAATTAATATTTAACTTAATTGTCGAGAATTTGAGTAATGCAACTATCAAGACCTATCAACTCCTTTACTATTTTGCAGATCAATGATCTATGATGCCCTAGAATCATATACACATATTTGGTAGGTAACCACCAATTTCTACTATATATGTGCAATAAAATTGTGTCAAATGAATATAATGCAATTAGAATCAACTACTACCTTAAATCACAAGGAACAAATGGATCTACACTAAGCTAGATCTAAATTAACCATCTACAATCTCTCTTTACCAAAATAGCTAGATCTTGAATATAATGTAATTATAACCAATTACTAACCCTAGGTCACCAAAAATAGATGGATCTACAATTACTATTCAAAATCGATGATCTTCTTTCACCAGATCGCCTCACAGCTACAGCCACCTCAAAGATAGATCCGGAAACCCTAAAAACACTAAGTTTGGTCGGGCCTCTGCTTTATATACTTGTAGGAATCACCACAGACGGTTTTAGCCTAAAACCGTCTGTAATGATGGCAACACATATCACAGATGGTTTAAAACCGTATCCATTTTGATGTTTGTTTTGGGCTAAAACCATCTATACTATTGGCTCATCACAGATTATAATTATGATTATATTTAGAGAAAATTGTTTATTTGCCACTGAAAGTTGGCCGGTTCCCCACAATACTATCGCGAAGATGCTGTTCTCTGCATTGCCATCCGATCTCAAATTGCCTTCCCATTTTGCCATTGCCGTCAAGTTGGCTGTGAAGGCAGATTAGTTGACACGCCGAAAAGACCAAATTGCCCTCCTTTTGAGTGTGCTGCCCTATTTAGCGTGGGTAATATTACAAACATAATAAAATAAATAAATTATGTATCTCAATTACACTACGTGCATAAAATTTATATCACGCTAGTAGTAATCTGTGACACTAAAACAACTTTTGCTTCGGTTTGGCTAAATAGGGCAGCACACTCAAAAGGAGGGCAATTTGGTCTTTTCGCATGTCAACTAACGGTAGCTTCACAGACAACTTGACGGTAATGGCAAAATGGGAAGGCAATTTAAGATCGGATGGCAATGCAGAGAACAGCATCTTCACGATGGCATTGTGGGGAACCGGCCAACTTTTAGTGGTAAATAAACAATTTTCTCTTATATTTAATACAGATGTTTTTTTACGGTATGTAATGAGATGTCTAATATGTCCTTTTTGTAGTAGTGACGGCTTGCTGAGGATGACCGTGCCCAAAGCAAGGATGTGGAACAGAAGTCAAGGTCGAGTAGGGAGCCAAAGTAGTTGTAAATCGTAATGCTATGGAGGTGAGAGAGAAAGAGAGAGAGCGAGTGGTCTTTTTGATGACGATGTCTCATGTCTTAGCCCTATTTTACTTCTTGTTCGTCTTGTGGAGTTCTCCTGACCTTGTGATGGTGAATTGGTGATGAAATTTCCTAATTTCCCAGGTTTGTTGTGATGTGAGGAACTGCTTTAGTGGTAAAATGACGTGGTTACTGATGGATATCGCTTCTATTCCCTGTTCTTGTGGTCGTTGGCTTTTTACAAAAACATGACTGGGCACAATACTAGATGGAGGACGCAATGTTAGATGTTCATTTTCAAATGTACTGAGATCAAAACGGTTCTGTTAATGGTCAATGCTTGGGTAGCAACTTCAATCTGGTGTGAACTGCTATGTAAATCCGGGCTTCCATTTATCACCTGCTTTGCTTTATGTTGTCCTCGGTGTCAAATACTCAAATCGTATCAGAATTGCAACATACAGCACTTGCACGGACCGACCGCCCGTGAATTGTAAATCACAAAAAACAGCGGATAGAGCAACTAGACTTAGGCGCCGAATAAAATTCAGCACACTCTGTTAGGTTTCGCTGGTACACTCTTTATATTAACAAGAAATCAGAAACTCCATGTTAGTGCACTGTTTCCCAGTGTACTGTACAGTTCATTCTGAGCTCATCCTTTTCTGAAAAATGGGTTAGAGATGATGCCAAGAAATGAACTCGTCAAGAAACTACCAAGTGAGTGTTGTGTCAAAGCTGCTTCAATTATTCCTCTTCTTCTCTTTATTACTCCTACTTACAACAGGTAAATAATTACTCAAGCTTAAAAACCGCAGTTACATCTAAAGCCCTGTACAGCTGTGCCTGTTCTTGTTTCCCTCCTCCACCTGTTCTGAACATGATCATGCTGCCATCTTTGATACTTTGGCAACTTATCCTTCGGAAGAGAGCTGGGCGATGATGTGCCATCGAATCGTTTCAGTGATGTCGTTGAAGCAGAAACTCTGATGCTGTGGAATTTATCACCATGCACCTTCCTTTGTGTTTATGAGTTGCTCTATGTACTTGGAATGGCGATAGCTGATCGGGGATGGCGAGGATGATTGGCTCCGTGACTAGATGTTAACAAGAGAATCATCGCTCGATTGACAGAGGCAATCGGGAAGAGGGTTCTCATAAAATGCCTCTTCTGACCGAAACCTATCGCTGCCTTTCGTTCCTGATACAGGACCTTTCCGTTTCCGCGGAGAGCCTTGTCTGAAGAACAGAGCAAGGACAACATAAGAAATATAGACACAAAGGCCGGGAGTATTTTAAGGGAATTGTATCTTCTCGATGTAATTTTCTTGAAATGAATAAAAGCTTCCATTTTCAAAAAAAAAAAATATAGACACAAAACAAAGGTCGTTTAGTTCTCATGCCTATTTTAATACCTTTTCCGGTGGATGTCTATTATCCTTTGAGATAGTTTTTTCCCTTCCTTGAGTAATCCACTGTCAACTTTATCAAACAAGCCAACTAATGCTTTCCTGAATTGAAGAAAGAACACAATGTGACCCAGAAGCAAAGAGTAAGACAATTTTATAACAATACCAAGAGAGGTGCTCGTTTGTGTTTTCACCTGTCAGGAATGATTGTTTTCCTGTGGCCAAGAAAACGGCGATGACCTGCAACAGCCCGTGCCATATTCCCAGAATATGACGGAATAAACACATCACTCTGCACTGAAACAATGTAGTCTAATGCTGCCATTTGAGAAGCATATTGGCTGAATGGTTGCAGTTCTTCAGCTGAGGCAAGTTTATCCTGCGAATGGAGAAGACAACATATGATGACTGAAGAGAGTCATATTATAAGCAATAGACAGTATGAATTGGTAATGTCCATACCTTGTTCATCAGAATTGGGAATCGTGATTGCAAATCAACCATATGAGATTCGCCTCCATATATCTCCCCTGCGGCTATGTAAACTGGGGTGCTTGATGGATATCCAAGGGCAGAGAGAAACATACCAACTTCTTTTGGTGTCAAGGGACAATAACCATGGGATCTTTGTTCTAATGGATCAATGTCTTTCACCTTCCAGTAGGTTGTGTTTTCTCTGTAGGGATTAAGAATAATTCAATCAAACAATGCTATCTAGATGTTAATAAGAAGGTAAGACAGTGCAATGAGTAACAAACAAATTTTAAGGCCTTGCCTGATCATCGCAAGTTCCTCTGATTCGGACTGTGACAGACCATACGTGCACCCACTAAAAGCAAGCATATCCTTCTCATAGCGTAAATGCAAAGCAATGTATGGTCCAAATGATCTCATCCTTTCCACCAATAACTGCAAAATTAATTGATCTTTAAATGTTAATACATCTCTTCGAACTCTAGTTTTATATTTTATGGAACCATCATGATGGAGCAAACTAGAGAAGGATTTACATTGCCTAAAGCTTCAATCGAGGGAGCAAATCTAAGTGCCTGGAAAAAGGCCCGGCAGCGAAGCTTTTGAATGTCGGGAGGAAGGTAGTTGTTTGCAAGGCGTGAATCTGACTTAGCAGCACGAATGACCTAATACAAGACTTTGATCAGAATAACAGTTCCAAACAATTGCATCTAGCAACTACTGCTTAGAAATGGTTAGTAGGCAAGTGCAAAATGGCAGTTGAATACAAACCTGACGGTACCCCCACAATGGAGAAATCTCATCCTGGTAATAATCTATTCCAGACCAACTCTTGAAGTGCCTAACAGACTTTGGAGCTTTCACCAATTCCTTTGGCAATTTTTTCTCAACTTTTACATCATTTGCCAAAGAATGTATGAAGTGTTCATCATCAAAGACATCTGAAAAGTTGCTGATGTTGAAAGATGGTCCTGTTAGTTCAGATCAGTTAAGGGAAAGGCTCGAGAGAAAATCACACACTGTTTACCTTCTGTCATGCCAAAATGATTTCTTATCAAGCTCTGGAATTATGAGTGTAGCATTGAGTATTCGTGCAACTGCCACCATATCACTGATCTGCCATAAGAATAGGAACAGATAGAGTAAAAATAAGAAAGCACGCAGGCTCTTGCATGTAAAGTAAATCTGCGCATGATTAATTGATGATTCATTTAGAAAAATGGAATGTGTATACACTAGATAGAAAACAAAGCATCCAGATCAACAAGGAAGATATGTTTCCCCTTTTCTATCTTACTCAAGTCAGATCCCACTCTTGTTAAGATTATTTTTCCTAAGAATTTCCTAAGAATAGGAAAACCTTCAACTGGCAAAAATACAGAATGTCAATTCAAGCTCACCTAAACAAAAACAGCAAATCCTGTTACCTAATCAAACTCAACAGAACTCACATACATTAGTGTCAGTTATCTAGTGATCTCCATACCCAAAGAAAATGTAAATCGCTTTTTGTCTCTCCTAAGTCCGAACAAAGCACCTTTCTTTATCAAGTATACTGCTTTCTTGCATACCGTAAATTAAATACAATATATTGATTGAAGAGATGGCACAATTATGACAATGGCACATTCAAACAATTGCCATTCATCACAGCAAGCGAAATGACTATGACATTCAATATGAGACACCAGGATGAAATTTTGGACAGAGTTGAGACAGCATCCACCCACCAACCATATCCAGGTCTTTCTTGAATGCAGTCGAGCCATTCATATCCGTTTCACTGATAACTTGATTAAGCAATAACCACTTGAGAAATAAACAACTTAGTTACGCAGGCATAGATCTAAACGGGGTTGACACATTAGCACCAGTCCCCCACTACAGGTGATTGAAGCACCAAAAACTGCCCACAGAAGTTGAGTGTGGCACATTAGCACCAGAACCCCCACCACGCATTGATTAAAGCACCAAAACACTGCCCACAAAAAAACTGATGATGAATGCTTAAAAACCGTCACCTCTGATCAAACACCCCACATGCACGCACGCTAGGTTCCACTTCCACCACCACGCAAGTCAACACATCTAATGCAACGGAACAATAATTCGTATCCCAGCGTATCAAAACACCACCACATAGCCACAACTAGAGAATTTTTGACCAGGACGAACCAATCACCGATCTGGCTTACCCCGGCACGCATCTGGTTAAGCCCGCCATTAGTGTGTACGAGCAGGTACCCCTTCGACGCCCCGGACCTGCAAAACACGATGACCAGAATCAGAATGGCGCGCGAGAATTTGAACCAATCGGCGAGATCGAATATTTAGAGGTGGTGCCAATGCGCATACGTTTGTACTCTTGCGACGGCGCGACGCAGGGCACGAACCTGCGCGACGGCGCCGGCAACCACAGCCTCTTCTCCGCCGCGTCATCGGCTGCGCCGTCCAGCTGTCAAATCTAGAGATTAATCCCCATGTCATGGACTACCATGAATTAAAAAACAACAAAGGGAAGAGATGCGGCATCCGTAGGGAGAACAATCGATCACCTTTCGCGACTGCGGCGATGCAAGCTGCGGCGGCGCGAACTCCTGCTCCCATCGCAGCTCCTCGGCCTCCCGCGGCTGCTGCGGCACCGAGACGGCGGAGGCGATCCGTTAGCGCGCGCCGAGAGTTCAATCTGAGGGTCGAGGAGGACCGACCACACACACACACACACAATACATACCTTGGACAGGCGGTAGTGCGCACCGGAGGAGGAGGCGGGGGCGGAGGCGAAGGTGGAGATGTGGAGAGCGACCGCGAGCAGCGAGGCGGCGGCGGTGACGGTGGCGCCGGCGCCGGCGAGGGAGAGCAGCCACCACCGCAGCGCCGCCCGCCGCCCCGCGGGCCTCACTTTGCGCCGCAGCGACATCGCATCCGACTTAAGAAAATCTCGTCCCGTCCCGTCTCCGCCGATGACGACGGCGACGCTTGCTTGGAGCCGCAGCGAGGGGGCGGCGCGCGTGGCTTAGTGTGATTTTGTCCGTCTCAAACTCTCAATGGAGGGGGGCCGCTTTACTTTTCCCTGTGTGTTTGCGTGTAGAGCCGTCAATGTTGCGGCAAGGTGACTAAGGTCGCACGGGAAAAGGAGTTTTTATTCGACCGGGAGACGATGGCCCCTGCGCTGGAAGTGGGGAGTGGGAGAAGGGTGTGTACAGGTTACTTGAAGGATGATTCATGGTGTCCAGGCAATTAGGCTTATTTATTACTGTTTTTTTATGTGATTAATGGGACCTTAATTTTTAGATGAGATTAAGAGACCTACTAATTTGTCACTGAAACTGACCTTATCTCGAATGCCAAGTACAGTGACCTCTCATATCTAAACTCTCAATCCTGACATTCTTTCCCGGTGTTGCCCTCTATTTTTAGGTCTAATTAGATTTAACTGTTTTTATAGGCAACAAAAATAACATTGTATATCATCTGTTACTATTTTTATATAATAACTTACTACTCATTCAGTTTTGGAAGGCTATCCACAGCGTTGGTTCAATCCATAGGGTTAAAGCACCTTTGCTAGCCACTCGAGAGGTGGTGCTAGAGGTAAGATTCCAAACTCTGGAGCATCTATACGCACTAGTGTCAAGAGAATAATTTTTTTTTGTAGCCCACCTGTTAGCCAACATCCTTCGGATCCGCCGTCACAAGGGTGCTCATCATCGGCTGCCATTGTCTGAATCCACCATCTCATGGATGCTCGCCGTTGGCTATCGTCGCCGCCAAGAGTGCTCCCTGTTGGCTATCGGGCCACCATTGTTGCTAATGCCACCCTAGATTTGGACGAAGGCGATGCGAGAGATGAATCGGAAGGAGCATATGGTGGAGAAGACGATTGGCAGCAGCGGTGGTGGCATTGGCGGTGAGGACGACAGATAGTGGCGGGAGCAAGCGGCGTCAAATCAGGAGCGAATAGTGGCATTGGAGTGTGCAGCGGTGAAGCTAGAGCAGACGACAAAAGCGGGAGCAAACAATGGTGTTAGCATCGAAAAAAAAGTCAATCGGCTCAAAACACATGAACACCGAGTTCAAGTAAGGTTCATAGCGTGCTAGTTGATTTGATCATACAATCGGCGAGATAGATCAAAATAAGTGTTTTAAACCGATTTGATGATACAATTGGCAAGATAGATCTAAACAGCTATTAGAACCGATTAGATGATTGGTAAAGATTTATTTTTTCTCAAAAAGATGACGCACAATAAGATCGGTATAAAAACAAACCTAGGATAATTGGAGTAAATCGAAGATGATCAAAATCGGTGATGCAAAACTTTATTGATCAAGAATGAATTATAAGGAAGATTCTAAATCTAAAATCTACTCCTAGTCGACAGAAAAACAAATAAAAGCATATGCTAGTAATTTGATTGTTGAATTATTTCTTTTAGCTCGCCTTATGTCTCCTTTTACAGCGCGTAGGCCGATCGTGTCCTACTCTTATTCATAATCCATAAATCATATCAGCCTCTGTCTCTTGAAAATAACTATCCATCTTAAACTAATATCGGCTAGAAATATCCAATTTTATCCTAAGCCTTATAAATCGGTTATATCTTTCCAAATTTTTGTGCTAACAAGTGGCAGCCGAAGCAAGCAACAGGCAAATCGATGATGAGAGAGGGGAGGAGAGGAGAATAGAGAAAGATGAAATTTTTTACCTTATTTAAGTACAAGGGTGGCTTCCACATGCGAAAGAAGGGGAGGCGCAAAACATTGAAGGAAAAAAGAATTTCGAGAACCTCTATCACGTGGTAATGAAGTGTTAAATCTAGCACCTCTCGTGCAGTGGATGGCCTAAGAAGTTATAATTTGATTTTGCATATTTTGATAGGTATTCTTTTGTTATATGTTAGCAGATATGTATAAAGTTGTTTTTTAAAAATATATTTATGACATGATACTATGCCGATACCATTTTTGTGCTCAAATCGCTGTACTTATAAAAAAAAAGACGTTAAGGATTGAATAGGAAAGGTTGACTGACACATTTGCAAAAGCTACGACTTTTTTTTACCGAAAGAAGTTAAAGGAACAAGCATGCGTATTAGGAACCATATATCTTTAATTTGATCTGAAAAGGATAACCGGATCTTGAACCTTTGTCCGACAATGTATTTTGCCAATTGAGCTTGTCTAGTAAACCAAGTTCTAACCCAAAAAACTACCCTCTCCAGAGTTTTCTACGTAGGGTTTTCAGTTTTTACAATGCGGGAGATCAATTATTCAACGAGCTCAGAAGTCAGAACTCAACCTTACTATCCATTCTTACGTAACTCAACCTTATGATCCATTCTTACGTACTCTTCCCATTCATCGTATTCTTTCTTTGCTCGCGATTTGCGACGCTACCGGATAAAATTCCGCACCGTTCGTGTTCGTCTTCGTCCCGTACGTCAGACCCCAACTCCGATGCAACAGCCCGTTTCGGCCGTTGGCTCGAGCTCCCGCACCCCCTGACTGCCGCACCCGTCACGGCGCCTTCGAAATGTAGCCGTTGCACGTTGGGGTGCCGCGGCGCGGCACGACCCAAGAAGCCGGCCGTCGGGGCGCCGGGCGCGAGAACAAGCCGATGGCAGCATGTAGCCCGCCTTCTTCTCAAGTCCACCTTGGCAACAGGACGGAAGAAGCCGCCGCGGAAAGCGACACGTTTGGTGACGCGCGGCGCGACGGTGACCCCTGTTCTCCGATTTTCTGCTCCCCTGGCCGGCTGGCCCTGGACCACCGGTGGAATGGGACGGTGGGGGCAGGGGCCGGCCGAGGCGATACGATTCCGGCCTCGCTTTCGAGCCCGAGATAAGAGCCGAAGCAGCGCGGCTCTAGCCACGGACTCATGGGAGAGTCGAGAGCTCTGCGGCCGTGTCAGGTCAGGTCACAGTCTCACAGGCTCCCAGCGCGCTGAACTTTTCGCAGCTTCTGGGCAGCCGTGTTATCGCAGGGGATTACTCTATTTAGGGGAATTTCTGCGAGCTAATTAACGGCCGTAAGATCTGTCCTATGGGCCATGCAGGTCAACGCATTGTACTCCCTATTTTTTTTAGGGGAACGCATTGTACTCCCTTTTTTTGGCTAGTACTAGTCATCCAGGGAAATATGTGATGCGTCATGCGTCTATGCTCTGGCTCCGTGCATAACACAGATATAGATCGTGACCGTAGGGGCAAACTAAATAATATATATCTTAAGGCGGAAGATTCGGAAAGTTTTGAGACTATAAGGTACGTTTTTTAAAAAAAACTCTATGAGAATTCCGAAATCATGAACAAGTTCTTCTACCGGTTATGAGGACCGTAGATTTGATGGACCTCGAGTGAAGGTTCACGGCCTTGAAACTATGAAGGATTAGTGCCTCGAGATGCAGTCTGACCCCGTCTTCCTCGTCTACCCCTCCCATAGCTTGAGATACCTCTTATGTCTATCATTACAATGAACTGTAAATTGGACTACTGAAGAAGTGTTGTCTGAATTGCCTATGATTTTATAAGCAGTGTGTAGTCAATGCAGAGCTGATAGAGTAGGGGTAGCGTGCACTCACTTTGGTCTGACAAAGCTGGCTACAATGTATTGTCACTTCGATCTGGGAAAGCGGTGGGCAGAGTGTTGTTAAATCGATCTGACAAAGAAATAGCCAGTATGTTATCACTTCGCTCTGAGAAAGTAGAGGCAACGTGTTGTTAAATCGGGATGAGAAAGTAATAGATAGTGTGTTGTACAATCAGCCTGAAAAAGCTGATAGTTATGTGTTGTCTAATAGTTTTGTCAAAGCTGCTAGCTTTGTGTTGTCCAATTGGCCTGATATAGATACTGACTTCGTGTGGTCAATTCATCTTACCATAGTGTGTTTGATGTGGTAAACCAGGTAGGAGTGTGTTGTCACGTCCATTGTTATTGTTATCAACAATCATTCGTTACTCATGAGCATGCATGCGCATATAATTGAGTAACACGAAGTAACAAATTGATAAGCAAGGAAGAATTGAATAAAAAAAGACAAAGACCAAAGAGTTTTACATGTAATACTACATAAGTTAAGAAAGCAAAAACACTAGTCGTGGTTCTTGTGCGGTGCGACGCCGCTTGTGGTCCCTGGCCTCCTCCGACACTGCATGTGTTCAAATAGATATGCCAACTAGTCAGGTGCCTATCCCTGAGAGGTCCTAGTAGGTCGTACTGGGGTTGGTGGAGTAACGAAATGGCTTGGGGTGGCTGGGTCGGTCCGAGCGCATCGGCGAGCTACAATGAACAAATGATAACACCAGGCAACTGCTGGGGGGTTGACCAACCAGTTCATCAAACAAAAGTCGTTCTCGTAGGTTGTGTCACTAGACTGGATCACGTTGTCGTCATGTGCTACATCATTCGCTGTTGAGAAACATATTACGTTAGCATAGCATAGAATGTAGAGAACATAATAGACGAAGGGACACCTCGAAAGAGTACCTGGAGTCATATGGATATGCGGCGTGGAATGCTGCCAACTAGAGCCCCTGCCACTTCAGTAGGGAGGGGCGGTCTGCATGTGTGCTGTGCTAGCTACGGTGTGCGGCCTGTGTTGACCACGTACGGCGGAGGAATGGGCATACACCGGCACCACGTCTGTCGTCCCTGGGCCTCTTGTAGGACATAAGGTGGACGACGCGTGTCGCCTTTTGGTAAGCATGCTACAATGCCCATATCAGATAATCCATGCTAATTTTCAACCTATCCTCGGTTGTCGGCAAGATTCCACTTTGACAGTCCCGAGTCTACAGACCGGTTTGGTTGGAAGGAGGCGTCTTGGCGGTCAAGCTAAACCTAGAGGGTGAAAACCCTAAAGACTCCCACGCGAGGGATTCCGGCGCCTATGAACTAGGGATGACACAAAGATTTTACCCAGGTTCAGGCCCCCTTTGCCTTGGGTAATGGCCCTACTTCCTGCTCGATTGTTTAAAGAGTGTTTTTTGAAGGAGTGCAGTACAAAGCCTTTGGGTTACAAATTCTCCCTTAGGCTCTACCACGGAACTCTCTGCTTGCTTGTTCTTCAACCTTCGACCCCTTTTCCCCATGCACCGAGGGCCCTTATATAGGCTGCCCGGTAGGCAGTACCAAGGAGGGTCATCATGCTTATCTTCATACATTTATTACCCTTCCCGTCTTTGTCCGTTCCTCGGCCTCATTAAATGCCGACGATGGCTTCGCTGGTCCGCCCGGATGTGACCCTTCTTGACGGGTTGGTGAGAGGCGCCGAGGAATGGGCTTATAGCGAAATCCTTGTAGTTGATGTGTCGACATCACGTCCTGCCGCCTGTAATGGTACGACAGGAAGGAACCTTCGAGGTGAAGCCACCTCGCACCACCTTTTTGTCTTGCGGTGGGCGGCAGGCGTGTTTCGCCCACTCTGCCCGGGCGCCACGTGGACCGACCACGGCGCGGAGCAGGCGTGCTTCGCCCACACGCCGCCGGTGCCACGTGGGCTGTCATGTTGACCGCGTGTTGATCGCTTTTGTCGGCGGAGAGGGTACCCCAACAAGATAGTCTGTTGACAAGAGCCCCGGCCCACCTCGAGCGTGCATCAAAGCTTACTTTAGAACCTTCATTAAATGCTTAGCGGGCTCCTGGGTGGGGCCACCACTCATGAGGATACGACCGCCTCGGTTCCCCCCCGCGTATCTGCAGATTTTCTCAGGATCCGAGGCGACGCACGATCTTGTCTCTTCGCGAACCGCCGGTGCTGGGGCGCACATATAGATAGGTTCATCTGTATCAAACGGTTTACGCCTTCTTCTTCCTTGCGCACCCCTAACTTTCGCTTCTTCAACCTTCTTGCTCGAAAAACCTCCGCCTTTCTTCATCTCCATGGCGCCCTCCATCCCTGCCTCCACCGCGGACGCCCATGCGGTGGGTAGGATGGCCATCCTAGCGCCAGAGGGCACCTTCCGCTTCCGGGCGGGGACCGCCACGCCGCGGTGCCTTTCCGACAAAATCCTCATCCATACTTGGGCTATGATGGCTGGCTTGGCCCATTGGTTTTCTGATTTCTTCCTTACCGTCCTTCACTTCTACGGATCCACCACCTTCACCTCACCCCCAACTCCATTGTCTTTCTTTCCATCTTCGCACACCTCTCGTGAAATTTTCGTGGGGTGATGCCGAATCTTTCACTTTTCCGCCATTTCTTCCTCTCGGCGCCCCAACGATAATGAAGTAGTGGGGAGCTCATACTTCCTTCTTGGACGGAATAGCCTCCGCCACATCTCTTTCCACTTAGGTCCAGCTGGAAGTCATGGCGCAATAATGGTTGTACATCAAGGATGACAATGACGTTGACGCTTTGGACGTGCCGCCGGGCAGCGGAGGCTCCGAGGATCGAACTCGCGATCGAGGAGACAGCGGAGTTCACAAGCAATGGCGACCCGCATCCTCCGATTGCGGAAGCCGGACTATCTGAAATTTGGTAGCCCGACTTCGTGGGCGGAGAATCAGCCCTCTTCGCCGCCAGGTCATCTGCATGGCAAGACACGGGCGACGACGACTGACGCAAGACGCGTGGTCTTGGCCGTGAGTCTTCGTTCTTCTTTAGCTTTTTCGTGCACATGCTTCTTTTATGGTCTCCTACCAACCAGCAGCCTACTTTTTGTCCATTGCCAGCTGAAACTTGGATGAGCAGCCCAGGACCGATGGCTCGCCGTGCTTATCTGGCCGGTTCCAAGCACTTTTTTCGGCGGCGGCCCACTTCGCCCGATCTGGAGCATGCGGAGCGCCTAAGAGTCGTGGAGGTTGCTCCGCCGATGGACTCCACGGCTCGCCAGTAGTGCCGCCCATGTCCGCCGGTGATCGAGAGGACGGCCCCACCAACGATCGGGCGCGGAAACGCGATCGCTCGCCGGACACCACGGTCCGGATCTTAAGAGGGCCAGCGTGACGCTGGCAAACTCGCCGCCACGAGCCCCGCTGTGGCGGTTTTTCGCAGGGCGGCAACACAAAGCCGCCTAATGTCGATTTCGTCATGCGGGGACGCCGCCCCGCGGCACCCACCCCGACGCCTCCTCCTCTTCTGCCGGCCTCAACGGCATGGCGCTAACTTCTCCGGCCAGTGGGAGCCAGTGCCACCGCCCAACAAGGTGGCCTCACGCTCGATGGCGGTCTCGCTGAGGGTACCGCAAGCGGGCGGCCTCTCAGACGCGCTAAGGGCGGAACGCCTCAGCCGCCACCGCCAAGCGCCGAGCACCTCCGCCAGTGCCTCCGGCCACGCCATAGAGAGGGCCGGAGGGCGATCAGCGTCGGCGCCTCCGGAGCCTCGCGCTCGAACCGCCATTGCTCCGCCAACGCCACGCCGAGCTTTTCATCGGGCTCGGGGACTTGCACTCTCATTGGGCACCACCCTTGCCGCAGCCGCCAGCACGGGCCGATATCGCCAGAAGTTGGCGTCGGTGAGAGGCGAGCCGCAAATGAGCGGGAGGGCGACACGGCAGAGGCGGCATTGGCGCAGGAGAGGACCGATGCTGCCGCTCTGCAGACGCGGGCCGAGAGGGCTGAAGCACGGGCGGAGAGGACCGAGGCGGCGCTGAAGACCTCGGAGGCCGAGTCCTTTCGCCTGGGCGCACTGCTAGGTCATGCTCAAGAAGGCCTTCCAGCAAGACGAAGAGGTGCTCGAGCCCTTGGGTGGTAATCAACGCGCTGGCCGAGGACTCCATGCCGCAGTTTGCTCCATGCGACTAATCAGGCCGCGGAAGCACTCCAAGGACTGCCTGAAGCCCTAGCCACTCGCTCCGCCAGAGAAGGTCGAGAGGTCGCGATCATGACCGCGACCTATACGCTGCTTTCTTGGCTGGTACCGCGACACGCCCTTGATCTCATGGCAGCGGTGACGGTCGGCGTTGAGGGAGACGCGGCGCAGGCGGAGGCGAGGGTGCACGCAGCCGCCGAACACGTGGCCGGGATGCTGCAAGTCGAGCGGCCGGCCATGGATGTTTCCACCCCGCTGGCCGTGGAAGGCGACGAGGGCGACGACATCGACGTCGGCGATGAGGAGTGAAGGGCCAGACAGCCCCTTGGTTCTTTTTTTCCTTGCTTTCTTTTGTTAATCCATCTGCATGTATAAACACTTAAGTAGTATTTAGCAGAACAGATATTTCCAGGTTCAATGCTATTTTGCATGTTCATTCGTTTTTGTGTGATCAAGTTTGCTAGATTAAACCGTTAGGCGGCCAGCCTTTCAACTTAGCCGGAAGGCCTGAGGAACACTTAGGTTAGGGCAGCATCCCTGAGCTCCGCTAGTGATTACGCGTGTTTGCTGCAAACACAAGTAAGGATCACACAAGTCATACGGGACTTAGGCAAAAATGACCTTGAGTCCGACAGGAAACGCTAGACGTAGCTTGATCTTAGCGTTTGGTTTTTTGCGCGGGATTGCCACTTGGTTCAAACTCTTCTGGAACTTGGACCCTGATGATCGCATGAAAACGTGCTGCAGCGTAGCGTGGCGAGGCAACAAGTTTCCGAAAGTGTTTTTAGACCAGCGGCACTCGACGGTGACAACCAGCGGTGCTTCAGAGAGCCAACCCGAGGCGTACGAGTCGTGTTTGAGTACCACGTCTAACCTGCACTCCGGTCGCTTGGCCGTGCCAAACGTTAACGCTTTAACACATTTCCTTGTATCATGAGGGGCCGTTAATTTTTGGTACTTACGACAATCACGCGTAACTTGACCCATCTTAGCGCATGCACATAAGGAAATGGTCAAAAATGCGGTATGAAGCACTTATCTTGCTTTTTATATCATTGGGCGACCAGCCCCCAAGCGTCTGGGCGGCCACGGAGAGACTCGGGGCGACCACGAAGGAGCTTGGGGCGACCAGCCCCCGAGCTCCTGGGCGACCACGAAGAGGCTTGGGGCGACCACGAAGAAGCTTGGGGCGACCAGCCCCCGAGCTCCTGGGCGACCACGAAGAGGCTTGGAGACTTCATGCAATGAGTCGGTGACTCCATGCCTTGGTGCACAGCTACTAACAGAATGAGTAGGCATATGCAAGATAAATCCGAACAATATAGGTCCCCGCATGGAATGAACCCCGGTCCCTTTTTGATTTCTAAGTCCTTGCGATTTTTTGGAGATCGAACTATGGTGTTGTGCGTCAAAGCTGCGGGCTTTCAGGAGGGGTACTAGACTAACGATGCTCGCGGTGACAACAAGCGGTGCTTCAGAGAGCCAACCCGAGGCGTGAGAGCTGCGTTTGAGCACCGCAGATCTAGCCCGCCTCTTGCCGCCTGCCTTTGTCGAACACGGACACCAGGTGACCCAGTAGATCACCAAGGATTTAGCAAACACACGGAACCAGCGACATTCATGCAAAAAAACTTACCGCTAAGGGCACAGAAAGGGACAACAATGGTAAATTGAAGGCCTTCTAAGCAACAACTTTACTAACGCCGAAGCCACCAACCACCAAGGAGAATCTTACCTCGTGGTCGATCGGGCAAGCAATGGGCACTTACAAGTCCTTCAAGGATAGAACTTCCGCAACAACTCTATGTTATAGGAATTCGTTAGTTCTTCGCCGTCCTCAGTGGCCAACCGGACTGCCCCGGGCTGAGATACTGAGACCACCTTAAAGGGGCCTTCCCATCAGGAGACAGTTTATGCAACCCTAAGATGCGTCTCGATTTCAGCAGACTGTGTCGCCATCGCCGTGTTCTCTCAGAGACCCGGGTGGCGTGGTACCGCCTGAGACTTTGCTGGTAGCGGGCGGCGCGGAGAGCAGCGCGATCCCGCACCTCCTTCAAAAGGTTGACATCTTCTTGCCGGAGATCCTCTTGGTCTTCTTCGTTGAACACCGAGACGCGCGGGGAACCGAGCGGCGACACCGAGGGGAGAATACCGCCTCAGACACCGGAAGAAAGGCGTCTCTTCAGGGCTTACTGGTGTGGTACGGAGCGACCACAGCACTGCCGGGAGTTCTTCCGTCCACCGTGCGCCCCTTTTGTGAAGCCGATCAAACATTCTTGTCTTGAGGCCCTTCAAAGACTGGGTCGTTGGCGCTACTGCTTGTTCGTTGTTTCATGGGATGGGCCACCGAAGCAAAACATACCTTGGTGCCCATTTCATCGCAGAATTCCAGGAAAGCCGCACTAGTGAATTGGGTCCCGTTGTCGGTGATGATGCGATTGGCGACTCCAAAGCGGGCGAAGATCCCGCGCATAAACTTGATGGCGCCAGCGGCCGTGATGGCACGCACCGCCTCGGCCTCAACCCACTTCGTAAACTTATCGATGGCGACGAAGAGGTGGGTGAAGCCTCGTGGCTCAAGGAACGACCCAGATATCCAAATTTAGACCGCAAAGCGCCAGAGAGCGGGATGGTTTGCGAGCTCGGCCGGGTCGGGTGGATTTGCTCGGCGAAGAACCGACAAGCCAGATGTCCTCACCAGCCGCAAGCATCCCGGAGGGCGAGAGGCCAATAAAATCCTTGATTTAAACGCTTTACCGACTAGCGCTCGCCGACATATGGCTCCCGCGACACGCTCCATGGATATCGAGAGCAGGTTGCTCTCTTCCCGAGTAATGCACTTCAAGAGAACTCCGTTTACGCCTCGACGATATAGGTCCCCACCTACCGTGGTATAGCACTTGGCCTTACGTGCAATCTTCTCACCGAGGCATCATCGCCGGGGATCACTTGGTCACGCAGAAGGCTAGGATAGGATCCATCCACCGATCTTCTGGCCAAGCGCGATGACCACTCGGTGCTCGCTGGGTACTCATTGGGCCAAGCTTTTTCTGGCGCCGCCTCGAAGATCGCCATCTTCCTCCAGACTTGAAATTCCGCCGCGGCACGCTTATCTTTCCCCGAATCGGGGCCATGATGATGGCACCGCTTTCTCCGCCGAGCCGAGGTCAGAACGCCTTGCCGCTGTCCCCTCTTGGACCGGGTCGCGACAATGACACCATCGTCCCCACCGAATCGGGGTCGCGATGGGACGGTCGCGATAGCCTTTCTTCAAGACTCAACCGAACAGAGCCCTTGAGGACGCAAGCCGCAAAGCCCATCCGCGAAGGTGATTGTCGCACGGGGACATGGATATATCCCAAACCTTCAAAATGACGCCCATTTTTCTGACCTCCGCCAGTACGCCGCCATGGTGGGGTTAGAACATTGAACTCCTTCGCGCTTGATTGATGACCAGCAGGGAGTCTCCCTTGACTTGGAGATGCCGAATGCCCAACGCCGAAGCGATGCGCAACCGCCAAAGCAGCCCTCATATTCGCCACGTTGTTTGTGGCTTTGAACTCGAGGGCGACCACATACCTTGGAGGATGTCACGGCCGGGAGACTAGGACAACTCTGCCTCGCGCCTCCAACCTCAAGGAACCATCAAGAACAAGGTCCAGGAGAGGGCGCGGAGCTTCTTCGGCTCCGGAGTGGCGGAGTCCACTCGGCGCCATTTAACTCCGCCAATTTTCCGACTTTTGATGGCGGTCGCGGGTACGAATTTGAGGTTGAATTCCCCGCCCACCGCCCATTTTGCAATCCGCCCTCGCTTCTCGGTTGTGGAGGATCTCTCGCAGAGGGTAGGCCGTGACCACGGTAATTTCCATCCCTGAAATAATGGCGCAGCTTCGACGCCACCAGAATTGCAGACAAGATCTCTCGAGCTCGGGTATCGGGTCTCCGCCTGCAAAGACCTTGTCGATGTAGTACACCGCCTTTGTACGCCTTCTCTTTCCGCATCAAGATGCAAGGCCACCACCTCGGGGTGGCAGCTATGTACAGAACACGGCTCACCCCCATGGGAAACCAACACCGGGGGAGAGGAGAGGTACCGCTTCAACTCTTCAAACGCCTTCTAGGCTTCTTCAGTCCACTCGAAGTGGTTTGTCTTCTTCAGCAGCTTAAACAGAGGCAAGCTTTTTTCTCCTAGCCGGGCAATGAATCGCCCCAAGGAGGCGAAAGGACCGCCGCAATCGAACTTGCTTGAGTCGTGCCGGCGGCTTCATGTGCTCGATGGCTAATGTCTTGTCAGGGTTGGCTTCAATGCCCCGGCTCGACACCAGGAAGCCCAATAGCTTGCCGGAGGGCACACCGAACACGATTTCTCGGGTTGAGCTTGTGCAATTCTTAGGAGGTTAGCAAAGGTTTCCTCCGTGTCTTGGATCAGTTCTTCACTCTTTTTGATCTTCACAACTAAATCATCATCGAACCTCAAGATTTCGCCCTATCCGGGGCGGAAGGTAATGTGCATGGCACGCTGGTAAGTGGAACCAAAGATTTTTAAACCAAAAGCCATTCTTACATAACAAAGAGACACCGTAGGGGTTACAAAAGCGTCTTCTCTTCATCTTCAAGTGCCATGCTAACTGGTGGTACCCGAGTACGATCCAAGAAGCACAAGAGCAAGACCCCTACCGTGGAGTCAACGATGAGGTCGACTCGCGGTAGGGTATGGATCCTTGAGGCAGCCTTGTTGAGGTCGGTGAAATCGACACACATGCGCCATTTCCGTTGGACTTCTTGACGAGCCTGAGGTTGGTGAGCCACTCAGATGAGAGACCTCCTGACAATCCTCGCTACCAATAGCTTTCTACCTCCTCTCGAATGGCATCTTGGCACTCGGCGCGCCTCCGGACCTTCACGGATCGACGCTACCGGGAGCGTCGCTAATCGATGCTCGATCACCTCACTGGGACCCCAATCATGTTTGACGGTTGCCAGCGAACACGTCGGAGTTAGATCGAGGAAGGTGACGAGCGTCTTCAGATTTGGCGCCGAGGTTGGCGCCAATGTTGACGATCTTCGGGGTTCGCCCGCTGTGGCGACCACCTTGACCTCACCGCAGAGCAGTGAGGCACGGGTCCGGCCCGAGGGCTCGAGGAAGTGGCGTCTGGCGCCCGACGCAGTGTCACCGGCCAGTCTGCGCGACCTTGAAGCATAAGAAGGCCTCGGCCTTATCCACCTCGATCACAATGGGGCGGCGGGCCCAGATCTTCACCACCATGTACGATAGTGGGTGGCGCCATGAATCGGGCCAACGCCCGCCGAGTATGGCATTATAGGGAGGTCGAAGTCGGCGACTTGAAATCCACCAACTCGCGCGATAGTTATACCTCTCTCCGAAGGTGACGGGAGGCGCTTTTGACCCAGGGGCATCAAACCAGCCTCTGGGGCTACCCCGAAGAAGGGCAGAGCTGGGCGGAGATCCTGTCGCGGGATCTGAAGCGCCAGGAACACTGAGGAGGATAGGAGGTTGATAGAACTCCTCCGCCCACCAAAGACGCTGTGAGCCGACGTTCGAACGATGATATTACACTACGACCGGAGATGCCCCAGCCGCTGGCACCCTCGGGATGGTCACCGACTAAAGGTGAGCGTTTGCTCGCACCACTTCAAAGATCCGACCCGCCCGAAGCTTGATGTGGTGGCACACACTTCCCTCTTCACCGCTTGTATGGCGGCGTTGAGGAAGGTGGACAAACCACCATGGATATAGGTCACCACGTGATCACCGCCGAAGGCGGGGATTTTCATCTTGATCATCGTCGGGCGGCGCCCTGAGCCGCTTCTCCACTATCTTGTCCACGACCGCAGCTTGTCTAGGTCATGGGTATTGGTCTTATGTATCGGCGAGGGCTCGCCCTCCTTTTGGTCGCGGCGGTCGCTCCCACGATCGCAAGCGATCATCGCGCCGATCGCGGCGATCGTTGCGCCGGTCACGACGGTCGCCACACCGCCACGGCGATCATCACGCCCGTCGCGGCGGTTGCGCTCCGGCGCGGATCTTCTTCGTCGTCGCCGCGGCGGCCAGATCTCGCCTGGTCTCTCCCACTCGCGCTTCGCGCCTTCTTCGCAGACGGCCGAACCCTTCGAGGTCCGGCCTGCCCTTGCCTTGGCCACCCTTGGAGCCAAAGGCGCTGCCCCTCTCATGGCTCGCGCACACTTATGTGCGAGGGAGAAGAGCTTCTGAGGTGGAGCCGATGGTACGGTGGCCATCTTCTTTCATCTTGCGGTTGCATACACCCTCTCCCCGGCGATGACGACCGATTGCTCGGAGATGTGGGGATTGTGTTGCGGCGATGGCGTAACCGCCGGATGAAGTCGCGGGTTTACTCTCCTTCTTCTTGCTCCAGAGCGTGGAGGTCGTCCTCCACGCCGGGCCAAGCTAAAGGAGCCTCGAAAGTTGGCGGACTTAAGAGGTCGATAACTTACCCCACGAGTGCAGCGACCCTGGGAGATTTAGCAACCAGAGCGGCAGAGCTTGTTAAAGGCTGTTGGGAGGTAGTTGGCCATGACCTTTTCAGATCCACCGTTGCCCGCACCATCGTCAGATAGATTTGGAGGAACTCCTCGGGTTGGTGGTGCCGTCATATTTTTCTATGGCCCGGGCGAACTGTTTCGCCACGCCACGAGGCGCTTGGCCGGAGAAGGCCTGCACCGACGCCAGAGGGAGCCGAGCCGCTCATCGGGAGCCCGGTCCGAAGACTATTCATGGGAGCGCGAGGCCCGGCTCCTTGGAGAGTCGGAGGAGTGAACCTCCTCCTTGGCCCGAGAATGAGAGCCACGAGGGGACTCTCATCGTCAGCCGCTACCCGCTCACCGTGGCGGCGTTCTTGGTCTAGGTGGCGCGGCAAGCGATCGCTGAAGGTCATCACTGCATGGCCGGGCGGCTCTCGTCAAGATGAGAGCGGAGGTCCCCACGGTTCCTCGAGGAACAGGGACGTCAGATCGCGCGCCTTTCCTTGACCCCGGCCCCGCCGTGGCCTTTCTCGTTAGGGCGGCTAGAGGCCCGAGAGCGCCAGATGCGCCTTTAGGCGCCAAGGCACGACCAGACTGACCGTCGGGAGGCCCTACCTTAAGCCGGGCGCGGCCCACGAGGTCAGCGATGCTCGCAGCCCACGGAGTGGCGGGAGTCTCCGCGAACTCCACCGGAGGGTGGTCCGAAGAGCACGGCTGCGTGCAAGTTCAGGCGAGGGCCGCCCATGGCCAACTGCGATGCACGGGCCGCTCCCCCCCCTGTCGGGCGTATTCCGCCGACAGTCCGAGTCTACAGACGGGTTTGGTTCGGAAGGAGGGCGTCTTCGTGGCTGGCTAAACCTAGAGGGTGAAAACCCTAGAGACTCCCACGCGAGGGATTTCGGCACCTATGAACTAGGGATGACACAAAGATTTTACCCAGGTTCAGGCCCCCTTTGCCTTGGGTAATGGCCCTACTTCCTGCTCGATTGTTTAAAGAGTGTTTTTTGAAGGAGTGCAGTACAAAGCCTTTGGGTTACAAGTTCTCCCTTAGGCTCTACCACGGAACTCTCTGCTTGCTTGTTCTTCAACCTTCGACCCCTTTTCCCCATGCACCCGAGGACCCTTATATAGGCCAGGCCAGCCGGGGCAGGTACCAAGGAGGGTCATCATGCTTATCTTCATACATTTATTACCCCTTCCCGTGCTGTCCCGCTCCTCCGGCCTCATTAAATGCCGACGATGGCTTCGCTGATCCGCCCGGATGTGACCCTTCTTGACGGGTTGGTGAGAGGCGCCGAGGAATGGGCTTGTAGCGTAAATCCTTGCAGTTGACAAGTCTGACACCGCTGTCCTGTCGCCCGTAATCTGTGACGACGGGGAAGGAGCCTTCGAGGTGAAGCCACATCGCACCACCTTTTTGTATTGCGGCGGGGTGAGCAGGGCGTGCTCGCCCACCGCCGCCGGGTGCCACGTGGATCGCCACGGGCGGCGAAGCGTCAGCGCGCCACCGCCGCCGGGCGCCACGTGGACCGACCGCCGGGCGAAGTGGCGTGTTTCGCCCACCGCTCGCCGGGCGCCACGTGGACCGACCGCCGGGCGAGTAGGCGGTTTCGCCACTTTCGCCGCCGGGCGCCAATGTTGACCGCCGTGTTGACTGCTTTTGTGCGGCGGAGAGGGTACCCCAGTGCAGAGTACGCTGACACCGGTCAACTCTGGATATGAGTGAGGCCAGCTCCTCATAAGTCCCCTGACAAGGTCGCTCCACGCATGCATTGAAAAGCTTGTTAGTTATTACAATTGCATTAATGGTACATTATATGACATGCTTATGATATACTGGTACTGCTGCTCTATTGCAAGTATGATAGCACGTGGCTCTAAAATCCATATTGTCCACAATCTCTCCATACATTACATTCATAACAAACCCTGAAGATATGGTTCTATGCGATCACGTCGACTCTGTCAGCATACGATTATGTGGGACGAGTGTAAAACACTTCCAAACGGTGTCTCACTTAGGCTAGTACGCATGGACATACCATGAGCAATCCTCTATCTGACATCTCACATTGTATACCTGCTGAATTGAATTTGCAACCTTAAAAGTTCTTCGCAGTGACCTACCCATGCTGTCATTGTTTCCTGCATATCACACTTATTCTTGTAAATCGTTCCTTACCTCACCTCATTCTGATCGTACTCCCATACGATGTCTTCATCCTTGTTGACCACAAGCCCATCAAAATAACACTCCTCCCACTCTGTAGGGAAAGTCTCTTCATCAATACTTAAAGCCTTGTAGTTACAGCTCTCTGCCTCCATCGTTTGCACCAACAATTCTATATATTCTCCCTCGTCTACTATACCCATTGATTTTTGCACATATGGCATTGGAACATCGAACTCCTTGCTTTAAACTCCCTCCAGACCACAACTCATATCTTGCCTCACTAAGCATTCTCCAATTTGGTTACTCTCCCCAACTTCCTCCGGTTCATTACTAACAACCTCCTCCTTTGTTACATGGCCGGCATGGACTCTCTAAAATGCTTATGCTAACAACATTAATCGCTATCCTTTCTTATTCGCCATTCTTATATACGAACTCCACGACTTTGACCCATTGAGTTCCATTAACTTCCTGTATTTGCAATCCCGTCTCTGACATCCTACCTTATCCAACCTAAGATCATGTAAATCACGGTCTAATGAGAATATTTGGTACAACCATCTTGTAACCGTGCCCTAAGAACGTTCCCCTGCACGTGACAGACTAGCCACCATATTTGAAAAAGACATAGTTCCACCTCTTATGCACCCATATACGAAATTTCTTCTCTATAGTATATTTTAAATTGTACTCATTTATCCATACTTGTCAAGTTTTTTCATCACATTCTTATTACATGCATAACATAACGCTATCAACTCCATTAGTACCCACTACATCTCATAAATCCTAAACACCCCAAACTCCTACAAACACGTATCACTACCACCTACTCTACGCTACTTCAAACA
Organism: Guadua angustifolia; assembly: GCA_036346375.1. Lineage (NCBI taxonomy): Eukaryota > Viridiplantae > Streptophyta > Magnoliopsida > Poales > Poaceae > Guadua > Guadua angustifolia. Next base: position 27,240,010 of record CM070505.1, on the reverse strand, counting down.
ACCACTACAACTATACATAAATTTCATAATTTTGTATGTCTAATTCGATCCATATAAACCATACATGCAGGTACCAATCTAAAAGTACTTATATATGTAGTACATAACTATTGCTACTCTACACAACTAATTATTTACAAATCTAATAATTTAATCACTAAATAATGTATCTAAAAAAACTATTGGTACTCTACACAACTAATTACCTACAAACCAAATTAATCTTGTCGCTAAATCCTACATCTGAACAACTATTGCTACTCTACAAACCTACTTACTTATAAATCTATTTAATCTGGCCACTACGTCATATTTTCAAATTATAATGCAGTTGAGAAAATAAATTGTTTGAAAAAATACAGAGCACTTTCCTCCTCCCCATCTCCTCTCATCCTCTTCCTTCTCTTCTCCTCCTTTTTCCTCTCATCTTTCCCTCTCTTTTCTTCGGCTTGGGTGGCTGCGACTCAAATGGAGACTGTTTCTATGTCCATTTTAAATGGCGATAGAGGAGTTTGACCGTTGCCAACAGACCTCCGTCGCCGTTTCAAATGGTAAGAGAGAGTCTGTCGGTATTTAAAACGGTCACAGACTCTCTATTGCTATTTGAAATGTTGACAAAAAGCCTGTCGTCATTTCAAATATCGACAGGTGGTATTGTTGTAAAATTTTGGATCGACATACTGCCTCTGTATTTTTTTTAAAAAAATTATTTAAAAAAATTCATAGCATCGATCTTGTGTTTTTTTCTTGAGCATTTCAGATCTTTAAACCAGTGGTGTAGCTAACTACTCCGCCTCCATACACGTGGACGGATCGCTTCGCTTCCCTTCCCTTTCTGCACGTCGCAAACATCCGCGTCGTGCTGCCGCGGGATATGCTCCAAACGTTGTCTGCTCCAAGGCGCAAAACGATCTCACTTGGCAGAAAAAACGCAACGCCAACGATCGTCGCAGAGCACGGCGAGCGGATGGATCCTGGATGCCACGGGTCGTGATGGGTCGGCGTTGTCCGCATCGCTCACGGCGGAACCGCGCGCGGGCGCGTGCGCGACCCGATAAACACCCGCCCGGGAAGGAAGGCCCCGTCGCTTTAACATGTGTCGTGCCCGTCCGGTGCCGAACAGCTGGGCTCGGGCTCTCGGAGGAGGTCGTTCAGTTGCGCAGTACAAGGAATAATTGGCTGGCGAGATAACGCGTGCCCGGCAGACCTCGCGATCGACACCAATGCCGTGGAGAAACGCAGGGTACGGGCTACAGAGCGCAATCATACGCGTCAGTGAGTTCTTTTTCTCTGTCAGTGCCCGTGAGGCCGTGATCGTACGAGTTCACGTTGATTCGGTGTTGTAGAAATCCTGTACACTAGTGCTGCGTGCGTGAGAGTAAAATTAGGTAAGTGAAATTGTTGCGAGTACCCACCGAGGTTGTCAGTTAGTTAGGGGTGGGCAAAAATAAACCGAAACAAAAAAATTGGACCGAACTGAACCGCATAAACCGATTTTTTCGGTTTTTTTGGTTTTTGGTTTTCGATTCGTTTTTTATTTTAGTGTTATTCGGTTTTCGGACTTCGGTTTGGTTTTTAACTTTTAAAACTCGAAAAACCGAACGAACCGATCAGAAGGCCGTATTCGCGGCGATTCTTGTTTACGACGTTTACGTGGGTCTTTGTTGGAAATGGGCCTTCCCTTCCGGACCGACCGGGACCACAAGTCATCTCTATAGCGGCGCAAGTCATCGGCTCATCGCGACATCGCCATTCAATCCCCATTCGGCCATTCCCCAAAGGCCAAATCCCAATCGCAAACCCTAGCGGCGCCGGGCGGCGAAGGGCGAACTAGCGCGGCGGTAAGCCGGCCATACGGGCGAACTGGGGCGGCGGGGCGCGTCGACAAGGCTGGCGCCCTGAGTTTCGCCAAGGCAAAGACCGCCGCCCTCCCTTCTCTCGACCGCTCTCACATTTCGCCTCCCGGCTCCCATCCCAGTGTCGCATACTGCCGCCACCCCCCCGGCTCCCATCCCGCCATCCGACCATCCTCGAGTGGGCTTGAGACAGACGGCAGAACCAGCGCCTGGCCCGATCTGCTTAAAGAACATGAACTCGGTAGCAGCTAGGTATAGGCTTATAGCCTCTCTTCCCCCTATCTCCAGATCTTGCATTCTTGGTTGTGAACTTGTGATTGCGGCATTGCGCTGTCCTGTGATGTAATTCCGAGAAATTAGTAATTAGTTCACTGGGAAATTATTTGTTTCACTACACAAGCTTACCGTTTCACTGGGAAATTAGTAATTTGTTTGATACTGCGGTTTTTTATACTGGTTTAAGTATTTATTTTACTAGGAAATTAGTTCACTGGCGGTATTCGTTTCACTAGGAACCGAATACTAGTTTTGATTGGTGTAGCCAATCACTCATAGTCTCCTTTGGGACTAGCAGCTATGGAAAATTGGAAATAGAAGCCTGTGTAGAGATAGGAAAAGAATAAAAGAATTCACTGGCTAATTAAATCGCCAATTCTAGTAGTTCTAAGTCATGAGCTCAAGTCCGAGAAAGTTACTCTTGTGGGGGTTCAGGACAGTGATATTCAGTTCGTAGATTAGTCACACCTGGACATTGTATTGCATGCACTTTGTTTGCTAAGATCAGTACTGATTGCTCTCTACTGGTTGGAAATTCGGTTAATCAAATAACCGAAAAAACTAAACCGAATTAATTCGGTTTATTCAGTTATTCAGTTTCGGTTCGGTTTACGGTTCTGAAAAACCGAATTTTTAATAAACCGTACTAAAAAAACTAAATGCCCAGGCCTATTCTTAGTCACTCCGGGTGATGCTACAGTAGTAAATTTGCATGCATCGCCCTCCGCGGTCCGCACATTGCGTAGCATACATGATCGATGTAAGCTGCAACAACATTTACACGAAGCCACGAAGCATCCCGTGCCAGCCGTGCCGTGTCCATCTCGGTGGCACTGCGCCAGGGTTTTAAAAACCATTTTTAAAAAAATCATGCGAAATTTGAAATTCGAAAACTGCCAAAAACTGAGAGGTTAAGAAATAAAAAATTTGAAAAAAAATCGAAAACCGTTTGGTTTTTCACGAAAAACTGCGGTTTTTTGTGGGAAACTACACTGTTTTCACCAAAAACCAACCGACCAATTGAATGTTTCTTAAAAATAGTTTTGAGCAGTTTTTGACGCATAATTTTTTTTAATTAGACCGGTTTACCGAACGGTTTTAAATCTCGAACCGCAACGGTAAGGTCGAAACTGCGGTTTTTGAAACCTTGCATTGCGCTCTCCCCGAGCTAAGTCATGGGCGACAAGCCTATTAAGGTCTTCAGTTTCCGCTTCTTTGTTCGGGAAATCAAAAGTTATTTCAAATTGCTAGTTTTTTCATTGCTAGAAGTTAAAAGCCAACAACTTATTTATATTAGAAGAAGCTAAAAGCTAATATGAGATAATTTCTTATGATTTTAATAGGTTAGAGTTCTAATTTTACTACTAGAGTTAAAAATAATTATTTTAGATCAACAGGACATCCAACATAGATGCCCCGGCTTCATTACTGAAAACAGAAATATCAGTTTTCAAGCTCTATTACATAGCCTCACCAGCACACAAAACAAGAACCACCTAACATCCAGGCTTTTGAACGCATAAAGATAAAACGAGCAGCACTGACAACTTGCCAGCCAAAACAAACAACATAGCGTCTTCTCAAAACCGCATCACTCAACCTGGGACAAAACAGATCACCACAGACTAACAGCAACACCAAAACTTTTACCCAACCAAAAGCAAAAACTTAGAACGAAATTTATACCCAGCCAAAAAACTATCATCAGCCAAAACACATACTGCACCGCTACTTCGAGTCTTCCAGCAGCCGGCTGACAAAGTTTGAACGGTCTTTCGACATCTCAAAATTTACTTCATCTTGAGCCTCGATCTTCACTCCATCAGCTGTAGATCCGGAAGTCCAGAGCCCAGCTGCAAAGGGGACCTCAACCTGATATCCAGCATTTGGCAAAACAGGTCCAGCCTGGGAAACATATCCTCCTGTACAACGGCCTCCAGTCCCTTAAAGTGATTAACATTCTTCTCCGGATAGCCTTTACACTTATCCAACACCGCAAACGAAAAATTATATCATTTCTATTTTTCCATAGGCACCAAAGAGTTACCGCACAAATAGTATTGAGAGCCGCATTTCTCTTATTACTAAGCCAAAAACGAGCCACCGATTCGTAATCATAACCAATGTTCATACCAAAAAATTCGCTAACCATCCCCCAGATGTTTTTAGCCACAATACAATCAAAGAAAACATGAACGACGGTTTCAGGCTCCTCACATAAGCAACAATTAACCCCTTTATCCATACTCCTTTTCAACAAAGTTGTCTCTGGTCATTAGTTTGTTATGCGAGAGAAGCCAAAGAAAGAAATGAATCTTAGGAGGAACCACCAAACTCCAAACAAGCAGGATATAAACTGAAGCACCCTCTAAAATTTATAATAGCATAAAGAGATTTGACTGAATAAACACCATTACTGCTATATTGCCAAATTAAAGCATCGTCCTCGTTAGAAAGTCTTAACGATTTTACCACTTCAACTAGCTCAAACCACCTTATCATCATACCTTCAGAAAATGTCCTTCGGAAAGTACATTTAATATGAGAGCCATCCCAAATATCCGCAATCGTACAACCTTTTTCATTAACTATCATGTAAAGATCTCAAAATTGAATGGCCAAACACGAATTACCAAACCAGATATCCTCCCAAAATCAAGTTAAAAATAATTATCTCCAATCAAATATAAAATTCTAAAGCTTATCCTGTTATCCTCGTTCCATACGTTTTTTAAAATAGGAAAGCATGTGTGTTGGCCTTAACCATGTTGCTGTGCCTTGTCATCGAAGCATACTGGCTTCTCCGAGGTAGTACTGCAGACGCACATGAGCGCACCGTGGAGGCATCAGCAGATGGGCCCCTGCAATTTTTTTCAGCCGAGACGCTAAAATTAGCCGCGCCACTTGTCACAGCAGCACCCAGCAAGTGTAGAATTTGCTCATCTGTAGATCTCGCCGGAGTGAAAGTAGCTTTACGAGGAACTTATCGCATATGTAGGTGATCAGATCAAGTAGCAGACGGATTCTGATGCAAACCATACGCTACTACTCATTAGTTATGATCAATCGGTTAGATGCAAGGATTAAAATTTTGCCGAAATTTCGTAAGATCGCATTTATCGGAGGTGGACGAATTTTGAAATATCAGTTGGAGCAAAAAAAATCAAAAAAAATTAAATTGCTATAGTAATTTCAGAAATCTCGATGAGATCTTGCCATATCTCGTCGAGATCTCGGGGTTTTTGACTTTTGTTTGACCGGATTTGACTGGAAATTGATCAATAGCCAAAGTCATCTCCTATGAAAATTTGTTAAAAACCAAAATTTTGAGACATTTTTAAAAAATTGTAGAATCATTGTCAAATTTTTATAAAATTTTATATAATTTATCGTGATGTAAAAAATTTATGGTACCATCCTAAGAAATGTAGGATCATACATAAAAAATTTAAAATAATTTAACTTTATTTTTTATCTTTAAAAAATAAAAAACCGAATGAACATAATTCGGACATTAACCTTGTCAAAATTTTATAAATTTTCTCGAGTATGATTATGATCCAAAATTTTTATGAGAGCTTAACAATTGCCTCAATACCATTATGTAAAATTTTAAAAAAAATTCAACTTTTTTTTTGCTAAATCAAATCTATGTATGCATTAAACTTCCTTTCTTATATTTCAAAAATCAAAAACAAAAATGGTACAGTGCATTTGTAAGAATTTTATAAATTCACTGGAGTGTGATCATGATTCAAAATTTTTATGAGATCTTAATAATTTCCTTATAACCCTTCTGATTTTTTTTATAAAAATTTTGAACCTTTTTATTATTAAAACAAATCTATGTATTGATCATTAGGTTTTTATGAGGATATAGCACTGTTAGAATTTTTGGAATTTGTTGAAGCTTCATCATCATATGAAAATTTTATAAAAAATTAATGGTATATCAAGAACATCTACAAATTTTTTAAAATTTTCTAACGTGGTTTGTACCATTTTTCATTTGGTTGAAATTTGCCGGTATTGCTTTTATCAGGACAGTAGCACTGTCCAAATTTTCAAAAATTCATGAATTTTGATCATTATCTAAAAATTTTATTAAAATATTAATAATGCATCATAACCATGCATAAAAAATTTCAAATTTTTTTTAACATTGTTTGTTACATCTTTCATTCGATTCAAACTTGCCAGTCAACGTTTTATCAGGACAGTTATAATATTTGAAATTTTTAAAAAAAATTCAGATTTGATAATAATCTCAAATTTTTATGCAAACATCACTGGTGTGTCAGAAATCTCCAAAAAAAAATTCAAAATGTTTTGATGTCGTTTGAGCCATTTTCTGCTTGGTGTAATTTTACCGAGATCTCGGTTTTCTCGGTAGAAAAAAATTCTGGATTTGAATTTTTGTTTTTGTGGTTCATCCAGAATTTGCCCGAAATTTATAAATCTCGCCGAGATTTCGTTTTCCGTCCATGTCCGAGATTTCAAGCGAAACAAGATTTCAATCCTCGGTTGCATGGCTATACTTGATCTCAGTTCGGATATGATGAGATACTGTATATTTCGAAGGTATTACTGTCAGCGAATCCCAAGGTTTGCAATTTTTTTATTAAGACCAAGGTTCGCAATTAGGCTAATATAATTTGATTGCCCTACTTTAGTTTACCTTGGCATTTGTTCTTCGCCTCGATCCATTATATATCTCGACCATACACGTTTCTGCTCTGGCAAAAATATTGGCGGGCATATCAAGGGGGTATTTTCTGGAGAAGTTCTCGTTTGCCAATGATGCATCTGCAGACCAAATGGAATGTAGTAGTCCCCCCAGGCAATTCACTGTTGAGTAAATTGCACGAGATTGAACAGCGATGAGTAAATGGAAATGGGCTGATTGATACACTCCAGTCCAAGCCCTGCCTCAACTGACGGAACATGAGGGATTAAACTGAACCAGGAATGAAAGATGGACCACCAGCATATGATAGCCACAAGCACAACAGCCACCTAACTTGAAGAAAACACAACCGCAGGCATCAAAACTTACAGTTCAAGTCACGAGAGCATGCACACATTTATTAGCAAAACCAGCTACTGCATTAACAAAGTGAGTAATACAGAAGGATAAGCACGAGCGCAGGGTAGCAAGCAAAGTGCAACTTTTGAGCGGCGGCGGCGGCGGCAGGGCAAAAACCATGAATTTTTTGGCTTCGCATGATTTTTTTTGTTGAAATCTAGCACTCATACAAACAAATTTATAAAACTAGTTATGACTCTAACCACGAAAAGAGCAACAAACAATATGTTATCAATTGCGCTCTTATACCATGGTAGAGTTAGACCCACCGGTCTATGGAATTCTTTTGTTGGGTATCACATGGGCTCCCGAGCTCCCCTTGCTCGGTACAACATGCATGCATTAACTTAAATAATAACATAATTAGTCACTTAATTAACTACTTAATTAATTAATCATTTGTGCTTGATTAATCACTTGGCCATATCCTGCCAAGGGATAGGTGCATCTACCGGTCTGCAGCAATTGCTACTGAGCTCAAGGTACGAGGCAGATAACATTTGTCACCTGTCGCTGCTTCCGCAGTCAGGAATAAAGTTAGTTTTACAAATTCGTTCGCATCCTACTAGATTTGGAAAAAAAAGTGTACAGGGAAAAGGAGGAGGAATAACTCGCGTTCACTTTTAAGATTTTCTTTTCTTGTACTGCCATTCAGCTCTGTGACCCCAAGCTGAAAAGATTTCGAGCCTTATTTCAAAAGCAGGAATTTTATGAGTATTTTTGCAAGGATCCGCACGGTTTCTCCAAAATTCTAATGGAATTCGTCATTCAAAGTGTGGAAATGTAGCAGTCACAGATAGCTAAAAAAGGTTATACTTTTTTAAACTAAAAAGAAAAAAATAGTGCAGATTGTTCTAGTGCCAATTGTACGTACGAGGGGACAATGATGCATGAAATGTTGGGACTTGGGAGGGGGTTCATGTGTTATGTTTCTCTCTATTTCATGGATCTCCTTCCTTTCCAATCAAGACATGGACTAGATTCTCATTTACAAATGAGGTACTCCATGTTTTTCATTTCATTCGTATTGTGTCATCCATTCCGGCCGTGGTCCGCACCTGGCATCACAGTATCGTTTTCTGGAAAGAATATCCGATTTATATTAATAACTCATATATAATATTTTTTGCAGTATCGTTTTCTAGATGGCAAAAAAAAAAAGTGCTCGTGTTTTCTCGTGGGCCTGATCTTTTGAGAAGTGAGAACGTTTCGGCAAAGTACGTTGTGCTCCGATTCCTGATGAGCCATCTTCTGGTGTTCCTGAATCTCAGCCTGCACCGCTCAGAGTATTTCGGCCTTGCCCAAGCAAACCCTTTGGTCATTTGCCTACTGGGCTTGTTTGTGAGCTCCTCTAATATACACACACACGAAAAAATACATTTTACTTTCGGAAGTAGTTACTCACACATTTGAAATACCATCTAAACGAACTTAATACTTTTTTTAGCACTTTAGGTACATTCATATACTAATTATAAGATATTTCAATGTAAACAATATGAAAAAATTACAAGAGAGTGCATAGTTTTCAGCATATTTTGTAAATACCTTCGTGTATGCACATAAAAAGAGTATGTTTAAAAAAATATACACACCATATTTGAAAAAATATAAATACCACTTAGTTAGTTTTATATACTTGTATATTATATGTACATGCCCTCTATTGTATGAGATACGCCTTACGTTGTGAGATACGATATTATACGGCATTAGAAGTAACTACACCCAAAATAGAAAAGGGGCTTCCTAATTATCTGCCGTCCATGAGCCGCACCATGCCTCAAGCCGATCGGCTTACCGGATGCGCTAGTATCCGATAGCTGTGCAACTGAATTAAGTATCTTACGTGTAGTGTGTCAGTTTATTATTTAAGTAGTGTATCGTGCGAAAATAAAGAGAGTATATCGCTGCGAGTACGAGAAGCTAGCAGTGTATCGAATAGGAGTGTATTACACAAGGTGAGAAGGGAGTATGCATACCATTTTTGGGGGAAATTAGTCCAGTGACACTTAATTCGTTGGTTTTTAGTGATGTGTCTATGACATGTGGGTCCATCTGAGTGTATGACAGTAGGCCAAGGTGTCATAAAGTGAATCACGAATTTTAAAGAGTGTCGCTGGCGCCAATCTCCCTATTTTTAGGGGGAGTACTTTTGGGGGACTTTGTCTGATTGCACTATTAAGACTAAAAGAGATTATATCTATATATTGCTTCCCGTTGTACATGTTTTGTTAACGATGGAGTATACTAGGTGGAATGGCGCGCGATGCCGCGCCCGGCGAAAATCCGTGTTTTTTTTTGTTTTTTGTGTTTGCTAAAAGAAATGGGTCGTCAGGATCCGACGTCGAATCTACGGGTCGATACAAATCCTTGAACGAATCAACCTTTTTTTTTAAAAAAAACCCACGGCTATGACCCGTTGGCAAATACACAAGTTGTTATAAACCTTCGGCGAATCCGTGGTTTTTTTGTCGATGCGTGTCTTATTTAGAAAATTGTGGTTGAATCTGCTTTTTTTTTTTTAAAAGAAAAGTGTCCCGAAAAACAGATTTTTTATGTATTTCCTTCTTTAAAAGGTCGCTTTCGGACCGCGCTAATCCATGAACCGCTATAAACCTTCGACAAGAACCCGCTACATTAATTCTGCACCGTCAACAAATTCGCTATAAAGTTGCTATAAACCTTGGCGAATCTGTTTTTTTTTGTGGCGAAAACTTTTTTTTTTTTCGACAAAACATTTTTTTTTTTGTGGCGAAAACCTTTTTCCGGTTTTTTCGGTGAAAACTATTTTTTTCGGAAAACGGAGAAAGGACTCGAACGTAAGAAGTGGACCTGCTTGTTATTTTTTGGACTGTTTCGCTATCCCGAAAAATTAGAAAAGGGCTTGTTCGTGATTTGAACTTAACGGAGGTTTTTCGTAAATTACCATGCCAGGACCCAAACGTGAAGAAAAAAAAATCTTTGTCTCACAAAAATCGCGAAGGACCTATCCGTAATTCCAAGAAACGGAGGGGTTTTTTCGCAAAACGCCGCGCCGACACGTGGACGCCCTCTCCTTCCTCCAATTCTAGGCGCTATAAGGCTTTTTACTAGATAATGACCCGCGCTACGCCGCGGCATATGCAATTTGTTTGCTGTGTCACGCGAAATTTTGATCGCTTGATACCTATGGGGAAAACTGTGTAATCCCGCTTTTACTTTTTTTAAGGAAAAACATGTCAAAAATAGTCTAGAGGAAAAAGTACAAAAAAATATTAGAGATGACAACCTTCTTTTGTCGAGTTGAATACTCTATACGTTTACCGAGTAATAATACATGTTCGCAAAACCACTCACCGGTGAAAAATAGTCTAGAGGAAAAATGGCGAAAAATTATTAGAGATAACAATCTTCTTTTGTCAAGCCTAATACTTTACGCGTCCACCGAGTAATAATACATGTTTTAAAAAATATCAGAGATCAAGATGAAAAATCGAGTTGGGAAAAAAGTCTAGAGATAGAGCTGCACACATATCTCTGGTGACGAAAACTTTTTTCTCGGAAAAAACGGAGAACACAACCGTGAATAAAAAAATACGTTTTTTTAAACGGAAAAATAAAGATGAATGACCCGTACGTGAACATGAGGAAAAAGGGCGAAAAATTATTAGAGATGACAATTTTTTTTTGTCGAGCCTAATACTCTACGCGTCTACCGAGTAATAGTACATGTTCGCAAAACCACCCACCGGTGAAAAATAGTTTAGAGGAAAAAGGGCAAAAAATTATTAGAGGCGACAACCTTCTTTTGTCGAGCCTAATACAGTAATACTCTACGTGTTCACTGAGTAATAATACATGTTTAAAAAAAACCGCGGTTATGACCCGTTGGCAAATCCCTAAGTTGCTATATACCTTCGACGAACCTGTGTTTTTTTGTGACGAAAATATTTTTCCGGTTTTTGGGGTAAAACATTTTTTTCGGGTTTTTGGGCGAAACATTTTTTCGGTTTTTGGGTGGCGAAAACATTTTTCGGTTTTTTGGGTGGCGAAACATTTTTTCCGACCTTTTTGGTGATTTAAATGTTAAAAACCACCCACCGTGAAAAATAGTCTAGAGGAAAAAGGGCAAAAATTATTAGAGGCGATAACCTTCTTTTGTCGAGCCTAATACTCTACGTGTTCACCGAGTAATAACACATGTTTAAAAAACCGTGGTTATGACCCGTTGGTAAATCTCTTGTTGCTATAAACCTTCGATTTAACTCTGTTTTTTTTTGTGACGAAAATATTTTTTGGTTTTTGGCGAAAACATTTTTTTCGGTTTTTTTGCATGAAACATTTTTTCGGTTTTTGGGTGGCGAAAACATTTTTTCGGTTTTTTGGTGGTGGAAACATTTTTCCGGCTTTTTTGATGATGAAAACATTTTTCCGGGAAAACGGAGAAAGGACCCGAACGTAAGAAGTAGGGACTCGCTTTGTTATTTTTTGGACCTATTCGCTATCTGAAAAATTAGAAAAGGGCTTGTTCATGATTTGAAACTAACGGAAGGCTTTTCCGTGAAATACCGCGTCAGGGACCTAAACGCGAAGAAAAAAAAATTTGTCTCACAGAAAATCGCGAAGGATCTATCCGTAATTTCGAAGAAACGGAGGGGTTTTTTCGCAAATGTCACTGGCGACACGTGGCGCCCCGGTTGGGCTGAAAATCCTTCGGCTATAAGGAGGTTGATATTGATGTTCAACTTGAATGAGGCTTATATACTTAACGCTAACTGCATGCATGAAGTAAAGTATTCTCCTGTGCCGAAGAAGAGTCCAGGAGAGCAGAAATAAGTATGTACGTAAGTCTCTACTTGCTAGCCATAAAATTCAGTTGTACATATATATCTGAGTTCACACAAGAGGTATGTACTTATTTACAAAATTAATGGTATATAATTCTCTCAATACATACATGATAAGAAGTATAAAATACTGATGACACGGTCTGTCCATGCATGGATGCCGGCGGTGAGTAGTGGCGCCCCTCATGCCTGCATGGATCGATCAAGAAAGGGTCTGCCGTCACATATACACTACCTTGAAAAAGGTAATCAGTGGCGGTTCGAAACTGCCATCAGTGACGGTTTTCGAACCGCCACAGATTTAGTGCCACTGATAATCGAGGATTATCAGTGAAGATTCTAGAACTACCACAGATAACATTATTTGTGACGGTGATATTTGGCTAGCAAAAACCGCCATCGATACTAGTACTATCATGGCGGTTTTGGTTAGAATCGATGATCGGACGTTCTAACCAAAACCGCCATCGATAGTACTAGTATCGATGGCGGTTTTTGACTAGAATGCCACCGATATTCCGACACAGAAAATAAAAATCGGCATTTTGGCTAGCCTCAGCAAGACTAGCCATACCCACTGCATGTAATATATATAAGAGAATTACCAAATATGTCGACCACAACACTACTTGGCATAAATACCAACTAAACCAAACAGAATCACTCTCAACATGTGAGTGCATGTGTTTCAGACAGCATGTGTTTCAAAGTTGCTAATGTGGTATGAGGTACATGAACTTACATTCAAATACATGAGTGGCCAGAACAATGAATCTTACATTCAAGTCCTTGATAACAGGTGTTCGAGGTTAATTTCAAAATCCTTCTCCCCTCATGAACTCTAAGTTTGATGTATCACCAAGTGATTGTGCCTTCATGAGCCTCGTCCAATTTGAGAAAATGCATCAGAGATGAGTACAGATTCTTCAACACAATGATCTGCTCATACAGAAATGATCCAAATATAAGTTAACGTGATGCAAATAATTGTCAAAACAACAGACAAACAATAGTAGCAAACTTCAACATTTCCTCACCCAATTCCATGTCCTCTTTGTCGATATCGACAAACTTCTTCTCTTTGTAGGTCCAGAAGTTCGAATGGCAACCTCATCAATTGGCTCAACAAGGTAGAGAACCTAAAGAAAACAAACAAAGAACCGAGCCAAAGCAATGGAAGAAACAAAGAGCGTTCTTCTCTCATAAAAAACTACGTCATGTTCATACTTCAATGTCTTTCTAGAATCTGCAATTCTTACCTGAATAAACAACATAAATTACCTCCAAATGTGATAAAAACATCACAAATAATGTCAACATTCAGAATCTGCAATTTTCAAATATAAAAGCCGACGTGCATTTTCAGAACTTACAATTCGACTTTCTCAAGAATCTCACGAGAAACAAAGTGAGGGAAGGTCATTTGAATCGACTACACCTTTACAAAGCTCAAGTATCGGGGAACTGTAAAATACATGCTAAACTTAGAAATCTTTTTCCACCTTAATCAACGGCTAGTAGAAAAATAATGCGAGAGGCAACGTAAATGCATATCCGTAGTAATTATCTTGTGCAATCGAGTTGTATCGGTTGCAAAAGAAGCTAAGTCTTTAGAAACATTAGGGAAACTAGAAGCAAGCGGTCGGGATAACTAACCTCATTTGCCTCTTCACCTTCTTTTTGGCTCTTCATCCTCTTCAATCATCAAGCAAGGAGGTCACATCAAGGAAGAAATGGGAAGGCAATACATAGTATTAGCTCTAAAGAACTTGTATCATGTTCTAAAAAAAGAACTTGTATTGTTAAGAGAATCAGAAGAAGCAAATCAAGACCCTACCTCAACAGCTTCTTGATTTCTCCCGCCATGTATATATGGGGAATGACACAAACCGAGAGTAGTTCTTAACTAAGCCTTGAATCCTTGCAGATCATCAAACTCATACTTATCATCGCCGCATAAGTACAAAGAATGTAAGATTTCGCTACAAAAAGTTATCCATTAAATAACACATTAGGTGAACTTACTCTTAAAACAGAGTAACTGAGTTCCACGTAAGCATTTTCTCAGATCAGTCTCATCCTTGTGTATAGATAGTAAGCATGCATGAATAACTCATCAAGCATTCAACATTTCTCACTTGGTTAGTTTATCAAACTATTACAAACACATGAAATAACTTCATATGAAAAAATAACCATGTAAGGCAAACACATGAAATATTTAGAAGTGCCACTGCATGTGTGTACATGTGTTCCTCAAGAAGACAAACGACATGCTACAAAGAGCGTAACCACCGACAAGAGAAGTGGCATTGACGGAAGAAGGGTTCCCATTTCAAAGGAAGAAAGAGTTATTTACACTTTGTAATGAAAAAAAATTGAAGTAACAAAAGCCTAAACTAGTTTCCTAAGCTAGAAGCCTATAGGTCTTCGGAGGTTGGAGACACGTGATGTGAGAAATGAGTATGGAGGAGTGGATCGTTGTTGTCTTCGGCCATAAAACTCGCCGCTTTTGTTGAGTACTTCCTTCATGATGAAGTAGGCGTAGCCGCCTCGAATGGCTTGGATTTGAGCTAAGTAGTCCTACAGTGAGATGAATTTTGAGGCGCTGTAAGTATGAAAAATAGAATTAAGAGAGTATATAGAAATTGAGTGGCGCGAATCGATGTGTCATGTCTGCATGACTGACCTCCACGTCATTGTCTTTTATTGTGCAACCTAAGATTTCGCGCATGTACTGGCACACGAAGTACCCACATAAATTTGTTCCTTGCGTCTGCTTGTGACACTGCGAAAATCGAATGAACTAAGATGTCGTCGAAGGAGCTATTTACTATGAAATACGATATAAGAATATTCCTTTCGTGCGTACCGGAAAGTTAGTACGGATTGTAAGGGATTTTTTGTATGGGCGGTGTCTCGTGCTCTTTTGACAGTATCTTTTGAACGCCTCATTTATTAAACGTGTCATCACTTCATAATCTGCTTTAGGTTTATCCAGTGGATCCATGATCAGCATCTTGCTCTTGTTTGGATGAATTACTACGAGAATCCAGTGGAATCTGGATGCCATAGCCATTAGTCCTTACGTCAGAGTAAATAACGAAATCAACAAGTAATTTAACTAGCTAGTGAGGAACTTACCGAAAATTATATGGTACAAGTATAAACTCCTTGTCTTGTAGTTTAAGCAAAGCTTTATAGACGTACTCCTCGACCTCCTTTGGTACTCTCTCAATTTCTTCTTGGCAAACCGTTTCGGTCGAGGAATCCCATCGCCCCTTGGTTCTTCGTAGTTCCTTCATCTCGTATCTATATAACGAAATAGTTAGACATGAAATGTATCAGATTACGTGAATGTAGACCAAGATTGATATATTAGACATTTACGATGTCCAAAGATCTCAAAAACATATGTCAAGGGCGCCGTGATAGAACAAGTTGTGCAAGTTATCGAATTCTATTAAGAAGTAGCCAAAGCCCTCGTGGTGAAAATGTTCCTCACGGAAAACCTGCAGTGATCACCTTCGGAGTATGTCTTGGTTGATCGCCCATGTACCATGCATGTAATCGCCGCATCATGGGTGTTAGACTGCTTAACTTTGAATCGGTGACTAAGGGCTTCCTACCTCGAATTTCAATCTTGGTTGATTATCTTGTTCATCGACTTCCCTTGCCCTTACTTTTTTCACGCACGACATCATACTCGGTCCTGGCTTCCCCTGATCTAGTTGATACAACCTGTCTAATGTGCCATTTTTTGGGATCAGGGGTTGTAGGTTTGTCCTTTGAAGTACCAGGTGTTACAGGTTTCTGCGTTGGAGTACTAACCGTGGCCATCTTTATGGGGTCCTCAATGGATTTCTTTTCTACCTCATCTTGCTTCTTCACCGCTTCACTCTCACGTGCTCGTGACGGATGCGCGGATTGTATTGCAGGAGAGGCTGGCAGTGCATGGTCCAAGACGATGTCAGGAGAGGCTGCCACTGGATGGTCCAAGATGATGTCACGCTTGCGCCACTGGATGAATGAGTGGACGGCACCTCCCAGAGTTGTTATCTCGTCATTGGCGGGTTTTTCTAGCCTGATATCAGCAAACTGTGCAACTATCGTGTCCACCTGGACCTTTGCATAACCTGGCTCTATCGGGGCATTGTGTAGGACACCCCCTTCTTGGCACGGATAAGCTACCCCTGTAGCAGCCTGTAGAAATATGTTCATCACGGGCACGTTGAGCTGACAGGGTGTGGGGTCATGTATGTCGTCCACAGGATAATGGTTTTGTCCGCCAGGCAATGGCGGACCCATAGAATCGCCGGGACGACCAGAGGGTTGGAGAGAGCGTTTTCGGCCTGCGTCTGGCTCAAGGCTTCTTGTACTTGTCATTGAACTTGTTCGTGAATGGTGGGTTGTAATTCTCGCAGAACCCTTTCCTTCATACTTTCCATTTCCTGCTCATCCCGCTCTTCTTTAGCTCTCTTCCGACTCCTATAAGAGTCTTCGTGCTCAGGGAATCCCATCTTCCATGGAACCTTGACCCGACGCCGTGTTCGAGGGGTGCTCTTTGTTTCGAGGGCCGCTGATAGCACGTCTTTCTCCCTGTTTGGGTGGAAGGATCCTTCGGTGGACTGGGCGTAAAACTGATGAACTCTTTGCGTCATCGCTTCGTCTTCGCTGCTCTTGAATGATAAACTCCCAAGAGACAAGAGATTCGCCTCGCTAGCACGTAGTGCTTCACTCGGCCCGTAGTCCCACCAAGGACTTGCGCCACTGCTGGATCGCTTGTAATTCCTGCCTCTCCTATTGAACAATTTTACCAGCTGTACCCACTCGTGCCAAGTCCGTGGGGTGAGTATTCCTTCTGCGATGCTAATGTGGTCCTCACTAGACTTCCTTGTCGCTTCAGATTGCTTCATCGCCACGAACTCATCCCAAGATGGTCAGAATCTTGGGTAGTCTCCGACGGTCGACCGCTTTTGCTTCACATAATTTACGCTCACCTCGCCTTGAAGTTTCTCCACGCCGCATCCATGGTCATCAATGCATCGCGACGCATGAGTTCTTCGACTCTTCGGGAATCTGAAGGTTCCTTTGAGCTCATCCACGATCCGCTTTGGTGGCTTGGGGCACTTTATGCCAATCCGAATAGGTGATTGGCACTTTCTCCTTACGATGTACCCGCATGTTAACTCAGTATTTTGTTGCTGCTTTTTGCGGCAACAGGGGACCCGAAGATTCGAGACCTCCGTGATGGTGTACGGCCTTGAGCTTCTTAGTCTTCCCTCGTCCTCGGCGTGTTGCAGCAGAAGTGGAGGCCTCGAGAACAGCGGTGGAGGCCTTGAACAATGTGGAGGCCTCAACAACTTCGTGGTTGGGTGGAGGGTAAGGTACCGCCGGGCTCTCCTCCATTATAGGCTTAGTTTGGGCTCCATTAGAACTACTCAATAGAAAGGGAGATATTTCGAGAGGGAAAGAAAATATGTACTAACCGATAGAATAACTAAGTGTATCATATTGAATTAGCACACCGAGGAAAATATGTACTAACCGAGGAATAAGATAGAAGATGTACTAACCGAGGACTATATTAGATCCTTAAAGTGCCTGGCCCATGGCTCATTTCGAGTCACAAATGGAATAAGATAGAAGATGTGCTAAGATAGAAGATGTACTAACCGAGGACTAAATTAGATCCTTAAAGTGCTCGCCCATGGCTCATTTCGAGTCACAAATGGAATAATCCACTAATAACAAGAATGACATAGATAAGATAGAACTTAGCAATTACAAAGACAATTAACCTCGATTTGTTTACTATTTTTCTATAGTATTCAGAACAAGAAAAGACAAGTACTATGGTTCCTACATGGCGTCTTGAACACTAAGGTTGGAGTATTTGGTTTTATTCTCGCAAAGGTGGATATTTCTCTCTCCATATCTAGTTTTATGTGGTTAATGAATACGATAGAAGATGTACTAACCGAAAGTGTATCATATTGAATTAGCACACAATCGAGATATCAACATAGACAAAATAATGCTTAGCAACATAGAGAGGAGATATGAATGATTTGCTCTCGATTTAGGGTTTGGATGAAAATAAGAATTTTCACCACAATCACAAATGGGCTAACAAATTATTTAGTGACTAGGGCCTTGAACCCTTACCACCTTAGCATGCACAATTAAAGAGTTGTTCGAATTTCATCGTTAAATATCTATGATCGATTAATAACAAAGATAGTTCAACAATTACTTCTACCACCGCACAAGTGAATTACCAAAGGAACAATTATCTCTAACTATTGAATCAAAGCGATACTAAATATCAACAGATTCTGAATTAACACAAGTCGACTAACCACAAGAGAGTATACTTATCGAATATCAAGCGTTGATGTAAACAACACTCTCAAGCATGTTATTCTACCACGTGAGAAAATGTGCGATTCTGACTATAAAAATGACTTGATTTTCCAAGGAGGGTAGGAAAGTATCATCCTTGATATGCGTAAAGAAAATTAACTACTTAGATGCCATATGGATATGAGAAAACAATTTGAAGCATGTTGTTCTACCGGTTCAAGGCCCAAGACACATAATAATTGTTCTTATCATTCTTAACCCAATATCATCATAGAGCAACACCCAAACCTTCACCAACAAGAACAAGTGCAGAACCACCAGAAGATGAGCTCAACTAACATCATGCACATGAAGCTCAACTAACATCAGCCAACAAGAACAAGTCCATCTCGATCATTTTACAATTTCTATTTGCAGTACATAACCACCAGGAAATTTGCATAAAAGCAACAAATACAAATGATTCATGTAATGCAAGGTAACAAATTACAGTGAGACACAATGTACCCATCAAATACCAATAAAAATTCACAGCCATTAAAATCAGAAAATTCATGATAGCACATGGCTGGCAGGTAACAGAGTTCACATCAATTCTGTGAAGAGCATACACGCACTTACTAATGGTGTGTGCATCCAAAAGACAGATCATTCTCATATTAAAACCAGTGGCAATTACACATCATCAAATCAGGGACAACAGGCCTACCACAGATTCCAATATCAGCATCCAGCAAAATTGGTAAAAATAAAAGGTATTTCTGCACTCTAGGGTGATGAAAGAATTTCTAACGCACAATGAGTGATTTCCAAGACCAATTTCCAAGATCATCAATTTCCAGATATTAAGCATATAATCGAGGCTAGAACCTAAAATACCATATTATAAAATCCAAAGTTGAACCATCATGCCGTATGAAAGCATACCAAGATAAACCTAGATTGCACCTAAATGTAACAACTTCAAGCAAAAGAAGACTAAAATGCTTAAGTTTTAATGCCCGCCACCACCCATTTATATTCTCCTTCAACATGGATAAACCACAAGATTCAATCCAACAATCGCATTCGTGTCATGAAGCCATGGAACCCTTACGGCTGGCGGCTGCCCAAGATCATCAAGTTGCTTACGGGTAGGGTTGGAGGGGTGGCGCGGTGGGGAGGGCGTTGAGAGGCGGTGACGGTGGGAGGGCGCGGGACGGCTGGCGGCCTGGAGGGGCGGCGCCGGTGGGGAGGGCGGGAGGAGCCTTCGTGTGGGCGCTGCGCATGCGGGAGGAGCCAGGCGGCGGGCGCGGTGGGAGCTAGGGCACAAGAGTGGAGGAAGCGAATTTGCGGCGTCACGAAGCGCTGGTCGTGGTATATGTAGAGGAGTATCGTGGTGGTTAAGAACAATAACCGCCACAGATAACGTTATCTGTCATGTTAAGAACAATAATCATCACAGATAGCGTTTATCTGTGGATTTGTTATTGTTCTAACCGCCACAGATCTCGTTTATCTGTGATTTGTTATTGTTCTTAACCGCCACAAATACTCCCTCCCACGCCATAGATACAGATGACAATCATAATAAACTCTGTGAAGCATGCATAACTCTAAAACTGCAGAAATCATAATAAACCATGTTGCATATGACAATACATGATTATTTTATTCCATACATTAATACATATGAAGCATGTATAACATAAGTCCTACAAGCATTTAAATGTTTATATCCTAGAGCACATAAAAATGAGTAAATAGAATTATTCAAACTACTACATTTTCTCAAGAGCTATAGAAACCTCAATTCAATTGAACAAGACTCCACCATCGCCTCGTTGAGATTTCAAGTTTCAAGTTTTCATCAAAATCATGCATATTTATTTCCTATTAATTCCACGTAAATGTACATTTCTTACATCACATTCCATTACTCCATACAAATGGCTTACATGTTGCCATTACTCCTAGCTAATTATTTTCTTTCACAATTTGGTTTTCAGCAGTGATCATCGCGATGATAGGTAACTTCTTGAGTGGTTTCTTCCTCGGGCACGATGTCGTCGCTGCACTAAAGGAGGCAACTCATCAAAGCGGTTGTACTCTTCCTCATCCACGACATTCTCAACTCCAACGATCCTTCTTTTTCCTGCGTAACTACATGGCGCTTCTTATCTGCACGGGTCGATTATGTAGAATACTTGTGCTACTTGATTCGCAAGTCACGTAATGGTTCGATCTCAGATCCGACATGTTCGATGTCCACGAGTAAAGCCGTACTTGTCCACCTTGACACCATTCGGGAGTCATACCCAATGACATCAAACACCGGATCTTTGAAATGCGAGAGTCCGCTCCCAAATCTCCTCTATGAACCCGTAGTAGATGCTCTTCAGTCGCTGTGTTGTCGTGAGGCATCTATACGACACCTGCTTTTGGTAAGTGCTCTTGCTATCCCGAGCTCGTGTAAAATGTATATCCATTGATGTCATATCCTTGCCATGTCGTGATTGTACCTGAAGGCCCTTTTGCCAACCACCTCAATGTAACACTCTTTCTTCACCAGACATGTGCTCCCTGAACCAATGACTGAACAAACGATTGTGCTCTTTTGTTATCCAAATCTCTGACTTTCCTCGGTTTTCCCTCCTTAGCTTACCCTTGTGTATGTCCATATACGGGCACACCTCAAGTGACTGTTGCAATACTGTGAAATGGGCTTGTTCGAACAAAATATTATCGTAAGAATTTGTAGATTTCTTTCCTATTACACCTTTCCCACCTAGCCTACCCTCATGGCGAGATATCGGCACTCCTACCGGTTCGACCTCCTCCATGTAATCGACACGTAACTCAATAACCTCCTCGCTTGCATAACCTTCTACAATTGAGCCTTCCTACGAGATCGACACGCACATATTTCTTCGTAACACCCATATACCTTTCAAATGGGTACATCCGATGCAGAATACTGCAATACAAATATTTATCTCATTGACAAGGTGAACAATGAGATGAACCATGATATCAAAAAATGATGGGGGAAAATACATCTCCAGCTGGCACAGAGTCTTTACCACATCAGCTTGAAGTTCATAAAGTCCAACGGATCGATGACCTTCGTGAAATCGTGTTGAAGAAGGAACACAACCTCGTGATTGCCTCTCGGACTTTGTCGTGCAAAACACCTCTAATTGCAACAGAGCATTTGTGTCATCATCACATGACAATCATGAGACTTCATGCCGCTTAACTTCAAATCTTTCATCGATACGGTTTCTTGATGTTTGCGAGTAACCTGGACGGAACTTTCACACTATGCACTTGCGAGGTTCTATTTTCTCTTTCTTACTCAAAGTGTAGCAAGTGGGGAAGGTAAAGCCGGCCTTTCGATGTCTTGAGGATGTAGCTCGCTCGATTTTCATGTCTTCCAGATCCTTCGTGCCTTCATCCATCCTTTGTTTTGCTAGGAATATTCAAGAAAAGACCAACCACGCTGTCACATACATTCTTCTCTACATGCATGACGTCGATGCAAAGGTCGAACTTCCAAGTCCTTCCAAGAGGGTAAGTCCCAAAGATGGATCTCTTCTTCCACGTGGTCTTCTCAGTATGGGACCGCGATGTATTACTAGTACTCCCCTTTCCAAGTACAACATTAAGATCCCTAACCATATCATACACCTCTTCCCCACGAAGACGCATTGGAGCTAAACCATCCTCCTTTGTCCCGTCAATTGTTTCTTCATATTGCGATACGGATGATTCTCAAGGAACCTCCGTTGACGCATGTCTGCTATTTTCCTCGAGTTGTTGAGCCACACTAGCGGTTTCATCCATGCATTGGGGCATGCTTTCGCTCCTTTTATAGTATGGCGGACAGGTTACCAAGCGCAGAAAATCATTGATGGTGCGAGAACAACAATGCGCGAGAGTGAAGTACTCTCGCTTGTACTGCCCCATACCGTATACACCTTCGCTCCACAATATCACAAGATCTTCCACCAATGGTTGTAGGTATACATCAATATCGTTGCTGTGTTGTCTCGGCCCTTGATAAGCAAGGACATCATAATGTACTTTCGCTTCATACACAACCAGGTGGAAGGTTGTATATACACGAGTCACGGGCCAAGTGCTATGAATGCTCGCTCATGTTACCGAAAGGATTCATTCCATCCGCACTCAAGCCAAACCTTACATTCCTCGCCTCATTTCGAAGTTCTCCTCAAGAGTCTATCGATGGTTCTCCATCGAGCGTAATCACCGTGTCTCGATTTTCCATCCTCTTACGGTCTTCGAAAGTGCCATCGCATCAATTTGGCGTGCTTTTTGTTTCCAAATAAACGCTTCAAACGAGGTATTATCGCAAATACCACACTACTTTTTGGAGTTCCTTTCTTCACCTCGATAAGCCATTGTCCATCGCCTTACGCTTGTATCGCGACGCTTTTACACGGACATACATGAATGTTCGCATAGTCTTTGCGATAGAGTATACTGATCGTTTGGACAAGCATGTATTCTTTCTACTTCCAAATAGTCTTTGAGTTGGTTGTGAAATGTGTTTTAATTTGGTTTGAATTCTTTGAGCATGGGCTAAGTTGGTGCAAATGTGTTTTTGCACGTGTGTTTGATCATGTGTTGATCATCTAGAGGCTCAAAGAATGGGTTTAGGTTTTGGAGAAATGGATTTGAGTCGATCTGGATTTTCTCTGGAGGCCGGCACTACCTTGTTGAGGTCTTGGTAATACATAAATGCTTGATACTACCGGGTTTTGCCGCGTAGCTCTTTTCTGAGCGGTGTTTTTCTTAGTCGGGCAAGGTCGGCACTACCTTGTTTGGCGGTAGTACGCAAGAAGGGCGTACTACCGCCTTTGGTTGTGATAGCACTTTTCGATCTTGGTGTGTTTTCTGGCGGTATGGTAAACACTACCGCTCGGTGGGAGCGGTAGTCACAGAATCGGTACTCTCTGCCCTTAGAGGCGGTAATCTGGAAATATGTCCGTTAGCCGACAGTTGAGACTCTGGCGATTACTCACTGCCCTTAGAGGCGGTAGTACCGTAAAAGGCTGATTCGCCCATTTTGCCCCCAAGCGGCTAGTTTTCTTGTGGGGCTATAAATACCCCCTTGGGGGCTTGGGAACAACGATTCTTGGTGTTGTTGCTGTGTGTGGGAGTTGTGTGCATGTGTTGCTCTTCTCCCTTTGCTTCTTGAGCTTAAGAGTGAGACTAATTACATGTGTTGCAATTAGTGAGTGGTTTGAGAGCCTCTTGTGCATGTGTTGCACTTGAGGGAGGCCTTGTGCATGTGTTGCACTTGGTGATCACCGGTTCTTGATTCGTTGTGCTCGGTGAGGTTCAAGCGAAGGGCGGCTTGTTGCTCTTGGAGGTTGCCGACTCCTAGGCAGCGTGGCGTCGTCTTGCGGAGCTCTCGAGGTGTGAGAAGCCCGGCAAGTTTGTGAAGGTTCGGGTTGAGCCTACGCATAGCGTGAAAAACCACGACTAGTGGAAAGAGGCGGGTGCTCGGCGGGAGCCGGTCAAGTGTGGGCTTGCCTCAATGTGGACTAGGGGAGACCAGCAAGTCTCCGAACACCACGGAAAAACATCGGTTGTCCCTTGTCTCTTTATGTTCAAGTATTTACCTTTTGTATATTTATCAATTGCTTGAATGTATTAGAATTGCTTAGTACTAATTGATTGTTCAATTTAGCAATTCTAGTGTAGAGACATAAATTTAGTTAGTGCACTAGTGAGCCTAGTTGATTTAGGCTTTAATTGTCAAAACCTATTTATAGCTTCCGCATATATCTTTGATTAGGTTTTGACATAGGGATTGATTAGAGCGAATCGATTTTAGTGAGCGATAGAATTTCATAAAACGCCTATTCACCCCCCCTCTAGGCGCATCCTCGACCCTACAGGGAGCTAGGGCACAGGAGTGGAGGGAAGCGAAATTTGCAGAAGTGCAGAAGGCGCGTGGGCTGTGGTATATGTAGAGGGAGTTTCTGTGGCGGTTAAGAACAATGACCGTCACAGATAAACGTTATCTGTGGCGGTTAAGAACAATAACCGTCACAGATAAACGTTTATCTGTGACGGTTATTGTTCTTAACCGCCACAGATAACGTTTATCTGTGACGGTTATTGTTCTTAACCGCCACAAATACTCCCTCCCACGCCATAGATACAGATGACAATCATAATAAACTCCAGGAAGCATGCATAACTCTAAAAACTGCAGAAATCATAATAAACCATGTTGCATATGACAATACATGATTTTTTTCTTCCATACATTAATACATATGAAGCATGTATAACATAAGTCCTACAAGCATTTAAATGTTTATATCCTAGAGCACATAAAAAATGAGTAAATAGAATTATTCAAGCTACTACATTTCCTCAGTAGCCATAGAAACCTGAATTCAATTGAACAAGACTCCACCATCGCCTCGTTGAGATTTCGAAGTTTCGAAGTTTTCTCATCAAAATCATGCATATTTATTTCCTATTAATTCCACATAAATGTACATTTCTTACATCACATTTCCATTACTCCATACAAATGGCGACATGTTGCCATTACTCCTAGCTAATTATTTTCTTTCACAATTTGGCCTTCGTTGTGATCATCGCGATGATAGGTAACTTCTTGAGTGGTTTCTTCCTCGGGCCTGATCCTTGTCGCTGCGAAAGGAGGCAACTCATCAAACCGGTTGTACTCTTCCTCATCCACGACATTCTCAACTCCAACGATCCTTCTTTTTCCTTGCGAACTACATGGCGCTTCTTATCTGCCGGTCGATTATGTAGAATACTTGTGCTACTTGATTCGCAAGTACGAATGGTTAAATCTCTGTATCCGACATGTTCGATGTCTCTGATGAGTAAAGCCGTACTTGTCCACCTTGACACCATTCGGAGTCATACCCAATGACATCGAAACACAGGATCTTGAAAATGCAGAGTCCAGCTCCCAAATCTCCTCTATGAACCCGTAGTAGATGCTCTTTCGTCTTTCTGTGTTGTCGTGAAGCATCTATACGGACACCTGCTTTGGTAAGTGCTCTTGCTATCCCGAGCTCTCGTGTAAAATGTATATCCATTGATGTCATATCCTTGCCATGTCGTGATTGTACGAAGGCCCTTTTGCCAACCACCTCAATGTAACACTCGTTTCTTCACGGACATGTGCTCCACGAACCAATGGTGAACAAACGATTGTGCTCTTTTGTTATCCAAATCTCGACTTTCCTCGGTTTTCCCTCCTTAGCTTACCCTTGTGTATGTCCATATCTGGGCACACCTCAAGTGACTATTGCAATCTTGTGAAATGGGCTTGTTCGAACAAAATATTATCGTAAGAATTTGTAGATTTCTTTCCTATTACACCTTTCCCGGCTAGCCTACCCTCATGGCGAGATACAAGCACTCCTACCGGTTCGACCTCCTCCATGTAATCGACACAGAACTCAATAACCTCCTCGGTTGCATAACCTTCTACAATTGAGCCTTCCTACGAGATCAATTACGTACATATTTCTTGAACACCCATATACCTTTCAAATGGGTACATCGATGCAGAATCTACGGGCCACAAATATTTATCTCATTGACAAGGTGAACAATGAGATGAACCATGATATCAAAAATGATGGGGAAAATACATCTCCGGTAGCACGAGTCTTTACCACATCACTGAAGTTCATAAAGTCCAACGGGATCGATGACCTTCGTGAAATCGTGTTGAAGAAGGAACACAACCTCGTGATTGCCTCTCGGACCTTGTCGTGCAAAACACCTCTAATTGCAACGAGGAGCATTTGTGTCATCATCACATGACAATCATGAGACTTCATGCCGATTAACTTCAAATCTTTCATCGATACCAGTTTCTTGATGTTTGCGAATAACCGGACGGAACTTTCACACCATGCGAGCACTTGCGAGTTCATTTCTCTTTCTTACCTAAAGTGTAGCAAGTGGGAAGGTAAAGCCGGCCTTTCCCAGTGTCTTGAGGATGTAGCTCGGCTCTGATTTTCATGTCTTCCAGATCCCTTCGTGCCTTCAGTCCATCCTTTGTTTTGCTAGGAATATTCAGTAAAAGACCAACCACGCTGTCACATACATTCTTCTCTACATGCATGACGTCGATGCAGTGTCGAACTTCCAAGTCCTTCCAGTAGGGTAAGTCCCAAAAGATGGATCTCTTCTTCCACGTGGTCTTCTCAGTATGGGACCGCGATGTATTACCAGTACTCCCCTTTCCAAGTACAACATTAAGATCCCTAACCATATCATACACCTCTTCCCCACGAAGACGCCTTGGAGCTAAACCGTCCTCCTTTGTCCCGTCGAATTGTTTCTTCATATTGCGGTACGGATGATTCCTGCGAAGGAACCTCCGGTGACGCATGTACACTGTTTTCCTCGAGTTGTTGAGCCACACACTAGCGGTTTCATCCATGCACTGGGGGCATGCTTTCGCTCCTTTTATAGTACGGCCGGACAGGTTACCAAGCGCAGGAAAATCATTGATGGTGCAGAACAACAATGCACGTAGAGTGAAGTACTCTCGTTTGTACTCGTCCCATACCTGTACACCTTCGTTCCACAATATCACAAGATCTTCCACCAATGGTTGTAGGTATACATCAATATCGTTGCAGTTGTCTCGGCCCTTGGATAAGCAAGGACATCATAATGTACTTTCGCTTCATACACAACCGAGGTGGAAGGTTGTATATACACGAGTCACGGGCCAAGTGCTATGAATCTTTGCTCATGTTACCGAAAGGATTCATTCCATCCGTTACTCAAGCCAAACCTTACATTCCTCGGTTCATTTCAAGTTCTCCTGAAGAGTCTATCGATGGTTCTCCTTTGGCGAGAATCAGGGTGTCTCGATTTTCCATCCCTCTTACGGTCTTCGAAAGTGCCATCGCATCAATTTAGCGTGCTTTTTGTTTCCAAATAAGCGCTTCAAGCGAGGTATTACCGGCAAATACCACACCACTTTTGCGGGAGCTCCTTTCTTCACCTCGATAGCTTTCATGTCATCGCCTTACGCTTGTATCACGGCGCTTTGCACCGGACATACATGAATATGCGCATAGTCTTTGCGATAGAGTATCTGATCGTTTGGACAAGCATGTATTCTTTCTACTTCCAATCCCAAGGGACATACAACCTTCTTAGCTAGATACGTGGTTTTAGGCAACACGTTTCCCTCAGGCAGTATGTCCGCTAAGAGATGTAACAACGCCGTGAAACTCTTGTCGGACCAACCATTGGCTGCCTTCAATTTCAGCAGCGAGAGCACCGTGTGCAACTTTGTGTATTCCTCCTTACAACCCGGGAACAAAGGTTTCTCCGAATCCTCCATCAAACCCTTGAATTGATTAAACTCTCTCTGACTAGTGTAGTTCTCTTCTGCATCGCGCAACATTTGAGCCAGACTATTGTCGTCATCGACGACCAACCTATCCTCATCGGATCCATAACTGATGTCAGTTGCCACATTGCTTGGCTCCGCTGTGTCGGCGTTATCACGTTGAAGTATGATCTCCTCTTCACCGTGCCTTGTCCAACATGTATAGCCGGTACAAAACCCTCCGGATCAAGTGCAAATGGATATGGTTTTTGTTGAAAATATCTTCTCATTCTTGCAATCAATGCATGGACGATGTATGTACTCGTCTTCTTTTGCAAGTTGTTCTCCTCTACGCCCTTAGAAAAATAGATACACCGTCGATATATTCTTGGTGCAACGGTTCGCATCGTACATCCATCTCCGGTCCATCTACAGTTCATTAATTTAAGCAATTTATTAATATCCAAAAATCTTAATTAAATAAATTGTTATTCGAATATTCAACAATATCCACTAACGGGACAACATTAATACTAAGTAAATGTTGCAAACTTAATTAATTAATTTTAATATATACTCATACGTAACCAAAAAATTATATATATCCTCCGGAAGATCAACATAATAAATTCCTCATCTCCAAATTTCATGATCACCCAACTACCATATTAACTCGAAATTTATTTATCATTCACATCCAACAATCTTAATTACATAAATTGCGTTTATATGCTTCATAAAAATTCACTAACAATACGCACTAATGGAGCAAGATGTATATATGCCGCTAACGAAAAAAAATAATGGTAACTAAGAAAAAAATATTAACTACGTAATTTTTATATATATCCTTCGGAAGAGCAACGTAATAAATTCCTCATCTCAAAATGCAAGTCAATTAACTTCATGATCACCCATCTATCATATTAACTATAATTTATTTATCATTAATATCCAATAATCGTAAATACATATATTTGACATATGCTTGACAAAAAATTCATCATCTAAATAAGGTAGAGAACTTAATCTAATACAGCAAGGTAATAAATTCATCATCTACAAATTGCTAGGTAAATAAAAAACAAACTAAATGTAGACCTTGCATCTAAACCTTAATTAAGCTAGGAATAAACCTTTTAATGGCAATTTTACACTAGAAATGAAGAGAGGAGACATATTTTACACACCTTGGAACAATTCTAGGAAGTAGAAGCACAAGATCTTAGCTAAACAAAATCTGAAATCAAAAAGTTGAGTTTTGTTCTCGGGAGGAACATGACCAGCGACAGGGGCAACAGGGGATATTTATAGAAAGCATTATTAGTGGCGGTTCTAAAACCAACCCGCCACAGAAAATGTATTATCTGTGACGGTTTCATCTACCAACCGCCACAAATAGTCCCGGTAGATTATCGATGGCGGTTTTATTTAAAACCGTCCACAGACAATATTATCTGTGGCGGTTTTTGATGAAACCGCCACAAATGGTCCTCCGCCAATTTTCATATAGAACCGCCACTGATACATGTATTTGTGACGGTTCCAAAAGAACCACCACAAATAGGCGTCACCTATGTGCTGTTTTGTAGTAGTGATACTCCCTCCGTAACTAGACCATTACCACGTGCACCTTGAAATTTTTCTCAAATCACCGAACATGTATAGATTACGTGAGCCTGCATTTGTAAGATGAGGTTAGACAACTAGAAATGTAGTGTATATGACAGCAACAAAAAGATGGTATGGAGTATGCTAATGACGTGATGAAATATACTTCTTTTGTAATGACGTGATGAAATTCCAAGAAGAAAAAAAAACTAGTCCATATAGGAACTATTTGGCAACAAATATGCAACCATGATGCAACTGGGAAATAGTATATAACTAGGCATGTGCCCGTGCGATGCAACAAAAACTCAATTTGCGATAAAAAAATTATTTGCAAAGAACACTAACTTTATCTCAATAATAATGTTCACTTTGAATATGCAATGGTTAAATGTTTAAATCAATTCATCGAAGCATACAAATTCCAAATACCTGTTTATAAACTCGAGTTTAAAATTATCTTTAATTTCACAAACTTAAATAATAACATCACAGCACGTGGGATTATAAATTTGTAACGTCGTAATTCGAGATCGATCGATCGACTGAAAGAGGCATCACTTGTTGCCCCATGGGCGCAAATGCATTGAAGAGGTAGGTGTCATCTGTATGTGGCTGCCACCATCAGCGGCGTGCGTGGCTCGTACGTCTTGCTCCAGCCATATCATAGCTCCACCCCATCAACCAGCTCTACCCCCTCCTCGCCTCCCCCAGGAGCGTCTCCCTCAACCTATTGACATCATCCACCGTAGCGAGCTTTAGTAGCACCACCAGCCTATCTCACCTCCCACCACTGGCAACCTGCCCCTGCGCCGTATCGACGAGATTAGGAAGGTTACTCATTACCTCCGCTCAACGGATAAACTCAACACATTTGCAGGAGAGGCAAGAAGTGGTAGGGTTATATGGATTCAGCAACCGAGGAGATATCTATGGAATCTAGATTAAGAAATCGTCGAATAAAGAAGTCAACAAAAGGGAAAGAGGCAAGAAGAGACCAAACTCTATAAATCGGAGCTCTGCTTCCTTTAGAAGGAAATCAATTAATCCAATCCGAAAAGCACCGGGAGCAATCACCGCTGATTCGAATGCAAAATCAATGGGAGAAAGGAAATCAATAAATGAGTTATGCATATTCATTTACCTCCCGTGACGGGATGATCTAATCCAATCTACCGGGGTGGCCACTGCCCGCTTCCCACTCAGCCACACGGGTGCACACATGTGTCGGGGTGAGGGTGAAGAATGGACGTACCACCACCAACTCCTAATTAGAATTAGTAGAGATAGAGATAACAAACTTATCTAGTCGCGTTATACATACGACACAGAGATCATAACGGCAATGGACCCTTCATCGACTACGATCCGGTATTCCAACCCACTATATAAGGGCAAGAGTAGACATCGTTAAGGGTAAGCAATTCTCAAGCTACAACTATCCAGAGCTAGACAAACGACAAGATCTCCGAGCAGAGCATCCTTTAGCCATAGCCTAGCCACCCCAGATTCATTTTTCCTTGTAATCAGAGCTAGTCATCTTGCTTTGTACTTTGTTCATCGATTCCATACATCAACCATACAGGAGTAGGGTGTTACTCGATTAAGAGGCTCGAACTTGTCTATATCGTGCGCCCCCGATTATGTGTTTGACTCTGCACATCTCGAAGGTACCCGAATATAAGTTTGTTGTCAGTCACTAACCTTCGATAGATATTTCAAAAATATTTTTTTTTAAAAATGAAGTTTAGATGGAGTGATTCCATTGTGGGGAAATTGGTTTAGCTTCAGGATAGATCCTATGATGAAAATGTTTAAAAATAAAATATTCTTAAAATAAAATTATGCCTTTAAAAATTACTTAGAATAATTGGAAGTTTTTTGCTTTGTCCAAAATTTAATCATAATTCCTCCCCTTGTTGTCTTAACATTATTAATGTGTTTCCGTGTAATTTGTGGAGCACTTCTAGTACTCACCTTTACTTATTATGTTGTTTTAGAGGTGTGTTATATTTCAATGGAGAGGGCTAGAAGGACTAGGCCGCTTTTCCAGTTAATTACCTATAGCAATTTTATTGGGAGCTTCTACAGCTTTATTTTATCTTCTACGCGCGGTAAAAAGAAAAGGCTTTCTACACACAGTACAAGTAAGTAGTACTGACATCTTAGTATTTAGAGAAACTGTAAAGTCTTTATTTTCTTTGGATCATTGAGTACCTTCCCAGGGCTCTAGATAGAAACTTCATAAATCGTTATTCGAGGGAACGAGATTCATAAGTTAACACCTATTTATCTTGCACTGTATGCAAAATTTGCACCGTGGGACATAATTAACAGAGAGGAGCACTGATGATTGGCTTGCAAACTTGCAAATTTGTTTCAGGACTCAAGATCATTGACCAAACCAAGTCGTCTTCTTCCTCAGGAGTGGGTGAAAAACCAACGTGATAGTTTATATGCATCCAGTCTGAACCGAGCATGCGTTTTGATAGTCAATGCTCTACGGTGATGCATGCAACCTGCAGCGAGAGCATGCGTTTTTGACGCAGTCCTTTATTAAACCAAAATGGACAAATGAAGTCATGACTTACCAGCTAAACGACCGTATGATGAAAGGATTTTTATGGTTTTTCTTGCAAGCTTTGAACGGGCAACCCTAATGATCAGCTCCACTAATTGTAATTTGAGAAGTGATTCAATATTTTTCTTTTCGACAGTTGCATAAATATTAAAGCATCAATGAATGGTAGATAGTGATTACTTACTCCTTCGCTTGTTTCAAGATTTGTGCAACTTGTATTGAAAGAAAAGGCATTGAAACACTACTCTTGTAATTTCTGTCCTGATTACAATAAGCAATAACTTTTCATGACAAGAAAATTAATCATTAGTTAAACCGTGGTCGAAACTCGGAAGCTGGTCCATTGTCCAGGTCCAACTCCATGCGGAGGCAGGCAAAGGGTTGCGTCACTTGCGTGCTTACGTCAACGGGCAAAAGAAACGAGTGCCTATCACTGGGCCCACCTCCGGCCACGTGAGCACGCTGAATCGGTCCGGCCCCACTGCACGCCAACGCTTTTTAACCCCTCGCCCGCCTCCTTCCTTCCCCGCCACGCCGCACCAACTCACCTCTACTCCCATCGACGCCGCGACGCGAGCCGAGGCGGCTGCCGGCGACCGAGCGGCGAGATGTGGTCCTTCTACGTGATATCGCTGCCGCTGACGGTGGGGATGGTGGCGGTGACGCTGCGCTACTTCGTCGGCCCCGCCGTGCCGCTCTACGTCCTCGCCACCGTCGGCTACGCCTGGCTCTGCTCCCTCTCCATCATCATCCTCGTCCCCGCCGACATCTCGACGGTACGATCCTTCCTCCTCCTTTACTCCTCGCACCACCGTCTATCCCGCGCTAGCTTTGCTGCTCCCTGCTTAATGCGCGCTGTGCAATTAATTGGTGATGATCATTTGGGCGTAAGGAGAAAACTAGGTTGTTTGCCAGTCTATGGATTGGGATTTAACTGGGAGTCTGGGAAGCGCCATGGGATTAGAAACTAACTCACTAAAGTTTACTGTTACTATCAGGATAGAGATTATGATTAATCGTATTTGTGAATCCGTTGCTTGATTGTGACCTTGTGGGTGTGGGTTGCAGGATAGTAAGCGAGAATGCTGAGTGGTAGTTCATCTGTGTGTTTGTAATGTTGATGCCAAGTCAAGCAGGCGTAGCTTGTGATTGTGAATGGAGGAGTTTGATTGTTCTTGCAACTTAAGAAACTAAGTAAACAATTACCTTTTAAAATTGAAGTAAAATTTGGTCGTTAGAGTTGGTGCAGACGTATGATAAACTTGTAGATGTGAAGGCATGCAAGGTGCTGCACTCTCTTCTATCTGTTGTTCTGACCTGTCATTCCACTATCTGACCTGTAGACAATTACCGGCAATCAGAAGGATGACGTCGGATTCTTTTGGAGCTGGTCGTATTGGAGCACATTTATCCTAACATGGTATGTCGCTGATCGTGTTGTATTAATTTCATTGCCCTCCTCATAGTCACATTGTTTGAAAACTTTTAATGGTAGCTACTACGGTTTTCATGTGTGGCAAACTGGCTAATGATGGGCTCAAAACTTGAAATGTCCCTTTCATAACATGGATGCAGTCTGAAACTGCTGCCTTGATTTTCAGTTGAGCCGTTGGTCAATGATACAGAGTACAGACGCTTAGCCTTCTTGATAGCACGCTGCTTCTTTATTTTGAACAGTTCAATGATTTGACCAAACTTGTTTTGGTATTAACTAAATGAAATCCTTATTTGAACATGACTGAACATTGTCTTGTGCATTCCACAAATTGTCTACCGTAGACAACATGAGAAGATCCTGACCAAAAGTTGCTGTGCTGTTTTTTTATTATGGCTATGTTATTCCTATCAAAAGTACTTAAGTTTGGATTGTCTAATTGCATACTTTTTTCTCACGGAACCACTTAGTTTTTTTCCCTACGTCTCGGGTTCTCAGTTGTTAGGTTGTTTGACTAAATGCACCATTTTACACTATTGACATTTGAAATTCTGTTTATATCTATGAACAGGGCTATCATTCCTACCATTAAGGGCTATGAAGATGCTGGGGATTTCACGGTTAAAGAAAGGCTGAAAACCAGTATCCGCATGAACTTGCTCTATTATGAAATTGTGGGAGCTATCGGCCTCTTTGGACTCATTCTGCTTATAATCATGCGCCATGATTGGTGTGGTTCAAATGCCTATCTGAGCTTGCATACTACATGAACCATCTAATATGTGAATGTAGTTCAGGCTCAAATGTGGTTTTTATTTCGATCTGGTTATGCAGTTATGCACACTCCAATGGAACAAATAGCTCACTGTATTATAACTTTATCCACATGAACTTGACAGTCTGAACCTTAACCAGTTTCAACTACTTCCTTCAATCCTTCTCGTCAATTTTTTTTCTTGTCTTCAGTTCTTTTGCGATTGTTCTTAAGAGAATAGGTTCATTTGTGTCCTAACTTGTAATAATGCCATTGTTCGCAGGGGTGGTGGTATCTTGGGCTTTGCCATGGCATGCTCAAACACCTTTGGACTGGTGACAGGTGCCTTTCTTCTTGGATTTGGGTTGAGCGAAATTCCAAAAAATATATGGAAAAATGCTGATTGGACTCGCCGCCAAAAAATTCTATCTCACAGAGTTGCAAATATGGCTATGAAACTTGATAATGTTCACCAAGAATATTGCAATGCAATCGTTGTATGTACTTTTGTGGATTCTTAAACAGTCATTTCATGATCATTGCATTCTGCTAAACAGCTAAAGGGTTGTTCCTTTCCTTTCTAAGGTTGTTCAAGCCACCTCTAATCAAATGTCCAAGCGTGACCCAGTAAGGCCTTGTATGGATATTATTGATAATATGCTGACTCAAATGGTATGGATGCTCAAGTAGCACTTGAAGTTGACATTCAAACATCGTGATTATTCATATAACTCATAATTTGACATCTATTTTCTCAGCTCAGAGACGATCCATCGTTCATGCCTTCTGGTGGCAAATTAGGAGAAAATGACATGGATTGTGATACTGATGAAAAAACATTGGCTGCACTTCGATGTCAACTTAGGAGAGCGCATGAGGAGTATTATAGGTGTAAAAGGTAAGATATGCTAAACTACTACACTTGATATCTTGTACTGTGTATTTGTCAGCAAATTCTCGTAAAGTTACTATTGCAGTTTGGAACAAAAGTCCTACAGAATTTGAACCCATTTTGTTGTTCTACTTAATTGTTAGTATTTATAATTTAACTGTATTTTGTGCTTTTGCAGTGAATATACGACTTATGTCATGGAAGCCCTTGAACTAGAAGACACTATTAGAAACTACGAGCAATGTGATACAAATGGATGGTGAGTAATTGACTTTTATGTTACAGATAAATGGTTGTGTGAGTTTATGAAATGTAATGTTCATGCAAAAAACTGGTAGTTAATGCCTTGATACAACTTTGTTGAGGAATCCTAGAAGCAGTTTGATGTATCTTTTGTTCTATTCTTTCATATACTATGATAGCCTATCTTGGGGGCTTTCTTGTGGTTTTGTGCTACTGTTAAATATTCCATTGACTTGACTGCTTGATGCACCAAGGATGATAGGTGGTATTGGATATGCATGAAACAGGTTTGGTGGGCTTTGTTATCATGTAGGAGAAAGCAATGAATAGCATATAAGGGCAACTACAATTTTGATATTCTCGAAATTTTTGCTAGATTTATCCATTGGATGTACTTCCTTGAATAATGCTAACATGAATATTTGAGTAGATTTACTTCCAGTTATTTCAGATAACTGTGTTTTTCTATATCAAGATTATAAGGTGGATAAACCATATCTCTCTCAGCAAAATATAGATGCCAATTTTACCAAAACTGCCTCAATCAACATGCATTACAAACTGGTTATCAGTTGTCCTCATGCCAATCCTTTGAGAGACCAGTTTCAAGCACTGCGGATTTACTTTGTGTTCGTTTATACAGGAAATATGTATCAGGTTTCAGGGAAAATCGATCAGGCACACTGGGGTCCTTTCTTGATTTCGTAGGTATTTCCACTTATCTAGACTGAAAATGTCTATTGATATCTCTTTACTGTTGTAGCAATTGAAAATGCCTTGCAAGAAGCTACTAGGTGAAGTTACTGTACTCAGGAACTTGACATTCATTCATTAAGTGCCAATGCATTTGAATTAATCTTTGTTATGGAACTTCGTAGCTGAAAAGTGGCCCAACCGCAGATGCGGTTTTTTGCAGGCCCGATGTAAATGGATTTTGTTGAATTTTTGTGCTAGATATGAGTCTGTATGTCTAGCCCTTTAATTAATCAGATAGACACATCAACAGTTTTGAGTTAATCTCCCTGACCTGTCCATATTTCATGGAACTGACTTGCTGACACATTCACATTTTCAGAGTTCTTTTGGTGTTGTATACTGAGAAAGGAACTTCTTAAAGTGTTGGCTGTTATCCTTGGCTGCATCTCAGCTGCCATACTGGTGGCTGAGGCCACTTTGCTGCCAAGTGGTGTTGATTTGTCACTTTTCTCCATTCTTATAAATGCTGTAGGGAAGCAAGAAATTATAGTCCAGGTAAGAAGTTGGGCCATTCAAGTGCGTAACTACGCCTTGTTGTGTTTGAATTTTGAAGTAAACCTTAAATATTTCCTCCAAGTTGCAGCCAAATTACATGGGATGTTTTTATTCTGTGATCACTAACTTTTTTCTATTGTTATCGCTGTACCTAATGCAAAAGAATAATAAATTCTGTAGAAGGTGTACTTGCCATTAATTTGGTGGAAAATATTCACAATGACATCAGTTTCAAACATATATATGCTTTTGTATAAACATAACTTATTTTGCAGAAGATTATTGAATCCTGTGCATCTCCCTTTTATTGGTAATTTACACGACTAGTTCTGCTTTAATATATGAACAGTGTTTTCTGGTGGATTGTTGAAACCCACTTTTTAGCTTTCTCAAAAAGAAAAAATGGTTTTTAGAGCGTCAAATGCTGTTGTTCCTTTTACCAGGTTGTACATTCATAATGAAAGAATCAAAGAATAACTTTCAATATTCTTTTCAACCTTTTATCTGCTAATTAGAGTTAACACTTGACAGGTTGCTGCATTTGTTCCTCTGATGTATATGTGCATTTGCACATATTATTCGCTCTTTAGGATAGGGATGATGGTGGTCTATTCGCTGACCCCAAGACACACTAGTTCTGTCAGCTTGCTTATGATCTGCTCGTAAGTTTTCCATTTTCCCACCATTTGGTGCTTCAAGTGGATCAATCATTAAATCTTTTTTGCACCCTAACATAGCCTTTGCATCAAATGTCCTTTTGCAGGATGGTTGCAAGATATGCACCTCCAATTTCTTACAACTTCCTGAATCTCATTCACCTTGGTGGTAATGCTAAAACTACTTTTGAGAAGGTAATAATTTTGATATGTTCCTTTGCTGTGTTGTTTTTACCACATTCTTTTGTAATAAATATAATCCGGATATGTAGATTTTAACCAATACTCCTCATGAATCTCTTTGTTTGCTCGATTTGTCAGGAAATGACAAAAAAAAAAGCAACAATAGCCTTTTGTCATTTCCAATCTTTTGGATAAAAAAAATTCTAACCACGAAAATTGTGTGGGGATGGGATGATGGAGTGGAAGTAATCCATGATACTAGAAAAGAGAATTTTAAAATATATAATTGCAAGCTTAGAGTTCAGTTCACGTATCAAATACAGGGGACCTGTTTAGGATTGCTGGTCCAGAATTGCTGATGCTATATTTTGGTATAAAAAAAACAAATTCATATATTACCTGAAATTAACCTTTTGTGAGCCCTATAAAAAAAATATGCAAAAGGTATGCAGGCCATACTTGAAGTCACTAGTCCCTTACTAATCCTATTAGGGTAAGGGAACATTTACAGACCCATAAAAATTATTAACGAATAATAGTAAGATTATCTAGAGGGAAGGTGGACGGAGGATAAGTTTTTTCCTTTACGCGTGCAGAGTGCATGAGTTCTGATATTCTTGTATCAAGGTGCTAACTGCTAACAGTTCATATTTGAATGGAAAAGTTCTGCCACTTAATATTTTTAGAGCTCTTTTATGGTACACTAAATTCAATATTAACCGTTTATTCTTTTCGATCCAATGGATCAGATTAGGTATAATTTATTTATACCTCATCTAGTAGTAGAAATATCCTTAACAAATCAATAACTAGATCTGATTTCTACTATTCACTATATACTACTAGTATAATACACTGTAAAATTTCTTTATTTTTAAGCTTACTGTTTGCCCGATAAATAACTCCCAGTTAACTGCTCGACAAATCATCTCTTGCACTATTATGTAGAGGATGGGGAACATTGATGATGCTGTTCCGTTCTTTGGGAGAAGCTTCAACAGAATCTATCCACTCATTATGGTTGTTTATACTCTACTGGTGGCTGGTAATTTCTTTGGGTATTTGTTTGACTTTTTTGGAAGCTGGAAAAGGTTCAGGTTCTGGACTGAGCAAGAAGAGGATATGGATGGGTTTGATCCATCTGGAGTGATTATCCTGCAGAAAGGTAAGAACTGCATGATGTATCTATGCGGATTTCTTTCCTTTCTACTCCACACATGCTTCTTTTTTTGTACTTCTTGCTCATGTGATTTCAGTGTAGTTTTCTTCTGTGAATAAATATTTCACTGAACCGGCAGCAAAATGAATAGGATCCTATATCTAAATTATCTGGTGTTTCTAATTTTATTTGAAAGTTATGATTTACCTTCTAATAAGTATTTAACTACTGGTATAACCCCTATATAAAATATACTTCAAACACTGCTATCTTTGTTTTATGAGAGGTGCTTCCATACTTTTCTTTTCGACAGTTCATCTTTGTTTTATTTATTTCTTTTTTGACACAAGTCTCCCATCTGCCTAATGTGTTTTGTTCTTCTGCAGAGAGATCTTGGATTGAACAAGGACGAAATCTCGGTGAGCAGGTTACTCCATTAGCAAGAAATTTCAGTGGTCTAAGCAAAGACGTTGAATCTGGCAATGTACTACTGGTGTGAATTTATTTGCTTTTTCATGAATCATGATGGCTTTAATATTCTCCTTGTTCGCTTTCTCTAGGTGTCTGCTGTCTGCTATGGCTCTATTTGAGCTCAAATCTTAGGGCACCGTGGGGTCTCACTCTTATTTCATTCTCAATTTGTTTCTCACAGGGTGAAGAAACGGTGGGGATGAAAGCAGCAGAACATCCTTCCAAAACGGAAGGAAAAGCCCAGTCGAAATATGGTGGCAACGTTGCCCATAAATATTCTTCTATTAGAGAACAACACAGCAGTCATCAATCAGTTAAGGAAGCGCAAAAAGAAACTCAACCGACCTCTGTTTTGCTTGAAGAAGGAAACTCTGAAAAAACATCTTCTTCTAGTGTAGCACCTGATTCATCAGCTGGAATCGCGTCGACATGGACCTCAATGAAGACAGGATTTCAGAATTTCAAAGCAAACACGGGTTCCAAGAAGTTTCTTCCTTTGAGCCTATCGCGTTCACACTCATCTACTTCAGGATCACTTGATGAGATCTTCCAGGGATTAAAACGGCACTCAAGCAATGCACTTGACAATGATGACAGCACTCATTCATGACATGAATCGAACAATTCAAAGATCAACAAGATAGTTTGACATATCCAAAATTAGAATATGAAAGCTCAGGTTGTAAAGGAGAAGTGTAGATGCAGAAAGGACGGTACAGAATGCATAGTTCTTAAAAAATGGTACAGAATGCATTCAAAGACGAAGATGTAGGGTCTAAAAGAAAAAAAAAAGAAGGTTGAGAATGTACAGGTCTTAGAGATCTTCTGGCCTGGGTGCCCCAAGTTACTAGTTCATTCGGAAAACTGTAAACATGAACAGCTGTCTGACATGATGAGCAGTCCTGTGTTGTGCATCAAAGGTCACAAGTTCGCCTCAAAGGGGGAGAGAGGAGCTAACAGATGTCAGGAGCAAGAAATCCTGTGACTGCTCAATGGCACAGTGTGTCGCAGGTAATAGGCTTTGTTCACATGTTGTTTTTGTTCACTGTTTAGTCTAAGTTAAATCTTCAGTTCTCCACTTGATAATCTGATAAAGAGTACTTGGAATGGACAACTCCGAAGGCTCCCAAGATGGCATCCCTGGTGCGGGAAGGCAATCAACCCTGTTGCAACATTGCAACAGTGATGTATATTCGGCGCTATACTAATGATAAATTGCCAATTTGAAGACCAACATTCTTGTTCCAGAGAGAGAGAGAGAGCATCGAACAGAACCACGAAAGTAACAAATTCAGTTACACAACTAGTGAATCATAAGCATGACCGAAGTCCAAAAGAACATCACGAGTTTGAACGTGACGGGGAAATAACGCGATCGAGCCGAGTGCGAGTTCTTAGATCTACACAAAATAGACAAGCCATTAGGCCGCTCTTCCGACACGCACCATTGGCATCAACAGCTACAAGGCCCACAACCAAAAGCACCAAAAGAACCGAGAACCAACGAAAGATGCCAGGTAATCAGCAACGTAAACACGAGAACAGCACTACAGCAGCACACGA
This sequence comes from Guadua angustifolia, assembly GCA_036346375.1. Lineage (NCBI taxonomy): Eukaryota > Viridiplantae > Streptophyta > Magnoliopsida > Poales > Poaceae > Guadua > Guadua angustifolia. The sequence goes on along the minus strand of CM070505.1, from coordinate 27,199,434 downwards.
GTACACGACCAACCAAACGCCTTGGCCCGCTCGCTGACCGCACGGTCCCCGTCTCCGCCTTCAGAACAGCGGCGTCCGCCTGGGCGCGGCGCTCTTCTCCGGATCGCCTTGGAGTGCGCCAGCGAGCACCCGTCCTTCCTGTGCCAGCTCCCGTGGTGGAGCTGCTGCAGCCTCGCCCAGAAGTTGGCCCTCTTCGTCGCCTTCTTCTCCTCTGGCGCCTCCTCCTGACCACGACGACCCGCGCCGAGGCCGGCCGTCGTCTCCCTCTCCTCCAGCCGCATCAGCAGGTCCAGCCTCGCGCGCCTCGCCTCGCCACAGGGCGGCGCCTGGGCCAACGCAACGCCCTCCTTCCCGGACGAGCACGGCGAGGAGCCCGACGACGAGGGGGAGGCGGAGGCTTTGGTCCTCGCGGCCATCGACGCGGAGGAGAGGCGCGAGAGGCGGTCCCGCAGGCAGAAGGGGCACACGCCCGCCGAGTGCCGCTGCCTCGGGTGCCTCCTGCACTGCGCGGCGTCCGCTTCCTTCGACTTGCCCACGGCTGCCATGGTTGCTGAATACAAATATCGAAGACTAGGAGGAATGTGGTATGCTGGAAATGGTGCGCGTGTGGTGGTGCGGGCGTGTGCGTCCTATATATCGCGCGGCTTGGCCGGGGAGCGTGGTTGGAGCAGTTTTCAAATTTCGTTTTTTATAAAATTTTGTCCGCGACTGAAATCTGAAATTTCGACAAAATCTCGTTATTTCGGATGAAATCAGATCAAAATTCAAAAAAAAATCAAATTCAAAAAAAAAATCAAATCCAAAATTTTTCTGACCGAAATTTTGGCAGATTTCAACTAATCGAAAAATGGTTCAAACAATGTCAAAAAAATTTAAATTTTTTTTGAAGGTTCCTAACACATTAGATATGTTCTCATTAAATTTTCAAATGATTATCAAATTTGAGGAATTTTAAAAATTCAAAGATTGTTACTGTCCTGATAAAACGCTAACGGCAAGTTTGAATCAAATGAAAATTAGAACAAACGAAGTTATAAAATTTTTAATTTTTTTGTGGATAGTCCTGACACATCCATAATATTCTCATAAAATTTTTAGATAATGATCAAATGACATAAAGTTTTAAAAATTCAAATAGTGCTACTGTCCTGTTAAAAGGCTTATCGGCAAATTTGAACGAAATGAAAAATTGTCCAAACCACGTTACAAAATTTTGAAATCTTTTGTGTATGGTCTTGATGTAGCATTAATGGTTATATAAAACTTTTAGAATATGATCATGCTTAATAATTTTAAAAAATTCTGACAATACTACATCCTGATAAAAGCCCGATGTTCAATACATAGATTTGCTTTAGCAATCAAAAAAGGTTTAATTTTTTTTAAACTTTTACAGAAGGTTGATAAGTAAATGCTTAATATATCATAAAAATTTTGAATCATGATCACCCTCCAGTGAATTTATAAAATTCTTATAAGGCATAATACCATTTATGTTCTTTCTATTTTTGATTTTTGAAATATAATATAACAAATAAAGTTCAGTGCTTACATAGATTTGATTGATCAAACAAAAAAAAGTTAAATTTTTTAAAAATTTTATATAATGGTACTGAAAATTATTAATCTCTCATAAAAAATTAGATCATGATCACACTCAAGAAAATTTATAAAATTCGATAATATAACTGTCCCAATTATGTTCATTCTGTTTTTGATTTTTTAAAGCTAACAAATGAATTACATTATTATGAAACTTTTTCTGTATGATTTGAAACTACTCAGGATAGTCTCATAAAATTTTTAGCTCATTATCAAGCTTGTAAAATTTTATAAAAATCTAATAGTGTTTCTACCAAAATTTTAAAATATCACAAAAATTCATTTTTTCAACAAAATTTCATAGAAGATTACTTTCTTATGGGTTATTGGACCAAATCCGGTCAAATCCGGCCGTAAAAGTTCAAAATCTGGTCAAAATTCATGGAATTTTGGCGAAAAAATGAAATTACTGTAGCAATTTTAATTTTTTTATTTGGCCGGTAGTTTAGATTTCGTAGAGGCCCGAAATCCAAAATTTCAGTGAAAATTCGCCGAAATTCACCAAAATTTGGAACTCTAGGTTGGAGACGAGTCTGGGCTTTGGGGTTATTGGTCCGGTTAGAGCTGCCGTGTTTTGTCATTGGTTGAAATTGAAGTGTACACATATATCGTTTCCGTTTTTTTTTCAAATCTATCTTCTATACGTAAAATTTGCAAATATGGTCTTTCGTGTGATCGTGAAAGAGCCGATAGGGAACATCTGTTCATTACTACGCTATGCAACCGCAGTAGGAAGGTGGTGTGGGAGGAAACCTGCCACGGCAGAGCAGCGTGGGAGCTCCTGCCAATAACACTCTAAAAATTTCAAATATTGCTTAATTAATTATTTCTAGTTTCTCTTGGATTTCTCCTTAATTTTTTTGCTACTTTTATATATTTTTGCTATTTATATATTTAAATAAATGACTTTTTACTATTTTTGATATTTTTATACACTATTTCTAAAAATATTTTTATTAAGTTCCAAATATCTCAAAGTATTTTTCAGAATTTTTGAACCTTATTTGCGTCCTTTTTGCACCATCACCGTGTCCCATCTACCACCGGCTAGAGCCCCCTCCCCCAGCCTAGGCACCCGTTGGCTTTACTACGATTGTGTTGTTTGTGTGACCTAAGGCCACGCTTCTAGGCAAAGCCAAAGCTAAGAGAGAGAAAAAAAGGAAAAAAGAAAACGAAGAAAGAAAAAAAGTTTTGAAATAATAATCTAGATTTTACTTATAAAAATAAATAAGAAAATATGGAAAAATTCCCTTTTATCTATTTTCTTTGAATTAAATCATCTAAAAGCCTGCTCAAACTCCGTTTTCCCTATAAATTGAACTCTAGGTTTGTCTCCTCATTCCCCACATTCTCCTCTTTGAGTTTTTGTAAAAAAACTCTCCAAAACTTTATCCACGAGCATTTCCTCTCCAACTCTGGTGAACTGTCAATGAGCTCTCCTGTGGAGTATATGAACCCCGGGTATCTGCATGGCGGGCCGAGAGGACCGCCCAAGAGGGGATGGGCTTAGCCGACTGCATGAAGATGGGTATTGCCCAGGAGGCAGGCTGCCATACGCAATAAGAAAACCCCGAAAATGGAAACCAACCCTGCTTAGGGAGGATACAATTGTAATCCTAACCGCTATCATGTTTTATTTTGCGGATAAGGAAAGAGATACAATCTCCACCTTGTAACCGATTAGGACTCTCCTTTGTAACCGCCCTCCTCCGCTATATAAAGGGGGGTGGGGGAGGAGGAGAGAAAAACAACATCATACGAAATCATCAGCAAATAAGCTAGCCAATCATAATCCCAGAGCACAGGACTAGGGTATTATCTCCACCGTGAGAGCCCGAACCTGTATAATTCCCGTGTCATGTGCTACCATCGAGTTTGGATCCAGCGCCTAGCCCCCTTTTTCATTATTGTCGGTAACAACCCTCGACAGTTGGCGCGCCAGGTAGGGGCAGCGTCAAGATCAATCTCGGCAAGCTCGATGGCCTCCATCAATGGAATCGTTATCACCTTCGCTCCCGGCCATGCTTTCCGCTTCGGGAGCCTCGACTTCATCTCTCCTGGTATCAAAGCACGACAACAAGCGTAAGCTTCGATCTAGTTTCAGCCGGCCTTCATCAATCCCGGTGGTTCAACCAACGATCGACTTGACCAGGCCCGCCTCCAGTCACCAACTTCCTGAACGCCGCGGCCACCGGTCCCGCCTTCCGTCGCCATCATCCGCCTCGGCGACTCCTCGGATTCCGATGCTGGTTCCCCCGCCGACTTTAGCTTAGGATCTGCCGCCGACTCCTTCGCAACTCCGCCTCCGTTCTGCGGCGCCTCAGACGATCAGCGCCGCCGAGCCTATCGGCCTTCGGCCGCCCGTGGCAACGCTCCTCGGCCCGGTCGTGGCCTCCCGTTGGATCTACGTGCGTCGTGGTGTTGGATCTGCATGCGTCGTGGCCTTGGCTCCCGCGTGGCTCACCATCCACGTGCCGTTGCCCTTCGGTCTCCATTGGCTCGTGTCACCTTGCCATCCACTCCAAAGATCCGTGCTTTTAGCCTTCATCATGACTCAAGGTCCGTCCCGCGCCGATTGGTCTCTGGTCAGCCTGAGTGCTTACCTGCCGGCCATCTCGGTCATCCGCCTCCGCGCCAGACGCCCGCTTCATCAGCTACACCGCGGCAGCCGCTCCTCCCGAAGTGACACACCCGTGCCTGGAGAATCACGCGAAGAACCGTGGAGAAGCATCGCTTGAGACTTCAATTAATTGGCTGTGCTCGTTTCTTCAATCAAGACCAGAGCCATGTGATCAAGACCAGAAGGACAACTTTTTGACCGGAAGTTTTCCTCGTTGCTCCAGAACCTTCGTGAGGAAAATCTCGACTAGAAGTGCTGCCGACTTGGAGTTTTCAATCAGATAACCAATCTTAATTCCATCTGATTAAGTCCGTTTGGGTTGGGGAGCGCCGCGGCCATCTGCTCACGAGTAGTAAGCCGGGGCGGCCTTCTCGATTCGGATACGGTAAAGATTCGATTTGGGACATCTCGGATGTGGTCATCATAGCGGTTTTTCAGAAAGGAATTGGTGACACCAACTTGATGAAAAAGATGTCCTAGAGGTCGCCGACTACGGTAAAGGAGATGTTCGCATTAGCGGACCGTGGATGATTGCGCCCCGAGCGCCAACTTCAAAGCACGGTCAAGAGCCTACGCCTGCGCCCCGAGCGCCACCTTCGGCACGGCTAAGAGCCCCGCTGCGCCCGGCGCCAACTTCGCACGGCTAAGAGCAGACGCCGCGCTGCGCCCGGCGCCAACCGGCACGGCCAGAGAGCCGCGCTGCGCCCGGCAACCGACGCTAAGAGACCAGAGCCTACGCTGCGAAGCGCCACCTTTTCGGACGCCACGAAGTTCGCTGCGCGCCCGGCGCCAACCGGCACGACCAGAGCCTACGCTGCGCCCCAGCGCCACCGGCGACGACCAAGAGCCACGCCTACGCCCGGCGCCAACCGGCACGGCCAGAGCCTACGCTGCGCCGAAGCGCCACCTTTTAACGACCACGAGCCTACGCTGCTTCGAAGCGCCACCTTGACACGGCCACGAGCCTACGCTGCGCCCGGCGCCAACCGGCTGCGGCCACGAGCCATGCACGTGCCACAGTAAGGGCGGACACGATCGTCAACAACACATGGAGCATAAAGCGGCTAAGTCGCTTTTACTCTATTTTGTCATTATGAATAAAATTGTTGGCTTTTGACTTGCTACTTAGTTGATCTACAACTAAGCGATGAAGTCGGGGCTACCTAATAGTGTCTTGTCGCACATCTTTTCTCGAGTTGTGTTTCTCTTCTTTACTTAACGATTGCAAATGAATCCGAGTGCATTAATTCGAGTTGTGAAACTCGACCCCATGAACGGCGAACTTTAGTCACCCAAAATGCGTGCACGGGAAAAAGAGTCATGAGCCGACTCGACGCTCGGGCTAGACTAGTCGAGGCAGAGTGCTTAAACAAATTTTAAAATATCACAAAAATTCATTTTTTCAACAAAATTTCATAGAAGATTACTTTCTTATGGGTTATTGGACCAAATCGGTCAAATCCAGTAGTAAAAGTTCAAAATCTGGTCAAAATTCATGGAATTTTGGCGAAAAAATGAAATTACTGTAGCAATTTTAATTTTTTTATTTGGTAGGTAGTTTAGATTTAGTGAGGCAGAAATCCAAAATTTCAGTGAAAATTCGTCGAAATTCACTGAAATTTGGAACTCTAGGTTGGAGACGAGTCTGGGCTTTGGCGTTATTGGTCCGGTTAGAGCTGTCGTGTTTTGTCATTGGTTGAAATTGAAGTGTACACATATATCGTTTTCGTTTTTTTCAAATCTATCTTCTATCGTAAAATTTGCAAATATGGTCTTTCGGGTGATCGTGAAAGAGCCGATAGGGACATCTGTCCATTACTACGCTATGCAAGCCGATAGGAAGGTGGTGTGGGAGGAAACTGCCACTAGCGAGGAAGCAGCGTGGGAGCTCCTGCCAATAACACTCTAAAAATTTCAAATATTGCTTAATTAATTATTTCTAGTTTCTCTTGGATTTCTCCTTAATTTTTTGCTACTTTTATATACTTTTTGCTATTTATATATTTAAATAAATGACTTTTTACTATTTTTGATATTTTTATACACTATTTCTAAAAATATTTTTATTAAGTTCCAAATATCTCAAAGTATTTTCAGAATTTTTGAACCTTATTTGCGTCCTTTTTGCACCATCATGTGTCCCATCTACTTGCCAATTCAGAGCCCTCTGACTAGGCTTTTGGCTTTACTACGATTGTGTTGTTTGTGTGACCTAAGGCCACGCTTCTAGGCAAAGCCAAAGCTAAGAGAGAGAAAAAAAGGAAAAAAGAAAACGAAGAAAGAAAAAGAAAGTTTTGAAATAATAATCTAGATTTTACTTATAAAAATAAATAAGAAAATATGGAAAAATTCCCTTTTATCTATTTTCTTTGAATTAAATCATCTAAAAGCCTGCTCAAACTCCGTTTTCCCTATAAATTGAACTCTAGGTTTGTCTCCTCATTCCCACATTCTCCTCTTTGAGTTTTGTAAAAACTCTCCAAAACTCTATCCACGAGCATTTCCTCTCCAACTCGGGTGAACTATCAATGAGCTCTGTGGAGTATATGAACCCCAAATATCTGCATGGCGGTAGAGAGGACCGTAAGAGGATGGGCTTAGTTGTATGAAGATGGCTTAGCCATTGCATGAAGATGGGTATTGCCGGAGAGGCGAAATTAATAAAAAAACAGAAAATGAAACCAACCACCTTGGGGAGGATACAATTGTAATCCTAACTTGCTATCATGTTTTATTTTGCGGATAAGGAAAGAATACAATCTCCACCTTGTAACGATTAGGACTCTCCTTTGTAACCGCCCTCCTCCGCTATATAAAAGGGGGTGTGGGAGGAGAGAGAAAAAACAACATCATCTGAAATCATCGACAAATAAGCTAGCCAATCATAATCCCGAGCTGCAGGACTAGGGTATTATCTCCACCGTGAGAGCCGAACACAGTATAATTCCCGTGTCATGTGCTACCATCGAGTTTGGATCAGCGCCTAGCCCCTTTTCATTATTATCGGTAACAACCCTCGGCGGTTAGCGCGCCCGGTAGAGGCGGCGTCAAGATCAATCTCGGCAAGCTCGATGGCCTCCATCAATGGAATCGTTATCACCTTCGCTCCGGCCATGCTTTCGCCGAGAGCCTCGACTTCATCTCTCACGGTATCAAACCGACAACAAGCGTAGCTTCGATCTGATTCAGTAGGCCTTCATCAATCCCGGTGGTTCAACCAACGATCGACTTGACCAGGCCGCCTCCGATCACCAACTTCACGAGCGCGGCGTACCGGTCCGCCTGTCCGTCGCCATCATCCGCCTCGGCGACTCTCGGATTCGATCTTTGGTTCCCCGCCGACTTTAGCAGGATCGCCGCCGACTCCTCGCAACTCCGCCTCCGTTCTTATTTGCCTCGAACGACCGCGCCGCCAGCTGGCGCGGCCCGCCCTTCGGCCGCCCGGCGGCACGCTCCTCGGCCCGGTCGTGGCCTCCCGTTGGATCTACGTGCGTCGTGGTGTTGGATCTGCATGCGTCGTGGCCTTGGCTCCCGCGTGGCTCACCATCCACGTGCCGTTGCCCTTCAGTCTCCATTGGCTCGTGTCACCTTGCCATCCACTCCAGCATCCGTGCTTTTAGCCTTCATCGCCAGCTCAAGGTCCGTCCCGCGCCGATTGGTCTCTGGTCAGCCTGAGTGCTTACCTGCCGGCCATCTCGGTCATTCGCCTCCGCGCGAGCGAACCGCTTCATCAGCTACACCCATGGCCGCTCTCCCCAGTGACACACCGTGCACGGAGAATCACGCGAAGAACCGTGGAAGCATCGCGAGACTTCAATTAATTGGTCATGCTCGTTTCTTCAATCAAGACCGAGCCATGTGATCAAGACCGAAGGACAACTTTTGACCGGAAGTTTTCCTCGTTGCTCGGAACCAACCGTGAGGAAAATCTCGACTAAGTCTTTGCCGACTTGGAGTTTTCAATCGGATAACCAATCTTAATTCCATCGATTAAGTCCGTTTGGGTTGGGGAGCGCCCGCGACCATACGCTCACGGAAGTAGTAAGCGGGGCGGCCTTCTCGATCGGATCTGTAAAGATTCGATTTGGGACATCTCGGATGTGGTCATCATAGCGGTTTGAAAGGAATTGGTGACACCAACTTGATGAAAAAGATGTCCTGAAGAGTCCGACTACGGTAAAGAGATGTTAGCATTGGCGGACCGTGGATGATTAAGCCGGCGCCAACCCGGCGGTCAGAGCCTCGCCCTGCGCCCGGCGCCACCGCCGGCGGCCAAGAGCCCGCTGCGCCCGGCGCCAACGGCGCGGCCAGAGCCGCGCTGCGCCCGGCGCCAACCGGCACGGCCAGAGAGCCGCGCTGCGCCCGGCAACCCGTACGCGACCAGAGCCTACGCTGCGCCAAAGCGCCACCTTGGCCGCGACCCGCGAGCCTCGCTGCGCGCTCGGCGCCAACCGGCGACGCCAGAGCCTACGCTGCGCCCCAGCGCCACCGGCGCGACCAAGAACCCGCCCTCGCCCGGCGCCAACCGGCACGACCAGAGCCTACGCTGCGCCGGCGCCACCGGCGACCACGAGCCTACGCGCGCCCAGCGCCACCTTGGACCCACGAGCCTACGCTGCGCCCGGCGCCAACCGGCTGACCACGAGCCATGCGTACCCACAGTAAGGGCAACACGATCGTCGACAACACATGGAGCATAAAGCAGCTAAGTCGCTTTTTACTCTATTTTGTCATTATGAATAAAATTGTTGGCTTTTTGACTTGCTACTTAGTTGATCTACAACTAAGCGATGAAGTCGAGGGCTACCTAATAGTGTCTTGTCGCACATCTTTTCTGAGTTGTGTTTCTCTTCTTTTACTTAACGATTGCAAATGAATCAAGTGCATTAATTCGAGTTGTGAAACTCGACCCCATGAACGGCGAACTTTAGTCACCCAAAATGCGTGCAGGGGAAAAAGTCATGGCCGACTCGGCGCTCGGGCTAGACTAGTCGAGGCGAGTGCTTAAACAAAAGAATCAAACCACTCGGATGAATTCAAAATCAATAAGGAAAAGGAGTAAAAAACTCTAAAATTATATATAAACCATCGGACATCACATCCGAGTGAATTGTTTTACATGGCTTAAGTTACGCACATACATGATTTCGGGGCTACTAAATTCGGATCTGCGGCGTGAGGGCCAAGCTAGCAACGACATCAACAACTTTGGTGACGAATGAATTTAAAGGAGGCGGCGCTGAATTTCGCCTTGGCGGGAAAAAGCGTTTTGACTTCAGATATCGTTTGGGATACGGTATGGCCCATAATGAGCCACGGTATGCTGTCTATGCGACAATCGGATATAATTCAGCGCGTGGAGCTCTATTGAGTCCTTCACGATCTCTTTGCCTACAATGGGCACTTTCATTTGGAAAGAAAAACGATCGGGAAACTACATCAAGCTGGAAGCACTTCGGCGTGAAGCATGACTGATTGGGTTTGCGACCGGGAGGCTGACAACTTCGATCGCCAAAGCACTCGGGAGACTCTTGTGGAGTATATGGACCCGGGTATCTGCATGGCGGGCGAGAGGACCACCAGAGGATGGGCTTAGCCGACTACATGAAGATGGGTATTGCCGGAGGCGGTACGCCATACGCAATAAGAAAACCACGAAAATGGAAACCAACCACAGCAGGAGGATACAATTGTAATCCTAAACGCTATCATGTTTTGTTTTGCGGATAAGGAAGAGATACAATCTCCACCTTGTAACCGATTAGGACTCTCCTTTGTAACCGCCCTCCTCCGCTATATAAAGGGGGTGGGAGGAGAGAGAGAAAAACAACATCATCTACGAAATCATCGACAAATAAGCTAGCCAATCATAATCCTAGAAACCTGATCTCCCAACCTCCATTTGTCCTCAAATGTTTGCTAGAGCTTCCCCGAGGTGTTCACTAGGACCACCAAAAACAGTGTTGGAAAATTCTCACCGGAGCCCAGTGAAACCTCTAATTTTTGGAATTTCATCATTTCTTGTGAGGTTCATCTTCCCCATTTTCCTCCGTTCTAACTCCGTTTGACTCTATTTTTCTTCCTAAAATCATATAAAATCCTAAATTATTTATTTATTTATTTATGCTAGTTTTGTATTTTATTTGAATTTGGCTCTCTTCAAAGTTTAGATTTTAGAGTGCTAGAAGAATACCAGATTGACGACTCAAAGCATCAGTACTTCGTACAAAGCAAGTTACACTTTTGATCATATTGATTACAAATTTTTAAATTATATTTGATTTAAATTACTGCATGTATAATTTTATTAGCGTAATTTAAATCCCGATTTTAAATGTGTAGCTACTTTCTAATTGTTATGACCACATTTGATATTGAAATTCTCATACCATTATAACCTTAAGTAAAATTTCACTAGTTAGCACATTAATATAGTTTGACTAGTGCTATATAGTAAATAGTTTAGACATACTTAGACATGAATTTAGAACTTGCCAAACAAAGATTTCTATTGAAATAAAATTATTCCTTTGTATCGGTGTACCATGGAATGTTATGGAAAGTGATATTATTCAAAGGAAAAGTGAAAAATATGATTTAGATCAGGTGACAATTGGTTGTTGGTGGCTTCTCTTGGTTTTGGATTTGTGATAAGCTCATCTAGTCAATTAAAGACCGGTCTGTGTTTTATTTAATGTAAAGTTTTACGTTGCTCTTTGAAGTGTTGTCAACCAAACCAGTCAGAAGATTATGCATGCATTCATTGTGGAGAAATAGGACATACTGCTGATGGGCATTCAATCAATTGCTTTATCTGTGAAAGGAGTCATTCTCATGAAAAATGTCATATGAGCAAAATCATATGTTACCTTTGTAAAGGTCAAGATCATTGCCCACCTCAATGCCCCCTAGATCCGATAGTTGTTGCTACGATTGAGTGTCAGTAAAAGAAATTCCGAGCCTCAATTGTTCAAGATTTGGCAAACATAAGAAGAATGCCAACTGCTCAGGAAATGTCACTTGAGGAGTTAAAGAAGCAAAACCTTGCCTTAACCGTCTTCATCAAGAAAGCAGTAAGTGGCCACCACCAACAATAAGTTTCTTGTGTGAAAAGAAGGTCATTGGGCCAGAGAGTGCCCTAAGAAGCAAGAGATTCACAAGAAGGATAATATTGAGCATACAATTGCACACAACAAGGCACCACGACAGACATGTATGTGCTTCAACTGTCACAAGAAGGGCCATTATGCTAACCAACGCCCATAAAGAAAATGAGCATCTCTTGTAGTCATGGTCATACCAGAAGTCACCTCGATCAAGTTTATAACTCCAAGAGTAAGAGGTAGAATATCAAGAGCAGTTTGCTCAAAGAATCAATTGAAGAAGAGGTATTTGAACAAGAATACTACCTCGAAAAACAATGATCAAGAAGGGAATATGCCTCCTAAAATCTGCTATACCTGTCATAATTATAGGCATTACGCCAACGCTTGTCCTAAGGAGAATTTAGTTCAACCTTGTCCTCAATCTCAATCACCACCTATTCACTCCTCCAACAACACCAATGGACGAACTACTAGTGTTTGAAACAAAATGGCTAAAGCTATTTGCGTCCGTTGTGGTAAACGTGGACTTTCTACCATCGTTTGCCCTAAAAAGAACCAACAACCCCCTAGACCTGCATCCACTCCAACTTAAAGCATCAAACGTGGTCATCTGCATAACGTGATCACGAAAGAAACCCATGACATACCTTATGTAATGCCGAGTACATTTCTCGTAAACAGTTCCTGTTAATTCAGAAACATCTCATTCCTTCATATACTTGTCGATCAGCATACAATTAATCTTCTACTGACTAAGATCAAAATGAACTCGACCATCCCCTAGACCTCACAAATCTCAAGGACAAGATTTTGTTTAAGGGGGGTAAATTTGTAACATTTTCAAAATAAAAAGAAAGAAAATTTTAAAAATTTAAATTTGAACTTTGGCCTTGAGTTGAATTTTCGTTGTTTATTATATTTTTCTGGACTCTTGTTATTTAAAGAAAAAGCTTTTCAAGGTTAAAAGTATCAAATCCTTAATTCTAAGTCTCAAAATCAAACAAACATAAGATCATTTGCAAATACATTAGTATTAACAAAAATACTAAAAACCATAATTAAATTTACAAATTAGTTTATATATAAATACATCAGTCCTGTAGAAGCCTACCCAAAGTTTAATACCTAAACTGTGCTCATTTGTAATACCCTCTCATTAAGCTTACAATTATCATAATTTAAAATATAACCATATTACACATTACCTGTCAAAACAGGAGACCACCAGCATATATGTATGTATGAATCCACATGACCACATACATAGGTATATGTATATATACATATACACCCAACTCTAACATTAATAAAATTTCTACAGAATTCGATAACTACACCATCCAATTGAACATCATCACAAATAAAACATCCAATTTAGAGCATTAACACTCAAGAATGTCCTTTTTCCTTCAAGTACATTCAAAATATTCAAAGAGCTAAAACACAATTCAAACCAATTAGCTTATATTAGGACTTACATTACAAGGTGTAAAATCTCATACCAATTATGTACACACAAGTCCTCAAGAGTTTAACAAAAGCATAATCTTTTACATCAAGCTACACTAAGTTACTAAGAAGCAATTCTTAGAAGAAATAGAAGGAGCACACTACTGTGTACACTGCTTAACCGACTTGCCACCACCCAGCTACCATCATTCACTCTCTGCCTATTCATTGCCCCTGCCTCACAGACAAGTGGCATGGGAGAGGACTGCATGTCCTCCACCTCTCCCTCAAGCCCATAGGTTCACCCTGCCTACCCACTGTTTACCCATTCCAGCCCATGGTTTTAACCCCAGAAAAGAATCTGGTTTCACCTCCCCTCCATGTTGATTTGGCTATAGTATAAATAGAACATATACTAGCACATCCACACACCAGCTCAGCACCCATTGTCCTTTTTCACTGTATTTACTGCCCACTCCATTGCTCTTCCAAGAAGCAAAAGCCTAGGAAAGAAGGAATGATCATAAGGTGCTCACCTTCTCCTCTTGCCCTGTGGTCATAAGGTGCCAGCCATTAGTATTAACTATCTTTTCACCTCTTATCATGAATACACAAAATGATGGTAGCAACATATTGTAGGATCGAGGATGCGCCTAGAGGGGGGGTGAATAGGCGTTTTACAAAAAATAATCGCTTTCTAAAATCGATCGCTCTAATCAACCCCTATGTCAAAACCTACTCAAAGATAATGCGGAAGCGATAAACTAGGTTTTGACAATTAAGGCCTAAATCAACTAGGCTCACTAGTGCACTAACTAAATTAAGTCTCTATACAAGAATTGCTAAATTGAACAAGCTATCAATACTAAGCAATTCTAAGACAATCAAGCAATCAATAATATATCAACAAGATAAATACTTGAATGTAAAAGAGACAAGAGACAACCGATGTTTTTCCGTGGTGTTCGGAGACTTGCCGGTCTCCCCTAGTCCACGTTGAGGCTAGCCCAAACTCTTGGACTGGCTCCGCGCTTGAGCACCCGCCTCGATTCCACTAGATGTGGTTTTTCACGCTTTCGCATAGGCTCAACCCGAACCTTCACAAACTTCGTCGGGGCTTCTCACAACCTTGAGAGCTCCCGCGCACGACGCTCTACGCCGTCTAGGAGTTGGCAACCTCCAAGAGTAACAAGCCGAATCCTCGCTCGAACTTCACCTCACACAACAAATGCGCATCCGGTGATCACCAAGTGCAACACATGCACAAGGACCTCCCTCAAGTGCAACACATGCACAAGAGGTCACTCAATCCACTCTTAATTGCAACATATGCAATTAGCGATCACTCTTGCTCAAGAACCAACTTGAGGGGATGCAACACATGCAAACCACCTCCCAAATACTCACACAAGAACCAAGAGACCTCACAAGCACAGCAACATACTACCCAAGCCCCCCATAGGGTCTATTTATACCCCACCAAAGAAAACTAGCCGTTTGGGGGCAATTCGAGTAAAATCCCAGAGGGCCAGTACTACACGCACTCGAGGGGCAGTAATCTTGCCACGACCTGTGATCGACACGGTCGGATCTCGAAGATTACCGCCCTCGAGGGCGGTGAGTATCGACTTTCTATGATACTACCACCCTTGGGGAGCGGTAGTGCCGGCCTCAGCACCTCAGAAATCCACTCTTCTGGAAAAAGACTACCGGCATTACTGGCCCGGTAGTACCACCCCATCGCAGTACTACCACACTTATAACTTCGGTAGTGCCGGCCACATTAAGAATTTCATAATCAACTCCAAAATCTTTTCTCCAAAAATCAAACACTATTCTTTGAGCCACTAGATGATCAACACATGATCACACACTTGTGCAAAACACATTTGCACCAACTTAGCTCATGCTCAAAGAATCTCAACCAAATTTGCGAAAACACATTTCACTAATAAACCACGAAACTATGAGATCAACCCTCTAGCCATGTAAGGATCAACACATGACCCCGACACTTTGCAAAAACACATTCGCAAATGCCAACACGTGCTCTAGAATTGAAACACATAACTTCCAAGCTCATTTGCAAAACACACTTGCAATAACAAATCCAACTTGCGAAAACACATTTCGCAATCAACTCAAGATCTATTTGCAAAACGTACTAAGTAAATCAAACCCGAGTCTATGAGATTAATCCCCCTAACCATGTGAAGGTCAACACGAGACCCAGTCAACTTGCCAACACCCGTTGCAAGCCCTACTCACATGCTCTCGGGATTCCGGACTCATAGACCTCGGTTTATTCGCACAACGAACTTGTAAATAATACATTAAACCAATTTCATGCTTGAGCATTACACTTTGCAACACATGCAAAAGTTTAGCTCCAAGCAACACCAAATCAAAGTGCATGAACTCTCTAATTGTAACATATGCAATTCTCTAGTTCCATGCAACACCAAATCAAACTCACATGCATGAGCTCTCTATTTACAACACATGCAAATCTTAGCTCCATGCAACCACACTAAAACCAAATCAAATATATGAGCTCTCTACTTGCAACACATGCAAGCCTCTAGCTCCATACATACTACACAAACACTAAATCATGCTTGAGCTCTCTCCTTTTGCAACACATGCAAAACTTAGCTCCAAGCAACCACTTTGATTTTGGAAGGATTTGTTTTGTAAATAAAAACAAAACATGAAGCTTCAATCAATTTGCAACACATGCAAAAGTGAACCTCACGTAAAAGCCAACGCATTAGCTTATCCTATTTGCAACACATGCAAATCAAAGTTTTATGCGAAAACCAAATGCATGTGCTTTTCTTCTTTGCAACACATGCAAATCAGAGCATAATGCAACAACAACCAAGCATAAGCTTAACTCATTTGCAACACATGCCAAATAGTTAACTCTTATGCAAAAACTAAATCCAAATAAGATTTAAGCTCGAGTGAACATGGGATTGAGATCATCAACACATGATGAAGCTCAAGTTAGGACTCAACCCCTCTTAATAGTACGGCGATAAAAACTAGACTCAAAGACTACAAAGTCCTTAGCCTATCTAGTTATACCTTGAGCTGCCGCACGCAAGCAATCCCCTTTGGGGTCTTTATGATCTTTACTTATACGCTCCCCCGGGATCATCACTCCGCTCTTCTCTTAATCTCTACGGGATCTCCTCTTGACGTCCATCACCTCATGATGTCGTTCTTGTCCCGTTTTTATCATCTCAATCATCTTTGAACTTAACCTAGCTCAAACACAACTCATAAAATAGTTAGTCCAAGATGCATGGTTGTCTCAATTATCTCTTGCACTCCATTAACACATAATGGATGCCTTTAGATCAATTAAGCACAACCTAAATCAATTTGAATGATTTAAATGTGTCTTAAGTACAATAATGCAACATATGCTTCATTATACTTAAGAATTATTCATTTGTCTTTAATTAATCAAGGAACACCATCAACACATGATGAAGTGTTCTTTAATGATTAATAAGATAAATGAACTCAATTTAAATTTTCATTTAAATTGACTCTTCAAGTTAGAGTGTGAACTCCCCCTAAATGTGTGCATCCATATAATATATGGATTGAGAAACATGATGCACATTTTGTAGTTAATACAATGGGGACATTCATACTTTAACTTGAATCCAAAGTATGCAATTAATACTAGAAAGAATGTGCATACATACCTTTGGTTTTCCATTTTCCATTCCAAATATGAGACTACTAAACAATTGCTCAATAGACATGTTAGTCTCATAATGATTAGGTTTGTCATTAAACAAGGATTAAGCATTAATCTATATCAATCACCAAAACCAATGGCTCTTGAACTTATACATATATTAGTCATTATGCATTTAAATCACCATGTATACAGAATTGAGCAACCTTAACTAGGCAATGCAATATTTACTGGATAAATAATGAGCAGTACCAAAGTGAATTGTTACAGTGTTTGATATATTTACTGGATAAATATGCGCTTTTCCTTTTTTTAATCTTCAAAAATCAAGATTAACAATTGTGCAATACTTTTTTAATATACTTTTCAACTTGATTCTTCACGAAAAATAAGTCAAAATTTACTATACATCGATGATTGCCATGTGTCATTTTCCTTACCTTGTTTGTACTTCTCCCCTCTAAGCCGTTGGATGTGCCATCACTAGGGCTGTAAAAAGAGCCCGAGGCTCACGAGATACTTAAGCTTGGCTCGCTCTAGGCTCAGCTTGAGCTCTAAACGAGCCGAGCTCGAGGTTGATCTTGAGCTTGTGAGTCTCAGCAAATTCATGAATCACTTGTTAAATATTATTCCATATTAACTCTTACTAAGTTTACTCGAGTTGAGCTTGAGATTTTATTATTGTTGAAAATTAGTGCACCTTGAATTATTGATTGTTATCGAGTTTATTTGTGCTGAGTTCGAGCCTCCTTGAGCACATATCTTCGAGCCTCATTGAGCCCATATCTAAACTTGAACCCTAGCATGACTCGAAATTTTGCCTTGACCTTAAGAGATCAAACTCACTCCAGCTTACTTGTTTACAGCTCTGCCCATCGTCCTCACCACTAGGCTTGAAAACGGTTCGGATAGTTTCCGACCGATCCGGATTATTTTCGGATACGGATAGTTTCGGATCGGATATTTTTCGGATAGTTTTGGATCGGATACGGATACGGATTCGGTAGCATACTATCCGACGGATACGGATACGGATACGGATTATCCGATGAACAGTATACTCGGATATCCGGAAGAGTACTGGGCCAGTCGGGCTTTTAGTCATTGCCTCTTGCCTTGGTAGCCTCGCATAATCTGGAAGCCATAGAGGTTTATGGAAAATCTGCATTGCTGAGGAGTGAGGACGAACACTTACTAGCCTCGCACTAATGCGGTAACACTTACAGCGATGACATTTCTTGGTGTCAAGTTGGCAATTTCTGGTGCGGCTGACATCGCACTTTTAAAGCGGGGATTCACGCTGTTCCTTGATGTTGCTTCTGGAGTCACTCTGTACGATAGTTGAGTATTAGTAGATCATGTCGTTGGATAAGACCCATGAGTCTTCCTCTACTTTCGTTATGAGTCAACCAAGATCGAGGCCGCCTTCGCTTCGATGCATGGTAGTTTCGTTAGCGTAGATAGTTTGTGTAGTGTCAGTTGTGTTGTGTGTATGTAGCACGATTTATGCTTTAGAATTATATTAAGGTGGTGTGATTAATTGGATATGGAGCATATGTGGTTTATATCAGTTGCTTGCTACTAAACACAAGTTGATTAAGTTTGTCACGGTTCTTGTTTGTTGAAAGGTCCTTGGTTCTTATGAGGTTTTCGATGAAAAACAAGTAGGCAATGAAAGGTTAAGTTTTGATTGTTGATTTTTTGTGTACAATTTAAGGGGTTATTGTGTTCCGATAAATATCCGTGACCGTATCCGATTCTATTCGTATTCGATCCGTATCTGTATTCGATATTATCCGTATTTGTATTCGTATCCGGACTATCCGTATCTGTATCTGAATCCGAAAAAAATATGAAAACAAATATGGTATAACTATTATCCGTCCGTATCCGATCCGTTTTCACCCCTACCCACCACGCCTTCGTCAGCTGCCACCTCGATGAAAACCTCTGCACGTGCGTCCTACCCACCCATCCACATCCACTGCGTTCGCAGCTCATGATGCCACTACTGCGTTGCTAGACCACCATCATTAGTATGCGTAAACGCCAAAATCTCGTTGGAGACACCAGAGGCCGATGAAACCGAAGCCCTAAACTAGAGTGGGAGTTGGGCCTAAGCTTTTCATGACCCAAGGCGATCGCCGATGCGACGACCCAAGCACGAACTTCGGCACGAATGGATTCGCCTACCGAAGCTATAGGGCGGTAAGACCTAGAAATGGCGTCTGCTTGCACGACGTCTACCGACGACATGGGTAGGGTTCGGCGACCGACTTAAAGCCGAGAAGCGAAGTGGGTGGTGAGGAGGCCCTTAGGCGGGACACGTGAGGCGAGCAATTCAACCTAGTATAAATTAAATTAGCTAACTAGCTTTAGCAAACCATGCAATTTTTAGTATAAATTAAAATTGCATGCTTGTATCTTGCATGCACTATACGTACTAGCAAACCATGCAGCCATACGTACTAGCAAACTGCCAAACCATGCAAACCATACTAGCAACGTCTATACTAGCACGCAATTTTTCCCGGTGCATGCACTTCCAGGCGCTAGCTTCCACGATTGACGCGACGAGGCAAGGCCGCGAGGGCCGGCTAGGCGTGACGTCGACGCGTTGAGAGAGAGTGAATGAGTGTGGGGGGACGGGCCGACGGCCGACTCGGCCCGTCGTGCTTTTGGGCGGCCGCCCGTAAAACATCTCTCGGGCGGCCCTGCCCGTTTTTGCGGACCGGGCCGGTCCAGCTCGCCATGGCCCGAAGCCCACCGTGCCCAGGCCGTGCCGGCCCGGCCCGGCCCAACGCCCAGCTCTACCCTAAACCAACTCTACCGCACGGCCAAGAAGAAGCTGAAGGCACTGGCGATGCTTAGATAGCAATAGGATTTTTCGAATGAAAACAGGAACAGAGAATAAATCCACCGATCCATTTCATAACCCAACCTGCAGAGGATCTGAAGTCCGGACGTGCGTGCCGTGCTCAAATAGCAGGTTGTGAGTCGTATCAATGAGCCATCACGTACTTTCAAGCCAGGCGTTCCTTCCGTATCACCGGCAAAACATTGCACGCACGGCGGGATTCTACGGTTCGCATCACCGTGCACGGCACGCTGCAGCGAAGTACCTGGGACGTCCCTGGGACCTGGGTGGCTGGCTGTGTGACTCGCCTCCCCCCAGCGCGTACGGTTGCCCCCTCGTCCCAAGACCGCGTTACCCGATTACCCGAGCGCACAAGGGATATAGCGTGCGCTCGCGTGCGGTTCCTTCTTCCTGCACACGTGCTTGCTTCCGTTGGTCGACGGGTCGTGCGAGCCGCGACCCGCCCGGCCTGCAGAGTCCAACGTCGAGTCAACCATGCGCGTACGTACGTGCGTGCGCCTCCTTTTATTGGCCGTCGTCGGGCGCCGGTTACCGTGTGGGCACCTGCCTTGCTCGCCCTGATTAGAACCGGCAGCCTGGCACGGGCGCTTTAGACGCTTTGTTTTCTTTTTTCTTCATTTGGTCTAAATTTTTAAAAGTTTAGTTTGTATTAAAATAAAATTGCAAGTATAATCATCTCTCAACCGACGTCTATTACTTCTCGTAGCATGGCAGAACTTATATTGTAAGAGATAACCTGCTATGATTATATGCTACAGTAGGTCACACGTGTCATCTTTCGATCTTTCTATGTTAAAAAAAAATTAGATTTATAATTTTATTCGGATAGAGTTCAAACTAAAAAAAGAGAAATCAATGTGAAAAAAACCCCGAAAACTCAGCGCTTTTATGGGCTTTGTGTCCGCCTGTCCGGCGAGTAGGCTCGGGCTCAGCTGGAGCCTGGACGCTTTTGCTCGTTGAGCCGCTGGACTCGCGCGTTTGCTAGTGCATTGTGCCGTTGTACGTGCCTTTGCCTGTGGTCTGTGGGTGGGTACGTACTGGCTACAGAGTAGCACAGCAGAAACTGCCAATTTCTTAAAGCAGAGCAAGGAACTGACTGACACGATCGCCCGAACGTGCGGTGCTTTGCGAAGGACATACATGCATGCGTGTAAGCGCTGGCGCGGGTACGTTGCATGCGTCAAGTTGAGTGGTCGTTTGTCCGCGCGTTTTTGTATCTAGCGGGCTACCGTCCGATGGTTCCCGTGGGTTTCATTGCGAAATGGCGTAAGGTGGGTCTTATTCTTATCAGGTGTGCGCTGGAGAGGGCATTATTTTAAGGGGAAGAGAGCATCATTAATTGTAAGGAATAGAGTTTCGATCGTCCTTGACAATACGAGCAATGCATGTCGGCACTGGCCTCAGGTTCTCAGCCAAACTAGTAAGTTTGACTAAATTCATTTAAACGCACTTCTCAATTACTTCTTTCAACAAACTAGTAAGTCGGTCGAGCTAGTAACCAATGCAACAACATTTATTCCAACTCAACTCTTTAACGTCTAAGGGTAGTCCCAATCCTTCACCTTAGTTGGTGTCTACAGAATTAATTATGCTGTCAACTAAGCAGAAATCTGATGTGGCATAGGAATTAAGGAAGGGAGAGAAGGAAAAATAAAGAAACCGTGTCTCATGCAAGAAACTGGGTCGACGCGGGCACCAAGACGCAAGAAACGAGCAAAATCGGGGTTGGACATTTCTGCGCGCTGATCAAGCTGCATTTGTGGTGCATGCATTGATTTATTGCTCTCTCTTCTCTAGACACTGCTCATGGAAACCATGATTGGGAAACTATACATTCGTTTATTGCTCTCTCTCTCTCCTCTAGACACTTGTCGGCGTATTTCACCTAACAAGATCCCATCAAGGAACAGAGTTGACTACTCCCTAGACGGAAGGTATGGTTCGGTAGAGGTCATCTTCGTGGCTGGAAACCCTAATATCTCTCACGATGGATCCCGGAATCGGCAAGGCGGTGAACACCATGATTTACCCAGGTTTAGGCCCCCAGTGTGGGTAATAGCCCTACGTCCTGCTGGTTCTTTGTTTAGGAAATGTGTAAATGTTTACAGGGGTTCTCTTCTATGTCTGAGCTACTCTAAGTCTCGACCAACCTTCTGATTGTTCGACCCCTCCTCTCCATGCACCCAGGCGCCCTTATATAGACGAGCCGGTTTGGGCAGTAGAGAAGGTGACGCTATACCTATCTATAGCACATTAATTACAGCCATCATTACAACTTTCACGTCGATCCACGACTCATTTATTATGCACGCCTCCATGGCCTCGTCCTCCAAACCCCATTTAATGTCGGTGAGAGGCCTCGCCCGGTCCGCCCGGGACACGACGCCCTTGCTAGCAGAATCCTTCATAATTAATGACCCTGATACGAGGTGCCAGAGGAGGGAAACTTTGAGACGAAGCCATCCTCTCATTTTTCTGGTTGCCTCTGTGGCCTGATGAGGGGGGCCCAAACGCCCGCCCACTCGCCAGGCCGCTTCATAAGCCAACGCCCGCGTGGGCCGCTCGTCTGGCGAATAGGGCGTGATCGCATTTTCGCCAGCCATCATGCAGGCTCCTCGCCCGGCAGTGGCGTGATCGCCACCGCCGCCCAGCGCTGCGTAGGTCGCTTCGCTTCGGCGAGCAAGCGTGATCGCCCATTGCTCGCTAAAGGCCACACAGACTTTCGCCCGGCGTGGGCGTGATCGCCTGCCCACCGGGGCCAAAGCGGGCAGAGCCACTTTTAGGCCTATTATTTCTTCAGCGGAGAGGGTATCCTGATACAAAGTACACCGACAACACTGCTCATAGAAACCGTGGGTTGAGACTGCCCCAACTTACTGCATGTTACGATCCAGAAATGGCATACTTGTTTGTGGTTAAGCAATGTTGCACCTCTGAATTCTAACCCCTCAACTATACAGAGCTAAAAGCTACTTGTATAATCGGCACCCCTAAAGAGTGTGAGCACCAGCCCATATGAGTCCCGTGTTTCTGATTTTGTCTCCAAGAAAAAATATGGGTATATATCAAAATTACTCTTGACTATAACTATAGGAGAGATACTAATATTTTTTACATCAAGTCATATCAATAAAAAAGATCAATGGATTGCTCTTTGTCACATCTTTGTCTAATATGTTCACGATATTTTGTGCCATGCATGCCGTGCAATACGTGCCACCATAGTGCGCTGAACATCTCTTGGATTACTTTGCAACGCGTGCTATCATAGTGTGCTAAAAAAGAGCTATATTAACTTCTTAAAGTGCTTAATCACGCTACTTGCATATAGCTTAAAGCACTTTAAAATTGGTAGCATTTTTACTGACTACAGCAAGCTGAAAATGCCCTTCATGGCAGCACAAGGTTTGACACAACGCTGATGCCATATTTGCTAAAGTACATGCAGCTTTATGTCGAGCTAAATAGAATATATCAAAACAAAATGTGAACACAGTATAAATGGAAGCGAAAAATCATATCATGCCATTGAATAACTACATAATTCACAATCCCAACCAATCAATACAACCTCGAGCCGCATGGAATCTGAGATGGTGGGAGTAAGGGCCTGCTTGGTAGAGCTTCAGATTCCAGCTTCTCCTGAAATCTGCAACTTGTAAGCTAAAATAAAGTGAATTAAGTTTATATTTTTGATCTAAAATGTAAACAAGATGATCCATCTAAACACTCTTAATATACTCACAGCTCCAGCTTTATGAATCTAGTGAAGCTAAAATTTTCAGCTTCACCAGATTCTCAGAATCTGGAGAAAATTGAATCTCGCCAAAGCAGGCCCTTAGGTCTTTGGGTGGGTGCCAGTGAGCGCCGACCAGAGATGTGTTAAGTAGCGAGGGTTTAGGAGCTTTCAGTATTTTTGGTTTCCTTTCGGATTTTCCAGAAAAAATTCTCTAAGAAAACCTAATTCCTACTTCAGTGAATATTGGTTAAACAGAGTTAATCGATATGTATGGTTTGGTTTGTTCGATACGGTAAAAAAATTTTAAAACAACATGATGGTGGAAAACCGTTGCAGACGAGGAAGAAGAAAACCACTGCAGATGAGGAAGAAGATGGGCTAACATCTGGGTTGTGCTGGAGGAGGTGAGTGGATCAGTAGTACTAAAATTAGTTCAGATAAATTAAATATATATGGTAGAATATCCATGTCGTTTTCCATTGTTTCTCGTAGATACGGTGCTCTTACTCATTTTAAAAGAATACTTACATACTGACATTGTGCCCATCCGCTTAAAGTAGGTGTCGAAGTCTCATATCCAAATATAGGATGATCTAACATACATATACCAAAATAGGCTAAATTTCCACGATATAGATAGCATAACAGAATTAACATAGGGAGTGTCTAGGCATCTGCTTGGATGGTTCTGTCCCAAAAATCATTCAAAACTTGCACTACTACAGAAAGACCTATGTGTTGAGTGTTTCCTAGGACAACCTCTTTGACGTGCCTAGCCGATTAACACTGATAGCTTGTCGGTGTTTTGTGAGTTTTCTCAAACTTCTGGGATTACTTCTGCATTGTTTATGCAAAGGGGTTAGTCAATCTGACTTGGGGACCTTGCATGTGGAGAGGCTACTGTTCAGTGAGGATTTAGGTTAGATAGATTGATTATAACAACGTCTTTAGATCTGCAATACTTGATTAGCACAATTGATATATACTCTCATTTATGCCTATTCTATGATCATTAGCTTACTGTTGTGTCTCTGTTTCATTTATATATGCCCATGTTGTGATCATTAGCTTACTGTTGTGTCTCTGTTTCATTTATGCCCATGTTGTGATCATTAGCTTACTGTTGTGTCTTTGTTTACTTCTTTGTCGGTTGTCCCTGTTGTCAATTTTGCTTTAGCCGGCCATGTTATAGCTTTGTTAAGCTTCTTTTGTTGTTTTAGTAAGTATATCATTTGTTAATTTACTGTTATGGGCATATTGTTCGGAAGATAATCAATTGTTAGGTTTATATAAATTGTCAAGTATTAAAATTTGGTAATTAAGGTAAGGTTGTCATAAATTAGTCTATAACTTATCTCTAGTAGCGAGAAAGGCCTTTTAAGGCAACCCAATATCTGAGAACACCATAACATCAACTTGAGTTTTATGCTAGCTATTTTATATCCATCATTGTTCATGAATATACTAATGTTTAGCTACTTGTTTACGAGCTCATATGCCATGTCATTATTGAATATCATGTTTCAGTATCCTTTCATTAACATTTATGACAATGTTGTCTTATGGTTGTTCATTATGCTTGGAATTAAAGTAACAAGAAATTTGCTAATACTGCAATTTCTACAACAACTTGTAGGTTCTTTATGGACAACTTTTCCTTTTTAGTGTACTAGTAGGAGTATAGGCCATTACTGTCCCTGCATACCCAATCCTCATTAGGACCGAAATCCTTTGCAATCTCACTAGCCTTGCAAATAATTGGTGATCAGGTCAGCTATGAGGTAAGGTACACAAGGCTAATGTCACAGCAGTTGAACCCCTAAACCTAATAACAATATTGTTTTTGGTGAGTGGCGTCTTAGTTCATCATTTGGGTCAAGGCACCTACCATGTGGACAAGAGCTTCTCCAAGAACTTCGATGAGAAGTTGGAAGGGATCTTAATTCTTAGTGAATGCAATCCCTCTCAGGTGGATTAATCTCACTTCTTGATCCAATAGGGAGTACTTGAAATATTGATGCTAGTAGAGCAAGATGTGGCTTGAAAATTTCCGGATAAGTTACGCACAACAACATCGACTAGACCCTGATTTGAAGGCTAGTGGAGGTTTTTGGTGCTTATGGGCGAGGTTCTTATCCAAGAGGTCCAAAAAGTTAGAGAACAAGCTTGCTACCAATGGAGGTAGATCTCCAATCCGATTGGTGATCACGTACCTAACTGAAACAAATTAGGTTTGCTCTATATATGTTTGTTACAAGTAGAGCTGTTCTATACCTCTATTTGCCTCCTTTTCCTTTTGACAAAGTAGCACATGTTGTGATGGAGTCTCATCTCATTTAGTAACCTTCACAGTTACTTGCTTACTTTCATTGACGGTTTTGCTCGGAACAAAAGCAAGCATTACTACTCACCCACCACAAACAAATACTCAGAAATATTTTCTCCGAGTTCAGATCTTGACAATCTTCATTTGTGTTATTCTATTTTCTTCAAGAAAAAACCAATGAATTCCACAACTAGTAGAGTTCAGAAGATTGGACCCAAGCTCAAGCCCTATAGCTAAATGACACTGAACTATCAAGCCTCTCTGTAGGGCCCATCCATACTTTGTACATCGGTTATTTGAGACTCATATTTCTTTTTCTTTGGATTGATGTGTAATGTATAGCAACCGATTATAAAAATTGATTAAATGTCATCCCTAACATTGCCCTTCGCTAAAATGCCAGTCTTCTCTCATTGACATGCGGGACCTTCTGTGTCTATGACAATGGGCCCGAGTGGCATTTTAATGAGGAACAATGTTGTGAGTGGCAAAATATCAATTCTCCCGCAACCGATTGGGTGAACTTCATTCAAGCTAAAACCTCGTCTCAAATTGCTCAGATCAACACATTTTCTACCCATCCTCTAATTTCTTTTATGTGCTTATGATTGAAGAGTTTCGATATAACGTATTTGGTCATCTCGAGACAACTCTAACATTTGATTTGTTAGCGCTGATGGAACAGACAGTTCCACTTCCACACATCACAACTTGAACAGCCACTCATCCTTTAGTTAATCTCTCTTGCAGGCTACTGTTATTAGTAACTTCCAACAGAAAATGACAGTGTTCTTATAGACTAATGATACTGGTTGAGTAGTTGTCACATTTTGTTAGTGTACTATGCAAACTATACTACAGTAGTACCAACAATTGTACTGAATCTTGACTTGTCAGTGCAAAGTAGGTTTGTTTTGCAAATGCAGGGCAATGGAAGAATCCATAAGGGGTTACCACCCTGAGCTGTGTGACCTGTGAGCTCTGCCTTGTCTAAATTAACAAAGCGTGAGCCAGAGGATCACAACTTGGGCTCTGCTTTGTACTTATTTCTATGTTAAGTATAGGCTGAAACTTGGCTAAATTAACAAAGCCTATTAGACTATCTAATGAACGATGGATCGATAGGAGTTGTGAAGTATTTTTTTGTACCTGCCTGTGCAACCTGGCGCAACCTTCAACTTCACTATCTGAGACATTTTATCTCTAGGAGGTACGAAAATTTACACGGTACCTCTTGGTACAACCTCAATGTAAATTTCGGTATACTTCTTGTACTAGCTCTTAGTACCTTCTAAGGATGTTAAAAAGTCTCTTACCATCTATATATTTGGTAGATTCCTCGACACATAGAACACAAGTGTTTAGCTTGTAGCTTTCTATTGTTTTACGAAATACTGTGTTCGTGTGTATCCTATTGGATCCCTACACCTTTATTTATAGTATCAATCATAATCAAATTACATCCAAACTCTATCTCTAACTTCTAAATTTATCTCTAATTTAATTATATATAACTTGTGTATTTGTAGTATACTCATGCTAATATAGGATAAACTTCGTATGCAATCTAAGATTGATTATGTGCATATTGATTCCAAGCTCAATTATTTATATGCACATACTTAATGGAGCTTAATTTATAGTTCATGGTCTCAAATGTATTGATCTCTTTCCATCACTCAAATATATTGGTTCATTACTTAACATCATATTGAGTATATGAAACTTGTGTAGGTATATATACTCATGTCAATTTAAATTGAGTTTAAATTGAGTTCAATTGTCTTTTAATCAATCAAAAAATATTTCATCATGTGTTGATGATGTCTCTTTGTTGATTAAGGACAAGCGAAAAGTTCTTAAGTATAATGAAGCATTAGTTGCATTAAAGTACTCAAGACACATGTAATCATTCAAATTGATTTGGGTTGTGTTTAATCAATCTTAGAGGCATCCATTATGTGTTAATAGAGTACAAGTGATGATTGAGGCAACCGTGTTTGTTGAACTAATGATCTTCAATGAGTTGTGAAGTAGGTTGAGTCCAAGAAGAAGAAAAATCAGGGAACGAGAAGTCATCATGTGTTGATGAGCTTCAAGAGGAGACCCCGAAGTGAATAGAAGGGCTAGAGAAGGTTTATCATGTGTTGATGAACGAGAAGAAGAAGATTCGATCCTAAAGAGAAGATGATTGGAAATCATAAAAGCTTCAAGTGGATCGCTAAAAGTAAAGGTATAACTAGTTAGGACTAAGAATATGTTTCTAGTCTTTTACTAGTCTCAGTGTTTGGATGGGAGATCGGAGTTAGGTGCCGTACTATTAATATGGGTTGAGTCTTTTAGCTTGAGCTTCATTATGTATTGATGAACTCAATCCGGTTCACTCTAACTCTCTTGTTTGGTTTTTGCACGAGCTAGTATTTGCATGTGTTGCAAATAAGGGAGCTCATGCTTGCTTCTTATTTGAATCTTAATTGATTTAGTTTTTGCATGGAGCTATGGTTTGCATTAGTATCAATCTTTGATGGTTTGGAGAAAAGTTTTGTGAAAAACTTGGTTTTCTCTCGATTAGGCATGCACTACCGCCCATGTGGGTGTAATCTTCTTGTAAAGTAAGGGCAATACCAGCCATAGGGTCGGTAGTTATATTCTAGTAGGGGTTGTTTTTGGTTTTTGCCTGACCAGCACTACTGCTTGAAGGCGTCGGTACTGTTGCTTTTACCGACACTACCGGACCTACATGGGCGTTAGTTCTGGGATTATAGCCATTGCCGACCGTTGAGGTCAAGGCCGGCACTACCGGCCCCAGTTGGGCGATAGTGTCGGGTTTGCTGAAAATTGCCCGTTTTGTCCCCCAATGGCTAGATTTCGTGTGGGGGGCTATAAAAGGATACCAAGGGCTGACATTTGGTAAGGCTGGCTTTGGGGAGAGTTTGTGGGAGTTGGTGAATTTAATTGTAGAGATTCGCACAATTAATTAATTTTTGAAAAAGCCTCCTATTCACCCCTCTAGTCGGCATTCTCGATCTTACACCTCCGATCAACTTGGCTTCCACCACCTCTCTCCTAACATATCCTGACCACCTTGGCCAACACCAACAACTTGATAGCCATAGCCTCTATTGGAGCTACCAACAGCCCCTACTCCCGCTACCAAATCTAGCAACAGCACAACCAACATCACCTCTGGTCTTTCCACTTAGCGCCCCTCCTACTGCCAATGCCAATGTCAACATCACCAAAGCCACATGCTGAGCAATCTTCTCCCCCTGTTTCATAACCTCTCCGCCTTGCCCTAAAACCTCCAAGACCAATGCCTCCTTAACTATCACCTCACTAGCAACTCTAAACCACACAAATTAGTACTCACAGGACTCTAAAGCCTCAATCACCTCTGGTACACATTGTGCAAGCCAAGTAGCCAGAAACACTCTGCAAGACCATGTGGAGTTCTATCTATATTTGTAATGAGTTATTGATAATTTTTTAACATGTGGTGCTCAAATTTGAGTTTATTTTTTATTTAGATTTGAATTTAAAGTAATTTAAGGGCTGTCAAGTCAAGGACGGTACTACCGGCTTTGTAGTGGTGGTAGTGTCGGCCGGCCGGTACTATGGCCTGAGATGGTGATAGTATCGGCCCTACAGTGATATTGGTCTCAGCTAGTGGTAGCTTTTTCACATAAAGGTGTTTTCTCTGGGATTAGACAAGGGTGACACTACCGGCCATCTTGGTGTGATACTACCGGGGATGCAGTACTACCGGCCTCTAGTAGCGGTAGTTGTTTTCTAGAGAGGGCTCTCTCAGGGTTGCGCAGTAAGAGCGGTACTACTGGCGAACCAGGAGCGTTAGTACTGAGGGTGCACTACTACCAGCCTTGGGTGGTGGTAATACCTACTTTCCAATGAGATGTGAATTAAATTTTGTTAATTTAATTGCATATTTTGTAAACAGTGCTATGTGATGTGTTTCTTATCTATGTTGGTTGCAGGACTCCGGGGCTAGGTTATGGTGAGGCAAAGGAGAAAGTGGAACTAGCCTAGGAGTGCTGAAGTCCAAAATGTTCAAGGGACACTAGAAGATGATTGAGGCCTAGAAGAGGATGCAAACCAGGAAGACAAGGAACCGGAGCGTGATACACTAGTGATGGACATGGTGAGCAATGGCATGGATAAATCTAGGCTTAGAGAGGAGTTGAGGTCCACGGTCAAGGAAGCCAATGTCGCCATGGTGAAGTGGTCAAGAACACGTGGCGCGCTAAGTGGCTTGGGCCCATTTGCAAGCGAGGATGGTTCGGAGGAGTCCAGATGCTTGACAGGCTTGGCGACAAGTCATTGGGGCTATGTGGAAAGAGACGAAGCATGGACGATGCTTTGAGGATAGGAAGACTGATCATTGGGGCAAATTGGTAATTTGTCTAATACCGATTGTTGAGGTGGTTTGAAAAACGCGGTGGTGGTTGCATTTGTTGTACTCTTCCAATTGGTTTTTGAGCTAAGAGTGAGACCTAATTGCATGTATTGCAATTAGGAAGTGGATTGAGAGCCTCTTGTGCATGTTTTGCACTTGAGGAGGATCCTAGTGCATGTGTTGCACCTAGGAGGTCACCGGAGTGCATGTGTTGCACTAGGTGAAGCTCAAGCGGGAAGGCTCGACTTGTTACTCTTGGTGTTTGCCGACACCTAGACGGCGTGTGGAGGCATCGTGTGCGTAAGCTCTCAATGGAGGTTGTGAAAAGCCCCGTAAAATTGTGAAAGTCGGTGCTCACATACCCAGAGGGGAAAGAGCAACCACTAGTGGATTCGAGGTGGGTGCTCAATTAGTGGAGCCAGTCTAATTAGTTTGGGCTAACCTCAACGTGGATTAGGGGAGACTGGCAAGTCTCCGAACACCACGGTAAAAAGTATCGTGTCTCTTGTGCTTGCATTCTATTCCTTATTTATATTCAAGCAATTTATATTCATAGAATTAAATTGATTGATTGCTTATATTTAGGATTGCAATTTATTGTTAGAGACATAATTAGTTAGTGCACATAGTGAGCCTAGAGAATTTAGGTTTTGATTGTCAAAACCTTAGTCTATCACTTTCGCATTAATTATTACTAGCCATGTGCCCGTGCGTTGCAACGAAAACTCAATTTACAATAAAAAATTTATTTGTAAAGAGCACTAATAGTGACAAAGGTGGGTAATTAAAAAGCAGTGGCAAAAGTGGGTAATTTTGATGAAGTGACGTGGGCAAATGTTGGTAATTAAAGAGCAGTGGCAAAGGTGGGTAATTTTGATGAAGTGAACGGGCAAAGGTGGGTAATTTTAATGAAATGACGTGGGAAGAAACTCTCACTTTATATAGTAGAGATTAAGGTTTTGGCATAAGAGTAATTAGGGTGAATTTACTTGTAGAGATTCATACAATTAATTAATTTTTGAAAAAGCCGCCTATTCACCCCCTCTAGTCGGCATCCTTGGCCTTACACCTTCGACCAACTTGGCTTCCACCACCTCTCTCCTAACATATCCCGACCACCTCGACCAACACCAACAACTCGATAGCCATAGCCCCCACTGGAGCTACCAACAGCTCCTACTCCCACTACCAAATCTAGCACCAGCACACAACCAACATCACCTCTGGGCTTTCCACTTAGCGCTCCTCCTGCTGCTAATGCCAATGTCAACATCACCAAAGCCACATGCTGAGCAATCTTCTCCCCTGTTTCATAACCTCTCTGCCTTGCCCTAAAACCTCCAAGACTAATGTCTCCTTAACTATCACCTCAATAGCAACTCTAAACCACACAAATTAGTACTCACACCAGATTCTAAACCCTCAATCACCTCTGGTACACCTTGTGCAAGCCAAGTAGCCCAGAAACACTTTGCAAGACCATGTGGAGTTCTATCCATATTTGTAATGAGTTATTGAAAATGTTTGAGCATGTGGTGCTCAACTTTGAGTTTGTTTTTTATTTAGATTTGAATTTGAAGTAATTTGAAGGCTGTCAAGTCAAGGACGGTACTACCGGCTTTGTAGTGGTGGTAGTGTCGGCCGGACAATACTATGGCCTAGGATGGTGATAGTACTGGCCTTGCGGTGCTACTGGTCTTAGCTGGCGGTAGCTTTTTCACAAAAAGGTGTTTTCTCTAGGGTTAGACAAGGGTGACACTACCGACCATCTTGGTGCGGTACTACCGGGGATGCAGTACAACTGGCCTTTAGTAGCGGTAGTTGTTTTCTAGAGAGGGCTCTCTCGAGGTTGTGCAGTAAGAGCGGTACTACTGGCCAACCAGAAGCGTTAGTACTGAGGGTGTCCTACTACCAGCCTTGGGTGGCGGTAATACCTACTTTTCAACGAGACGTGAATTAAATTTTGTTAATTCAATTGCATATTTTTATGAACAGTGCTATGTGTTGTGTTTCTTATCTGTGTTGGTTGCAGGACTCCAGGGCTAGGTCATGGTGAGGCAAAGGAGAGAGCAGGATTAGTCTAGAAGAGCTGAGGTCTAAAATGGTAAAGGGACACTAAAGATGACTGAGGCCTAGAAGTGGTTGCAAACTAGGAAGACAAGGAAACGGAGCGTGTGGACATGGCGAGTAATGGCATGGACCAAAACTAGGTTCAGAGAAGAGTAGAGGTCCACGGTCAAGGAAGCCAATGTCGCCATGGTGAAGTGGTCAAGGACACATGGCGGGCTAAGTGGCTTGGGCCTGTTTGCAAGCGAAGATGGTTTAGAGGAGTCCAGATGCTTGACAGGCTTGGCAACAAGTCATTGGGGTTACATGGAAAGAGACGAAGCATGCACGATACTTTGAGGAGAAGGAAGATCGATCATTGCGGCAAATTGGTAATTTGTCCAACACCGGTGGTTGAGGTGGTTTGAAAAACCGCGGTGGTGTTCTAAGTGGTTTAGGTCATGCCAAAGTAGTTTTGACACAAATTCGAGCTCACAGAGCGGATTTGGAATCAATGTAATGGCCGCTTTGAAAAGCGTGCTTATGTGAGTGAAAACTCGTTAAGAGTGTTGAGTTTTGGGTTAGCCCATGTAAATATGGATAGTATCCACCTTAGTGTCTAGGTTTAGGGTTAGGGTTGCCTCCACTATATAAGAAGATGTAGTGGGAGGTGAGGATTTAAGACATTAAACTTAATCACTTGGAGTTTTAGGTTTTCCAAAAGATTTTGTGTTTTTGTGTGGGTGTATGAGTGTTCCGTTGAAGTTTTGCTCTCAGGTGAGATGCTCTATAAAAATTTTCTTATGATTTGAATGCAAATCATCTTTTTACTCAAGTTTTGATCTTCTTCTTATTTGGCACTTACTTTTTTCTTGTGGTTTCTTTCTTTCTTGATCTCATACTGGCAAGGATGTATAATTGATAGATGCATCATCTATAGATCATCTCCTCAATTATATAGGCAAGCTTCTTCTTGATCATCCAAGTTTCTTCAAGAAATCGGTTTTTTGAGTTAAGAAGGAAGTTCTTGAGGTAGATCTTGATCTTCCCATTTGAGGGCGATTTCTTCTATGTTCTTGCTTGCTTTGACATGTGGGAGGCCATCTAAGATCATCTTGACTATCAAACCCAACGAGTAAGCTTACGGCTAAGTTTTATTTTTGAGCCGTTTTATATCCTCGTCATTTGATTGGAAAATGGTCGAACTTTGACATCAATTTTTGCGATTGAATGTTTTCCATAAAATTTTCGCATCGTTCGAGATACCCGAAGACTCCATGTACCTAATTAAATGGTATGCACTGCTAGTAGTGGAAAAGGCATGGAAGAACTTTAAAAGCACGCTTGTTACAAACTACGTCAAGAAGGATATGATACCCTTCTTCAAGTATAGGTTCATTGATGAGAACGTATGGCAAATATTTGTTGACATGAAGATGACAGAAGAATACGTGCGTCAAAGTGAAGTGCACAAGGCTCTTTAGATAAGGAACACCCACCCCCATAGATTCAACACTGCTGGGTACATGGGTAAGAGCGTGCAATAGAGGAGGGAGGATGAGGAGGCTACCCCGCCATTTGCGTCGATCTTTGATGAGCGCACCTGAAACTGGCTAAGAGCGAGGTCACGTACCACATCCTCCAGCATTGTGTCCTTTACAAACCCCGATACTAAGGAAGTGTGTGAATGCTTGGTAAGATATCAAATTACCAACTTTGTAAATAGTCTATAACTACATAAGTAAAATAACATGTCGGGATCTTGCAGGTAGCGTTAAGTATACAATCTTATGATGGCTCTTTTTGCCAAATAGGAAGAAAGATGTACTCTCCACTAGGGATAAATATACATCAGATAGTTTCTGATCGATCTGAATAATTTTGGAATACAGATTCTATCAATTCAGATATTTATTGGATAATATCAGATCGGATATAGATATGGATTTTTTTGTCGGATACGAATATGGATTTGGTAGCTCACTATCCATCGGATACGGATACAAATTAGGATAATCTGAATATCGATGGGCCAGATATCCATATATGCACGTGAGTTAGGCCAAGGCTAGTCATTTGGCCCAAAAAGGTTTATGAATTTCAAAACCGTCTTTCAATTTAATTAATCCATAAATCAAGTTTCAATTATTAAAATTAGCAAACTAGCTCCAAAAATTACAATTTTTCGGGAAACTTCTTGACACAATCTACCATTTAAAAATTATTTTCAAGATTTTATGGATTTTAAATTTTCTCAAAAATTCAAACACTACTATCCTTAACAGGAAAATATTTTAAACAAGTAGCTAAAAATGCATAAAAACTCATAAATACATAATTTATCATTTTAAACATAGTTATCAAAGAATACAAATCTTGGGTCATTACATATTCTTCATGAATGTTGGGATCAAATAAACTAGTTTCATTTTTTTTTGTTTATTTTGTGTGTACAATCTAAGGGGTTATCATATTCCAATAAATATCCATGACCATATCCGTTTCGATCCGTATTTACTCCGTATCTATATTCGATATTAATTATATTTGTATTCATAACCAAACCGTCTATATCCGTATCCAAAAAATGAAAACAAATATAGTAAAGCTATTATACGTCTGTATCCGATCTATTTTTGTAACATCCCAAAAATTTCCAAAATAAGGAAAATAAAAATTTAAAATTTAAAAACAAAACTAAATAAAAATTTTATCTAGAATCAAGATTTTAAAACAAAATATCATTTATTTCTCCTTTTTCTTGAATTTCAATATTAAGTAGCATATAAGTTGCGATATAAAATTTCTTCTCCCAAATTAAACAAACTATGAAAATGAGTCTGAAATATCATCTTATTTTGAATTTCCATCTTCTATGGAAATTTTTCTTGAATTTTGGTTCTTAAGAAAACCTTTTTCTACTAATTGTTTTCCTTTTCTATTCAATGCAAAACCCAAAATCCTTTAAGAAATAAATCTTGGAAAAATTTATATAAATCCCAATCCATCTCAAGGCCATCTCCAAAAACTTTTAAAGCAAGATGAACTGATTTAAAGCTAAAAAGAAATTAAAGATATAATTAAATTAAATACAATTTTATCAATGTCGATTTTTTTCAAAATTAAATATAAAATATCCTGGTTTGAAATTTTAGCATGAAAATATAATAGCCAAAAGCAACCTCTATGAAAAGTTTAAAAATAATAAAGTTGAATCATCAATTTAATAAAAATAAAATCAAAATTGATTCAAAAGTAATATTAGCAAAATTCAAAATTTTGATAAAAATAAATATAACTGATCACCACCTAAAAATTTTATGGTAATAACCATTAGTATCACACATAAAAAGTTTCATATAAAATAAAGCTTATTTGTTATTAAAAAATAAAAATCAGAAAATAGATTTTTAATACAGTAATGTTGTCAGAATCGTAATCATTTTTCTGTAGCATATTTTAAGCCAAACCTTAATCAAAAAGTTTTGAAATTTTTTGAACTTGAATCGACAACCAAATTAACGAAGAACATGCCCTGTACCGAAGTCACTACACCCATACTCCTTTTCCCATTTCACCGACTTGTGGGCCCATTTCACTGTGCACCTGTTCGCTGAAGGAATTGGTTTCATTCTTGTCTCTGCCAGTGGGACCTTGGCCCACATGTCGGCCGAACATCTCCTCCTCTATCCTTTTCCTTTGTGTTTCTTCGCCAACCGAACCGAACGAACTCGATACTTTTCCCGATTTCGTGAGC
The DNA here is from genome assembly GCA_036346375.1 of Guadua angustifolia. Lineage (NCBI taxonomy): Eukaryota > Viridiplantae > Streptophyta > Magnoliopsida > Poales > Poaceae > Guadua > Guadua angustifolia. The sequence goes on along the minus strand of CM070505.1, from coordinate 27,163,782 downwards.
TCTGCTCGCCGTTTCCGCGCCGCGTCTCCGAATCCGCGCCCCATGCCCTGCCTCAGCCATTCCGCCACGCCATGCTCAGCCATCAAACTTCGCGCCGAGCTGACCAGCACGATCTCCTGTTCATCCTGTCCTCTCCGCACGCCTGCCACGGAAGAAACCTTCTCACGTTTTCGTCGCCACGGCAAGTGAGCGGCACTGATTCTTTTGCCGTGTCAATCGCTCCCATGCATCCTGCACAGGATGGTGGCGCCGAAAGCTTCAAGCATTCGCTGTGCGTTGGCTTCACTGGGTCATTTCTTTCGCCTGCAGTGCGCAATATCAGTACAGCTCGCCTCGTCTCCCCGTGAGGTGGCAGCAGGCAGTGGAGTCAAGCTCTGCGATGACCAGGTGATGAAATGGTGCGCCATGCCCTACTTTCACCCGTACTGCGAGGCCATGTCTCGTCCTAACCTTTGACTTCGCGATCTCGCGCACTGTCTTCCTCCTCTGTCGTGAGACGCAATCCTTCCATTGTCACCTTTTGTCTTCGGCTATAAAACCCTGCAGCCGCAGCTCCGTGTCACTCACAGTGATTCGCAACTTCTCCGAAATCCAGACCGAGCCCCCTCCTCGCTCCATCTCTTCCTCCCTAATTGCCCATGCCCTGCCATGTTGATTGCCTCGGCTCGCGCTCCCCGTAGAACTCGCTGCCCGGACCTATCCTCGCACTGTTTGATCGTCAGTAAGACCACCGCAGACTGGCCTTCGAGCTGCTCCCCCATATGGCTCCTCCTATAGATACCAGACCCGAGCAGAAAACTCCTCGTGCCTCCTCCTTGCTCAGAGTTGATCTCTTTTCTTCACCGTAATTAAGCCGAAACCAAATTCCAAGCTCAGTGCTCCGTTTCCCAACTCGACTCATGTTGAGAATTATCATTTACTACTAAACGTGTTCTCCAACTCGATTTTGCTTTTCCCTACCCACCGGCCACCGCCGCAAGCATCCTGTCTTCTCCATGACCGGCCATCGGTGGCGAGACTTTCCAACCAATCTCCGCGGCCATTAACTTCTAAGATGAGTTGCAGTGGACCCATTCATGGTTGACTAGAGCTCACCCAGGACAGATTCGGCTCCATTTGTTTGATCTCCGCTCAACCGAGCTCACCGCCGCCCCTCACCGGTGGCGCCTTGTCTCCACTCGCCGTCGACCTCTGCCGAACTCCCTTGCAGGTGTGCAGGCATCCCCTCTAGCTCATCCAGCCGGCGCTCAGGTCCGACGACCCTCCATTCGCCGCCGGCAACCACCTCTTGCAGTCTCCCCTGTTCTGTCCCTCTGACCAGCGGGACCCCTAGTCAGACAAACATGGCAGGATAGTTCAAAGAATTTAAGGCGTTTCCTCCAATCAAAACGTATTTTCCTTTTTGCTTGATTTTCCTAACAGGCCCATAATCAAGTATTCATATCTTCTGCGCTTAAATCCAATTTCAGTAAAATAAATTTATAAAGTCATTTAAAACCATAAATATTCAAAATATGCAAAATTATTTAATTTTACATCATAGTTATAATTACTTGAAATAAAGTTTATATGAAACCCGGTTATGGACACTATTGCACATATGAAACATATAGTTCATAAAAACGTGGAATTAATTTATAAATGCCCCTGAGACCATAATAAACTCATTTTCTTAGAAATAATTAATTTTCAAGCTCATTTTACATTAACTAAATTCAAATTTGAAACTAACCCCAATATAGTTACTATTAAAAACATATAGACAATGACTCTAAAAATAATGAAATAATTTCCTCATGTTCTTAATATCATGAATGTTCCATCAAAAACATTTTGATTAGAATTCAGTTTGAACCAAAATTTGAATATAGAATGTTTCTCATGCATAGAAAGTCATAGAAAGTCAAATGGTTAAAATTTGGATCAAATAAACCCAAATCTTGGTAAGACTTGTTTGGTTACACTCTTGAGGTCACAAGGATCTTAAATGTATAAAAATATTTTAAGTTTTACCATAGTGAGCATCAATGTTCAATAGTCGAATTTTCAATACTTAATGATCCGAATAGTCATAATTTTTGCAAATGAACCTCAAATTAGACAAAACTAAATCCTATGACCTTGAACAATGATATCCTTATGGGTTATGCAAAAATATCTTGTGTTTGTGCAAATTTGAATTATATCCATATAAGGCCTTAATGATTATTTATATAAAAAACATATCGGATAGAATCAAAATATCGTAGAACCAACATTAAAACACTCTTAGTGGCCTCTCCTACTAATTTCTAAAAAATGGTTAGATTATCTTGTAAGGTGTAGTCGCAAACTTAAAACGAAAATTTTCAATAGCTCATAAATCATCTTATCTAAATGCAAATTTTATGAAGATTAGCATAGAAACACTCTTTAAGGTATGGACTACCATATCATGGAAAAATATCTTATTTATAACTTGCTTTTCATATAAATCTTGCTGGTACAACAACCTTAAGTGTTAAGGTGGCCAAAGACATTATATGAATAGTTGAGCTTAAGAAACCTTTAGCTCAAGTACTTGTATTGCAAGGATCATTGTGTAACCATGTAGATGCAGCCAGTAGTCTTATTTATTAGACTCTAACATGTATGAATTACCTTGCATGCAAAACACATATGGCTAAGTACTAATCATACACTACACCGATTCCGAATAACAGAAACCTTAATACCATATAAGCTATTTCAACAATGAATAAAATGACTTTTCTAAATCCTAAAATTTATAAAGTCAGCTTAGGAATACTCCTCAAAATATAGACTACCTTATTCCGAAGAAATAATCATGTTTTTATCATGCTCTGCATATAAATCCTGTCAGCCAAATAACCCTAAGTATTATGACCTCTAAAATCTGTAATACAAGTAACGAACTTAATAACCATTAAGAAATCAGTAAATAAGATATTTGTATCACCAGAACATCCTCAAAGATTATGAAAATAAAGTCCAATAGCATAAAAGCTAACAGACCCAACTACTTCTTATGCGAAAACATTTAAGTCGTGTACTATTCATACATAACATACGGATTTTTTTTTATAATACATTTTTTATTCAGAATTTCAAAAATATACCACGGAAAAAATTACAAAATATACCCACATGCTTGGTTGGATGGGCGAAGGAATAAATAGCAAAAATAAGCGGTGACAGAGGCCACGTCACCCCGCCTCCTGCTTGGATGAAATGGCGACGAGGCTAATTCAACCCCTAAGTGGCCACGATTTTCGGTTTAAGTGGGCGTGTGCCCCTGTCGCCATTTCATCCAGCGACAGCGCCAATTTTAACCCCTATCGCTATTTCATTGGGCGACAGGAGGCTGGGGTGATGTGGCCTCTCGCCTGCTTATTTATGTTATTTAGCCCTGTCGCCCATCCAACGAGCAACAGGGGTATATTTCTGTAATTTTTTTCCGTGGTATATTTTTGAAATTCTGAATAAAAAATGTATTATTTTTAAAAAAAATTCCATAACATACAACAAAGTAACTAATGTTTAATTTTATTAATCTAGACAATTTTTGCATATTAAATTTGAAATTATAAATACAAGAATGCATAATTTTAGGCTCTTGAATTCGTAAGACAAGAATATATAATCTATAAAAGAAACGGTACATCGCCCAATCTAAAAGCCGGTTAGCAACATGTATGTAAGTATATACATACCTAATCGACAAAAATGTGAGAACATGAAGTCATCTAACCCAAACCCTAAAAGATGTTTGTTTTCTGTAGTAAATCTTTATTTGATTTTCTGTTAGTCTTCTTTTTTCCCTTATTGAATTTTGCTATTTGCTATATTTCTATTAAACGACGTGTAGAACTCGACGTCATTAACTCCGTCGCTGACACCGTCAGCTACGACCATGACTTCATCGTAAACGATAAATAAACAAGGCAAGCACCCCTTTGCTCATATAAATCCCAGTATTTAATTTTTCATATAGATCACATGTGAACCTTGACAACCATAGAAAAAGAGTTAGAAAATACATAATGTCAACTTGGGTATATACGAACATTATCCATACTTATCCATGCATAGCGGTTGAAGTTGGGACAATTGAATTAAACTGTCTCTTGAGAATTTAAAAAGGTTGGATATGACATGATGTTGATTGTTGGTATTTTGGCGAAAAACCCAAAATAAAACTATGGTTTTGATGCGGGTGATTATTGGCAATAGCCAGATGTGCAGAAGGAATTGCACGTAGTGTAGGGAGATATATCACCTATGTCGGATTAAGGACTGAGCTATGGGTTGCTTACAAGCCAAGAAAACCATGCAACACAAGTGCTGGTATGGGATAGCCTTAACCTATTAAGTTGCTTAGAATTGACTTTGTACATTGGTAGGCGGGAGATAGTAGGAGCACTCCTTTCTAGATTTGTTTGTGAGGGGCTTCCACATCGAGGTGTAGGTAAATGCATATCAGTACAGCGGTGTACGCCTTGCTATGGGGAGAAGTGGTGCCTCACTATTTTGTGAGAATGATACCATGTTTTATATATATGTGTGTGTTTCTGCCACCATAGCGAGGGCTTAACGTCAGCGGGCTAGTGCAAAGTCAGGTCTAGTTAATGTAAAAGTTATGTTATGATCTCCCTGTGGCACACCAAAGGAAGTGTGTCAATAAGCGCTGCACAAAGAGATGGTCATTTCTTGTGGGTAAAGCTGTATACCTCTGCAGAGTATAAACCTAATCGATTAACCGCGCCCGCGGTCATGGGCACTTGGTAACATCATCACATAGTTAAATGTTTTATTATTTTAAAAAGGGTTTATTTTGGGAAAGCTTACCCCACAGATGATACAATATTATACCATGTGTTGGCAAGTATTGGTATCAGCTGTTGTGCCATGTATTAGCAAGAATTGGATATATGCCATATGATAGCAATGAACGATTCGTAGCTCAAGTCATGAAGGATTGTGAGTTATTATTTATGCTCTAGTTGTTACTTATGCTCTACTTATTACTTTCAAGTCAGTTAAACTTGCTTTTGCAAATTTCGTTTGTAAATTACAACTTAATTTACAAATTCAATCTCGCTTTATGCAAATTAACTGTAGAAACCTCCTTTGATATTACCTACATTACTGTATTTTGTAAATACCACCTTAAGGCTTACTGAGTACGAAAGTACTCAATCTTGCTTAATATGTTGTTTTAGGTAATGAGGCTCTGAAGATTACTTTTCAACATAAGATGCAGGAACTTCAAAGCAATTTTTCTAGGGATTTATGTCTTGTCAGTTGCTTGAGGGTCGGATGAGCACATGAGATTTCCATTTTTTTGCGTTTATGCGAAAATGGGGGTTGTTACAGTTTTCATCCCTACTCTCCATGGCCTTGACCCTGATCGTATGTGAGGCAAAGGGGTTTTCATTCCTTGAAAAAACAGATTTCCAAACGACTCTGATAAATTCTGGAGTAGAAAGAGAGTTAAAGTCGAGCTTGAGGGCCAGCTTGTAGAGAAGATTAAAGAAAGGGCAAGAGATGAATTCAATAATTAGATAAGAAGTCCCGAGGAAAGGATAAATAATTATGAGGGACGGCCCACACAAGCCTCGGACGTATGTACACAATTCAGCCCCACTACCCATAAGAGTAGTTGTGCATCCACCGCTCACATAGATAAAGACGATAGCAAATTTTGTCTGTGATATCAAGGTACTAATATATATCGCTTGAATGCTCCATAGATATAGCTGCTATACATCTTAGTTAATTGTATACCATTATGTAGGAGAAAACACGGTGCAATCTCCAAGTGAGACTTACCGATAGCTTCTTTCCCCTTTAGGCTACTTGGGAGCTCGTGTATCCATTCGGTCAAGGGGTGCAGGTACACGGTACCCAGGTAGCGTCAGGTTTTATGAAGGTCAGTGTGGACAGTGTACATGACATTTTCAAGGTCGTCACATTGCAGATGCTCCAAAACGACGAGATCGTGACACTAGGGGATACCATTGGCATATATATCTAATGGCCTAGTAGCAACATCTTCCTAAACGCCCATCCTCAGCACCGAAAGTACCTGCACTCCCAGAGTCACCTGCTACACCTCAGTAGGCCACCAAATCAGCTATCGTACCCCGTGCATCACAGGCCTTAATGTGGGATCGTGCCCACTCATCTCATCTCCCGTGAAGACTCCCATAGTAGAAAGCATGATAAGGGCAAATCAATACAGATCATGAAGAACCTTGACCATCCGATGCCTTGTTGCCCTGGCTATATAAGCTAGAACAACTTTTAGTAACGAAAGAGCACCTAAAAAACCTTACAATTGCTTGCTTTAGATTGCATGATTGGTACATGGAACAAGCTAATAAGCCACTGCCGCAATGTATATCGAGTATCTCGATCAGCTTCAAGCACACGCATCTGTTCAACCAGTCGTTAGGGGCTTCTCCACAGTCGACTTTCAAGACTTGTTCAATCTCTTCAACCTCGACGCTGCGCTCATGAGATGTTGGATAATGTAAGTGTGTGCAATCACAGCCTAAATTCATATATATATATATATATAGGAAGCCTCTTTTCTACTCCCGGGAGTAATTACTCCCTATGCCGTATCTCACAATGTATGGGGTATCTCATGCAACAAAGGGTATGTACGCGTAGTATACGAGCATATAAGATCATCTAGGTGGTATATACATTTTTTCAGAGGTGGTATGTATATTTTTTGGACATACTTCTTTTTATGTGCATATATGAAGGTATTTGCAAAATATGCTAAAAATCATGGACTCCCTTGCAATTTTTTCATGTGGCTCACATTGGAGTATCTTATAATTATTGTATGAGTATACCCAAAGTGATAAAAGAGTATTTCAAGTTCGTTTAGGTAGTATTTCAGAGATGGGAGTAACTACACCTATGAGTAAAAGATATTTTTATATATATATATATATATATATATATATATATATATGACTTCTTACTTTTATATATATACATGATCCATGAAGCGAAAAAGAACAAACAGCCGGTGGGTTTCCTCGACCTACACATAGTCTCGAAGCAAACAATGGATAAAAATTTAAAATTCATCGATGAATACGTGGACAAGGCATTAGTGGTTCAAAAAGATAAAGAGCACATATTTTTACTCCACAACCTAAGGTAAGTGTTGCACTACTTGCTATACTTCGATTTGTAATGTACACGCAATTTAAAGTTAGGTTGAATGGCCATAGCGACATACTTGTATGGGTTTCATTGGGTTCTAATTGTAATTCACCCAAAAAAGAACCGGATTATATATCTTGATTCCTTATAGAGCAGCAGCCACGACTTGAATTCTATCGCGAAATTACTCAACAGGTAATCACGTTTCCTCCATAGATAATATGATCCTGTAAATTACTTAACAGGTCATAAATCTAAAAGACGAGTTCCACTCTGCGTAACTTAAGGAGTTGTGTTATTTCTAAATTACCACTTCGGCTACTGTGTGAAATTTGTGTTGTGAATTTCTTAATTATACTTGTGAATTCAATTGTTAATATATTTGAGTTGATTTTTGAAATTAAAGGATGTGATGTATGTACTATAATATGTAAACTGAGTTGATTTATAAAATGGATATGCTATAGGTGGTGTAATAATATGTAATCTGAGTGGATGTCTGAAATAGATGTGATAATATGGATCTAATCTGTAATATGCTTGTTTCAGAGGATATGGCTAGTAAACCAGTAAATAGAAAAAGCATATTAATGAAAAATAACATCAAATACGGTTCTTTAGGAACAACTGTCTGAGATACATAATATATTATAGACAGTTCTGAGTGTGATCCGTCTGTGATAAGTCATTATCACAGAAGATTCACACTCAGAACCGTATGTGATATCTACTCATCACAGACAGTTCACAATCAGAATTGTCTATAACATGTTTTTCACAGACAATTCGTAAACCGTCTATGATAAGTTATCATTATCACTTATGCATAATTATAGACGGTTCACAAAACCGCTGTGATAAGTTTTTTAAACTGTCTAAGATAAAGCTTTTTGTACTAGTGCCACTTGTCACAACAAAAAAAAACGTCCTTCTCTTTCTTATATCGGAGACCCACCTAACTTTTGGCTACGTCAGATCGATGCGGGAGATTTTTTCTAGGGAGTGTATAGGTATCATCCGGATGTTTTTGTCTTAACTAACATCCAAATTCACCGGGCCGTTGGATCTAACATCCAAATTCACCGGACCGTTGGATCAAATCATAGGATCGGATGTGGGTCGTTGGATCTAATATCCAAATTCACCGGGCCGTTGGATCAAATCATAGGATCGGATGTAATCGATACTCCCGAATCTCAACAATGATCCAATGGTTCTAGATTTGGGTGATTTCAATAAAAAAAATATCCGGTTGATGTTTATCAAATCCCTTTTTTCTATGGTAATGTCATCGGCATGTTCCTCCCCTGGGAAATGCTGTGGCCCATTTCAGTATTTTGGATTCCTTTCAGGCTGCAGATTGTTCTATCATGTGGACATACTCTGTCGTCGCAGAAGCTCCAGAAAGAAACGGCATATTACAGTTGTTGGTGCCGCTCCGATTAATTTAGCACAAGGGACTAAACATGTATAGTGACATGACCAGCTCAAGACAAGGTTTTGAATTACTAGTTTTGTCTTCCTCCAAATGTTAAATTTGACGATATTTCTCCTTTTCGTCGTCATCATGTCAAGGAAAGAGACCGTGCCGAGAACGACGGCAATCCTAGAAATTTTCCCAATCGCTAGCAACATGATGCGAGGAAACGAGGCGCTGAGCTCCATTGGCTATTGTCAGAACTCAGAAGATACGGACATTACGGTCACGAACGCCTCACGCCGCTGATGATTGTTGCCGCGAGATGTACGTGACGCCGGCCGCGCGCGCGCTGCTTTCACCTGCAGCACCAGAGATTCACGCAGATCGGGCACACCACCACAATTTACTTGCACACAAACTAAACTACGTACGCGGAAAGAATGGACTAATTAATCTGCAACTTCAAATCATCGCCAAGGCTGCAAGTTAATATAGTAGATTCCTTTTGTAGCTAGCTAACCCGCTCGATCTTCCGCGATGCTTATGTCCGCGACCATCTCGTGCACGGCGGCCGCGACGTCGTCGGCCGACGAGAGCTGGCAGCCGTCCCCTGTCTGCAGAAAAAAAAATTGCGATATTTTCTTAAGAACTCCATGTCCCTCAAGAGTCCTCTGAATTAGTGTACCGTGAGCCGGCGATATATGTGTACGTACCCTTAGGCTGAACGTGTAAAAGACCATCTGGTCCCCCGTGGTGGTGACGCTGAGGTGGAGCACGGGGAGGCCGCGGCGTTGCAACCCGAGCAGCAGCATCGGCAGCTGCCGCGGCCGCCCCAGAGCGAGCACCTTCACCGTCGCGTGGCCCTCCGACACGGCCACCTCGATGTCGGCCACGCCACCCAGCCGCGTGCCGGGCCGATTCTCACTGACATCGTGGACGTCGGCCGCCGCGGTGGAGTACTGAGGGTACGTGAAGAAGCCGGCGAACGGCGCCCCGGGCTCGGGGCAGTAGTGACCGGCGTGCCGCTTCTGGGCTTGCAGCGATTGCAGGCGCTGCTCGAGCTCCTTGACGAAGTTTATGGCGCCTCCTACTATGGACGCCTGGTCACCCTGCCACGTATGTTATGTATCCACGTTAATATGTTTCGCATCCTTTGGAGCAGGAGGTTGCTTTTTTTTTTGGATGATCACTGGTCAGTAGTACACGTGATATGGTATCCACAGTTTCTCCGTGACATGTGCAACCAAAAGGATTTGGAATTTGGATAGGCTGCAGAGTTTCAAACTTTCAATTTCTGGAAATTTGGAACCAAAAAAATTGGCGCTGAAACATGAACTGGAATACTTCTGGACCGTGGGTCGATTGATCCGACGATCAAAGTTTGTGCAGCACTTAGCGGTCTAGTGGAGAATTGTTCACTCTACTATCCCTTCGATTTTTTTTTGGGTAAAACTAACCTCAGTATAAACAAATTTGCAAAAATGATCAACTAAACCATGTCTACCGTGCCTACGAAGTACGGAAGCAAACTCCTACGGGCCTCTAACGCGGAAACCAAGCTCCTATAATCTCATAGCATAGAAAGTGAAGCTCCTGTGACCAAGCCACACGCCCACGTCCACTAGGCCCCGTGCACTCACTCTCTCGCGCTCAGCCACGCACTCAATTGTGGGAGCTTCGCTTTCCATGCTACAGGGCCGCATGAGCTTGCTTTCCGCATTAGCTTTCACGCTTTTTAAACGTAGTTGGTATGGGTAAGAGACTATTTTTGTAAATTTATGCCTACAGACTAGTTTAAAAAAAAACAAACGAAAGAGCTAAATTCTCTAGTAGAGTCGCTGAAACGTATCCTCGTAAGGTCGGAGAGTGACGAGAACGATTTGACATTTGCCACAGTGAAAAAGGTCACGAGGCAGCACGGCTCGTGAAGCTCGAGTAGTACCTGATGAGATAGTACGTGGCGGTTATGGAACGTACGAGCGTTAGTGCGTAACATACGTACCCGCCGCGCATACGAGGGTGGCATGAGCGAGCGGATCACGGCGAGGTACTCGTTCATCTGCCGCCGCCGGTTGCGCTCCACGGCAATGTGGTTCCGCCGCTGGTTCTGCGCCTCCTCCCTGTTCTTCGCCGCTTTCGCGCTCTTCCGCCGCCGCCTTCTCTTGTCACTGCCAGCCTGCACAGCCGCCGACTCGGCGTGGCAGCCGGGCGCCGGAACCAGTGGCGACGTCACCGGACGGCCAGTATAGTTGACGGAGCAGCAGGTTGCCGTGTCCCATGCCCCACCGTGCGGCGTGGATACGAACTCTTCCTGCAGCACGGCGCCTCTCGTCTCCACGTCCTTGAGCTCGCCGGCGACGACGTGGACGTCGTAGCCACACGAGGACGAGGCGCATCTGGTGTCGCACGGGTGGTTCTCTGGCGGGAACACAACATCTTGGAGCAGCGCCATGTTTGTACTACTTTCTGAAACTAGTACAGGGTTGCCTATTGTGACTCGGCATGGGGTTATTGAGGTGAGGCGGGTGGCTTTTATAAAGGGGTTATGTCCGTATAGGGCAGAGGAACAAACCGCTTGGCAGAAAAGTATCCAATCTAACAAATTCAAAATCGGAGCAAGCAGATAGTTCGATTCCTCGGTACTACTCAAAGCTGCATTTGCACAATAATATTTGGCAAAATTGGTTCTGTATCATCAAAATTTCAGCATTTTAGTTATACTAGGCAGATATGCGCGCTACGCTGCGCCGGTCATGTGTAATACAACCCCCTCGAAAAAATAAAGCTGAAGGACCCGGACGCGAATATACGAAACTATAGGATTTTTTTTGTAAAATCACCGCTAGAAGGGCTGAATGTATTTTTTTTGTTTTCGCAAAACTACCCACCGGTAAAAAACGAAAAATAGTCTAGAGGAAAAAGGGCGAAAAATTATTAGAGATGACAAATAGGTGTTTTTCTTGCGACGAAAACATTTTTTCCCGTTTTTTTTGGGTGGCGAAAACATTTTTTCCGGGTTTTTCTATGACGAAAAACATTTTTCGGGAAAAACGGAGAAAGGTGGACGTATCTTTTTTTTGCAAAACCACCCACCGGTGAAAAATAGTCTAGAGGAAAAAGAGCGAAAAATTATCAGAGATGACAAATCTGTGTTTTTTTTGCGACGAAAACATTTTTTCCGTTTTTTTTGGGCGGCGAAAATTTTTTTTCCGGTTTTTTTCGGTGCCGAAAACATTTTTCCCGGGAAAAATGGAGAAAGGACCCGAACGTAAGAAGTAGGGACCTATTCGTTATTTTTTTGGACCTGCTCGCTATCCTGAAAAATTAGAAAACGGCTTGTTCGCGATTTGGAATTAACGGGAGACTTTTCCGTAAAATACCGCGCCAAAGACCTAAACGCGAAGTGAAAAAATTTTTTTCGTCTCACAGAAAATTACACAGGGACCTATCCGTAATTTGAAGAAATGGAGGGACTTTTTCGCAAAACGGCGAGGCGCCACGTGGATGGGCTGAATGGCCTGGCTTTCTTCCGGCTTTAATAGGATAGATATACCACCAAACTCACTCGGTTCACTTTAATACCATCAAAAATTTGCTCCATTCATGTTTATATCACTGCCCACCTTTGAACCTTCTGCCGTTATATTTGACTATTTTGCCTTTATGCACCCTCTTGTCCTCTCCTCTACCTCTCCCATTTTCTCTTTGTTGGAGTCCCCTGTCATCCTCCACCTCCGATCTATCCTCATGGCGTCATCCTTGTCAACGACAAATTAGCCACGCCGTGGTCTTATTCCCTAGCTCTGGCCACATCAATGACAAAGCCAAACGACGCCTCGTTGAGCTCCTAAGCTTTTTGCTCTCATCGACATGTGTTCCACATCTCCATCATCCTTTCCCCACACTTGATTTTGGGTTTTGTCCACAGGAGCTCTGCGCACTACCACCTTTGTTTCTGGCCAAAACCGACCACCACCATTGCCATTTCTCTTTTAGTGAACCTCATCTCAATCCCTTCAGTTATGAGCTCCGATAATCCCTCCTGATCAATTCCCCTTGGCCAATTCCTGAGGACACAACTGCATTGTTGCTACAACCATATGTCTGACCATGCCACCGCAACTCACAATGGATGGGGGTGAGTCTCCAACCCAACCATCTCCGCCTTCACTCTCCCCATGCCCTAATGATGCTCATGCTCTCCTTTTTCATTTGAATCCGCCGCCACAACACCTCTACCACCGCCACCACAGCTGCCACTGTCGTCGAAGTTTCGATGGTCCTTCCACACCGTGATTATCACAATTCGAATCCTTTTGGCCGCTCGAGTTCTATTGTGCCTCCTTGTTGTCGACAAGTTCGGCCAAATTGAGTGACGTTGATAGAAGGAACAATTATTCGATAGATTGATTCCTCAGTGTATCGGTGATACAAATAGTGCAAAGTATGGCATGCAGGGCACGCAAGCAAATCATGGCTAGGCATAATTAGCTAGACAACTAATGAGCTAATTTAGGAGGATTCCAAATATACAAAGAATATGCTTATATGTCGAGGCATATTCTAATATTCCCCCGTAGTCGGAATGGCAGTAGCATGGACGTTCAGGCTAGACCGAAACTCAGTGAAGACCGACATAGGCAGACCTTTGGTGAAGATATCAGCAAGTCTAATACTCCCCTGCAGTCAGAACGGCAATAGTACGGAAGTTCAGGCTAGATCGAAACTCGGTGAAGGCCGATGTACGCAAACCTTTGGTGAAGATATCAACATACTGTGATGAGGTCGAGACATGGAGGACACGTACGTGGCCGAGAGCAACACGTTCACAGACAATGTGCAGATCGATCTCAACAGGTTTGGTACACTGATGTTGCACCGGATTGGTGGAGAGGTCGACAGCGCTGATATTGTCGACAGCGCTGATATTGTCATAGTAGACGATAGTGGCTTAGCGGAGAGGACTGTGAAGCTCCAAAAGAAGCTGTCGAAGCCAGCAAGCCTTAGCGACACCATTGGTGACGGCTTGATATTCTGCTTCAGCACTTGACCGAGATACGGTATGTTGACGCTTGGAAGACTAAGAGACTAGGTTATCACCAAGAAACACACCATAGCCAGAGGTGGACTTGCGGGTGTTGGGACAGCCAGCCCAGTCAACGTCAGAGTATACCTTCAGATCAACGGTACCTTCAATGGCAATCAGTCATGCCAGCATGATCCAAGATATCCACCATATACTGTTGCTGAGATAGAAGAAGCCTACTAGGTTGAGGATGAACTGAAACCCTGAGAAAGTAATAGAGAGGACCAAGATCATTGAGAGAAAACTCACGCTCAAGAGCAGAAAATGGTCCGACTCAGTAAATCACTGGTGGAAGCAGTCAGAACAATGTCATCGACATAAAGAAGGAGGAAGACCGTGTCGTTTCCATTGTGATAGACAAAAAGTGAAGTGTCTATCTTATCCTCAACAAAGCCGAGAGACAGTAGATGAGAAGTAATCCTGCAGTACCACGCTCGCGGCGCCTGCTTGAGTCCATAGAGTGACTTGTTTAGTCGACAAACATGATCTGAGTAGGAAGAGTCCACAAAACCTGAGGGTTGAGCACAATAGACTGTCTCTGTGAGGGTGCCGTGAAGAAAGGCATTATTGACATCCAGCTAACGTATGGGCCAATCAAGGGAAAGCGCCAACGTGAGCACAGTGCGGATGGTGGCTGGCTTGACAACCGGAATGAAAATTTCGTCAAAGTCAATACCCAGTTGCTGAGTGAAGCCACGAAGAACCCACCAAGCTTTGTATCTGTCAAGAGACCCATCAGCGTTGAGCTTGTGTCAAGATCCACTTGCTGGTGACAACATTGGCGCTAGGTGGGCATGGAACCAGATCCCACGTGCGGTTGGCCTAAAGAGCATCAAACTCCTTTAACATGGCATCCCGCTAATTTGGATCGAACAGAGCGCCATGGTACATCTTTGGCAGGGGACATAGGACCAAGGCGTGGAGATTGATTTTTTAATCATTCCAGTAAAAAATCAAGGTCAGTGGGAGAGACTGGAGGTGTAGAATGAGTCAGGAATGGGAAGGTTGACTCATCGAAAAATGATGTGACGAGAGATGATTATGCAGTTGGAGGATAGGTCCAAGCAGCGATAACCCTTGTGGTTGGATGGGTAACCAAACAAGACACAAAGGGTGGAGCGAGGGGCAAGTTTGTGGGCAGCAGTACTAGAGAAATTGGGATAGCAAGCGCAACCAAAAACTCAAAGATGGGAGTAAGTGGGGTGAGAACCATGAAGGGCAAAGAACGGAGTGTGGCGAGAGAGAGAGAGTGGAGGTTAGTCGACGGTTGAGGAGGTAAGTAGCAGTATGAAGGGCTTCTACCCAGTAGGATGGTGGGAGGCTAGTCTAAAACAGAAGGGAACGCATGACATCATTTATGGTGCGAGTAGCCCGTTCAGCCTTGCCATTTTGCTGAGAGGTGTAGGGGCACGACATGCGAAAGGCAATGCTGTGGAGAAGAAAAAAGGACTGAGAAGTGGAGTTGTCAAACTCGCGACCGTTGTCACATTGAATGCTTTTAATGGTGGCGCCGAATTGGGTTTGGACGTAAGAGAAGAAATTGGAGATGGTGAAAAAAGTGTCGGACTTGAGACGGAGGGGAAAAGTCCACAAGAAATGAGAGCAGTCATCAAGAATAATGAGATAGTACTTATAACCAGAGACACTAACAACAGGATATGTCCACAGGTCACAATGTAGTAGATCGAAGTTCTTGACAGCTCAATTATTGGAAGAAACAAAGGGTAGACGAATGTGACGACCGAGTTGACAAGCATGACAAATCGGTTCATTATGTTTCTTATTACAAGAAATAGCCAAGGAGTTGTCTAGCTTGGCGAGAGGGCCTCGTGGCCGAGGTGACCGAGGTGACGATGCCACAAAGTCGTGGAGGCGGTGCTGGTAACGAGGGCTTGTGAAGGTGTGGCTGGTGGGTGGAAGGAGTAAAGGTCCCCGGAGCTATTGCACCTAGTGATCATGTTCCTGGTACGAAGATCCTTCACAAAAAACCAGATGGGTTAAACTCAATGGAACACTGGTTATCAATGGTGAATTTACGAATAGAGATGAGGTTTTTAATGATGTGAGGAGTAACAAGGACATTGTGAAGAGTAAGATTCCCATGAGATGCGGAAAATGTGAGATCACCAGTGAAGATGACAGGCAGGCGAGATCCGTTGCCAATGATGATGTTGGTCGGGGAAAACATGGAGGGAGGATGGGAGGAAGAGAGGTTACCCGCATCGGAGATCATGTACGAGGTCGCACCGGAGTCCATATACCACTCCGCATTGTTTGGAGACAGAGTAAGAGTCATGGTGTTGAAGGCACTGGCCAGGGGGTGTTGATCCCAGCTGGTCCCCGCTACGGGACTCCACTGACCGGTGGTCGGAGGCTGCCGCACAGCCCCAAAGTCCAATTGTTTGGTTTCTTCCTCCATTGCTTCCACAGTTCCACTGACACTCAGGCCAAGGGTATTTCAGGAGCCCTACATATAGATTATGGGAGGAAAAAAAGAGAGAATAAGTGCTAACAGAGGTGGATGGAGTGGTATAAACACAAACGGCTTGAAATTTCGGTGGTATTGAAGTGAACCAGGTAGGATCAATGGTATATATCTAAAGTTGTGAAATTTCAACGGTATAGAAACCAATTTTTCCATAATATTTTGTCATCAGCGTATCAGATAGGCTTTATGAACTATTTAATTTAAGATTGAGCTCGTTTTGTCAAGAATTATTTTTCTGAAACAAGTTTTGTCATAAACTATACTGTTGGTTAGTTGAGTACATAAAGCACGGTCTTCTAGAAACTTGCCGCGGATTATGTCAAGGTAAACTTTACTTTAGGAACCACGTTTAAAGTTCTAAATAATTAAACAAGCAAAAAATAATCTATAAGCCCTTTGACACCAACTCTCCTTCACAAACAAAGACACAGTCAATCAAAGAAACGAAAGAAATGACATCATCTATGTACCTCCATCATTCGTGCAACGTTAAGTATGCAAGACGGACATACCATGCTCGTTCTGGCCCTAAATAAGAACACAGACGCTTTGGTCTTTCTGGAATGTTTCAGCTCAGACATCGTTGTCGTCGTTGCCCAACAAACCGAAGAATCTTGCAGACGTTTGCCTGTCCTTAATTTGTGTGCGTGTGTGTTAAGCCAAGTTGATCAGCTAAAATTATGGAAAAGATGCGCATCAGCCGATCGGCGCCATGGATGCCGGCACAGGCGCCGTCCCTGGCGGCATACGGAAAATTGCAGATACCGGTCATACTCAATGCTGTTTGGTGGCACTGTTGCTGTTGCACGAGCTGGCGAGCTACTGTTACAAGCTTCGTGCAGATCGATCGATCTCATGTAGTTGATAATGGTGGAACTATGGAAGATCCTACCAAGAGGTGGTGTCATGCATACTACTGATGGGTTTCGTGTATTGACCACTTTGTTGGAAAGGTTAACCAGAGGAATTTTCCTAAACCATGTGCGGATGTAGTACAGGGACATAGGTGTACGAATGTACATCTTACTTTTTCTGTAAAAAAACTCAATATATAATAAGTATATTAGGTGTATATACTATTAAGTGGACTTAAAAATATGTATTTCAACCTTTAAGTTCACTTCAGCCTCTCCTGATCCTCCCTACATGTCCCAATCATCAAGGTCCTTTTCCTCCATTCCTTAAGTTTAACACCCAACTACCCCTCTATTCCTCACACCCCTGTGCTCTCTTGCTCTCTCTGTGATGGTGGCACAGGTGGCAGCCCAATAACGACGAACGAGAGCCATGGGGCAGGCGCAAACTAGCAAGGAGCAGAGCAGTGGATGGGTGCCAAGCAACCACCGACACCGACGAAAGAGTGCAAGGAGCAGTGCGCGGCACTGCAGCCCTGGCCCCTATGACCACAGCGAGTACCAACTAGGGGATGGAGAGGGCGACACCAGCAATGGCTGGTAGGTTAGGGCGGCGGTGTCCAGCGGGGCAAAGAGCAGTGCATAGCGTGTTGCATGGCAATCCTATGCTGCAGCGAGCATCGAGTTGAGTATGGAAGGTGTGACACTGGCAACGACCGGTGGGGCAAGAAGCGGCGCTAAAACAACAGGCGACAACTGAGCATTCGGCATTGGCAACCACACAAGCGAATTTAATTTTTGGTTCTCAAATCTGAAATCCCCAATTCACAACTCTATCAATGTTACGTTAGTTTGTAATGGTGAATCATGATTTTGTTTTTAATGCAACATGTAGAGCATTCAAAAATAAGGAGGAAGCATGCAGTTTTGAAATCCCTAATTCACAAATATCTAAATTATTTTAGGTGTTGTTTCTAGTAAGAACAATTTGTACTTTATATTTTTTGCTATTGTGAATATTTATGTTTTACATTGAATAATATTTCTGTAATTCCGAACATCTATTCTAGAAATCCTAGATCCGCCACTATCCTAAACACCTCCAACCATTGAATTGCTTCTGTAGTTTCAAGAATGATAGAGAATGCACCTATATACTTCAAAACGGTTAAGTACTTAGATGTCATGTCAGTGACTTGGGGAAGTATCTAGTGCAAACCCTTAGCTGGATGATGCTATACAAACTCAAAGTGGGCCGTTCTATGAGGTTTGGATATATCATATGGAACCTGCAGAAGATGGGCCGACTGAAAGAACCGCTAACACGTCGAGTAAGTTTTTAAGACCCCGTTTGGAATGATAGACCTTTCCTCGTTCCTACGAGAATTCCAACAAGCTTCGTGCAAATCTCATGTAGTTTTAGCTTGATGGTGCGTGAAGAGATATGTTCGAAGTAGAGAAGGATCCTACCGAGAGATGTGATGTCCTAGTGGTAAGTTTCGTGTATTGACCACTTTGTTGAAAGGTTAACTTGGGAAATTTTCGCAAATACCTCTGGGAAATTGAATTGTCCCGGACTATATTTCTGTGGTTTGTAGAGAGACTGAGGATCTACTTATACTTCAAAACAGCTGAGTACTTAGATTTTATTGCTGGTGACTTGGGGGAGTATCCAGTGCAAACACCCTTGGAGGCTTAGCTATAAGTGAACCTGTACATGGGTCGACGACTACACGCTCGAAGAGTTGCTATCGTATTGAAGACCCGTTTAGAAGGTGAGAATTTTTCCTATTCCTGTGAGAACTGAAATATTTTTTTTTCTGAAATTCCAAACAAGCCGACAATTGTGTTACCTAAAAATATTGAAGAATTTTAGGTCTGTTTGAAACATAAAAATTGTACAGAAGTTTAGCATTAAGCAGCACAAATCATCCGATCCACACGGATCATAAGGAGTTGGAGCATGTTGCTCGTAGTAACTTTTGAAGCTTCAACAACACTTGCTTTTTTTTACAGGAACAAAACTCCTGCTGATTTGCCGGCACAACGACGATGGTATTATACGATAGGGCGGCCACATGGCCGCAACGTTGCTGCCACTTTTTGCCCAAACGCACAGTCCGTGGCCGGAACAGCCCAATGCACAGTCCAGAACTCCAGATCAAGAACGTGCATCTCATCCATGTCGAACTCGATGGTGACAACTGACAAAGCCCTGCCTTTTCCTCTTTCAAGAGTGACACATCGCTAACTGATCTGGAAAAAGAAAAGAAGAAAGGTTAAAAGGGCAGTAGTATGTGCAGCAGTAGGAGTAGGAGAGAAATTCTACGGTGGATAACATTGGTAGTAAATAATAGTAGTAGAAATCAAATCTAACCATTCATTCTTTATGGGTATTTTAGACTTTTTCTAGTTCGTTCATAATTTTGGATTCACCGAATAACTGGTAATCTTCAGAGGCCTCTTATCCATTCATCAGGATGACAAGACGTGTTTCACTGTAGAGAACAAATAGTATGACGAAATTTTTACCCTTTTACCTCTTTCTGAATTTTACTACCAATACTACAGGTGATAGTATAACTATATCTAAATTGATTTCAACCATTAGATTTAAAGGAATGGACAGCTTATATTGATTTTAATCCACTGTAAAAAAGCTCGAATAGGACTATGGAAATGTAAACCATTATCCGTTACATCACCGCTCGATCGGAAGCTACCAAGGCATTCCGTCATTATTGTGACACTAACGAAAGGAATTCGATAGGCTACACTAATGCAAATTAAAATTTTAAAGCGTAAACTAGGATTTTAAACGAGTAAAAGACCATAAATCACTATCACTAGACACGCAATGTAGTGGAAAAAGAGTTAAAGTAGCATGATTCAACGTAGCATGCATCCTTGAGCAATGGTTGAACGTGCCTGAACGATCATTTCAATCAACACCGCAGTAGCAACAATGCCTCTACCATAATCCACATGTTTGGGGAAGATATGCCATGTATTAGTGTGCTAACACCAATGCACATGACAAAGTCTGAACTGTGACGGTTACGGTATTCGATGGGTGAAGTGGTATAACAGTTGCATAACCTTAGCCTTTCACATACTTCCTTTATATAGCCTATCGGTGAAGCCCTAAGGCCTAATCAAGGTGCAAAACCTAGTTGGCCAATTAGTGACAGACCCAATTCGAACCCATTAAGTGTGTGACCTTATATTATAGGTTCATGCATATTAGGCTATAGCTCGGAAACTCCTTTCAACCCATAAGCCGATAGCGACTCCTAGCAGAAAATAGTGACTTTCAAATATACATAAATATCATATCGGATGAAGCTGTATAGTGCTTATGTACCGATCCCTTTGTCTTATGATACCAGATTGAACTCAAGGCGAGAAACATGACATCTTGTGATAGCTCGATTCTTCTCTTGTTCTATAGTGGATCACTCAGTTGCAATTGACTTGTAACATCTCAATTTTTGCTAATTTAGATTTAATGTGCATTTTATGAATTTTCTAAATTTATTTGAATTTATTAATTATTATTTAATATGGCATTTTATGGAAACTATTTAAATAATGAGAAATTTCTACTAAAGTTTTGGGAAAAAAATTATTTGAGTTCCAAAAGTCTCATAATATTTTTCAAAAAAATTTTAGATTTTTCTGATATTTTTACTATTTATTTTGGCTTAATCTAATTTTAGAAATTAATTTAAATCAGAAAGTGTTTAGAAATCTTGTAACAACATTGGGCTTGGCCCGGTAATGTGCACTCACGATGAACCGCTTGGCCCAGGTTCTAGAAAACCCTAGATTGGGCGTCGTTGAGTTTTGATCAGACGGTTGGATGTTAAGTGTGAACCCTAACGCATATCCATCGTTGGATTTGCTCGAAATGGATGTGTGAGATCTTGCCGTGTTTTGTGCGTCAGTGCCCGTTGGATTGGCTATGCGTGGATAGTGAGAGTCCATCTTCCTCACGTCGCCACTACCCACTACTACAGAAATGATTTTTCTAGACACCTAGGATTTCTTTCCACAGGCGGATTAAAAGGAGAGCCGCCTCAAATGACTGAGGGCGATCCTTGGGGTTAAGAACCGCCTGTGTAAAGGTATCTTCACAAAGCGGCTCTCGAAGAAACCCTGCGAAAATATTGATCTCACAAAGCGGTGCCCTTTAGATGCCGCTTTGTGGACATTATCTTTTTCCCAGCTCTCTTAAGGAACCGCCGAAAATTGCGATCTTTACGGTACGGCTTTCTTACGGCCGCATGCGAAATCGCAGTTTCCACAAAGATACGTTAAGCAAACCGCCTTAGTTAATTATATTGACAAGCCTAATTAATTAAGGAACCCCCGTGGTGATGTTCAAGTCTTTAAAGGCGTAGTTCTTAAACAAACCGTCATTCAAATTTTGTAAATGCTTGTGCGATATCTTGTAACGAAGGAGATGCCAGGTATGCGTTTTTATGGACGCATCGGATCATCCTTTGTTCTACAATACCGCAAAACACGTAAATCCAACATCCGGGCAATACTCCCAGATGAGTTTTATTGACATACCGGATCATCCGTTACGTTACCTTGGCACTACGAGAGAAATCCAACGCCCGTAAAATACTCCCAGATGGTTCTTTTGTCCTTTGACGGATCATCCCAGAGTGCTTTGTTTTGCTTTATCGTTATTATTTTTCTCGCAGTCGTTGTCTTAGGGAGCCGCCTGTGGAAACTTCGCTTTAAAGCTCCGAACAGATCGTTCTCTGCGGCAATTCCAGGCGGCCCCAAAATTGTGAAAACAAGGGGGAGCTAGGTTTTGAACTTGAAATCCTTGGAATAGTTAACTCTCTAAGGTAAGAGCATCTCATTCCTGACAATTGTAGAGGTTTATATATCTTGTGCAGAGGAAGATGTAGTGTAGATAGAATGTGCATGGGAGAGGGGTTGAAGAATGGGAGATTGGCGCCCTCTTTAAAATTCGTGATTCACTTTTTGACACCCTGGTCCACTGTCCTAGACTCAGATGGACCCACATGTCATAGACACATCACCAAAAACCAACGAATTGAGTGTCACTGGACTAATTTTTTCGTTGAAGCCCTCACCTTCTAGATCTGTAGACAGATCTTGTATCCCTCCCTCTCTCTAGAGGGAGAGAATAGTCCCCCTCTCTAGATCTAGAGGGAGAGGACCTTACATTCTTTCGTGATTTTAATAAAATCATTTTATAGTATTTAACTTAGGGTTCTCTTGTTAAAGTTCTATCTAAATAATTGACATTTCAATCTGATTTTCTATTTCAGGTTCAAGATGGAAAGGGCATGGATGTACAATGCCCCAAGAAATAAGGGTGTATTCCTCAAAGAGCTCGAAACTTTTATTAAAGCCGCCGAAGGACGCTGGACTAAGAAGGAAACGGAAATACTTTGTCCATACAAAGACCGTAAGAACAATGTAGGGTGGGGAGATTTAAGTGTAATCACAACACACCGATCTTGAGAGGTTTTATAGAGGATTACACATGTTGGTCCAACCATGGCGAGCAACGACATCGCAAACAACCGATGATGTTGATCCCGATCTTGTGGATGATCGGCGCCGAGGCGACATCGATGGTTTGGGAGATGAAGCTCACGTGCATGCTCGCTTGCTAGATGATGGTCGATCGCCGATGTAGAGGAAATGTTGCGCCATGCCAAACCACGTGTTTTAAAGGAGATGACAGTTTAGATAATGTCGATCGTTACACAAAGCAAATAATGATCTCGTTATATGAGGAATCCAAGGGTTGTCCTCCGAGTTTACGGTGTTGCATACGGTCTTGATGCTTCTACGGTTGAAGGCTAGCAATGGATGGTCGGACAAGAGTTTCACCGATCTGTTGAGGCTCTTGGCGTAAATACTCGAAGGCTAATGGATTGCCCACCTTGCCGACGAGCACTTATTTCGCAAGAAGCTTATCACTCCGATGTCATTGGATGTGCAAAAGATACATGCATGTCCGAACCATCGATCCTCTTCCGTAAAGATTACACGGACTTGGATCAATGCCGGTGTGCAAGGCGAGCCAGATAAGAAGAATGATGACTCCACGACGATGATGATTCTTCACCTAGCACTACGAAGAATAAGAAGAACAAGAATAGTACTCTTGGTATTAACGAAGATGACAGTCTTGAGCACGGACAAGAAGAAAAGAATCCCTGCGTTGGTGATGTGGTACTTGCTAGTTATTGGTCCCTGAAACGTTTGTACTCGAATGAGAGGGACTCCGAACTAATGGGTTGGCATTCCGACAAGCGCAGAAAAGATGGAAAGATTCGACACCCCGCCGATGGTAGACAATGGAGAAATTTTGATCGCATGTATCCAGATTTCGGCAACGAACCTAGGAATGTAAGGTTCGTGACCGAAAATCGATGGTATGAATCCTTTCGGTGAATGGAATGCCACACATAGCACTTGGCCAGTAGTCCTGTCCATCTACAACCTTCCTCCATGGCTATGTATGAAGAGAAGGTACCTAATGTTATCCATTCTTATCCAAGGTCCGAGACAACCTGGAGTAGATATTGATGTGTTTCTAACCATCGATGGAAGATATGGCCATGTTGTGGCACGATGGGGTCAGTGTGGGATCGGCCCAACAACAAGACTTCACACTAAAAGCCATTATTTTTGTTACCATCAGTGATTACCCAGCCCTGCTAGCCCTATCGGGTCAGATTAAAGGGACGACAGCTTGTGTAGTATGCATGGATGAAACCGTGTCGATGTTCCTTCCATGCTCACAGAAGTTAGTGTACATGCGGCACCGCCGTTTCTTACAGAAAGCTCACAAATACCGCAAGATGGGCAAGTATTTTGACAATACGGTTGAGGAAGGTGTGGCTCCAAAGCTCCGTAGCGGGAAAAAAGTGTTTGAAATGGTCCAGAACATCAAGGTGGTTTTCGGGAAGAAGCCGGTGCAGGGCCAAAAGAGGGGTCGAAAGAGGAAGAATACCGATGAGGAGGTTCCTCCGCTTTGTTGTCTGTTCAAAAGATGTCAATTTTCTACAAGTATTTGCCCTCATCGAAGGACTTGGAAATTCGCCATAGCATCGATGCCATGCATGTCATAAAGAATGTCGTGAAAGCGTGCTAGGTCTCTTGTTGGACATTCAAGACAAGACAAAGGATGGTCTTAAAGCTCGTAAAGACTTAGTAGTACTTAAAATCGGGAAAGAACTACACCTCAAGAAAGAACACATGGAAAGTATTACCTTCCCCAAAGAAAGCTACTCTCGACGTACCGAGGAGAAAAGATCGGTGTGCAAGTGCTTACGTGGGGTCGAGTCCCGTCTCGTTATTCATCCAACATCAAAAACCTAGTATCGATGAAAGATTTAAAGATAAGTGGTATGAAGTCTCACGATCGCCACGCCATGATGACACAAATGCTCCCAATTGCAATCGGGGTATCAACTCAACATTTGTAAAGGTGGCCATCACACGGTTGTGTCATTTCGCAATGCGATTTCACGTAGGTAATCGATGATGAACAATTGAGCTATCTCGCAGAACTACATAGTGGAGACTATAAACCAACTTGAGATGTGCTTCCTCCATCCTTTTTCGATATCATGCCGCACCTCTTGGTTCACCTTGTCGAGGAGGTAAAGGTATCGGGACCGAGATTCTTACAATCGGATGTTTCCATTTGAGAGGTGGATGGGCTTGCTTAAGAGCTTACAACGGAATCGTGCTTACCCGAGAGGGTTCCATTATTGAGGGCTACAACATCGAGGAAGTCATTGAGTGTTGCACGGATTACTTCATGCCCACGGAAAGGCCGATTGGTGTGCTGTCCCTCGACATGAGGGGAGGTTGACTGTAAAGGGACTAAGGGAAAGAAAAGATTCATCGACCATGAGTACAAGAATGTGGACCAAGCACATTTCACCGCCTTGCAATGACTAAAGATAGTGGAGCCGATGTGGAGCAACACCGAAGAGCTTGAAAGAGAAAATCCAGACGCCAAGTTGATTGGATCTCGAAGAGAATAAGCGCATGTTTACCACATGGTTCAAGAACCAAAACATAACAGATGGTGAGGACGAAGAAAGCGAAACATTGAAAATGTTGGCTCATGGCCCATCAAGTCTGGTAACATCATGGCTAGCGTATGACATCAATGGGTACACGTTTTATACCATTCAAAAGGACAAGAAGACGATGGCCCAAAACAGTGGCGTTCGGGTAGAAGCCATAGATGCGATAGGGGAGAAGAACACCTACTATGGAATCATTGAAGAAATTTGGGAACTCGACTATGGAAGGGATATGCAGATCCCGTATTTTCACAAGAATCGGGTCAAACATCCTAATGGTGTGGAGGTGGACAACTATGGGTTCACAACTGTCGACCTCAACAATCTTGGACACAAAACTGACCCCTGGATACTAGCTTCTGAAGTCTCGCAAGTTTTCTACATAATGACCCAAGAATAAGAAAAGGAACATAGTTGTTCCCTTTAAAACAAAGGATCGTTGAGTTGACAATGTGCACGACGAGGCGTAATACAATCGATTCGACGACCTACCGCTTTCAAGATCCGGAGAGGATCAAACTTGTAGAAGAAACCCTCGATATTTCAATGATGCCATATATGCGTGATGATTGCGTCGGAAAAAGTTGTTAAAGGCAAATAGGGACACGCTGTGTAAACACTTAATATGTAATAGAACTTATATTTTTATTGGAATTGAGTAAAAGCATTGCGTGAAAGTGCAGGATGGTACGGTAGGTAATTCGCTATTAGGCCGGATCATCCTGTAAATTGAAGCCAACAAAGGCCGAAGGAAGTCAAGCACTATTCGTCCGGACAATAATCCGGTACGGTTGTTTCTCTACTTAACGGAACGTCCGGTATGTGAATCTTAGCTTCGAGGCCTCCGTCGTCCGCATTCGAGAGCGTCTTTATCTTTTCCTATACGGATCGTCCGGTCTTCGTATTGTCCGCCCTCACTGTTATCGTGACTCGCTTAGTGCCGCACACCGCTAGACAAGATGATCCGATTCTTTTTTCTCGATGGCGGACCATCCCGCCACCGAAGTCGAACAGAGGCATTGATCCGGCCAGTGATGTTTCGATAACGGATCATCCCAGATGATGATCTTAACCTTATCCAAAACACGCCGTACATTCAGAGGACCGCTGTGGACCTCAGATATCGACCGCACCTAACTACTCCTCTCTCCACGCCGTCTTTTGCGCGCAGCCGCTTCCGTGCCTTGCGACGCCAGACTCAATCCTCCACCGCCTCGGCGCCGCCACCACCGATTCGCGCCACCGCTTTGTCGCCACGGAGACAAATCCGAGCCAGCGGTGGCGAATCGACTCTCCTTCACTTTGTAAGCGGTGAGATCCACATCCTCTGGTTTCTTTGGACTCCATTCAAATGCATATGAATACGATGCAAGTTCTTGACATTCAACCGTGCAACTTGCGGATGGCAGTGAAAAGGAAGGGAAAAGAAGTTGTTGTGCGAAATGAGAAGGCTAAGAAGTCCAAATTCTGTATGCGAGCAGAGCGGCCGAGATGGCTGCAGATGCGAACTTGGCTCAGCATGCGGGCGTGGCCGCCAATTGCAGATTAGAGACACCGAGTCGGTCAGGAGCAGAGGGGAGAGAGGAGGGGGAACTCAATTCACAGAGGGTGGTGCGGCACGTCCTCGCGTTCTAGCAGCGGCGCACTCGTGGTGGTTCGACATCTTCCGAGAGCGTGTTTCGCCCCAACATAGTTCCGCATCGAGGAGCTGGCGATGAAAAGGAAGAGGACGAGGAGTACCATGTGCCACATCCTCGACCACGAGATAAGACTTAGAGACCTTCGAACCTCTCATCCCGGAGGGTAAAGACCCTTCGTTTCTCGATATCAATGTCGGCTTCCGCAAGCCGAGAATTTGGAGTTAATAGGAGGTTCGGACGGTTCTTCAACAGAGCTTCTTTGTTACGTCTGAGAGAGCTTGGGGTCCAGATTGAGCATGCACAGACGCCAACTTCCTCTTTTGCAGAGGGTCGGGTGGGGTGGACGCTCAGAGACACTTGACCATTTCAAGGTCTTACCAGTTGTTGATGAGTTCGACACGGTAGTGGAAAAGTGGGTCGAGACTTCTACGCTCTGCTTGGATCGACCCAAGCACGATACATTCAATTCATGCACGACGGAGAACCCCAGAGGGTGTACAGGGCAACTTTGCTTGAGTTGTTTGGTTTTGAGGAGGAGCCCCGAACTTTGCATCAGGTGGTGTACGCAGACAGCACACATTGCCTCGTCGTGCTAAGGCCGGAGGGTGTTTCCCGACAGATGACCAGATTCGCTTGCTCCAAAGCTGTAGTTCCTCGTTGATCCCTTCGCCATCCGCACTGTCTCACCCCGAGGCAAAGGCGGTCCACATGGCTTTGAGGAAGTCATTGCTGTCGAGGATTGGGAATGCCGAGACGATCACTAGTTTGCAAAGAATGGCTACTTTATTCGATCCTATCTCACGAGCCGCTCGACATTCTCGACTTTATCATCCGTGAGATTGAAGATGCTATTGCAGATGCTATGAGTTTGGGCGGACAACAACCATTTGCGCATATAATTTCTTACATATGCAAGACCTTCGCTCGCAGACGAGCATCGTGAGGAGTACCGAAGGGCGAGTTCGTCTTCATCAAGACATGCCTCCATCTCTTGACGACAGACGCAGAGGACAACGCTCCATGAGGAGGGCTCAGAGCAGATACCTAAGGAACCGAGAGAGACCGCCAAGGGAGGACCAGCACTAGCAGAGGCCGAGGAGCATTTGGGTTGGCGCGGATCATTGATATTGATCGATGACGACGACGATGAGGAGGAAGACCTCGAGTACTTTCCAAAGAAGACGAGCCCACGACCACGAGGCGGGTGGATCGTGCTCAGACCGAGGACCGAGACGACTCATTTGCACCATCGGCAGCCCTCCGACGTGACACCGGTGACTCCGTCTTCTGCTTTCTCGGCCACCGAGCTTACTCACGTACTTGCTTCGATTGTTGAGTTGCAGAAGTCTCAGGCAGCTTCAATTGCCCAACAGCGGGAGACACAGACCCAATTACTAGAGGAGATGAGGTTGCATCAGCAGACGACCCAGCCAACTTTGGTACACGGTCAGATGCAAATGGCTCAGATGTTCACTTTCTTCTCAGGCTGCTTTGGTCAGTTGTACAATGCAGTTGGTCTTGCTGACCTCATTTCACCGCCACCTCGATTCCACCTCCCGCCACCGCATTGCTGCCCCACTTGCTTCGCTTGGGGCTTCGCCCACTCCCGTGTCCACGTTCTCACCACTTCCCACGGTCTTGACAGGATGTTCTCCGCATCACCGATGATAGGGCATCCGCTCCGCTGTCCACTACTCCACCTACTTTAGCGGATGCACCCACATCGACCATGCTCGCCTGTGCTCGACCGAGACCGAACATACGTCCCGCATGCCGACATGACCGATGAGATGGCTGCTCGAGTGTAGTATCGCTGAGTTCGCACCTATCGAAGCGGTGCCGACTCCTCAAGTTGACGACGATCCAGCCATTGCCTCCGAGTGTGCTCTCGTGAGTTCACCTACGCCCTTGAGGCCCTCGATGAGGATAACATCGCGCCAACATGTACGTAACATCGCCTCCGGACTCAACACACATTGCCGTGATTGCTCAAATCACAGAGAATATTGTCGATACGGTTGTTGTGGATCCGACTCCGAACCTCGACATTGCGGCATAGACAAGCCCATCGCACTCCTTGCCGGCGACCAGCGATTGTTCACCCTTCACCAACAGTTCACAGGCCCCTCATGAGGAGACTAAAGCTACAAAGTCCGTGGAGGAGAACCTCGACGAGCCCGACGCCGACGGTGTTGAGCGCGAGGTCGATAGGGAAGACTCCTCCGCTCCGATCTTTTGGTACTAGTCCAAGCACGGACGAGTAGTTCTTTGCTTAATGCGCCACTTGTCTTTTCGGTTGTTATGCACTCTAACTTGCTTGATATGTCGATTTCGATTTATTGTGTTAGCCTAGATTGGAACGATGCATTTCATGACAATTTTATTTAACTTTGTACTCTTTCATGAAAATCAGATCAAAGCTTTTTACGGGTAGGATGGTCCCAGATACATATATTTACACATACCGGATCATCCCGATTGGTGGTTCCGTTATAGCCCACGGCTAAAGTTGTATGCGATAGAGGATGATCCGATGCGTTATCCTAACTTTTGCCGGATCGTCCGTCGTGTAATCGGCTCCGTGCTTGAGGAGAGCACCTAAAAGACAACAGTGTAGAGCTTTGGTCTCCGGCCAATCACTTCTCACATTGCTACGATCGAGAGAGCTCGATTTAAGAGGTGTTGTTGTTCCACCGCACTAACTCGGGCGGAGACAACACCCGAGACCCCAAGCCCATGACCCATAGCTCGCTTCCTACGACATCATCGCTTAGCCCATCGGGTCCGATGGTGACGAGAGTAGACCATTTCAATATCAAGACTTCCACGAGCTCGCCGGCGACTCGACTGCAGAGAGCGAGGTCGATCCAGCCTCCGGCCCGATCTTTGGGCATTCCTACCGAGAACGCACGCCACGAGTGCCGAGTTGATTTTAGTGGTGTTAGCTCTTGTCGGATCTTCATGTAAGGACGAAGTTATCTCAATGTTGCGCCACTCGTAGTTGTTCCTTTCGTAATCGACGATCCATGTGAAATGTAGCGCCCCGCCCCCAACGATGTGAACATTTAGGACCGTATGGGTGATTAATTACTTCAACACTAAATTAGTATCAAACGGTATGGCCAATTTACGCTGCACTCTTTTCGCCAGGAGTTCGGGCACGCAAGATAACTTCAAGGCTTTTATGGTAGGATGGTCCCAGATACATATATTTACACATACCGGATCATCCCGATTGGTGGTTCCGCGATAGCCCACTACGAAGTTGTACGCGATAGGGATGATCCGTGAATTATCCTAACCTTTGCCGGATCGTCCTGGTCTCAGGTAATCGCCCCGTGCTTGAGGAGAGCACCTAGAAAGACAACAGTGTAGAGCTTTGGTCTCCTCGCCAATCACTTTCTCACGCGATTGCTACGATCACAGAGAATATGGTCATGGTTAATGCGTTGTCTCCACCGCACTAACTCAAGCGGAGACAACACCCGAGACCCTAAGCCTATGACCCATAGCTCGCTTCCTACGACATCATCGCTTAGCCCATCGGGTCCGATGGTGACGAGAGTAGACCATTTCAATATCAAGACCTCCACGAGCCTCGCCGGGCGACTCACAGGCAGAGCGAGGTCGATCCAGTCCCGGCCCGATCTTTGGGCATTCCCTACCGAGAACGCACGGCCACGAGTGCCGAGTTGATTTTAGTGGTGTTAGCTCTTGTCGGATCTTCATGTAAGGACGAAGTTATCCAATGTTGCGCCACTCGTAGTTGTTCCTTTCTGTAATCGACGATCCATGTGAAATGTAGCGCCTCAACGATGTGAACATTTAGGACCGTGCGGGTGATTAATTACTTCAACACTAAATCAACACTAAATCCCATGTAGTGCGGTGGACACAACTCCCGGAGACCCCCAAGCCCGTGACCCATAGCCTGCTCCTACGACATATTTACATAGACAGGACAATCTCAGACTTGCTTTTAGTACCGACGGACGATCCCATGTGCACATATTTACATAGACAGGAGAATCCTGTACTTGCTTTTCTACCTACCGGACGATCTGGTATGCTAGACGCGCAGGCGTCCCTTCGCCTTCCGGTCTTATATTAACCATCGGGAGCATTCAGGTTCACAACTTCCAAAGCCATTCCTCTTCTCTCCTCCTCGCAATGTCGGCCTCCTCGCCCTCATCCTCCTCCGCTATGTCGGCGCAGCATCGAGTCCGCGAGGAAGCGTCGCGACTCGGCGCCGTCGCCATCGGGCGCGATCATCGGCGTCCGTCTAACCGGGTCCCCGATAAGGGCAGAGGAGGAGGAGGAGGCTATCCGTGGTGGTGGCGGCAACAGAGGGCGGCGGCAGAGGCGGCAGAGCGGTAGCGGCAGCGGAGGCGGCAGCAGCAGCGGCGGCGGTGGCAGCGGCAGCCGCGACCACGAGGAGAAGCGGCTCGAGGAGGAGGAGGAGGAGGAGGAGGAAGAGGAGGAGGAGGAGGAGGAGGAGCCGGTTGGCGGCGGGGGAGCGGCAACGGCGGCGTTAGCGAGGAGGACGCCGGCGACTACATCCCGTCTGCATCGCTTGACACCTCCTCCGGCTCCTCCCGGCGACGCCTTGCTCTCGCTTGACGAAGACAGCATTTATTTATTTACGATTTCTCGGATGTAGATAGAGTAGCTAGTTTACGAGGTATCTAGTTGGCGATAATTCTCATGTACTCTCGGCGCGCCTTTTGGATGTACATTTTGTTAATGTAATGTGTATTGCATTGTTCCCATGGTAATAGAATTGAAATTTCAGAAAATGACACTCGAATTCTCCCTCAATTCGCCGTCTCCCCAAACGAGAGATTTGGTTATTTGCCACTTTAAACATGTGGCCATAAAATTGCCATCGACCTACATTTCATTGACTCATACGGTCCCATATTTCATTAGCTCAAGTGGCATCATATCCAAAAGGTCAAATCTTTAGTGGCAAATGGACAAAAAGCCTTCAAAATGCGACCTCTCCCAAGAGTACAAACCGAAGATCTGTCTAGTCAAATCTTTAAGTGGCAAATGGACAAAAAAGCTTTTGAAATCGACCTCTCCGATAGTACAAAGAGGATGATCTGTCTAGTCAAATCTTTAAGTGGCAAATGGACAAAAAAGCCTTCAAAGGGTCATCCTCTTTGTACCATGGAGAGGTCGATTTCAAGGCTTTTTGTCCATTTGCCACTTAAAGATTTGACTAGACAGATCTTTCTGCTTTGTACCATCGAGAGGTCGATTAAGGCTTTTTGTCCATTTGCCACTTAAAGATTTGACCTTTGGATATGATGCCACTTGAGCTAATGAAATATGGGACCGTATGAGTCAATGAAATGTAGGTCCTGGGCAATTTTATGGGTTACATGTTTAAAGTGGTAAATAACCAAATCTCTCCCCAAACTATGGACGGACCATCCGGCTCAGGTAATCGCTCGCCGATATACGACGCCATCAGAGAAATCATTGAACCTTTGTGTAAATCTTGTGCACCGCCTGTGGAAATTTTAACCCTAAAATTCTAGGCGGAGATCGAATTGTTTCTGGCCCAAAGCGGCAAAGCCAAATTTCCGCCGACACCTCCACGCCGCCGCCATCGGTGATCACATCCCCTCGGCTTGCGCCCGACAACCGTTCCGGCACGCTCGGTGACCTCTCCGCGGGCTCGCGCCACGATTTACTACCGTCCGCCGCGCTGCCGCTTCTTCGCCCACGCCGCCGCTCCGTGACCTCTCCGCCTCGCTCCTCCGACGAACTTTCCGCCGGGTCGCCAAGCGCCAAGCCCCAATTCCCGCCGACGCCGCCCGCCGCCTCGCTCGCCTAGCAAGGCAAGTGCATCCGACCACCCTTATTTCTTGTTATCTTTATGAAAAAAGTTTGGAAGATATGTCCAAAGTAGATGGTGATTGATAGAGTATGAGTATCGCACG
This sequence comes from Guadua angustifolia, assembly GCA_036346375.1. NCBI lineage: Eukaryota > Viridiplantae > Streptophyta > Magnoliopsida > Poales > Poaceae > Guadua > Guadua angustifolia. The sequence goes on along the minus strand of CM070505.1, from coordinate 27,131,053 downwards.
AACATAGAGCAATTCTTTTGAGATATCATAAGTAGTATTTAATAAAATCGAAGTTGAAGTTGGAGTTACCAAAGTTTGTGGAGTCGGTTTGGATGGACGATGAATACTCTACGGATAGTTTTTGAACCGCATGTTGTCAACGATCAATTCCAAAGAATTAAAATCATTTGGATAGAGTTTAGCTAAGCTCATCGATTATCCAAGTTGAAATCATGAAATGAGTCTCTTGGACTTAAAGAAGTCGACCAAACAAGCAAATTGGATGTGGTATGTGACCAAACTAATCAAGTTGATGAGCAAAACAATGGACATAGTATGCTGTACTATTTTCTCTCATAATCAATGATTTCAAGCCATTAAACTCACTCTCGCAGATTGCTTATGCCCATCATAACCTTGGCCCCTAACTTGCTTCAAGCTTAACTTATATTCTCGCAAATAGCGAGTCAATAGAAGACTTGAGATAGGAAGAAGTGGTCTCTTTACATGAACTAGACCAACAAATCTCTTTCACAATTCCACAACTATCAACATATCGCAGTAACAACCGCCATCCGCTCTTTAACAAATCAAGGCAATATTTCAATGCATTGTTGTGAACACTATTGACACCTCCTACATGCTCTTTTAGTTTTGCTTTTTATTCCAAAGCTATTCCAACCATTTATAACAAACGATCATACCCGGCTTCCTTCTTGTTGCGGTCCCTAAATAAGAAACAACAAAAGCAAGATGCTCTATCTTTGGATTCGCTATACTCAAGCCAACTCCCAAACTCATCAAACCATTGAGGATTAAACCTTCTGCTTTGTAGTAAGATGGGAGATAAAGAATTGCTCGACAAGAAGGCGCAGAAGAGGAGCCTCCTTGCGAGCTCTGTGGTAATACGCCATTGAAGAGGAGGGCGATGCCTAAGGCGCAAGACTTGGCCGAGAAGGATGATGCAGCCACGCTGCCGAAAGAACACCGAGCCCATCGTTGTCCTTGGCAGCGATGGTTCCTCGTCATCGCATAAGAGCCCTAGCTCAGTTCCATGCCCACGCACTGAACGGCGTGGGGAAATCGACTCCACTACGATCCCAATGAAGAGGTATTAAGAAGAGTGAGCTTGTTTTATTTGTAGCTTGGCGTGACATAATCTGCATTTCCTTATGTTTATGATATATTCCTCGTGTTTATTTCTATGAAGAGGCCGGAAAGGCGATCACGCCGACTAGCTGCGATTCAAGAGGTAATTGAAGATACCTCCGCATGTTCCCGTGATTCCTCTCGCTGCAACAACCACGACCTCGCATAAACGAAAACGGGGAACGGCGTAGGAACAAGTTACCGGCAGGACTTGGTATATCACGGAGGTCGGTCCTTTAGGAGAGCCCCTAGCACCTCCCCGAGGCACTATCCAAGTTCAAATAGTGCTGTCTGTCTTGTCAAGGACAATGTCTCCATCACGATTGATAATCGGACAAAGGTGGCCGACGCGACAAAGGCGCACTTGTGGACCGAGCTGCAGAAAATCATAAGGTTCCCAGAGTATGAGGCCATCGCTAAGAAGAATGCCTTGGATGTGATGGGGAAGAGCTTAGGAACTAGAGGTATGAGCTGAACAAGTACTTTGTGAAGACGGCGACACCATTCCGTAAATATGGAAAAATCACCGTGGGTGAATGGGCGGAGTTTGTCCCACAGAAGACCAAGCTTAAGTCAGAGCATTGAGCGAGGTGTACAAGGTTCTCGCGAAGAAGAACAAGTACCTCATCACCGGGCATGTGGGTATGCCCTAAGATTGTTGAGTGGAGGAGAAGAAGAAGAGGAAGCCCGTGGGATAGAGAACCCATTGACGAGTCAGAAGCGAAGCGAGGCGTAATTGGGTCCTAGCTCGCCAACCCAACAAAGAAGAAGGGTCGCAAAGCACGGTGGACCTCTGCGGTCTGGAAGTTTCCGCCAAGTGCCAAGATCTCGCACGAGCAAGCGGAGGAATCTTTCGTCCCAGACAGGAGAACGACGACCTAACGACGGCGTGGGGAACCAAGGAACACCTGTGTCGCACTCGTGGCGCCTAAGTCGAGTGGGCTTCAAGCATGGGTTCCCTAATATCAAGACCAATACAAGTCGCATTAAAGATATAAGAGGACCATGGTCGATACAATAAGACAACCGCCCAACAAGAGTTTTTAAGATCGTGGGAAGAGAAGGAGGCGAAAGGGCGCTATAAGCGCGGTCGGATGACAACCCGAGCCCGCCCGCGATCCGGAGTAGCGCGGGTCCGCACTCAATCCTAACGCCGATATCCCGTGGATGATATCACAGAGGCAACCAAGTGCAAGCTCAGGCACATCCGGAGCAAGGGGCTTGGTCGTCGAGCTTGCGGAGGGCATGGCATATCCGCACCGGATACACAACCAACTCCGTCTCCGATTGGTCATGCAAAGGTGCAAGTGGACATCGTGCTTGTTCCGTGCCTTGGCTTGTGGAAGCTACCATTCAAGACTTCGATGATGTAGAGACCATCCAAGATGCAGATTGGGTCATTTATTGTATGGCCCAAGGAAGATATTGCATTGATACAAGAGAGGTCGAGACATCGTGAGAAGTCAAGACGCCGACCTACCTCTTCCAAAATTGCCTACACCACAAACCGCATCTTCTCCGCCGGGCGGTGCCTTCACCACAACGCACATCTTCTCCGGCGCCACCTTCACCACAACGCACATCTTATCTGCCGCGGCGGCGCTTTCACCACAACGCGCGATCTTCTCCGGGCGGCGCTTCACCACAACGCAGCGATCTTCTCATCGGCCGCTTTCACCACAGCACAAGATCTCCGTTGGTTGGTTGCAAAGAAAACAAAGAAGTAGATTGCAATCAACGGAGTACCACCAAGTCAAACAGAGTGCCAACTCCACTCGGCATGCACCATGCCTTCACTAGAGACTTATGAGCATGGCAAGCCATTTCTCCCCATAGAGCAGATCAACAAAGGACCATGGAGTTGAAGAGATTCCATGACCGGTACTTGAGGGCATCTCGCCTTGGGGTGAAGGGCATTCAAGCCGCCGCCCCTCCGGATATCTACAAACACGAGGATACTCACTACGCCCTCGATCGATTTTGGTGACTTGCAACAGATGTTCCGCTTTGGAAAACTCGACATCAACATGATCGGCGGTGGTGCCTGTAAGTTGGCCATTGACCTACCCTTACATTAGTTAATTATATCGCTCTTGCAGTAGCAAGTGCCGATATAACTAATTATGATAACATAATATCATTATATTGCATTCTGATATAGCATAATAAAGAAAACCCCAAATGTATAGCAGTTGAGTGCCAAGTTGAGTTCCTCTTTATAGTAATGGCTTGTTAGATCATTCAAAAATTGTCAGAATCCATATAATTTTCAGTAAATCGTAAGTTGGCCGATTTTAGTGTGGTTTTTTCCTTTTTAGTAAAGTTAACTTCTGCCAAATCTGTCGAACAAGATGCATTTTGCCAAAATCTGATATTTCCCAAAATGTCATGTTTCCCAGCATTCAGCATATAAATTGCCGCATTGACCATTGTCTTCTGTGTAGAATGCAATATACCGATGCTAAAAAGATGGGAAAACGTGTCGGGTTCCTTGACCCCTCACGGATTAGCCAGCCGAGCTTAAGAGCTGTACTCAATGAAAAGGCATTGAAGAATAAGGGGATGACGGAAACAGAGATAGAAGAAAAGCGAAAGTCCCTGACCCGAGAACGCCAAGCACATGTGGGGCTATACATATCAAAAGCAATGTTCCAGATGCAAGACAAGGACGTCATAATGGCTCCCTACAATTTTAAGTAATCTTCTCATTCATCAATCGTTGCTAAAAGCTTAGTTTGCACCATAATCACTCGTGAAACTTACATATATAAGTTTTCGTTGCAGCGATCACTTTATTTGTTTCATGTCAGCATCAAGCAGAAAGCGTATATATGGTCCTTGACTCATCCAGAACACCACCAGAATCTTACAATGAATTCACCCGCGTCTTAAATGCGTAAGAAATATATATACACAAACATACATAACATATATAACGTAATTTGTTTTATGATATGATAGTTACTTGTTGTTGTTGACATTCGAGTAGGGCTTTCAAGAATTACGCGAACAAAAAGCGGGGGCAACATGATCCTCGCGAAGGGGTCGATAAGATGCTTTGCTATGTCCACCCATGGGTAAGAAGACACTTGTAATGCTTCAACATAATTGCACTAGTAATAAGGAAGGGAATTACCAACTGCATTTAATTCCATACATTATTATTTGATTTGAAGTGCCACAAGCAACCTCCGTGCAAGTGTTCTTTGTGGATACTACGCCTCATGAAGTTCTCAGATCAACGGAGGTATGTATAACCCCAAGACGTAAGCCTATATACAAATTGGTGATTCAAGATTATTTATTGTCCGATTCTCGATTTCACTATTGTTTAACCTCTTTATTGCCTACTTTATTATCGCAGTGAAGATTGCAAAGACCACTTTGGCACTCATCGATGATGACCTTTGCAATGTGCAAAAGGACATGTGCCGCTCATTCGCCGTGAAGTCATCCATGAGAGAGGTAGTTTTTTTACCGTGAAGGTGAAGTGGCGAAGCATGCTACACTTTGTAATTTGGAGCCGAGGATAGATGGACCGTGAACACCGATATATATATTTTTGAAAGACACCAAGGCTGTAATTTATATTAGATAGAGAATATCGAGGAGTACATGGCGAGGATATCGCACCGGAGAGTTTTACAAGGAGAATATCGAGGAGTATATATATATAACCTTGTATATATATACATAATGCAATTATGATTTATATCTCGCTTCAGATATATAATCCTTGTCATTGTTATGTATGGATTTGTGCCGAATAAAGGAAGTGATTGATAGAATGTATGCATTTATTAATATTATAATATAATTAACATAACATTATTAAAAAAGATTCTCGATCAGAAAGTGACGGCTTAAGCTCGCTACCGTGAAAATGCTTATTTATGCAAAGGGTGCTTAAGCCACCCGACCCAAGAAAACGATTTATGCAAAGCGGGTTCTTAAGCCATCCGCCTGCATAAATGCATTTTGTGCAAGGCGGATGGCTTAAGAACCCGCCTGTACAAATGCTTATTTGTACAGGCGGTTTCTTAAGCAGACCGCCTGTACAAATGCATTTTACGGGCGGCACCTAAAAACGCCTGTGAAAATATACCGATTTGCACAGATTTTCGCCATAAAGCGGATGCGAAACGCTGTGAAGATGCGTTACAAATTACTGCACAAATGATTTCTGTAGTAGTGACCGTCTAGGGTTCAAACTCCTTTGCCGCATCGAACTTGGTTTCTGGCTAGTACACTACAACAAAGGCTTTAAAAGGGCAGCCCAGATGCCTCTCGAGGTTCATCAAGCCTTTGCGTAGCTTTTGACCGAGCCATTTCACCCTAGGTGCTGTCGTCAAGTAGCAAGAGCTCGCAAGAGTTTGTGAAGTTTTGCCAGGTGTTCAAGCGAATTGTTCGCCGTCGTTAAGCCGGCACCACCATAGGCAAGGGTAGATCTGGTGTCATACGAGCTCTGATTGAGGCGATTCAAGTTTTCAAAATTTAGAAAATTGAGATCTATTTAATGATGAATTTTCTTTAATTTTTGGAGTTTGTTTTCTCTCTATTTTGATTTTTATTTGGTATTTTCTCTCATACGCATAGACGTCGTAGTGCTCAAAGCATCCAAGGAGGATTCGTTGACTCAAAAACAAGGTCCAAAGTAAGAGCAAGAATATTTTCAAGACCAGTTGTGTTTTGATCATATTGAACCTAGTTTACAAAATTACTATGTTGTTTTACATTATGTATGATATTTTATGTGTATAACTATTTCAAAATAGTTTAGGATCTAGTTAATCTAGCTAATTGAACTATACCTTGTCATTTGTATACCATGATTAATTGTCACCCTAGGATGGTTTATTGCTAGTTGGTTAAAATTAGTAATCAACAAGGGATGGTTAGATCGTGTTTAGTATGCTTAGCCATGCTACGTACAACATGTCTTTTGAGATATTAAAAGTTAATCTTGACTAATAGAATATGGAACATGTTTATAAAATTGGTGCGTTCGGTGTTGTCACATAATGATGTTGAGTTGTAGTGACGGAGAGGTCACGCAATGATATTGAATTGTTGATAACACGTGGTGCTTGGTAATCAACTGGGGTGGCAATAATTGAGATTGAGGCAAGTGACAAGAGGTAGTGTGACAAGGTGGGCCAGAAGGGCATAATATATGTGGAAGTCTTGCCTTGATTATATTAAGGACTTAACCTTGTAGGCATTTGATCTAAGTCAAACATGCAACCACTTGTCTGGAATGAGACAAATCTAACTAATTAATTTGTAATATCTTAGTTTTGGTACTACTAGTGGTAGTGTGAGTCCCGGGTTCACAGATCAACTCACATGGCGCAAGAGGAGACCCTGAGTGTGGTTGGCGGGTAGCACGGGGTTAAGACAGAGCTTTGTAAAAGCTTTGTCATGATATCTCCATCGACACACCAAAGGAAGTGTGTTAATAGATTGGCAACAAAAGATGATCATAATATGTGGGTAAAGCGCATATCCACTGTAGAGTGTAAAATCTATTCGAATAGCCGTGCTCGCGGAATTGAGTAATACTCGAGGATTACAGTCATGGGTTAGATTTTATAAACTAAAAACTTGGATGGGAATGCAGGCTGCCATTGGAAAGTTTGAAACTTGACTTAGGATTGGATGGCATGTTTACTTAAGTAATGCTTAAAATTATTATTTATTGTTATTTGTATTATTATCTTTTCAATGTACTTATTGTATTCAATTATAAATATTTCTTTACTGCAAAATAACCATGTTAGTCATTCCATTGGAATAAGCTTTGCATATAGTTATATTAGAATTGCATTCTATGCACAACTTATTGAGTAATTTAATTACTCACTCTTACTAACAACAAACCACTAGTTGAGGAGTCTACACCAGATCTGGAGGAGTAATAGGAGGAGACGAATGTTTAGGGTGCGAGCATTGTCAGTTGCATGTGGTATACTACGGGATCATTTACGTTTTCTATTCCGATCCAGATAATTAGTTTAATGTTCTTAGTTTAGCCTTGTGTAGCTTATTCGTGTAAATTGACCATAAGGTCAGTCAACAAGTTATAATTAATATATGGAGTATTTAATTATGTTTCCGCCGTGTATGATTGTGATATTTATCTATGTTGAGCCTGTGTGCACTAGTGTGATCCTGGACTAGTGTATAGAGGGTTCGAATTTGCATATTAAGGTCTCCTCAATCACATTTGGTATGACCAAGCATTTCTTTAATCCAACCTCATCGAGAGACCTAAAGATATCTCTCCTGTTATATAGGAGGGATAAATTCCATTTTGATTGCTGACATTCCTCTATATGTTTCATAGTAAACTCGAAAACTACCTTTGTGACTACTTAGTTACAAAGTAGCGTTTGGTAATCACTAAGTATACTATTACATGTGTAGAAAACCATAACGATCTCATATCTAAGGATCTCACACACTATGTATGAGACCAATCGATGACATTGAAGAATATAATAATTCCCACAGTGTCTCATAGTGGGACATTCCAACACCATGTTCTCCAGAATGTGTCTACATTATTGATTTAATATCTTTATATCTATGAAACATGATCATCAACTAATACATGTACTAACCTATAAATCACAATTGTCTCTCACGGTGATACAAGTTTAGGGATAATTCAAAACAATATTAAAGCATGAATAAGGAGTTCCACGAGCAAGTTATATACTTGTCGATCGATACTAATGATATTTATTCAAGGGACAAAACAATCATATTATTCTATAAACATACATATAATATAATCATCTCTATAATTATCTCAATAGAACATCACTAAGAGTGACAAGGTAACAACAAAAGATCACCAGTGAGAAAGCATGAGAAACGTTCAACTGCATGCATGCTAATAACCATACATTGATTTAACCTCAAATGCTTGAACCCGAGTAAATCTGATTCATTCTAGGTAGGGCTCACCATATATAACCAACCAGAATCGAAAGATTCGAACTGAATCTGATTTGTATGTGCTCTTCGTTATTCTGTCAAGGCCTAGGTGGCCCTAAACTTATACCCTAGTGACGCGATTGACCCAAACTCGTCACATTTGAGACCCCATTTGTCTTAGATCTGATAAAGAGGGCCTGAGCTGCGCCCAGTTACTTGTCAAGTTGGGTCGGGGGCTAGCTTAGTCCAGCCTGAACCGAATTGGCACGCCTGATTAGGCTTGACTGCTTTGATGGGCCGGGCTAAGCAAACAAATTCAGTAATTTGCATAGGCCTATGTGCCTAACCCAGTATAGAAGAAGTTTTATTACAGCAAGCGACATTGCTTTCCTATCTCCACATGGAAATAATACTGTGAGAATTCCTGTTGGATGGTGGATAGCAAAATATTCTCGTCCACTTTCTCCCTTTATTGGTGAGCCTTTGGTATCTCTAGACCAAGCATTCTCATGGGCACAGTAGGTCATGTTTTGGAACTGTTTTTGCTGTATTAGTGATATGCTTGATCTTCTCCGGTGCTACAATATTAGGAGGGATGAGTTAGTAACTTACAATTATTTTTGTTGAATCAGAACTTACGACTTGAAGTGTGTCATGTGGGGCCTCACATATGGTCGACGCAAGAAGAACACCGGCCACGATCCTTAGGGGAATCCGGCTTAGAGTCAGGATAAGGAATAAACTGATTTCAATCAGCGTTAGTTGGAATTAATCCATTAGTTTCTTTGTTTGTGAAGATATTTCCTTCTATATAATAGTTTGTTACCTTATTTGTTAGAAGCCTTCTCTATTTAAGAGGGCTAAGCATTTACCTTTGGGAATATGAGAAAATTGCCTCACCTACTGTGTTCCTCCTCTTCTGTTCCTCCTCTTCTGAGACGCGTCGCCCTAGCCACCTTGCCGCGCGACAGACATCACGGCTCCCTCGTCGCGCCGTAGGTGGGCTAGGGCGCGCCCTCCTCCTTCTCACCACTACTCCCTTCGTTCCAATTCCGCTCGCGGATCCTCGTCCTGTGACAAGTGTATCATTGACCTTCATGCTTTTCCAGGTTCACAAAATGGAATGGAACACAGTGCGAGCAGGGATGGTTTAGTAAACTGGCTATTACCAGAGTACTAGATCAATGCCCGTGCATTGCTACGAAAAATAAAATTGGTAACGAAACATAAAGGTCAAGTAATAAAAGAAAATTGTGCTACAAGATCAAACATCTATTTCTCCCGATTACAAAAGTTTTTATGGTTTCTTCTCCGGTGTGAATTAAAACCAAATATATTGCACGTAGCAATATATATTACCGAACTCAAAAATCAATCAATTATTTTTATCCCTTTTTGCAATTTATATTATCAGCTAGCGTTCCTCTTCCTCTCACCATGCCCGCAGCGCGCGCTCCTCGGCGCCGTCGAGCTCGTCTTCCTCGTTGCCTCGCTCGTCCTCGTCATCCACCATCTTCGCTGGGATGACACGAGGGCTTCCCCCAAGTACGAGGCGTTGCTGCCGAAACCACCGCCATTCCGGACCACTGGCCGCTACGCGGTCGCGCTCGGGGCATCCGTCGTCTTCGCCGCGGCGTCCGCCGTCCTTCTCGCGCTCGTGTTCTTTCTCCTGCCGAGCACGCCAGGGCGCGCTGTGGAGTCCGCCTTCCTCGCCGCGTCGTTCCTCTCTCTCGCGACGTTCAGCTGAATCTACCCGTTTATCTTCAAGGAATATACCAATGACTCTCTCACCGTCGCCGACGTCCCACCAGTGTTGCCGAGAAACCGCGCCGAAGCGTCGTACGCTTTGTTCACGTCCAACTGGCCAGCGCTGGGGTCACAACACCCGGTGATCATTGTGATCTGGCTGTCCTTCTGGCCGCAGTTACTACTGACCGTGGTGCTCGACCTCTTGCGCCTCGCAGTAATGTACGTTGGTCCGTCACTTATTAATCAGTTCATCGAGTTCATTCGCCGCGACGGCACGACATGGGAGATCTTGAATGAATTCCCTTGATTGATTCTGTGAAAACTGTACAGCATATATAAATAGTACAAAAGGAATTATTGGCCAGCTATTAATTACCAGCAATAATTAGGGATTTTGCTATAATAATCAGCCATATTTAGAGAGATATCTTTGGTCGTAAATCGAGGAAAAATAATTAGCTATAATGACCGCCATTATTGGAGATATGGCGAGGAGGGCTAGGAAGAACAATTCGCTGCCACCAACTGTAAATTTATATTAGTAGAGATATCTCATGAACACTTGAAGTCATTGAAGTCCTGGTGACAAGGCTTTTTTTCTTTTAGGGCATGTTTGGTAGGGATTCAGTTTCTCCAGATTCTGAGAATCTGGTGAAGCTGAAAATTTTAGCTTCACCAGATTCATGAAGCTGGAGCTGTGAGTACATAGATCATTTTGTTTACATTTTAGACTAAAAATATAAACTTAACTCATTTTATTTTAGCCTATAAGTTTCAGATTTTAGGAAAAGCTGGAATCTGGAGCTCTACCAAACAGGCCCTTAGTGTTTCATCTTCAACCATTGGAATGGTATTATTTGCATTTCTCCTTAGTTGGGTCCTACTATGCAATATCTCAGTAATCTCAACTTCTTTCATGGAGTATGAAAACTTAATACAATGATGTCCTAGTTGACGTGCTGAATTTTTTTGAGAAAAGTAACTGAATAAAGTGATTTTATATTCTGAATGTTCCAAACGTATGTAGGATCTTTTTATCTTAGAACTTCAATGACTGCAAAGATTTTATACAAATCATCAGCAGGACATGTGTGTTTCTGTTGACCTTTTGTTCAACATATTCCTGTTTTGTTTGCTAATAGTTGATATGTGGTCGCATTTTCTATGCCCTAGAAATTATGGTGCATTTTTACCGTCCACCCACCTAAACAATAGGCTATAGACAATGATGTTTGTAGCATTTCCTCCTACACAATTTATTCTCCATAGTTTGGTTTGTGGAAAAGTTAAAAGATAGCACTGCCCATACTACACAGTTTACTTTCTAGTAATTTTCTGAGGTTGTTAGGTACCACAGTCTACCTTGCATTGTAATTGACGGTTTTCTTGGACTTGCGCTTTGCAGGTATGGAAACCATCCTTCTCTTTTGTGCATTGAGCTTCTAAATGAACCTTCTGCAGCTGTAGTTCCTTTGGATGTTCTAGTGTCCTAGTATATGAAAGGCTACCAAATTGTGCGAAAGCATTCACCAACCACTTACGTTATTCTCTGCCAACGAGTAGGAAATGTAGACCCAATGGAGCTTTTTCAAGCTAAACTAGGTATTTCAAATATTGTAGTTGATTTACATTACAACTTGTTCGATCCATATTTGCCAGTATGACTTCACTTAGAACATTGAATCCATTTACAAGATGAGGACACCACAATTACAAGCTCTTTGCAGCTCAAATGGGCCCTTGTTTTCATTGGTACATTTACCTGCTTATGTGTGTACGGTGTTTCCACCTCCTCCACAAATTTTGGGATGCCATACATACCACTGTTCTATATTGGTAGTGGTGCTATAATAGATTTACCAGAGCTTATATTGATACTAAATTTGGCCTTCATTTTTTATTCATTGGGTAGTAATTAGTTCTTACAGGTAGGGATAGCAATGGGGCTATTTCTCATTCCCCACCAGGGAATTCCCCTATTAAGGGGTGGAGGTTTTGGGGGGAGGGGGGCAGTTCCCCTCTCACGGGGAAATTTGTCCCCGTCGGGGGAAGCGGGTATGGGTTGTTCCACCACTTCCGTCCCTTGTTACCCGTATGGGGCTCTGGCATGTCAATGATAAGTGGGTATATACTCGATGGTATATATAATATATGTCATTGATTCATTGTAGATAATTTTTTGATATTATTTGTATAAATTAATCAGTTCATAACTGCATCTAGAAAAATTTATATTGAGGCACACACTTCACACGTACAACTCTATAATCTTATACAATGATTTCGTAACATTATAAATCCAACACATATATATGAAATTTGTTAAAAATACAATACAAATAGTTCTAACATCTTAAAAATCCTGAACCATCAAAATTAAAACCAATTTAATCAATAAATTTAACCTATTAAAAATGTGATGTTTCTTAAATTTTTTTTTAGGGTGGCAGGCCATACCAGGCACCCTCTGAATCCATCCCCTGTCAATACTGGCGATTGTCGTGATGTGCCATGGCACAAGTTGCCGGAACAGGTCAGGAATCACGACCGCACCAGCCGGATCCACGTGGAGTGGACTTTCTATTTTCTGAGAGCCTGGCGGCCCGTTGTCTTCCTTGAGGCAGACGGCTAGACCAGGTCCCAGAAACGTTTTTTCAGTCTTGGTGCGGTCTCGGCACGCTGCCGCCGCTGCCCCGCGCATCGGACGCAACGAGAAGGAACGGATTGCTTGACAGCACAAGAGTTTATTTATGTGGTGGATGGATTGACTTGGTTGTTGCACTGCTTATGTAACTAGATGCTTAAGAGAGAACTGTTTTCCGTGAACAAAGTTGAGACCAGAGAGAACTAGGGCCTTTTCGAGTCCGTACACCATGTACGCCGATCAGAACACGGTTCACTTCTGAATTCAGGCCGCCTCAAGAAAAAAAAAAACTTTAATATTCAGAGTCATAGCTTTCTTTTGCCGGTTTACGTTCGCCGAGCGGATCTGCTACTTGAATAGTAGACTGGTTTTGAGTTTGCGAGGCACACGGAAGAACACTTGAATTGTCAATGCCTCCACTGTGAACAGTGCCCATTCCAAATTTCCAAATTCTTAACCTGTGACCTTCACAAGTTATCACTTGCAGCTCCAAACCGATGGTTCAATTTTCCCATGAACCCATCTGCTCCGCAGAAATTCCAGCATAGCAAGTTTAGCCTTCCCTTGCGCCGTACCTCACAATGCAGATGATTGAATTCCTTAGGACGAACGGCCACCGGCCACGTTACATGTTTGCAAACCGTTCGTTCAAGCTTGCACTGCCGGCCGTAAGCTTAACGGCCAACCACCACATTCCAAATGCAACTTACAGAGTTACAGTGACATAACCCATATCACATATCTGATCTAGCAGAGTTTATAGTTACCTTTTAAACTCTTACTTCTGTTGGTACTTCTATCTTTAAAACTTGGATATTGCTAGCAATAGGATGTCTGATACAGTGTACTATGCTGATGAAGGCGTAGTCGGTGTCGCTGACCCAGAGGGTCACATCAAGCCCGGGAGTCTTTCCCCGGTGGCTGCAGCACGAGAGCAATACCTTCATTCTCGGCGCGATACCCTCACAGATGATGAGGAGTGTGATGGACTCTATGATGACCTAGACATTCCCGACCATTTCAAGCCCAATCACGAGACTGCATCGCAAGGAGACACCATGATGTCACCTTCGCGATCCTCGCATTCCCGTGATGTCAACATGGCGGGAGAAGAAGAAGATCTCGAGGTTGAATCCTCGGGGGCTGCCCGTCATCGCCGCTATGAAGCGGCCAAAAACCACCTGGAAGCATCCTTAAACAGAACCTTAGCGAGCATCCGTCGTCAAGCTCGTGAAAAACCGGGCGCTAGGGCTGAGACCTTAGCTCACGAGATTTTCCGCGGGTGTCACACGCTGGAGCATGTACACGAGCGTTGACCAAACTCGCCTCCTCTTGTTCCCCGAGTAGGGAGCGATTGCAAGCTCTGGCGGCCGTTGTACGCGATCTTCGGAATTTCCCCGGATAGGTGGACCTGGAAGCGATGGGCGCGGTCGTAGCCGAAGACTTGGAGAAGCTCGCCACCGACATGAAGATTTCAGGGTCACCTCGTGACAAAGAAGCCTAGAGCGTTTCCTGAGAAAATCGACATCACACCCCTGTTCGCTCCCGTCACGGTGATTCTCGAAGCCTTACTCGGGAAGGCCGTGGAAAGTATGATCGGTACCGCAAGAACTCTCGGAGCGATTCCCAAACAACCTCACGGGGCCAGAGGTATGCTCGTCGCGATCACGGGCAAACCGAGCATTCTACCTCAGATCGATCCCCGTCGCGCCGGCATCGAGAAGTTTTCTCTCGTCTTAGTCCGCGTGTCGGAAGTCAGCGCAGCGATGATCGCCGTGATCACCGTGGCCGAAGAGACCACCGCGATGCCCCAGCTTTCGGATGTCGGGCTTTTTCAGCGTCTCTTTGTAATGTCTCGTGGCCGAGCAAATTCAAGCCTGGCCACATCGAGAGATTTAATGGGACTCAGAATCCGGATGAGTTTCTCTCCATTTACACTACTGCGATTTTAGCAACTGGAGGTGACGAGAGAGTTATGGCTAACTTCCTACCCACCGTGCTTGACGGAGACGCTCGGACTTGGCTCTTCAACTAGAAGGAGGGGTCAATTCGCTCCTAGAGGCAGCTCAACAATGCACTCAAAGAAAATTTCTAGAGCTGCTATACTCGTCCAGGCAAGGAGCGCGACCTCGAGCATTTGATCCAGATGGAAGGAGAGTCTTTGCGATAGTTTGTCCAAAGATTCATTCAAGTGAGGAATTCGATTCCCAATGTCTCGGATGAGGCAGTCGTCCACGCCTTGTCTGAGACATCCGCTTCACACAGGATCTGGAGATCCATCTTGATCTAACGGCTAGCAAACTGTTCCGCATGGCCGATCGGTACGCGAATGCCGATGAGGCATTCTAATGGAAGAAGATGCTAGATGAAGGCAAGCTCCCGCCTCAACCCGGCTTAGAAGGCTCCACGAGCAAGAAGAATGCAAGGTCCGTGGAGAAGAAGATCAAGAAAAAGAAGAAGAGGTCGCTCATACGCATGGTCGTGGCTATCGGCAAGACTACCGCGAAGCCAGAAACCGACCGCATGAGCGCGCCGCAATTTCAGGCGAAAAGGCAGAATCGACCACCCAACGCCAAGAACGACTAAGGCCGCCGCGACCAAGGCCACCATGACTAAGGTATCCCACTGAACGACCGTTTCTGCCCGCTCCATCAGGCGTACGGGCACGACCTCCACAATTGCGGACCTAGGCGTTCTGCTTGGAACAATTCTACAATGGCAAAGGCCTATGCCTACACTCTTAGAGAAAGGCGAGAGCAGTAAGGGCAAAAAGCCTGCTGACGATGAAGAGGACATGGATTACTAGGAGCCCCGCAATCATATTGCGGTAATCTTAGGGGGCTCCTCGGCTTGCAAGTCTCGTCGAGACTTAAAGGAGGCGGCACGGGAGGTGCACCACGTCGCTGAAGGTAAGCCCCCCGTGCAGCAGCTAAGGTGGTCCAAGCTGCCCATTACCTTCTCCAAGGATGATTGTCCTCTTGGATTAACCAAGTCTTAGAAGCTTCCTATGGTCGTAAACCCGACCATCAGTAACACCACGATGAGATGAGTTCTCATCAACGGCGGAAGTTCCTTGGATCTTATATCCGTTAAAGTTTTGGACGAAATGCAAATCCCTCGGTCCAAGATCAAAGTATAGTGGTCCCCTTCTACGGGATTGTTCCGGGCACCTCGACCAAACCTCTCGGCTAGGTTGTTCTGCCCATCACGTTCAGGAGTCCGAGCAATATTCTAACAGAGATGATCACCTTTGAGGTTGTCGATTTTGAGTCGGCCTACAATGCCATCCTCGGTAGATCGGCTCTTGCCAAGTTCATGGCCGCTACACATCATGCGTACTAGTGCTTAAAGATTCCTGGTCCAGGCGGAATAATCACCGTAAGAGGGAACCAAAAGATGGCCCTGAGCTGTGACAAGAAGTCGCTTGACATGGTCGGGCAATTGTCTCATCGTGGCCCCGACCAAGAGTCGAAGAATTCCCGGCCAAAAGTTGCCCTCCAACCCGGAGGAGAGACCAAGGCAGTTCTGGTAAGTGACGCGGAGCCGACCAAGGTCGTGCGTTTAGGATCTTCCTTAGATCCTAAATAGGAACTCGAGCTTGTTGCTTTCCTCCGGGAGAATGCCGATGTGTTCGCTTGGGAACCATCTGACATGCCCGGAGTCCCAAGAGACGTAATTGAGTATAGGCTAGCAGTTCGACCTGATAAGAAACCAGTGCGGCAGAAGTTCAGATGCTTCTCTCCGGAAAAGCAAGCTATCATCTAGGAAGAACTCGACAAGCTCCTCAAGGTCGGCTTCATTTGAGAAGTCGAGCATTCGGAACGGCTAGCGAATCTGGTCATTGTCAAGAAAAAGGGAGGCAAATGGCATATGTGTGTCGACCATACGAGCTTGAATGCCACCTGTCCCAAGGATAATCTCCTGTTGCCCTGCATAGACCAGTTGGTCGACGCAACAGCGGAGTTCTAGGTGATGAGCTTTTAGATGCCTACTCGGTCTACCACCAGATCAGCATATCACCTGAAGATAAAGAGAAGACTTCTTTTATTACCCCATTTGGCATGTTTTGCTACACAACCATATCTTTTGGTCTCAGGAACGCTGGAGCGACCTTCCAGCATCTTATGCAGAAAACTTTTTCAGACCAAATAGGTCGAAATCTAGAGGTCTATGTGGACGACATAGTGGTCAAAAGTAAGCTCGCCTCGAGTCATGTCTCCGACCTTGAGGAAACTTTTTATAACCTCAACAAGCATCGAATAAAGCTTAATCCAAAAAAATGTGTCTTCGGTGTAAGGGCGGGCAAGGTTCTTGTCTACATGGTCGATCCATAGGGCATTGGGGCAAACCCAGAAAAGATTGAAGTCATCGAAAGCATGCGACCACCTAGTTGTGTAAAGGAGGTCCAAGCCTTGACCGGACAAATGGCGGTTCTAAGTCACTTTATTTCTCGTTTAGGTGAGTGTGGATTGCCTTTCTTCAAGGCACTCCGTAAGTATGAAGGTTTTGCCTAGACGGAAGAAGCAAACCGTTTTTTCGAAGAGCTGAAGCAATACCTGTCCAAACCGCCCATTCTAACCACACCAAAGCCGGAGGAGGCCTTGCTATTATATTTAGCAGCGACTTCGCAGGCAGTAAGCGCAGTCTTAAACAGTGGAAAGGGATGGAGTGCAGCGACCAATTTACTACGTCAGCGAAGCCTTGCATGAACCAAAGGAGTATTACCTCAAGGTCCAGAAACTCTTGTACTCGCTGTTCATGACCTTCAGGAAATTGCGACACTATTTTCAAGCTCACAAGATTATGGTCCTGACCAATTTTTCGCTTAAGAAGATCTTAAGAAATTAAGATGCTAGTGGTCGAATAGCAAAGTGGGCTATGGAGCTCGCCGAGTTAGAGATCGAATTCTCAGCTCGCATGGCGATCAAGTCCCAGGTCATGGCAGACTTTGTAGCAAAGTGGACGAATCCAGCACCACCTGCTACCGGGCTCGATAGATCTGAAAAAGGTCGTTAGACAATGTACTTTGATGGATCTCGTGCCTATGAACGCTCGGGGGCTGGAGTTGTGCTAGTATCCCCCTAGGGAGAGCAATTCCACTACGTCATTCAATTGCACTTTGCCGTGACCAACAACGCAACAGAGTACGAAGGCCTCTTGGCAGGACTACAAGCATGCAAAGCGCTCGGAGTCAAGCAACTAACTATGAAAGGAGATTCGCAATTGGTTGTCAATCAGGTTAACAAGGAGTATCAGTGTTCCGATAACTCAATGGCGCTTTACCTTGTTGAAGTGAGGAAGATGGAGAAGTACATCAAGAATTTTGAGGTACTCTTTATCCCTAGGAAGGACAATTATCTGGCCGACCAACTCTCAAAGTTCGGTTCCTCCCAAGTTTCCACTCCGACAGGAGTGCTCGTCGAGCACTTATACAAGCCTTCCATTCCTTCTGTAGTGGAGACATCAGAAGCGAGTGGTAACGTCTCTCTTCTCGAGCATGGTGCGAATTGGATGCCGTTATTCATTCAATATCTTGTACATGGGACACTGCCTGAGGAAGAAGTTGAGTGTTCCCGGCTTATAAGGCGATCCTCTCCTTACAAATTGATCGAAGGCGCCTGTACCTAGGGATGTAATCGGATCGGATATGGTCGGATATTGTTCATCCCGTATTCGTATCTATATTTTTTATCGAATACAAAGTCGGATCTGAATGGTGTTGGATGTGAATCTGAATGCGAATAATAGGATACTATCACTTACGAATCTGAGCTTAATACTGCACCGGATTCAATACAGTCACGAATATTTTTAATTTGGATAATACACGAAAATATAGATCATTTATTGCACATGTAACATCTTGAATAGTAGATTACTTATGAGTTATGAATAATTATTGACAAAATGTGAAGAAAATAGTACGAATTTACTATAGTTGCATTGTACATAATTAAGAATTAATAATGAGCGACTAGAGATTATATAAAAGCTAAATGTAGAGTCATAATAGAATTATCAAAGACAATGGTACTAGCAAATTAGAAGTCACAAACTAGTAAGGTAAACATGATAGAATCATATAATACCATCGAGTCGAGCGGACGAAAGCTGCTGCAGTCTTGATCGGACCGTAGGTGGTCTGAGACTACACCTCTGAGGCTGTGGTGCACCGGATCACGGTGGCTACGGCCTATGGGGCTGCGGGCTATGGCCGGCCATGATCTGGCCGGACCGCCGGTGTCGCCTTGGTGCCTCCTCAACTCAAGCCACTCAAATTTCGATTAGGTTTTGTTTGGATTAGGGATTTTAGAGGAGAGAGACTATCGAGACTAGTAGAGAATAGAGATAGAGAAAGAAACCTGAATGATGGATTGGGGATTTTATGTTTTTGGTTTTGGAGTCCTGCGTGGCAATGTCGCATTGCCTTGATTTTAACTTTGGCGCTAGTGGACAAGCGGTCTGAATCTGAACACTTGCGTAAATTTTTGGTTTGGCACCGCACTATTGTGGTGCACTTGGCGTTAGCACTTTGGCGATGGCAATGTGGCACTTAGTAGAATAGTAGTTGGTACTTGGCATTTGGCGGTTGGCACTCGGTAATTGGTAGAGTACCAAGAGTGGTATTGGTATATGGTACTAGTGCCTCCAGACTCACGGTATTTGGTGCTCTTTGATTGGAGAATTCTGAGACTCACGGTCTTGGAGAAGTCTTTAAAGTTTTGGATAATATCCATATTTTATATCCGGATATTATCCGATTATAAACTCGGATATTTCTGTATCCGTCGGATAATTACTATCCGTATCCGTATCCTTATCCGAGATAACTATCCTTATCCGTATCCATATCCAAAAAATTCTTCGAATATCCGAAAAACTATTCAAATCTCTATCCAAATTGATTCGGTCGGTCAGTCGGTCGTAAAATATCCGTTACAGTTGCACCCCTACCTGTACCGCAAGGGAGCACTAGGAGTTCTCTGCAAGTGCATCTCTCAAGAAGAGAGTAAATACCTTCTTAGAGATATCCATGAAGGTATGTGAGGAGCTCACTTATTTTTAGAACGATAATGAGCAAGGCCTTCCGATTGGGTTACTATTTGCCAACGGTCTTAGCTGATGCTCGTTCGATCGTGACGACTTGCAAAGCATGCCAGTTTCATACTCACAAGGTCCATCAGCCAGCATATGTTCTTTAAACCATTCCTCTATCATTGCCATTCTCGACTTGGGGAGTCGATATACTTGGACCTTTTCCTCGAAGTCAGAAAGGCTGCAAGTACTTGCTCGTGGCTATCGACACTTTCACTAAGTGGATCGAGGCCGAACCCGTGTCAACCATTTCGGCTCAGGCAACCAAGAAGTTCTTTCGCAGCAACGTGGTAACACGTTTTAGCATTCCCAACCGTCTCATCACGGATAATGACACTCAGTTCACCAGCAAGCTGTTTCAGGCCTATTGCGAAGACATCGGGACAAGGGTCTGCTTCGCCTCTGTAGCGGCCGAGCGAGCAAATGGACAGATAATCCAAGGAATCTAAAGGAGAGTTTTCAAAAACCTCAGTCAGCATGGTCAAGCATGGGTGGACGAGCTTTCTTCCGTCCTTTGGTCGGTTCGCACTACGGTAAGCCGAGCCACGGGTGAAACCCCTTTTCAACTTGTCTACGATGCAAAGGCTATTTTGCCCGCTGAGATCATGCTGGGTTCTCCAAGAGTGCACCTTGTCGACAACATCGACCAGGAGGCTGAGTGTCTCCTAGACTTAGACCTTGCCGAGGCAACACGCGAACGGGCTTTGCTGTGATCCGCGGTTTACCTGCATGCTCTTCGCAAGCACGCGGCCAAATCAGTTCGACCAAGGACCTTGCAAGTTGGCGATCTAGTCCTACATCGAGTTCAGGATTTGTCGAAAGCTAACAAGCTGACCCCTATGTGGGAACGTCTGTTCAGGGTCGTCTCAGCAACTCGCCTCGGGGCTGTTCGCCTAGCGATGGAGGATGGTCGGGTGCTCGCTAGTACCTGGAACATCAATCAACTACGTAAGTTCTTTGTCTAGTTTTTTTATTACTACTTGTTCTTCGCAAGATCAGTGAGTTTTTCTATAAAATTCGGTTCTTTCGCCCCGTGATTTCCATTCTTTCTAAGATTTTGTGAATATCTTTAAAGTCCCTACCCGTTGGTAAGCCAACTCAGCTTCACACAAGGGCACACTCTCCTCCTCATGATCTTGATGATGGGATAGCGTGTGGGCAAGAACATTCGCTTCAATTGCATTATTCTAAGGTTTAGCCAGCGTGCGCAAGAACCACCAGAGGCCTCAGTCTACATAAGCCAATTATTGTTTGCAGTAGTGCTTCGCTATAAGTCTACAATCACATATAGACACCCTCTCAGATGGTCTAGAGTTCTAGTTTGGTTCACGCGTGCTCGGTTGTTGTGTGCTTTGTCGAGCAATTGCATGTTTTCCCCATCCTTGTTGAAATCATGCTCATAACTTAGGGGCATGGGTCAAGATGCCCGGGGGGATAAGGCCGTGCATGTATTTCTTTCTCCCGACCTAACCCATGCTCGCAACTCGGAGAAATGGTGTTGGATCGTTAAGGGAAAAGTATGCGTGATTTTTTCTAACTCTCCTGTGAACAAGCTCATGCTCACAACTTAGATGCACGAACTTCGTTCATAGCGGGGGCTTAGTAGGGGCGAACTACCGTGTTTTCCTAAAAAATGTGCGCTCGTATCTTCGTCCTTTACTATTTAAGCATTCTATTTTGTCTGTTTTGCTTTGTCTGTTGTTGCAGGGCATTCATCGGCAACGGGCAAAAAATAATCCAAGAGAAACAAGCAAGAGTGACAAACAATTTTAGAAAAAGTCTTCTTTATTCACTCAAGATGATTACATATGAAGTATTTTACAAAGGTGTGCTAAGGGAGCTATTCTCCGCCGAGCTTCGCCTCTTGGATGGTCGAGAGTT
The DNA here is from genome assembly GCA_036346375.1 of Guadua angustifolia. NCBI lineage: Eukaryota > Viridiplantae > Streptophyta > Magnoliopsida > Poales > Poaceae > Guadua > Guadua angustifolia. The sequence goes on along the minus strand of CM070505.1, from coordinate 27,109,614 downwards.
CTTCCCTCGCCTCATCAAGTTGAGTCTCAAGCTCGAGGACCCGTCGCTGGGCATCGCATGCTTCGCGAGCTTCTTGGCGGATCCACTTCGCTTCTTCTCTGCACCGGTTGGCCTACTCGGTGGCCTCCCGTGCAGATTTTGTCAGCTCCCCCATCTTTTCCTCCAAGGTCAGAGCGTTGCCGCTTTTTCTCGAGCTCCGCCTTGGCCTGGAGGATTTGCTCTCTACACTCCATGGTGTAATCTTCGAACTAGCGCTGCATTTCCTCATTTGAAGTCTTAAGCTCGGCCAGCGCTTGCTCGAGTTTCGCTATCCTAGTGTCTTGCTTGGCACCATGCTTGGCCACGACCTCAGGAGGTACGGTCGCTACCTTGAAGTCCACCATGGTCGGGTCAAGCACCTACAAGGCAGAAAGCTTTTGCTCTTGCTCGTTGTAAAAGAGAAAGACTTAGAAGATAAGTAACCTTACCTAGCAGAGATGATCGTGCAAGTTTTCCCGAACTTGCTTGAGGATATCCTCCGACCGAAGGTCGGCAAGGCCTTCCACGGTGATCTCCAGCCGGGTGAATTCGTCTTCTCCCCGAGAATGCGCTTCGCTCGGGGGCTCCTCATTTTCTTCCCAAGCATGCGCCTCGCTCAGGGGAGTAGTGTTTTCCTCTTGACCTCGAGCGTCTGACACGCTCGATGGCTCAAAGGCCTGCCCCGACAGAGTTGGTTCCACCAGGATAGGATCATCCCGGGGATGTTTTTCCTCTGGGGCATCAGGGCACAACTCGCAAGTTGTCTCTATGCTCAAAGACCGCCCCTGGTCTTCAGCCACACTCGGCTTCGAAGCCTTGAGCAGCTGGCCTTCCTAGGGAGTTAGTTCCCCCAGGGCATGAGGCTCTGCGACTCATTGGTCGTGGGGAGCCTCGTCGATATCTTCGGCCATCACAAGGTCAGCGAGGTGGGCAAGCTCATTTTCTACTACAGAGTCGAGGATTTTATCAGCCATTCCCTCTAAGTCCATAGTGCCCCTATTAGCTATTTTGCCCATGATGGCAGTGTGGGGTTTGCTTGGACACTCGAAGCAAAAAGAAGAAGGAGGAAATGGAAGGAAACAAGCAGTAAGTTACCTCTGCCGAGCTTCTCGCCTTCATCCTCGGTGTCTTCGGCCTCTGCCGTGGAGGTTTTGCCCACAGAAGCTTGGGCCCCGACCACGAGTTTAGACCAATCTGCAACTGTGTGGCTGGCCCTCGCCATCAAGATGTCAACCTTGTCTAGGCCAACCTCCTTCAAAGTTTGCCTTGGGTGCTTCGGCGTTGGGCCCGGTGACTTCCGGCGCTTCATGACGAAGGGCGCCAGATTTTCCTCCTCCTCGGACCCTTCTGCCGTAGGGCTCGAAGATACCTGCGCTAGCTTGGCTTGGAGGGCGGCAATCTTCTCCTCCAGATGCTCCTTGCGCGCGGAGCCCTCCACCGTCGCCGCCACCTTCGCTCGCTTCGCCTTCTCCGCGAGCTGGAATAAACGAGCCATCGGTCCGAATTTTTCTTGGTGTGCTCCTTCAACCATAACTTTAACTCCCTTACCTCTACTTGGTCATCATACTCTCGAATACCGCCGGGGGGGGGGTTCCTGCTCGAAGTTGCCTACCTCTTAGGACGCCGGGCAGGGGGCGGTGGCGCTTGCTGCTTGTGTGCCACCTTCTTGGTTTTGGCGGTGGGAACAACCTTCCCTTGGTCGCGCGTTAGTGGTTTAATCTCAGCCACTGCGGCTGAAAGGGCGATCTTATCCTGAAAAAAGAAGCATTGAAAATATCAGAGATGCTCGGGATGTTTTTCCTTGAGCATGATTCACGAATTCACTTACCACTTCACCCCGCCCGAGCACGTTGCTCGGAGTTTGTCGCCCGGTCTCGAGCTCCTTGCCCTTTGGGGTGCCAAACATTTTGGCAACTAGCTTTTCGACCCAGGTCTTGCTCGGGGCTGCAATCCGACCAACACAAGTATTAGTACGAGCAAACTAATTCTAAAGGAAGGAAAATATTTGCATGGTTTTGAAGTCTTACCCAAATCAGCCTCACAGCACAGGTGAAGTCTTGCCATCCTGAGATCTTGAAGAAGGGATGCTCCCTCCTTCTTAGTGGAGTCACCCGGTTCCTAAGGAAGTCTCGAGCGATGTCCCGACCAGTGAGCCCCATGTTCGTAAGCTCACTGATCGTCATCAGCACCGCTCCTCCTCGGCTTACACGGGGGGGGGGGCGCGGGGTCTCAATCTCCGGAGCCGCCGCTCCGATATAGCAGATAGTGCTTCCCTCCGCCTTCTTGACATAGAACCAATGGTCGGCCCAGCCTGCCCAACACCGAGTCCTTGAGCGTGAAGCTCGGATACTCATATGGTCGGTTGGATCGAAGACGGAAATAGATGCAACTGGCAGGGGAAGTCCCTCCGGTGTGAAACAAGGAATAAAAATAGAAAAAAAGGCTTGTCGTGGGCATAGTGCCCACGTATCCCTCGCAAAGATGCGAGAAGATCGCTAAGACAAGAATGCAATTAGGATTGAGGTTGGAGATCTCGCACTCGCACTAGGCAAGTACGGATTCAAGGAACTCACTTTCGGGCGTCCGCAACCCATTGATGGAGTAAAGTTCGCAGGAGACGATCTCTTCTTCTCATGGTACCGGAGCTTCCTCGCCGTCGGGTGCGCGCTATGATTCCTCATCGAGATAGCCAAGCTTCACGAGCAGTTGGAGCTTCTCCTTGTTAATCTTGCTCGCTCCAAACTTCGCCATGGATTCGGTGGAGGAGGATGTAAATGCAGAAGAATATGAGACTTAAGAATTCCTAAGGACTTAGATGCAATGCCGGTGAAGGGTTTCTCACCGCCATTGCTACCTATTTAAAGGGGTAGAGAAGCCAAATGGACACGACCATCTAAAAACTACTCCCGCCTTTTCGCGAACCGGCGCGTGGAGGCGCAGTTTTCGAAACCGTCTAGTAAAGGCGCGGTTCCCAAAAGATTATCCGAATCGCTACCACGGGGCTTTGCGGAGAAGGAACCGGCGCAAACCTTTGATCTTCTCTTGCCCGAGCTTCTATTGGTCGGAGGCCGAGCTGGTAGCTCGCCCTTATCAACCATGCTCGTCTGCAAGCAGGACCTACTCGGATGTTGCAGTAGTACTTCACTGCAAGATTCCAATCCATTCGTTGAGTCTATAGGCTCAAGGGGAAGGCCCTGCCAAGTAGTTTTCCACTTGAGCCTCGGGGGCTAGCTGTCGGGGATTGGATAATTTCCGTAATGACTGTAGATCAGTAAAGGGGGACGAGGACGACAAAAGCTAGACACAAGACACAGACATACTCGAGCTTTCCTGTAAAGTTCGATTGCGATAGTGAAAACCACTGGAGTAGGATTGTTATCTCCGCCGTGAGAAACCCGAACCAATATAAAGTCCTTTATTTGTTTTCGAGTATTCGATCCTAAGAGCATTTTTTAGACGCAAACCCTTCACCAAAAAGGAGTCGTGTTGATCACTCATTCAACAAGTAAGCTCGGCAGGGGATTTGTTTCCCAAACGTCGATAATTTCATAAGTTAGTTAAAATGTTGTGTTACTTGACCATCTTTTTTTTTTTGCACTCCATTGGACGTGTTTTTGTGGAGGGTTGGCTATTTGTTGCAACCTATTTGCTGCACGTGTTGGTAATATTTTGTTGCGGCTATTAATCACATTTGTTGTGTGTAGTATTTTCAAAGGTTGCCCTGTCTAGAAAGGACTGTACGATAGGAATGTTCCCATAGTATGTCCAAACGCTAGCAACACTCTTAAAATTTTTAATATCTCTTGATACTAGTTTAGTGTATATTTTAATATAGCTAACTCCCCTAATCTAATGCATTTCATGCGTTTTTTTCCTCCGGCCACACAAATGCAAAGCACGCCTCTCCAAAGTCCAACCCATGCACTGGTGCGACCGACTCTAAACACCTGGACGGTCACCAAACGCCAAAAAAGCAAAAATCAGTGTCCAAAAGTCCAAACCCGTCAAATCTGACCCGCTGCTCCGTTTCCGCCTACCAGACGCCACGGAGGCACCCGTTCCTGCCCTCGCTACGCTACGCTTTACTCGTCTTTATACCTCCGCGCTCGTCCGCGACCTCGTCCAACAAACGCAAACCGCATTCGCCCACCACCAAATGCCGACGCCTCGCCACCATGCGCTACTCCTCGTCGCGCTCCCGATGCTCCTCGTGGCCGCGCAGCCGAACGAGTCGCGGGACAAGAGCGATGACCGTGGCGGCGGCTTTGCGCCCGTCGTGAACCCGCCGCGCAGCTTCAGCGCGCCCATGGTCGTGCTCCTCGTGGCGCTCATCGCGGTCTTCTTCTTCATCGGCTTCTTCTCCATCTACATCCGCCAGTGCGGCCGCGGCAGCTCCACGAGACCCTCCATCCCGGCCGCTGCGCTCCTCGTGCTGTCGCGGCAGCAGCAGCAGAACCAGCAGCGCGGGCTCGACCCCGCCGTGCTCGCGTCGTTCCCCACCATGAGGTACGCCGAGGCCAGGGAGCTCCGGGACGGGGGCAAGGACGCCGTGCTCGAGTGCGCGGTCTGCCTCAGCGAGTTCGACGACGAGGAGGAGCTCCGCCTCCTGCCCAAGTGCAGCCACGCTTTTCACCCGGACTGCATCGGCGAGTGGCTCGCCAGCCACGTGACCTGCCCCGTCTGCCGGTGCAGCCTCGACCCCGAGGAGCCCGCCTCTGCGGCTGAAGCGAACAGCTCCGGGGAAGCGTCCAGGGAGCAGCAGGAGGTGACCATCGACGTGAACCGCGAGGGTGGCGAAGAGGAGGAGAGGAGGAGGGAGGCGATGGAGCTGGAGAGGATCGGGAGCCAGCGCCGCGCGGTGCGGTCGCGGTCGGGGCGGCCACTCCCGCGGTCGCACTCCACGGGCCACTCCCTCGCCACACGGCTCGACGGCGACCTCGAGCGGTTCACCCTGCGGCTTCCGGAGCACGTGCGGAGGGAGATGGTCGCCGCCGGCGAGGAGAGCCTGCGCCGCACGGGGTGCGGGAAGGCCGCGGCGGCGGCGGCGCCCGGAGCGCGAGGATCGGGCGGTCGGACCGGTGGCCTTCATTCATTTCGAGGACGTTCTCCTCGAGGGTGCCGTTCTGGGCGGCGTCGAGGAGGGCGCCGGACCCGGAGGTAGGAGTGGAAGGCTCCACAACGCCCGCGGCGACGGCGAAAGCCAAGCGTGAAAAGACGGCCGCCGCTGCGGATGGCTCCGTGAGTCCAGCTAAGGGGAGTGTGCGCTTCGACTGCCTCGGCGGCGGTGGCGGCGTCTCGGGCCCCAGAGTTGGCGCCGTGGCCGGCGACAGCGAGGAGGAGGAGGAGAAACCAATTGCCCGGCAAGTTTGAGCGCTCAACGTGGGATTCGCGTCATGTGCTGTCCCCGTCCGCTCGTTCGGTTCAAACGGCGATGTGCGGCACGTGCAGCGGAACTTATCGCCTCTCGGTCTACCTCCATGCGATCTTCGGTGAAGCTGCTCATGCACGGATGAAAACACACAGCTAAAAGGATGATTTCATACGACTGAAAATGGTTGCAGACTTGCTTATTTCTTCCTCCTTGCATCACCTTTGTGGAGAGATAAGTGGCGTGGAACCGTTCAAGATCAGTTTTTCTTCACCGTTGAAAAATTGGAGCGGAGTCGGTGTACTCTGTACAGGAGGAACAGACGGGTAAGCTGACAAAATACTCTTAAGAATGGCCTAAAAATATCCAAAGATTCTTGTGATCGTTTTTTTTCACACTAGCTAGCTTAGCTTGTATAGCTTTGTGCTGGGAACTACTCCTACATCTACATCTACATGTTTATCGTTCGTAGCTTAGCTTGCTGGGAACTACTCCTACATCTACATGTGCATCGTTCGTCTTCCTTCCAAAGTGGGATTACGTACTTCACTCATTTTGGGAAGGCATGATTGATCGGAAGTTGCAGAAGAAACCGACAGAAAACTGAAAGATACGTATGCAGTGACACGATCGGCATCAGCCTCCAACGAGTCCAATCCAAAGTGTTGTCATATACATGGGCTTCCATCTCAAATTCTCTGCGCCATACATGATCAAGTGCCTTGGCTCAAGTTTAAACTTAAAGCCGTCCTCATTGTTCGTTATGATCTTGGAAACTTGCATGCCATTGTTTGTGATGATCTCAAAAGCAATCTTCCTTTTTTTTCCATGTCATACTCATTAATTGATCGTGAAAAGTCTACAAAAGAACACGAACATAAAGTGCGACTGGTTGGCTCCGATCAAACAACAGGGCTATACACTTTGAAAAATGCAGCTCCTTCTAGATAGTAGTGGTAGATGTTAACCGGAAGACTCGGCAATTGGCATTTAATTGGGGAGGAGGTGCAGTGGGGACTTTGACTTGGTTGGCTTCTATATGCAAATCATACCATAAATAAAGATCGAAGACTTTTGGCCTCAGCGATTTCGATTTGAGCCGTGCCTTGGCTCATTTTGTTTTTTCACATTTAGATCTTTCAAAAAATATGTAATTATGTGTAAGTTATTTTTGTTATTTTTTACGAAAAGGACCTTCTGGTTAAAAAAATCGCGGATGTTTCGTGAATGGACCCTAAATGAATACCGAAAAAAAGAGCGTAATTACGTTTGGATCATTCCGGCTATTTTTCATAAAAAGGACCTTTCGATTTAGCACAGTCGCAGATCCTTCATAAGAGGACCCCAGATAGATGCAAAAAAAACGTGGTTGTATTTGTGTCCTTTCAACCGTTTCGCGCGCTTTCTCGACGAATTTAAAAAAAACACTGCAAAAAAAACAAAATTGTTTCTGCAAAAAAATAACGCGCGCGACGTATCACGCCATCAGGCACCGGTGCCACGTGTCGCCACTCCACAAATGCCTCTCCAAAAAAAGTGTAATTACGTTTAGGTCTTTTCGGCGTTTTTTATAAAAAGGATCTTTTGGTTCAGCAAAATCGTGAATCTTTTGTGAAAGGACCCTAAATAAATGTCGAAAAAGAGCGTAATTACGTTTAGATTGTTCCAGCTATTTTTTGCGAAAAGGATCTTTCGATTTCGCGTAGTCGCGGCTAATTTAAAAAAAACACCGCCGAGAAAAACGAAATTTTATTTTTTTAGAAAAAAATCTAGGTCAAATTTTTTTGACGGGCACGGCATCACACACCTTGTGTCCTCCGTCCGCGAGCGCCCCTAAAAAAAATATAATTACATGTATATCTTTTCAACGGGTTTTTTTTTGCAAAAAGGACCTTTTGGTTCAACAAGATCGCGAAACTTTCATGAAAGAACTCTAAATAAATGCTAAAAAAGACGTAATTACGTTTAGATCATTCCAGCTATTTTTCGCGAAAAGGACATTTCATTTTGGCGCAATCGCGAGCGCGCACGGCGTGTCACGCCGCGAAAACACTCTAGTAGTCCCTATATTGCATTCCGCCAGTTTTCCTATATTACATTTCACAGAGTTTCTAGCCAGATAGGCATGCCATGTCACTATTTCGCGCAAAGGCTCTCCGCAAATTGTGTAATTATGTTCAGTTTCTTATATCAGCTCTTTTCAAAAAGGTCTATTGGAAATTTTGAAATTACGTTTATGACTTTCTAGAAATTCCAAAATTTTTGTTCGAGCCTAGAGGTGGGCATCGTGCCGGGCCAGGCCAGCCCGACATGGGCCCATCATGCTTCGTGCCTTAACCGTACCGGGCCACGACGGCCCGTCGTGCCCACCTTGCCGTGTCGAGCCGGCCCGACTCACCTTCAGCGAGCCCAAGCACGACCCATTTCTGCTTGCGGCTCGCTTCGCATAGCCTAGATCCCGACTTATTTGCACTATTGTGATGAGAAGAAAGGAACCAGAGATACATAGAGTTAAGACAGTGGACACAAATATTATAGAAAAAAGAACTAAAATTTAATTATTCTTAGAACGAAGGGGATGTGCTAAACACGAGTAAGAGAGAGGGCAACGAAAGAGTGAGGAAAAGAGGCAATGGAGATTGAGAGATACGGATGAGTGAGGGAGAAATTGAGAGAGACGGGTGAGAGAGAGAGCTGACCCGTCTCTCTCAGGTATCGGCGGTGGGGTGGTATTCATGCTGTTGGGTACGTCCATAACGCTCACGCTCTGTGAGTCGGTGATCTTCATACTGAGCTTCTTTCTCATGCCCTGGGTCATCGGGCCCGACACGGCGCGTGCTACAGTGCCGGCCCGGCATGGCCCACTTCGTGCTAGGCCGTGCCTCGGACCGTGATCATATCCGCTGTGCCTCAGACTGGCCTAAAAGAGCCCGGCCCGAGTGCCCACCTCTATTCGAGCCCCCACCAGCTCTTTCGCAAAAGAGCCCTTCTAATATTCCGAAAATACATATCAATCCTCCACTACTACATAATGGTACATTATTATCGCTTCATCTGGGTCAGTTCTTAAATTTTTAGGAAAAAACGATTGTAATAGATGACTTAGGAGGCGTAGTAAAAATAATTACTATCGGTTCTGAGGTTATAAGCGACTATGATATAGCACTAGGCATATCACAATCGGTTCTTATATGAGAAGCGATAGTGATGATCACACACATCACTATCGCTTCTTAAAAAAGAATCGATTGTGATGTGCACATGTTCATTACAATCGGTTCTTTTGTAAGAAGCGATAGTGATGTGTATAATTATCACTATCGCTTTTTACATAAAAATTGATTGTGATGTGAACATGCACATCACAATCGGTTCTTAATAAGGAAGCGATAGTGAAGTTCATGTAGAACACTATCGCTTCTCCCGCTTCTCCCGTAATAACCGATTGTGATGTGCATGATCATATCACTATCGTTTCTTATTTGGAAACTGATAGTGATGAGAATGAACATCACTATCGCTTCGTAAGTAAGAACCGATTTTGATGTGTCTCGTTAGGTTATTTATACCACTCATTTTGAACTCGATCTCCTCTGTTTTTCAAAGGAGATTTTCTCCACCGTCACCTGAGAAAACAGCTCATATTCTGTGGATGGAAGCAATATTTGGGTGAGAAAAAATTTGAACCCAAGCTGAAAAATTTAAAGCCAACCCTGAAACCCATTCGCTATTTTGCAATGGTAATATTAATTGAAATGTTGTCTCAATATTTGAAATAGCTAGCTAGTTGTCGCTCCAGTTTTTTCTTAATTTTATTGTGTGAATGATAGCATCTAGACCCCCTAATTTTTCATTATATTTTATCTTATGGTTTTGGTGTTCATGACTAAATCAATGACCCCTAATCAAAAAGGTTACTGATTGAGTATCCAAGAAGACATCAATCAAAAAGGTCAAGATTAAGGACCCTTGTTTCTAGTTTTGGCTTAGGTGATGATTCAAGCCAAAAGTTAGGATTATTTTAGATTGGTCGTACTATAAAGGGGGATTGTGCACAAGTTCAAACTTTGGTTTATAGGCTAAGATTAATTAGATTGCTTGGAGTCAAAAAATCCTTAGTCATATTTTCCCTCAGAATTAGTCCTCCCAAACAAATTCTATGTGTTTCCTTGGACTAAATTTTATTGCTCTTTCATTAAGTCCGGTGTAATCTTACTAGAAATTCCATCCTCGCCGAACCATCCTTATTTGCTCTAAAAATCCATCCGGTGCAAAATTAAAGTCCACGCCGGACCATTCTTTTAGTCCGGTGCTGAAATCTGCTCAGTCAAATGTCTAACCAAGCACATCCTATTCACGTACGACGGACTAACTTTGATTTCTCAAAATTTTAGTCTGGCACAAGCCCATCTTCGTCGGACCATATTCCTCTAAGTCCGTTGGTGAAAGCAATTCTTACTTAAGTCAAACCGAGCGTATGCCATTCACGCCGGACCGTCTTCCGCTAACACAAAACTTAGTCCGGCACAAATGTGTTCTTCTCGGTTGAATTAAGCCTATTCTTTCAAAAAGTCCGTTGATACAAACCTCTTTTATCTCTACCTTCAGTGGACCAAATTTTTAGGTCCGGTGCATATGTTCAAATATCCATTCTTCTGCCGGACCAAATTTCACTCAAATCCTATGTACGATGGACCAAACTAATTCAGTCCGACGCAAATGCTCTTTTCAACAATATCAGTCCGGAGTATAAAGTACTAATATTAAAGCCTAATCTTCCTAAGTCCGTTGTAAATGTGTGTAGGTTGTTGTGATAATTTGACACGTTCCAATGGCTCCTGTGGTAGGTGTAACGGCTATATCTTGTGCAAATGGCTATATAAGCATTTCCTGAGCATTCCTTCAGAGAACTTTTGATTCTTTTTATCTCCTTGATATTTTAGCATTCTAGAGCTTCCATTCCATAAGGAGACTGTGCTTCAACCTTGAACTAAAATCAAACATTTTTTAAGTGTTTGGATCCAAACTTAGTCTAATTAGTTCTATGCTAAGTGAACCAAGAGACAGAACTTATGGATAGTCTATTACTCTTGGATTTTTGTGGTCCTAGACGGCTTGGAGAAAATATTGATGCGACCTGTCCAAAGGTGTTTGTGGAAGTCCACCATTGATTGTGAGAAGTTGGGACTCACCTCACCGGAGTGGTGAAAGAGTCACAGTAGTGATCACCAAAGCTACTACGGCTATCTTTAGAGGAGCTATACTTCGTAAGAAGTGCTTTAATGTGGAGTAGGAGTGGAGCTTCGAACCACGGGATAAATCGTTGTGTCTCAATTTCTTATTCTATCTATTGTTCTTTGTTACGTTTCTCTCGTGCCGATTTTGAGCTATCTGTGCTTTAGTGTCTATCTTCTTAATCTGGTAGTTAAGTTATATTTGTTTTGAGAGTTAATTTAAAATCTTGAAAAGTTGCCTATTCACCCCCCTAGGCCAACTTGATCCTTCAGTGAAGTCTAATTGCAGATGGACCGTAAAGAATGGATGTATCAGAAAAGTCGTGTAAGTGATGAATTTCAAAGGGGGTGTTCAGGAGTTCAAAAAAATTGCAAAAAAAAAAGAAATGGTGAAGAGGGGTATAAACTTCATATATTGTCCTTTCATTGATTGCACCAATCTTAGGAGATTTAACAACTTAGCTTAAATTGAGGACCACCTAATTCAACGTGGCTTCGTGAGGAATTACATGTGTTGGATCCATCACGGAGAGACTCGTAGTACCCTTCCGGTATGTAATGAAGACATGGTGGAACTCGATGACGAGTTGCAGCGTGATATCTTTGAGAAGGCCAATTTGGAGCAAATGTTGTGGGATGTGGAGGGGAATTACACAGAAAGAGATTTTTAAAAGTTTAAAAACTTAATGGAAGACGATGCCAAACCACTGTTCTCGGGTTGCAAATTAGAATACACCAAGCTGGGTTCAGTCCTTGCATTGTTCGAACTGAATGCAAAACACTGTTGGACAAATACAAGTTTCAATGCACTTCTAGTTCTTCTATCGGATTTGCTTTCGGAGGGAAATGAGTTGCCAACAAGCATTTATGAAGCGAAGAAGCTACTATGTCTCATGGGAATGGAAATAGAAAGGATACATGCATGTCCGAATGATTGTATCTTGTACCGTAACGCACATCAGGAGCTGCACGTTTGTCTAGTTTGTGGTGTGCCCCGGTACAAACAAAAGGAGAAGTGTACTGACAAGAAGCGTAAGACCTGGGCCAGCGACGGTGAAGAGGTCACTAAAGGTGCACTGGCCAAGGTATTGTCGTATTTGTCCATCATTCCCCGTTTGGAGCGGTTGTTTGCACTGGCCAAGGTATTGTCGTATTGGTCAAGGTAAAAATCCACACCATCTCTTCTACTATTCCTGTAGTACTTCAACAAGTTACATATGTGTGTGCTTCATAGGTTCCTACTATACCTATGCCTGCTCCTGCTCCTACGTAGAGTGCAGAGCTCGCACATAAAAGGGCTAGCACGGCAACCATTGAACCGCAGGCAGCCTCGGCAACTCCTTCGAAGAAGGCAAAGCTAACAAATGCCACGACACCCCCTACAACACATGCAATGCCCTTTGCCCCGACCTTGCATACTTCTTCTGCGAAGAAGGGAAAGTCGGAAGGCAATGTGAAGACTGATTTCAAGGGCTACGTACATGGAAAAGCCTTGATTGCATCCAAGGAATTGAATGCTCTAGGTAAATTTTGTCACTTGCTCCATAGATAGTACATTAATAAGGTCAAAGAAGACGAGAGTCGAAAGGACTTCACTATGAGGTATACAAAGGGACAGTTCTACCGCGACGAGGATGGGATATTCCCAGTCAGTTTTGATGATCTATTTCGTATCTACCAACCGAAGGCCGTTGATATTTCTACTTTACAATCTTGGACACTGTGAGTAACGCACCATACAACTGATGACTTTCATAAGATTTCGTATTACGCTTTCTAACATTCAACACGAGTTGCAGGACAATGAGGCAGCGAGCCGTGATGCATCAATAACCAGTTGGGTTTGTCAACCCCGAGCTGGTGTCTATGACTGTGGCACAGGTTCACCCGGACTTCCTTGCCGGCTACATCAAGTGGGTTTTGAATGCTACGTTCAAGAAGAAATTCATTCTATTCCCATACCACGAGGAGTAAGTAGTACTTTACCTTTCAATTATTTGTACGCACTTATACTGTATGCGAACTTATTTCCATGCACTGCATGCTATTTAATAAGCAACCATTGGGTTCTACTCGTCCTCATTTCGAGTGAAAACACGGTCTATATTTTAAACTCAGTCGAGACCAAACCGATGGCCTTCGCGATCAATCCTCCTTTGGAGCAGTAAGTACATCACTGTAACCTAACACGTTCTGAATTTAACTACATTCATTTTTTCTGACTCAATGGCATCTCTCCAATGTATGTAGGGGTTTCTCGGCCTACATCGATGGAGGAGAGAAACACGATGCTAAAAAGGGCAACACGCTGGAGTATAAGCCCTTTAGGGTACAAGTGCCTACCATATATATGATTAATTTTTTCTAACATGTAATCTTCGTGTGTTAAATTCTTTCTCTCTTCACAGTGTCATCAACAGGGCAGTGGTGACTTGTGCGGCTTCTACGTCATGCACCACATGGCGTTCTTGATCGACAGCTCACATCTTTTCCCTCAGGTATATGTACATGCATAATAATACACTTAGCCTTTTACATACAAATTTTAAAACTTAAATTACTGTACTACATTTTGTTTTGCAGGAGCTCACTATCACCCATAAGAGCTTAGACAACAAAGCACTAAATGCCATATGAGATCACTTATGCAAGTGGTACTGGTTAGAAGTTATATCGGAAGATGGCAGGTTTAGAAATCCTGAATCATCATACTAGTCCATATGTAAACAATATTAATTACTACTGATTGTTAAGCATCCTTATGTTGTACTGATTGTTAACTAACTTATCAGAATCGTTTCTTATAATGAACCGATTCTGATGGCCACATCATCGGATATCATCAAAATCGGTTGCAGGTAAGAACCGATTCCAATTATAAGGTCATCAGAATCGGTTTCATAGAAAAACCGATTACAATGATACGATCATCAATATCGGTTTTATGTAAGAATCAATATCGATTTTATGTAAGAACCGATTGTGATGATATTGTCATCAGAATCGATTATTACGAAGAACCAATTGTGTTAATATAGTCATCAGAATCGGTTATATGAAACCGATTGTGATGATCTCTCGTCACAATCGGTTCGTACCGATTGTGTTAATATAGTCATCAGAATCGGTTATATAAAACCGATTGTGATGATCTCTTATCACAATCGATTTTTTTGTGAAACCGATTCTGATGACCAAATTATCACAATCGGTTTTACATAGAAACCGATTCTGATGACAATATCATTACAATCGGTTTATAAAAAGAACCGATTGTGATGACTCTCTATCACAATCGGATCAAAACCGATCGTGATAGTGCCTTCTCATCACTATCGAACGACTTTGTATCGTTACCAGAGCCGATTCTAATGACAAAAAAGAACCGATTCTGATGTACATTCCTGTAGTAGTACTCCCGCCGCTTATTTTTTTTAAAAAAAATACTTATGATTCCGAAAAATCACCCTCACATGATATGTCACGTTTGTGCGTCGTGACACTGCACATCCGCATCTAGTACAACAAGAGAACTGCATAGGCAGCATCAGGCAAACACGCCTTGGACACCTCGTTGAAAGATAACAAAGAGCCATAAACCATCGAAATCAATATGCTCCTAATATACTCCCTCCATTCCAAAATATAAGGCGTGGTTTGACTTGGCACGGTCTCCTAAACTATACTTTGATCTTTGATTTCTCTTATCCAATATCATTCATACAAACAAAATCACTATCATTACAAAGTATTTTCAAATATGAATTCAATGGTATCACTTTTATATCACAAAATTTTTATATAGTTAGACAAATCATTGGTCAAAGATTTCAAAGTTTGAATCTTGAAATGCGTGCGTGCCTTATATTTTGGAAAGGAGATAGTATTGTTTTTCTTCACATAACATAACTTTCTCAAATTTTCTATTTCCTTAATCCTTATGCAAAATCAAAATACATCCTATACTCCACACTTCTGTACACTACTAGTAGGCTAGTAGCATCTACTGCATTGAAGGGTATTAGTGTATCAACAGGATCACTACTGTAACAACATCATTTTGACAACTCTGTCGCAACAACCTTGACAACATAGTTGTGATGCTTTATTTATCAATTTATGAATCCTCACTGCTCAACGAAATGTACTCTTTTTAGATGTTGAAAAAATTGTTACTAGTGGTATGATCAGTAACAACACCTGCATACCGGACCATTAATCTCAGGCCCAGTTCTCAAACCTGGAGATTCGCTCTTATATGGTGGGCCTTACACCCAACGGAATGAAACTGCCTGTTTATCTCGAACGGAATGAAAGGCCCATAAATAGCATTGTGAATTCTTGCCAGAGAAGGCCCTGCCGCTGGTGCGGCCCACTTCTCAAGTTCTCGGGCGAACCACAGAGGAGAGCTTTCGTTTCTTCTCCAACAATCCACCACTCCTCCCCTCCGCGCAGCTCGAGCAGTCGCTTCTCGAATCTTCTAGAACCCTCGCGCGCTTCCGCCACTCTCCTTCTCGGGACCTAGGCCCTGCACCTTTCTCGCGTGAGGGGGCGCCGCCGTGGATGGGCCCGCTTTTACTTCGTTTCGAGTTGTATCCGCAGGTGGCTGGGCAGAGGAGCACATGGAATCAGCCGTCTACGCGTATTTTCCTTACATATAATGTGTTTTGTTTGATTTCGTGTTTTTTTTTAACGAGCGATCTCGTGTTGGTTTAGTTTTGCGAAATGTTTTGTTGTTTATGTTGGATGCTTACTGTTACTTGTCTGACACTAGTTGATAGTTCGGTGGGCTTGGGTTTCAATGGAGGCAACGTATCCAGTGCTAATGGCTGTTCAGTGCTAACATGCTAACATCCATCGTGGGCCATCCGATCTATGATGTACGGCTTAGATTGAGAGTGGTGGAAAACCCCCTTGTCACTTAAACAGTTTCAAAAAAAAACCCCTCCGTTTCTCTCCTCGTTCCCGCGATGCCCCTGTCTTTCCCGATTCCGTTCAGTACGACGCGCCGCCGGATACGATCGCGACACGATGGACTCTCCGCTGGCGGTTGGTGCGGCACCGCCGGCCGCTGCTCTCAGCCCTCCTCTTCCGACGACGAATCCCCTCTCGCCGCTGAGCTCTTCCTCTCCGCCGCTTCCAGGCCCGGCTGTGGTGCCTCCCTCCGTCTCCTCCTCTTCCGATGATGAATCCCACCTCGCCGCCCAGCACTTCCCCACCGCCGCTTCCAATCCTGGCCGCAGCGTCCCACCGGCTATTGCTTCGACGACGACGAGAACGACGCCAAGAAGCGCTGCCGAGGCACGCCTGCCCTGTGTCTGCTGGCTCGGGGCCCGTGTCCTCGTTCCTGCCTCCACCAAAGCACTCGCTCAAGCTCGGCTTCAGAAGATAGCGCCGTGTTTGTGTATGCAATGACTGAATTGAGTTGAGTGATATCCTTCTGAAAATCTAACTTGTGACATGAATCTAAAAATAACCTGCACACGATTGAGTGTCAGGCAGATTTCATGGGTGTTTTTCAGATTTTCAGATTCAATCTGTATGATCCACGACATGTATGATATGCTTATGAATGATACAATTCTGAAAATTTGAAATGCACTGATTGTGCACTAAAAATAAGCTTCTGAAAAATCTGTATTGCACTAAAAACAAGCACATGAATGATTCTGCAGGCAGGTAGTCCCTAAACAAACTGGCAGTGGAAAACTGAACACATGAATGCTTCTGAAAATCAGCATTAAACAATGCGGCAGTGGTAAATTGAAACTGAACACTGCATGTGCAGGTAATACTACTCCAAAAATAAACATCTCCAAAACCATAGAACACGCCTTAGCCAAATAAATCATTCTAGCTTCTTGTTTGCTTCAGGACCTGAAATGATAGAATGAAATGATGAATACATACTTGAACCAAATAGATTGACAAATTACAATAAAATTTTATTCTTGTATACCTTTATAACTGTGTTGCATTCTTCCTTAAAGGGCAATTGCGGGCGTCTTGGTTGCCGATCTGTTTGCATGACCTGCACATACGGATAGCTTTTTTGTTGTTATGCACTTTCTCATCTTTCTTCCCATCCTTCTTTAAATTCTGTCCAGGCCTTACTCTTTTGCATCTACCCACTGATTTCACTTCATTAGGTGGTTGTATGTGTACTTCTATTGGGACAGAACAACCTACAAACGCTTCAATTTCCTCGGCCTGACTTAACACATTCATAGGAAGCACAGAACTCACTTCTTCCCCAAATGCAAAAAACCTATCTCGAAGAATCTACAAGCCTTCGTCTGTTCCTATAGCATGGAAAATGAGTTCTTCCATTCTGCTACGTATTTGGGATGCCAACTTCTCTTTAGTTGTTTCTACTGTATTCCTCGGTCTTTCTTTCAACAAATGGCCTTGTCCATCGAAGACATCTTCCTTAGTTATGAGTTTAGTCCACCTCTTTAACACCAATTGGCTTGGAACCTCCTTTAGTGTTGGACTTTGCAACACACGGATAACATGGCAGCAAGGAATACCAAATGACTCAAAAAATTTACAAGAACAATTGGTGTCAATTGTCTCAATGTTGCAGCGTACCTCTCTGACCTTTTGCCATCATTAACCATTGAAATCTTCCACTCTCCCTCAATTACAATGCTTTCCATAATGCAGTGGTCTCTAGAAGCAACAATTTCATTTTGTATTTCAGTGAATACAGTAAATGTAAAAATCTTGGCTGCATGTTTCTCTATTGCCCAATTAGTCCGCAACATAGGCATTGTATGTAATGTTGCATTATCAGCTTCTAACTCATTATGACGTTGCTCATCCACTGCATTAACAAATCTCATCCAAAACTCCACCAATGCATTCTTGTATCCAATAAAATGGTTAAAGAAAGAATTTGCACTTTCCAACCTAGAAGTTGTTCTAAGAATTCCTGCAAGAAAGACTTCTTTAAAGAAAACTGGGACCCATGATGCACGGATTAAATACCTAGTATTCAACCATTCATTACTTTCTAAACCAAAATCAGTAATAATGGAAGACCACTGGTGCTCAAATTCCTCTGGTGTTTCTGAGGCCCATACACATGAGTTGAAGCGTTGGTAAAGTAAAGAGTTGTCCCTCATCTGTGGCGGTACCTTTGCCGGGAGCTTTTGCAAAATATGCCACATGCATAACCTATGTATGGTATTAGGGAATACAATGGCAATTGCATTCTTCATGCTAGTAGCTTCATCAGTTATTATGAGCCTAGGTGCAACTCCTCCCATTGCTTTCAAGAATGTACGAAATAACCAAGTGTATGTCTCAGTTGTTTCATTGCTTAATAATGCAGCACCAAACAAGACACATGACTTATGATGATTAACTCCTGTGAATGGCGTGAATATCATGTCATAATTATGGGTGTTATATGTTGAATCAAATGAGAGAAGGTCTCCAAAATGAGAGAAGCTCTTTCTACATGTAGCATCTGCCCAGAATGCATGAACCAACCTTCCCTTGTCATCAACAACATAGTCGTAATAAAAAGCAGGATTTATTTCACTTTTTTGTTGAGGTTGTCGACAAACATTTGTGCATATGATGATGTAATAGAGCTTCTCAACGCTTTTATGGTAGTACTGAAAATTCCTTCGGCTGCATCCCACATTCTCAAATCCACCCTCGCTGATACGAAGATATCTATATGCCCCACTTGTGCCGATACCTCCCTTATGGCATGTAATTAAGGCACGCTTGGCCTTCTCATCTACTTTTATATTGGATCTTATCAAGTGTTGCTTGCTAGGTGACACGAGCTCATGTGTATGTGTTTCTACAAATATCTCCACCCTATACTTATTATTTTCAGTCCGCTTTATAGCTAGAACGGCTTCACATCCACACCTTGTTAACCGTCGGACATGTTTACTTTTTGCTGAATCTACCTTCTCCTTGCCCTTCTCAGACCGGAAGCCTTCTCTTGAACACAACCATCGCTGCCATTTTCTGACACCATTGACATTTGTATGAGGACCAATACGAATTGAAAATCCTGCTAAATGTGCATAATCCATATAGAATTTCCCGGCTGCCTCCAAAACATCAAAAAATTTTCCCACAAATGGCTTGATAGCTTCATCGACATGAGGTACATAAGAAGCACACGGCAACACAATTTTACTTTTCAACAATCCACTCCAGATACATCAGCATAAAAATTCAATGGAATATTAGCATACTCACCATGAATTGCCAAGCGCTTATGCTCTTTTGTGATGTAGCAACATGCCTCGATTCATGGCTAGCTTGATCAATAGGGAACGGTTTCATCAATGTCTCACAACCAGGTGGAGGGAATGTTGGCGCCATCTCCATGGATAGTACAATAGCCGGTATTGGAAGCGTTGTTTTCAAGCAGCCTGACGAGCAAGGCGGCGCCATGACTGGATTAGCCACCACCAAGCATGGCGGTTCCACGGCCGGGCAAGGCGGCACCTTGGCTAGGAAGGGCGGTGCCGTGGATACGCATGCATACTCCACAATAGGGGACGACGACGATGACGTATTACAGGGCGGTGCCGCGGTTGTGCAGGGAGACACCACAGCTGGGCCTGGAAGCGGCGAAGAGGAAGAGCTCAGCGGCGAGAGGGGATTCGTCGTCGGAAGAGGAGGGCTGAGAGCGGCGGCCGGTGGTGCCGCACCAACCGCCGGCGGAGAGTCCATCGAGTCGCGATCGTATCCGGCGGCGCGTCATACGTGAACGGGATCGGGAAAGACAGGGGCATCGCAGGAACGAGGAGAGAAACGAAGGGGTTTTTCGTGAAACTGTTTAAGTGACAATCTGAGCCGCACATCATAGATCGGATGGCCCACGATGAATATTAGCATGTTAGCACTGAACAGCCATTAGTTTCGTTCATGAGATGCTATGTTCTCGTTTTTATTGGTTCTAGGACAGGTTTTTGCTGGACTAGACGGTAGACACTTCCAATTTATATTCATATATATTCTAGTTTGCTTGAAACAAGTCAACAACACTTACAATTCCATTTCGAATTTGGATAGAATAAGAAGGATAAATGTGTATACATACGCATTTTAGATTACGAGCATAGATGATCGGGGAGAGAAATGTGCAATAATAGCACTTGTTAATGATGTTATAGATAACTAATGTTTATACCATTATACATGCATCCCGCATGACCTATGCTGCGCGCGGCGTGTCAGGCAGCTACATGAGTCGATCTTTCAACCATCCAACCACGCTCCACCACAGCACATTGGCAACTCAGCGCTACACGTCCAATGCGGCGTCCGAACGCTCGTGGCGCCAATCCGCTCTGTTGATATATTTTTCCTATTTTAGCCCTTATTTCATTCTATTTTTAAAAATAGTTCATGCTGAAAATTAATTCCAGATTCCTCGACACCAAAAGAGCTGGGGATGAACATATCAACCTCACCCTTCTAGCGCTGAGAAAAGTGGTAGATATCGAATATAAGTCAGGGAGATGCTTCTACATATTTTTTTTTAAAAAAAATCACATAAATATTAAAGCATCTCTAAATAGTAGATCATGATTACTTATTCCTTCGTTTGCTTTAATATTTGCGCGATTTGTATTAAGGAGTGATGTATAAAAACATTACTCAGTTAGTATAGCGTAGTCCAAACACGCCAGTCCTTGTAGCACTGGCATGTTCATCCCCTGCATCACTAGTGTTGATGCTGAGAAAAAACCATTACTGGAATTAGTTTACAACAAAAGAATTTTCAAAAATAGAAACATAAAAACCCAAAATTAAAAGAAGAAGAAGAAGAAAAGTCACTCCAGTGCCAGCGATGGGCCCCAGATCGAGCATCTGTGATTTTTGGAAGACAAATTCAGGTAATCCAATGGATTAGGAGTGGATAACGAGCCAACTAGCCTTGACTTGACTTGGCTCGGTCCAACTTGTTAAGATAACAAGCTAGTTTGACTTGACTCGTTATCTTAACGAGCTCAAAACTCAGCTCGAGTCGACTAGTTAAAAGCTCGAGCTGCCTCTTAAACTCGTTTCAAATGTGAGCACCAGAGCTATTAAGAATATATCAAATGTGAGCACCAGAGCTATTAAGAATATATTCAAGGATGAGTCTACAAGATGCTCTTTAGTTAAGTGAGTTAAATGGTGGAAATACAAGCTGTTTAGATGCATACTAGAAGCCAGAAATAGTTGAAATGAGCCAGACGACTAAATTATTATAGTTAAAACATTTCTCTCATTCTGGAAATGGGTGAAACAAAGCAAAACTTAAAGACATAAACATCGTTGATATCACTAAAAAATTTGTTTAGCTAACAAGGCAACTAAGGAACCAGGTTGGATCCCACGCTAACATCCAAGTTTTGGTCCAAACACTAACATGAGCATCAGGCACCAACACATATCCAAGTGTCTAGCAAGGCAAGCATGAAACAAGAGCCATAGTCAAGCATGAAACATGAGGATACCACAACAGTTTCTTTGCATACTAAGTAGTGTTCATAGTATTAACAACTAAATACTTCAATTTAAAAAGAAAAGCATTGTTTCACAGGTTCATTCTGATGAGGACATCCAACCCAAGGATACGACTGCTACCCCTACTTCCTCTCCAACCGCTTCATCTTCGTCGCCGAGAGGTCTTAATCCCTAAGCTCAACCTTTCAAGCCCACGACAAAGGACCAGCACCTCAAGCACACACCCCGAGGACAGCCCATGCGCCAAGGAAGGCTCGTATGAAAGCCCAAGATGCCAAAAAACCTGGTTCGGCAATCCAGCAGCATGTCAATTTCAAACGGGCGTAACTCGGGCTTCCGGACTCCGATTTCAGCGTGCGACCACCCGTTTGAAAGCTTAGGAGATAAGCTTTCCAATGGATCCAGCCCCACCTCCAAATTCGCTCCAGACCGATGGAAAAACGCAGAATAATGTCACAGGCCAAATCTGTCAGGTGCTGCGTCACCATCTTTTTGGGCCCATGGCCCTTGTATTGTTAGGGTTGTGTGGTGGCCGACCTTAGGGTGGTGACCTATCCTAATTTGGGCGCCCCAAGTCTGGTCTCCACCCTATATAATGCCCCAGTCGTCGTATGTTGTCGTCTAGGTTTTGTTACGTGTGGTAAACCCCTTGTGTGTCCCTCCTCGTGTTTGCATGTGTCGACTAGACCACCCGTGACGAGAGACAGAACATCACCCTTGTTTCTTTGAGATTATTGGATTGAAATTGCTTTTACCTTGTTCTTGCATGTTCTCGATTGCAGCAGGTACAAGGATTGATCAGGTCTTGATTCAGTTGATTGCCTCGTGTGGTGACGTTGCGATTGCTCGGTTGCTGATCTCGTGGTTAGTAGCCAATCCATCTACTCCGTTCTACATCAAACCGACGTATCATTCTCATCAGAAGATCGGGCCAACCCTAATGCGCATCACATTCTCTACTTATCTCTTAATGAATACATGATGGACAAAAAAGAAAAAATTGTTCCACAGGTTTATTCTCTACTTCTCTCTTAATTTCCATCATACAAAGCCTAGAGTAACCATACTTATTCAATGGTCACCCAATCAAGCCCTTCTGGGAAAGATCTAAACTTAACTTCGTGAAGCACCTCTCTTCTAATCTCCAAGTAGTTCATGGTTGTACACTCTTTGCCCAATGGTGCCTCTCCATTTTCAGGATGTAAAATTGTGAAAATGATGTAGCAAAGGGACCTTATCGTTTGCTCTACAAGACTACAGAATGGAGATGCCTAGTTGCCTGCTCATACCAAACTTAGCATCTTTCTAGGATTTTTAAGCTCCGCTTAGGTTGGGATTTGGGACTTCTGCATGATGCTGATGACCATACTAGGAGATTGAAACAACTGTAAATTTTGTTAAGCCAAAAGAGTGTCATTAGCAGAAGTTAAATCTTGTTTGACAAAAGTAATGAACATTTATTGATCTCACCCATTGGATAATTACTTTCGGATTCAATCAAACGAACTGTATTATATTAAAAGCTTAATTTACAATTACAAGGCAGATTACAAGAATGCACAGTTATAAAAACAGAAAATAAAAGTCTTTGTCTTTGAAAGTCTTCTGTCACCCAACTCTTGATATAACCTACAATTAACAAAATATAGCGGTTGTTAGTTAAGTAAATGAATTAATAATGCAGGAGAAATAGAATAAATTTAATAGAGTTAGAGATTGTCGTCAGTCCAAAATATTTATTATCGTTCACTGAGGTACCAAATGTTGTCTACGAGCCAACTAGTCACCTCTAACAATTTGTTAGCATCATTCGGCAATATACAAACTCGTTTTAAGCCATAGACACGCGTATTTTAGAACATAACACGCAGTAGAAATGTTTTTACCCTCAGTCAATAGAGCACAGTGAAATAGATAAACGTGGAGCATAGTGCTCAGGAGACAGCTCAATAGCCCAGAAACTTCATTCATAAGCCATCACTAGGATTTCAAAAACCGAATTTAAAAAACCAGTTCAAAATTCGCGGTACAAAAACCGCCAAAACCGCTCAAAAACCGTCAAATACTGAAGGGTTAAGAAATAAAAAAAAAAAAACTCAAAAAAATCGAAAACCATTTGGTTTTCAACGAAAACCGCGGTTTTTCACGAAAAACTGCTCGGTTTTCACCGAAAACCAACCCGACTAATTGAATATTCTTTAAAAACGATTTTGAGCGGTTTTCAATGAAAACTGTGGTTTTTCACAAAAACTACGGTTTTTCAACGGTTTTCGAATACATAATTTTTTTTCAAAATTTTTAATTTTTTTTAATTAGATCAGTTTACCAAGTAGTTTTGGATCTCTAACCGAAGCGGTGAGATCGAAAACCGTGGTTTTCGCCGATTTTTGAAACCTTGGCCATCACAGCCTTCCCTCATTTAAGCCAAGCTACCAGAATGTTGCTCACAACAAAACCCACAAACCCAAGGTAAGCCAAGTTCAGATATTAGCCAACCATACCAGCGCAAGCTCACCATCTCTAGTGAGCAAAGTAACTAAAAGATCACTAGAACAGACATTAGAAGGCAAGTAGGTCCAGGCAAGGAGATCACCAAGGCTAGAACCTCTTCTCTGGAGCCAGAAGGTAAGCAAGCCAAAAGCACTAGGAGGTCAAGCCAACCCAAACCAGATTGCTCAGTGGAGCAAAAGAAGGGCGCAACCACTTTTTCATCTCCTTCATCATCACAACCTACACCACATTTCTTTTTCTTCCAGTCTCAGGTACCCACACAATCCTTATCATCTCAGTAGCATCAAATTGCTAGTATGTAGCAATAGTGATCACAATAGCCAACAAATGACAGTAGGGAGTGAGTAGAAGAAAAGGAAATTAGTAGTCTCAGATTAGTCGAAATCTTCACAGACCACATGGTTCTTACCATTTTAGCTTGCAAATTAGCATGCAAATAATAGATTGATACCATAGGAAATCATCATAAGGTTTGGGTATTCCAAACCCTAGTATCAAAACCGCATTGCTAAGTTTGTTCAACCAGCCAAAAATCAAAAGAGGCCAAACCGTGGACGCGTGAGCCGCTGTGCGCAGGTGCGCGTGCACGCACTAGTGGCAGGCTGGGTCGACAGCCATGGTGGTGGCGCAGAGGGAGACTAGAGCCACGGTGACAACAAGGCCAACCGAGCCGACGGCCAGGCTAATTAGCCATAGATGGAACCAAAATAGGGGAGAGCGGGAAAAGTAGGAGCAAGAGTAAGAAATTGGGGGGAAATGAGGAATGGCCAGAGCTAGAAGAAGCTCTGTCAGCCAGAGATCTGATTAGATAAAAAAAGAGAAAGAATAGGTAAGGGAAGAAGAGAAATAGAGGAGAAGAGAAAAAGGAAAAGAAGAAAAAGAAAAGTAAGAAAAAATTGGAAATTCTAAAATGCATAAAATTTGCTTCTAGATCGCAGAAAAATAATTATAAGACCAATCATGTACTAAAAGTCGTATAAATCAGCCGCAGTTAATAAATGATCATAAAAATAAATAAAGAGAAATGAAGAGAAAAACAAGAAAATTTAAATTTGAGTAAATCAACTAAAATAATTATTTGTCTCTGTGAAGAATTTAAAATCCATCAGATCTATTGAAATCTGTTAAAAACGATTAAATCGGCTGGTCGAGCTATTAAATTAAACGTGACTCTATAAAATCAAATAAAGCTCTAAAAATCGTAAAGCTAATTTTATAAATCTCAGACTAACAAGATGAGCATTTTGGACGATTTAAAACATACAAAAATCTATTTTCCACTAAATATGGCATTTATGTAATTTCAGAAAACAAATCAATCGAACCGCAGGTAAGTCATCGGGTGAAGACGAGTATTTTGATCAAAATCCAGGCAAGCAATCTATGACCATCTTATTTTGATATTAATATTTTATTTGGAATATATGTGGTATCATTGGCGCATGGTAAAATGTTGTTTTAAATAAAATCTAAATCAGTTTGTTGGAATAACTGCGGATGCAGTTGTGATCATGATTTTGACTCAACCAACGGGTGCGGTCGGTGTGAGTTGTTAAGTGGAGGGTAGAGGGTGCCATGTTTGATTTTGCCACTAGGACCATCTACATAAGGATATAACATAAGGTTTAAACCGCTACACTCGGACAATGAGCCGTAAATTTTAGTATCAACCATAGCATGTGGAAATAACCAGAAAATGTTGTCCTATGATGGTGTTTAATCTCCACATTGGGTATATATGATGTGTTAAACTGGGATTGCCGGATGCTCGGTGAAGGATATGGTGATAATCGGTAATGGTTATTTGGCGCGATATTTAAAGCCTGGATGAGTATCACTGATTGTCATGGTAGAGATCAATTGGTTCCCCCAATGTCTTAGTACATCCGAATTGAGTTGTAGCACAACTGGTAAGTGGTCAAGGGGACATGAGTACCTAGCTTGATTGTCGTGGTAAGGTACAACTGGCTAACCCAGGTCATAGTGCCCTCAGACCAGAAGTGTACAACTGAAAGGGGCTAGGGTTGGAGATTTTAAACACCAGAGTAGTGACAAACATTCTGGGTTCTCAATGGATGTTGAGTTCGCTATGGGTAAAGTGATACAAAATCTGCGCAGGGTCAAAATCATGAATTCATGCTTGTTTCCTGGATTAGAGGCTATGGAAGGTCTCTCATCTACTAGTGCTACTAGCATTTTCTCGAATTAAAAACTGAAACACAAGATCTTATTAATAAAACCTATTTTCGGTATCTGGATTGAGGTATGGTTTTGAGGAATGGAACTGGGGATGGTTTTGGAAGATAAAATTCATAACTGCATAATTCCTTCTAATGCTTGCTGAGTACATTTTTGTACTTACTCTTACCTACTCTCTCTTTTCTTAGATTTTGATTGTTATGGATGCTCCAACAAAGAATGGCTGGATAATCACCCACAAGAGCTGGGTGATGAGGAGGCAGAGACTGACCCAGAGAACTGGGTGGAGTAGAGGCTCTTACAATAGAGGCCTCCAGACTCTAGAGTATATGTATAATTAAATGTTGTAATGACTTTTGTTGTAAATTATGTAATATGACAGGTGGAGGACTGTAAGAAGGTACTGTGTTTGGAATGTAATAAAGTTCCTTAAAGTTTCTAATTAGTGTTCTGCTACAATACTCTGAAATGGTATATTAACTAATAAATTGTTGGACTTACTCGACGAGAATGACACCACTACAGTCATTATCTGGGATTAATTATACGAGTCGCCATAGAGATCTAATTTGGCAATAAATGTTTCTGACCACCAGTAAGTTACCGATGTAGCTGATCAGAGAGAGTGGAGCGGAGGTGGAGTAGGGCCGAAGGAGATGACCGGTGGCCGGAAGGGACAGAGACAATGGCCACAACACAGGCTCGGTGTTCCGCCATCCGCTGTGCCCCTCTCCTGTGCAGTGTGCCAAACCCTAGGCGAGCTGAATCCAAGCATATGCAAGGAGGGGGTAGCGACAGGAACAAGGGGAAGAGGAGGGGAGGCAGCGGCGGGAGAAGGAGAGGACGGCACCGGCGGGAGACAGGGGAAGGGGAGGCAACAACGGGAGAAAGGGAGAGGGGAGACTAGACAGCACGAGCAAGGGGGAGGGCTAGAGGCGACGGTGGGCGAAGGGAAAGATGGTGATGGCGATGGAGGACAGGAGGTGGAGGCCCGATCATCTGAGGCCGATGGGTGTGGGGAATGGGGAATTGGACTTAGGGACCATACAAAGTGAACCAGTCTGTGACAAGGGTGGTTGGCTCGTTTAACTTGTTATCTAAACGAGTTTAAATCCTTACTCGGTTCGACTCATTAAGAAACGAGTTCAAGTTAAATCGAGCCGAGTTTTCAAGTACTCGTTTAGCTCGCGAGTTTCAAGGATTTTTTTTCCATCCCTACCATGGATGGATTGTGCTGGTGAATTCCGAAAGCTCATTTCTTGAGCTTCGAATGTGAGGTTTCGTGGTTGAGCATTCTGTTGCATGATCCACCTCCACAATTCATGATGGATTCAAAATTCCCGTAAATTACGCAAATGAATATCACTTGCATATAACCAAATTTAAAATCCTAGTTTTCCAGACTAAAATTCTAATCCAATTGTTTAAAGCAAAACACATAGTGAAAAATGCCATTCCCTTGTTGCAAATATCTTGCGAACCGCTCTACCCTTTGACCTTCAGTTCAACCCAAGTTTCGAGCCCCCCGGTGTCCTAACAGTAAACGTTCGATACTATCACATTTAAATGTGGATAATAAAAGCATTCAAAATGGACAGCTCCAGTATTTTCCCATGTATCTCGTCATTACAACACAGGGAAGGCAAAAACAAAAGAACAAACGCTTCGAACACGTATGCGAGCTAGTGAGTGTATCTGTCTCAAAGAAGTTCCAAGGCGCAGCGCAGAGGATCTGAAACAGGAGACACTCAGAAGCGAAGAAATGAAGTGGAGAACTGGTGATTGCCTCGGGATGTTAGAGAGGTTGATGTAACTGAAACTTCCGTTCTGATACTTACGGTTGCAGCTCACGAGCACCATCCATGGCTTCTTGAAGACTAGATACGGCTTTGTCGTACATCAGAAAACCCATGAACCAGAACTCGTGACCTTCAATTGAAACAACCTGAATATACTTTTCAGCCGGATTTACTTTGCTCACTGAAGGATTAGCTGATCTTAGCTGATGCAGAGGAATGACCACCTGTTTTTGAAAAGGCAGAGGAACGTTTTAATATGATGGATGTCTCTTAAAACATCTACCGGTAATTAAAAATAAACCTAGATCAAACTGCCATTGCGGCAAAAGTTACAGAGTAGATATTTGAGGCTAATGAACATCATATCATAAAAAGAGGAATGGCAATATAAGCACTATGAACACGGCAGATTCAACTTGTAGTTGTCTAGGCATCATTTTTATGGTTCAGAGTAAAATTAGTTATAAATGAGTCAGGCTGAGCAAGTAATCAGACTTTGATCATCTACTTTTGCTTTATCTTTCGACAACATAAAATTAAAGGTCACTAACTATTCTTATTCTCTAAACCAATGGCAGTTTTACCCCTTTCTATCGAAAGAACCAAATTCCTGCAGTAAGTTACACTCTACAAAATACAGGAATACAAACTACAACAATCCTGAGACTTGGCTTATAGGCACAAACCAATAAAAAACATGATAAAGTGAAGTGCAAAAGGAATATTGACTTCATAAGCAGTAGATAAATGCTACAAGTGAATAACCCTTACCTTGTAGTAACTCCATTCAGTTTTATTTCCAGCTTTGTAAGAAAGAGGGTTGTCGCTGCAGAATGCAATTTTAGCTGTAGAAATGTACAGAACTCCCATGACAGGACCAGCAGATGTTGATAGGTAGCATGCATAAGATATTTTCAGCTGCTCATCTGAAAGAACCTCGAAAGTCTGCTTGAATATTCTTTCATAGCCACCTTCCGCTAGGACTTTAGTTCCTTGAGCAAGCCGTCCCATAGCAGCTTCAGTAAAACTAGGTCCTGTCTTGACTGTTAAGGAAAAAAGGCGCATTCTCAGAAATACAGAATGCCGTTGCCAGTATGTTCTGCCTTTTCAACAGCTGTGCAAAATTGTAGGTTAATACAAGATCCTGCACAACATTGGTTGGCCATGTACAGAAGGCAAGAAATTTTTAACTTATACCGAATGACCTTTGGGGCTCTCAATTTTTGCATAACAATAATGAATTATCTGCAGAGTGCCTGACTCATCATTTCAATGGATCAAGCTAACTGATATGAAGTAACTAAATTTAGAAGGTTAATTACAGGGCACAGATCAGGATCTTCGCTTGGAAGAATAATAGATTGCTTAGAAGGTTTGCAGCTTCTGTGACAATTGTGCACCCAAATGTATGACTTCGTCAATTTTTCTAGAAGTATGGTTAGTGTTAGAAGGTTTGCTCGTTACATGAAAAATTGGCATCAAAATGTACCGTTGATTCTGTGAAGTTAGGTATTTAGGTAATATGGAAAGGATCCAACCTAGCGTTTTACTCTACAGCTTTATTTGTACTCCTTATTCTTTTCTTTGATCCTTAGAAAGCTAAAAGCCTAGAACCTTGGCCCATGGTACGCAACCCGTGCCTCTCAAGAAACGAATCAGACAAACAAAGGAAGGAAGATTCCCTCAGAAACACGGGGGATTGGGGTGCTGAGATCTCACAGTGCTGCCACGTGTCGCGGCTGAGGCTCTCGACCATCTTGGTCGTCTCCCCCACCGACTTCCCCCACCTCGACAGCGTCTCCTTCATCGCCTCCACCGCGCCTGCGGCCCACCAAAATCGAAACAGAATCAGAACCAAAAACTACTCCCAGTACAGCAACGAAGTGAACCCAGCACGCCGAATCAGCGAGTTACCCTTGGACGACGAGGAGGCGGGCCCGCGGGAGACGTACTGGCTCGACTCCGCGGCGGCGGCGGCCGGCACGTGGGTAGGCGACTCCGACGTCAGCTGCTCGCTCCACGTGACGGTCTTCTGAGCCTGCGCCGGCGCGGGCGGCGACGGATCGGCCGCCTCGGGCGCCGCAGCCGGAGCCGGCTGCGGGGGCGGCGGGGGCGGGGAGGGATCGGATGCAGGCGGCTGCGGGCCGTCGGATTTGGGCGCGGCGGGGGAGTCGGCAGCCGGCTGCATCTGGGGCTCTGGCCTCCGGGCGCTCTCGGGCTCCGAGACCGAGAGAGACGAAGGGAACGGAGAAATGCGTTTCGGTGCGGAAGGAGCGTTGGCTTGGCTGGCAGGCTAACTAGGAAAGTCGCGGGTCGCACGACGATTCGGTTCGGCTCGCTGAACTTGGAATGAAGCTGGGAACAAACTGTGGGTTTGGGTTCCAGAAGCGGGCGGAGCTGGCTCGTGCGGCCAGACCGCGGGGGAGAAATTGATATTTTTGCCGTTTCCAATATTGTTTTTCGTTAAAATATCATTCGGACTCATTGTCATAGATATAGAAGATCTTACATATCAATATGAGAAGAGTGACATTTTAACGAAAAACAATATTAGAAATAGTATTTTATCAATTTTTACGACCGATCCGGTGAAAGGACGGCAGGAGGCATTTTCGGCCGAGCCACGGCACCTGACCAAATTGTCTCGTCAGTCATGACTCTTGAGCCTGCACATTGGATTTTTGTGACCGTTGGTGGGCTTTCGGTCAGGTCTTTAGGCTTAAGGAAGAAGCTGGAGCGAAGATTAGGAAGATTAGCCCTGGCTTATGCCAACCCAGTCGTGTACTCGAGCTAAAGAGTAAAGACACACAGGTCATCTACATCCTCTAACCAAAAAAGAATTCAAACTCATCTACACATGACTATCGACAAAAAGCTTTCACTCTCGTACGTACACACACCGTCCTCTCAAAACACACACACCCCAACACTTATGAAAACGCGTGGTGGAGACACTGCCTCACCTCCGTTCACGGTTCAAAATCATGCCGAAATTTCGAATTTTGGCTGGAGAGGCTATATTAAATTTTAGTGAAATAAAAAAAATTGAAAAAATTCAAATTACTATAGTGATTTCAAAAATTTCGCCAAAACTTCAGGTGTTGTGACCGGATTTCATGTTTTTTAGACCAGTTTTTATTGTTTTTTGGACCGGATTTGGCTCTAATTTTTGTGTGGAGAATTATAATTCCATTTATGAGAAATACATGTAAAAATTTTGCAATAAGCTTAGAAGCCAACTTTAGCTTAGTTGGTTAGTAGACAGAGGGCTAAAGTTGGTTAGTCCAGGTCACTGGTTCAAATCCTGATTCTTGCAGGTAAATTTTTTTTCACGGCTCAGCAGCAAGGTTCAAAAGCCCAACAAAATTTCGGTCGAGATTTTAGATTTTGGTCGAGGCCGAGATTCCAAATCCCAATTGAATAAAAAAATCAAATGCTACATAAATTTCGGTAAATTTCATCGAAACCTCGATATTTTTTATCAGATTTCAACTTTGGAGAACCGGATTTAACCAAATTTGGGTCAATACCTCTTAGGAATGTCATCTTCTATGAAAATATTTTAAAAACTGAATTGTTGAAACATTTTATAAAAATAATTGAAGCACTACTAGATTTTAAAAAAAATTTACAAGCTTAATATGCTTTGAAAAATTTATGGCAGCATCTCTAATAGTCTAACATTATACAGAAAAAAATTCAAAATAATTAAACTTCATTCGTTATGTTTAAAAAATAAAAAAACCAAAGGTATATAAATGATACAGTAACAGTGTCAGAATTTTATAAATTCGCTCAGGTGTGATCATGGTCCAAAATTTTTATAGGAGCTTAATAATTACCTCAAAACCATTTTCTAAAAATTTCAAAAATTATAAACCTCTTTTGGTTGCTCGATCAAATCTATGGATGAAATACATGTAGCACTGTAATGCTTTTATCAGGATTATAGCATTATCACAATTTTTTGAAAATTCCTCAGGCTTGATCATCATCTAAAAATTTTATGGGAATATTATTGATACTTCAAGACCATCCACAAAAAAAATTAAAATTTTATAATATGGTTTAAACTATTTTTCATTTAGTTGAAATTTACCAATCAGCCTTTTATCAGGGCAGTAGCACTTTCAGAATTTTTAAAAATTACTTATGATGATCATCATTTGAATTTTTTATGGAAATATTAGTGATGTTTCAGGACCATCCAACAAAAAAATCAAAATTTTCTAACATTATATCAACTATTTTTCACTTTGTTGAATTTTGCCAAGATTTCCACAATTTTGGCCAAAATTTCAGAAATTTCGGATTTCAAATTTGCTTTTTAAATTTTGACCTAATCTTGTCTGAAATTCTGATATTTTGCCAAAATTTCAAATTTTGCCTACTTCAAGATGTGAATCAGAAACGAAATTTCAAAGGTTCGGCCCACCACGGATCTGCAATAACTCAGTTCCTCTCCATCCACCATTCTCCACCAGATCTGCAATAACTCAGTTCCTCTCCAGCAGATCATTCACCTGGGCGAGGCCAACGTACTGGCGTCGCTGCTCCAGCCCGCGCCGGAGATCTTCGAACTCTTCGACGACGTCGTGCTGCTCTCCGAGGGGCAGATCGTCTACCAGGGTCCCCGGGAGTACGTGCTCGAGTTCTTCGAGAGGTACAGGTTCCGCTACTCCGAGACAGAGGGCTCACAGAAAATCTTAAAGAGCTGACTTGCCTTTCTACAAACTAAGTTCAACCTAACTCACCAGCCGTTTGTGAGTTCATTAAGATTCAGTGACTAAATTTATCTAATTTAAATTTCAAGTTACTTGAATAATGGAGTGTAAATTTTCATAATTTTCTAGTTGTTTTAAGCATGGCAATGGATTTCTTTACTATACCGATTAGCATTTTGTCTTCGGAGTCAACTTTTAGTGCTGAAGGTAAAGTTCTAGATGATTATAAGAGTTCTTTGCTTCTACCAATGGTTGAAGTACTAGTGTGTGCTTCTAGTTTGGATAAGAAGTGCTTGCAATATCATAAGAAATCTTTTGGCTATGATACAATGTTCCATACTAATACCTTTATTTCATCTTGATTCTTTGTTAGTTATCCAAATCTATCCTAATTCTATTATTGTGCTTGTTTACATGAAGTACAAGATAAGTTTGATGTTGAACACATTTCTTTAGCTAATACCAGGGTGAGAAGTAACTAGTAAACACCCTTTTCCTTTTATTTATGATTGCTGTTCATTTTGGTGTGTTTTTTCACCACTTAAATTGATTAGCAAAATATTTAAATTAATGCATATTCATGTAATTATCTTGTTACTAATTACCATAGCTCACATGACTTAGCTCAACTCATCTTGTCTTGATTGACGTGGCTTGTGAGCTACTCACGAACAGCTCAAGCTTTTTACTGAGCCGAGTCGAGTTTTCAGCTCGTTAGCTTAACGAACCGAGCCGAGACACTTCTTCGAACGAGCTTGCATGAGCCAAACCAAACCTAGAATTTCCTGCACTTTCCTTTGCCAAGTTACTCATGCGCCAAACTTGGCATGCGTGTATAATGAAGGCAGTAGAAACATCAACTTCTAGCAACTTGTTCATCAGTACATGTTCCTCTCATGTTGTTTAGTAAAAGTTTGCCATACTTTTTCCCAAAATTTTGTAGACTCGGAGACCATTTCATAGTGGGTTAACAATGATTTGATCAATTTCACCAAAATTTCGGTGATTTCAAGCAAAATTTTGGAAATTTTGGTTTCAAGTTTGCTTTTTGAATTTTGTCCAGATTTTGGTCGAAATTCTGAAATGTCATCGACATTTCAAATTTTAGCCGCCTCCGAGATATGATCCGAAACTGAAATTTGAAACTTGCCTCCATTGCATTATTTTCTTTGCATTATTTTCTTGGCAATGATATGGCTCGATTCGTTCGACACGAGACGTTTTGCCTAGACAAGTCTCTGTACATTGCTTATTTTTCCACAAGACATTACCCATATTGTCTCAAGTTTTAATTATATATTTTTTGCAACTCTGCAAGTGTCTTCTTTGGTACCTCCTTCTTCCATCTCTCTTATCCACATCGAAACAGTGAACTCCCGCGAGCTCCAACTTTTTGCCCCTCTCCTCCACTCGGCTTCCCAAGCTACGTCCAAGCTCACCACATCTCACACTCAAGGAGCTTGTCTACTGTGGCCAAAGCTCTCCCCTTCTAAGGAGCACCCTTTAGAGGCGACACTACCCGACGTGACCCATGACAACCTCCTCCCTAGTTGTGTCCACTATGGCATGCCCAGTTGTGAGGTCACTATGTTGAGGTAAGATATTGATGAGATTTACTTTGGATGTTGCAACGGGTTATTAGAGTTATTGTAACTATTTTATCGTAATGTTGCAATGATGATTCATAAATTTTTGCACAGGCTATTTCAATTTGTTTTAAATGTTCTTCTAAATTGTTGCATCTGCATTTTAGAATAATGTAACAAGTCACTCATCAATGTCGCATGCCTCCCTCCTTCGTGTATGCTTTTGTTGCAGTCCTTTCTCAATTTGTTGCAACACACTTCGTCATTATTGCAGAAAAGAGATTTTATTCGTAGCAATGTTTTATTTCTATTAGAAGGATGTGAGATGTTGCAACAAGTTCACTGGGATGTTGGAAGAGGTAATTATAGATTTGCATCTATTTGTTTTGGGCTTTGCAACAACAAATCTTATTTTGTGCATTTGGATCCCCTCTCTAATCACTTCCACGTCTCCACAGTCCAAGCCCCTCTCGAGACTGCGATGAGAACACATGGAGCAGGTATCACCTGAGGCCATGGCAATGGCGTTTGAACTCCAAGCTAGCATCGGTCGGCTCCTCTTGCTCCTCCACTTCTTTCTTTTCCGGTGGCTGCGAGGAGAGGGCATCACTACAGTGATGGTTGAAAGGGCATTGGGTCAATCTTGCCCTATCAGATTTGTCCCTCCCACTGACACCGAGGCACCAAGGGATCGGCTGCTGCTGCCTCCTAATTCAAGCTCGTGCTGTTACCACCGGCCCCGCCCATATGATACAAGAGTGAGGATGAGAAAGAAACAAGAGTGAATGTGTGTGTTTTGCTGCGGAGAGAATCAGACGATAAAAATTAGTAGCATATAGAATATAGTGGTTGACACAACATATGGTGCTAGCATCCCGTTCATAAGTGCAAGTACTAGTCGCTCCCTTGTTTTTTTTTCCTTTTTAACGTGTCTTCCGGGTTGGAACCAGCAACCGGCCATGCCACAGCACAGGCTGGGCCAGTTCTTATTGGGATGAGCGCTTTGTTTTTTTAGTTTTTTTAAGATGTCTTCGTGGGCTTTTGTCCGAGTCCCAGGGTTGAAGCCATGGATGGCGTGGGACGATCCGCCCCTGCGTTTCTTGCATCCGTAGTTCATGCGAGAAACCGTTTCACTCGCTAGATACAGTTTCACTCTTTCTCTCCTCCAAGTTAGTAAAATATAAAATAGTGTTTTATACATCACCTTTCGATATAAATTACATAAATATTAAAATAAGTAAAGAGCTAAATAACAAGCAAAGGGATGAATAGCTATCGGTTATTTTTTTATTTATATTTTAATATTTATACAACATTTAAATAGTGATGCATAGAAATACCTCCTAAATCTAACATCTGGATATGGCTGTTACAGAGGACAGAGGATATGCCCTTCCTATGCTAGTACTACACATGCATGGTTGTAACTTCGATTTTTATTTGCATTTTTTCTCTTTTGGAAAACTAGATATCAGTAACTTGTCGGCATCTAATGTCTCTTTCTCTCTCATGTAGAGAGATAGTCCTACGAAAAAATAGACAACTGAGTCGCAAATTTGCTTCGGGAATATCCGTTGTACTTGCTCTTTATTAGTAGATTGATCAGGAGTCACCTCATGCTAGAGCCATCACCAGAGACAGAATGAAACTACTGTTCCATTCCCCCCTGCTGGCAAATCCTACTTGCCAAACGAAACTAAAAGAGAGGTGTTTATGTTATTTTCTTTAAAAAGTTACATAATGTTAAAGTATTAATAAAAAATATATGGTACTTACTTATCACTTCGTTTGTTTTAAGATTTATATAACTTTTATTATAAGAAAAAATAGAAACACTACTCAAAATCAAAAGATGTTGCTCAGGCATATGCGATGTGCCAAACGCTTCTCCTTGTTCTTGGAAGCTAGCAAGTAGCAAACCAAATCGATGTGCCAACTAGGGGAAAAAAGGTATGGTTTCAACACAGTCCAACGTTTTTTCAATTAGAGATGACAATAGAACCCATTCCCTGTTCTCCAATAGAAAATTCCCCTATTAGAAGGTGGGATGGGAGAGTTTCCTCTCCCACAGGAATAAAAATAGAAATAACTTTCTCCAATGAAGAATCAGGTTCGGGATCGTCCCACTGCACCAGTGACCCCATCCCCGGTATCTGGCCCCTGATCCGGTTACTTGCGTACACTCTCAATTTGCCGCACACGACACACTAAGGGTGTGTTTGATTGCCTGTATGGTGTCTAAATCGCATGAGTGGATGCAGCTATATTTGTTAGACACGTGTTTGGTTTCCTGTTTATCCAGACCAAGTGGATGCAATTGCACCTACTCATACATGTTGAGGGAAACACGAAATTTGGGCTTCTCGCTCATGCTGGCCTATCAAGTGCATCGTTGGGCTCCTCGGCCTGCACCCACTTGACTCCCTCGTCCACTCACATCCTCATCCACTCACCTCCCTGCACATCCGCTAACGTCTCCGGTCACCTCCCCTCCGCTCGTGTCCTCCGGTCGCCTCCCTCTAGTCACCTCCCCTCCGCCCACCTCCCTCGCCTCCTCCACTCGCCTCCTCCAGTCACCTCCTCTACTTGCCTCTTCCGCTCGAACTCTCCGGCGATCACCGCGGATAAGTATTGTAGGTAACCTCCCTCCTCCTTCTCTCGCCTCCTCCTAATAACTCTAGATCTGGTTTCTTAGTTTAGTTAGGGTTTATTGGATAGGTTTGTCTTTAGACAAAGATAGGGATAAATTATGCATCTGTAATTATGCTTCAGTTATGCTTCTATAATTTTGCTTCAGTTATGGCAAATTAGCTTCAATCATGCTTCTGTAATTGGTTTACAAATGGCAAATTAGCTTCAGTTATGCTTCTTTAATTGTTGAAAGGACCGATATGTCGCCTAGAGGGGGGGTGAATAGGCGTATTAAAATTTTGTAATTAAATAAAATCTCTCGTGACACAGAGTCCGGACTGTCCGAGTATTTTGTCCGGATAGTCCGGACTAATTGTCCGGATAGTCCGGGTTAATTATCCGGAGAGTCCTGACCGACACTCGAGGAGGGATTTTAAATCTTTGCAAGATTTCAATAATCTAGCTGAATGCAAATACTCTAAATGATGTCAGGTACCTAATAAAAATATAGATCTAGAGCCAAACACAATGAGTAAGTAGATCGGAGCTTCTAAAGATCCAACAACAACAACAAACCCTAGCTCAAGCAAATGAGGAACACAAAGACAATGATTTTTTACCGAAGTTCGGATTCTTGAGGGGAATCCTACGTCTCCGTTGAGGAGGCACAAAGCCCGGGTCCCTCTTGACCTCTTTCCTCCCGGTGTTGCACGAAGCACTCGCCGGTTCTTCACTTCTTGCCTCTTTCCTTTCGGAGGCGAGGCTTGCCTTCACAAACGACCGGGGCTCTCCACACGAAGCCTTGGAGGCTCCCGGTGACTCCTTGCCGTCTAGGAGCCCTTCAAACTCCAAGAGTAACAAA
The DNA here is from genome assembly GCA_036346375.1 of Guadua angustifolia. Taxonomy (NCBI): domain Eukaryota; kingdom Viridiplantae; phylum Streptophyta; class Magnoliopsida; order Poales; family Poaceae; genus Guadua; species Guadua angustifolia. The sequence continues at coordinate 27,072,188 of CM070505.1, read as the reverse complement.
TACGCCGCTAAATCAACTTGGAGGATGAACTTGTGCTCAAGAATCAACAAAGAAAGCTCAAAGCACTTTAAATCCCCTCTTTTCTCCCCAAAGATTCAAACCAAATCAAAGATTTAAGTGGGGAAAAGAGGCTAGGGCTCAAGAGAGTGAGAGAGTGAGTTTGAGACTTGAATGCTGCAATGAAAATGAAGTGAGCAACGGTTAGATTTGGAGTGAGGGCTTAAATAGCTCTCCCAAAATCCAACAGCTATAAGTGTTCACAAGACAATCCGGACTGTCCGGACATTATCTTGGATACTCGGACAATTTCCCGAGTGTCCGGACTAAATGTCCGGATACTCGGACTTACCAGAGAAAAAGCAACCGAGGACCCTAGCCCGAGTATCCGGATTTAATCCCTGATACTCGGACATTTTCCTGAGTGTCCGGATTAAATGTCCGGATACTCTCGGACTTACCACCTCGACCAGAGTACCCTTTAATAGGAAATGCACTATTTTAAAATTCTTTTGAGATGCAATTTTCATCCTATGAGCACAAGCATATCCTAGAAGCGATTTTCCGTCAGATCCCCTTAATAGTACGGCTATCCTTAGACTCAATAAAATAAAAGATTTACAATCAAGTCTTGATGCCGCCCTTTCAAATTTTAAATATAGTGGGGATCTCCAATCGCCTTTCCAATAATGATATCGTCTTGATCACTGCATAGAATCTCATTCGCATCGTTAGTATACGTAATTGTGTTGCCATAAATCACCAAAACTCTTTGAGGGGCCTAGATGCACTTTCAATCTCCCCCTTTTTGGTGAATTGATGACAACACAATTGAATTTGGATAAAAATTTGAAATGATATAGTATTTGGAAGGCCAAATACTTGGAGGGTGGAGCTCCCCCTAAATACGTGCATTAGAGAAATGTGAGTAGAGAATGAAATGCACATATTTAAGAGAAAAGGTGCAAGAGCTCCCCCTAAATTGTTGCTTACGATAAAATCTGACATGATAATCAATAAGTAATTTTGCACAAGTAGATATGACATGAAGTCACACAATTGCATTGCTAAAAGCAAATGTAACAATAAGCAAGATAGTTCAACATCACAACCAGTTCACGATGACAACCTCGACCAAAAGCACAAGACGAATAAATAAACTAAGAACCAAATCAAGCACAACCGAAGGATAAACAAATCAACTCTCTCTCCCCCTTTGGCATCAAGACACCAAAAAGAAAGAGAGTACGGCACAAGATCACTCCTCGTCACTGAAGGCTCATAGTCCTCTTCCTCGCTGTCGTCGTCGCTGCCACTAACGCTGGCCTGAGGTGCAGAACGAGGAAGGTCGAAGAGCTGCCGAGTAGCGGAATCCACTGCAGATACATGTGCTGACTCCTCAGACTCGCTACTGGCTGGAAGATCCTCACCGCCGGGCGCATGAGGGCGCGAACTCACGGCGGTGCTCACGAAGCTCACGACGGGTCTCCTTGACTTGATCAGACACATCTTGGCAAAGGCAGAACAGGCACTTAAGCATTCTTTTGATAGTGTCGCGGCTAGTGCGAGGAGAACCTTCTCCCGTGGGAGAAACTGGAGCGGCCGGAGCTGGTGGAGGAGCAGAAGCTGGAGGAGGCGCAGACGGAGCAAAAGACCGGGTGACAGGAGGACGACCCCTGGGACGCTTCTCCACAGGAGCTGCAGGAACAGACTGAGGACGGACCTTATAGGATACATGCTCCACATCCTTTACGAAGTCGAGGCCCGTGACATGCTCAATCACAGCCGTAATAAACGGTGCATATCCGCAGCTGCTGGAGTTGCTCAAAGAATTGTAGCGGATGGCCTCCCAGATGAAATCAACCACGTCAAATCCATGAGTGCGCTCAACCAAATGAAAAAGCAAATTTGAACATACGAGCCGATGGTTGACGATCTCCTCCTTGGGCCAAAGAGTGACCAAGCAACAGAAGAAGAAAACGGCAGCGGCGGACCCTTGATAGTGCCCATCACAACATGCCGAGACGAGTCATATAAATCTCCAAGTCGCCAGAGCCATGACCTTCTTATCATGCAGCTTGGCATCCCCATCAGCTGACCTTAGATGCAACACTCTAGCAAAGGTCCCCTTGGTCACCACGTACCACGCTTTATCGGTCATCCACCAAATGGCATCTTGCTTTTTATCAAAATAGAGAGTGGCATAAAATTGCATGATTACCTCATCATTCCAAGAATGCATAAAGCTCATAATGTCCTTCACCTTATGCCGCTCACAAATCTCGATGACTTTGTCGAAGATGGGATTTTGAGCCTCAGACATATATAGCCAATCAATCCTCTTCATCTTCATCACAGACGCCCATAGGCGTAAGAACTGTCTCATAAAAATCGAGTGGAACTGTTCCGAACCACTTGTCGACGCATCGATCTTGGTGGAACTCAAGCGGATCTTTGTTCCTTTGCGCAACTATGGCCTTGCCCTTGCCAGACCCCACACGATAGTCAACCACACGAAGTGGCATCATCTGTCCTGGATATCTCTACTGGGGTTGAAGCTTCTCAAGGGGATCAATCGCCAACCTTGACTCTTGATACTGCTTCTTTTTCTGCTCACGACGCCTAGCATGTTCATCCGCGGGATGTTCTTCGGCAGGAATTTCCTCGGGATTGACTTGAGGAGGAGCTTGAGCAGCAGGAGGACCCATGAGCAGATTTGCACGACCATGACTGAGCTTCCTCACACCTTGCCTTTTCTTCTTGGGAGCTCCGGAAGGAGAGGAAGGAGGTGACTCAACTGGGCGCTTGCCGACACCAGAACCTCCTTGGGAAGAAGACATCGTGAGGATGAACAATCAAACGAAGAAATGTCGAGGGAGATCCTTCCCCAAGCATCCGAGGACGATCCGGAGGCTCCGGAAGGTGAGGAACACGCCGGAGAAGGAGGAGAACCGGAGGGCGGCGGCTAGGGCTAACTTTTGAGGAGAGTGCGGTGGAGGCAAATGGCAAAGGAGAGAGAAGAAACCCCCCGCACGGGCTTAAATACCCGCAACCATCTAAGTCCGGACACTCCGGACATTTAGTCCGGACACTCCAGATAATTTGTCCGGATACTCCGGACAATTAGTCCGGACTGTCCGGGCTGACAGCTCGGGATCCAAAGAGGAATTTCAAGGATTTGAAAGGGATGAATGACTTGAAGCAATGAGAAAAGTAGTCCTAAAGGCCCTTTGCACAATGTCACTAGCGAACACATAATCAAACAATCCATAGTCACATGACATTGGGCTTGATCCGAAGATCAAAGATTTTGACCAACACAAAAAGATCAAAGAAAAGGACCAAATAAACTTTTCTAAAACGTTTTCCAAGCATCAATCAATGGCATGCACTTCTCAAGCCAAATTGCGAGAATCAAGAATATTTAGCCCACTCCTCAATTCACAAAATCTCTTCTCATCAAGTGGCTTGGTAAATATATCAGCTAATTGGTCATTTGTGCTCACATGGTGGATATCGATATCGCCTTTTGTGGAATGGTCTCTTAGGAAATGATGGCGGATATCGATATGCTTGGTACGGGAATGTTGGACGGGGTTGTTGGCGATTTTTATGGCGCTCTCATTGTCACACAAAAGTGGAACATGGTTATAGGTTAGGCCATAGTCGTTTAGGGTTTGTCTCATCCAAAGCAATTGCGCACAACAACTCCCGGCGGCTATATATTCGGCTTCGGCTGTGGATAGGGCTACGGAGTTTTGCTTCTTAGAGGACCAAGAAACAAGGGATCTTCCTAAGAATTGACATGTCCCCGAAGTACTCTTCCTATCCACCTTACATCCGGCATAATCCACATCGGAATAGCCAACTAATTCAAAAGATGACCCTTTGGGATACCAAAGCCCGAAATGAGGAGTGTGCACTAAATACCTCAAGATTCTCTTTACGGCCACCATGTGGCACTCTTTGGGAGCGACTTGAAAACGTGCACACATGCACACACTAAGCATGATATCGGGCCTAGATGCACAAAGATAGAGTAAGGAGCCGATCATCGAGCGATATACCTTTTGGACGACCGGTTTACCTTCTTTGTCGAGGTCTAGATGCCCGTTAGCTTGCATCGGCGTCTTGATTGGCTTGGCATTTTCCATGCCGAACTTCTTGAGCATGTCCTTGATATACTTCGTTTGACATATAAAAGTTCCTTCCTTGAGTTGTTTGACTTGAAATCCGAGGAAGAACTTTAACTCGCCCATCATGGACATCTCAAATCTTTTAGTCATTATCTTGCTAAAATCCTTGCATAAATGTTCATTAGTAGATCCAAAGATAATGTCATCGACATATATTTGGCATACAAATAAATCATCATCAATATGTTTAGTAAAGAGTGTAGGGTCGGCCTTTCCGACTACAAAACCTTGACCGAGAAGGAAATCTCGAAGGCATTCGAACCACACTCTCGGTGCTTGTTTAAGTCCGTAAAGAGCTTTGTGTAGGAAGTAGACGTGGTCCGGATGATCTGGGTCTTCGAAACCAGGCGGTTGCTCAACGTAGACCATTTCGGAGAGAGGTCCATTCAGAAGGCGCTCTTTACGTCCATTTGGTATAACTTGAAATCATGGTGAGTAGCAAAGGCAAGTAATATTCTAATTGATTCAAGCCTAGCTACTGGAGCGTATGTTTCATCGAAATCCAAACCTTCGACTTGCGTGAAGCCTTGAGCAACCAACCGTGCTTTGTTTCTAGTCACAATTCCGTTCTCGTCTTGCTTGTTCCGAAAGACCCATTTGGTTCCAATCACGTTTTGCTTGGGCCTTTCGACAAGCTTCCACACTTGGTTCCGTTCGAAATTGTTCAACTCCTCTTGCATCGCCATCACCCAATCCGGATCTTGGAGTGCTTCTTCTACCTTGAGTGGTTCAAGAGAAGACACAAAAGAGTAAAATTCACAAAAATTTGCAAGTCGAGATCTAGTGGATACTCCCTTGTTAATGTCTCCAAGTATGTTGTCGACCGGGTGATCGCGTTGTATGCTTTGATGAACTCTCGGATGAGGAGTTGTTGCATTTATACGTTGAATAGGACCTCCGTCATCTTGAGAAGTTTTGGAACCATCTTGAGCTTGAATGGAAGAGGGAGGATCAACATTTGGAGCACTGATATCCGGAATGTCCGGGGTTAAGTCCGGACACTCCGGATATTTTGTCCGGATACTCCGGACATTATCCCGGACACTCCGGGTTGGGGTGCTCGGGATTGCATCTTGCTCCACCGGTTTCACCTCCCCGATGGCCAATTTCTTGATTGCTTCGCATGGAGGTTCTTCCCTGTCAATTTCATCACAATTAACTTGTTCTACTTGAGAACCGTTAGTTTCATCAAATGTTACGTCACGCGAGATTTCAACTACACCGGTGGTGTTATTGAAAACCCGATATGCGTAAGCATTTGATCCATAACCAAGTAAAAATCCTTCATCTACTTTAGGAGCAAATTTAGATGACTTAGCTTTCTTGTTGAGGATGTAACATTTACTCCCAAATACTCTGAAGTAGGATACATTGGGTTTCTTGCCGGTTAGAAGTTCATCGCCGCCTTCTTCAACAACTTGTGGAGATATAGTCGGTTGGAGCTGTGGCACGCGGTGTTGACGGCCTCCACCTGAATATGTCGGAGACCTTGTACTAAATCAAGCATCGTGACGCGCCATCTCGATGAGGGTTTGATTCTTCCTTTCGCTACCCCATTCTTGAGGGAGTAGGAGCCGAGAACTCATGCTTGATGCCTTCTTCATCGAGAAACTCTTCAACACCGGTATTCTTGAATTCGGTGCCGTTGTCGCTCCGAATTTTCTTGATCTTCACCTCGAACTCATTTTGCGCCCTTCTCATGAATTTCTTCAAGCTTTCTTGGGCTTCGCTTTTATCATGCAAGAAAAATACCCAAGTGAAGCGAGAAAAATCATCAACAATAACAAGACCGTACTTGTTTCCTCCGATGCTTATGTAGGCGATCGGGCCGAACAAGTCCATGTGTAGCATCTCTAACGGTCTTGAGGTGGTCATCACGTTCTTTGCGGGATGAGACGCCCCGACTTGCTTCCCAGCTTGACATGCGCTACATACCCTATCTTTCTCAAAAACGATATTGGTTAGTCCAAGAATGTGATTGCCCTTAATGAGTTTGTGAAGGTTCCTCATACCAACATGGGCAAGTCGACGATGCCATAACCAACCCATGCTAGATTTAGCCATTAAGCACGTTTCAAGGTTAACTCTATCCGTAGAAAAATCTATAAGATATAGATTACCCTTTAAACGACCCTTAACGGCTATTGAACCATCAACCCTCTTAATGACATCCACACCCTTCTCACTAAACACACAATTATAGCCCGCTTCACATAATTGTGCAACGGACAATAAATTGTAGTTTAGGGATTCAACAAGTAAAACATTGTTTATATGAAAATCATTGGTAATCAAGATTTTACCTAAACCTACCACTTCACCTTTTCCGTTATCGCCAAAAATGATGCTTTCACTATTTGATCCATTGGCTTCCAAATGCGCAAACATTGCCCTTTCTCCGGTCATATGATGCGTACATCCGCTATCCAAGATCCAACTTGTTCCACCGGAGATGTAGGCCTACAAAATAAACTTTAGTTTTTGCTCTTTGGTACCCAAACTTGTTTAGGTCCACGCACGTTAGTGACAAGTGATTTGGGGACCCAAATAGATCGCACACTAGAAGCATTTTTGGGCTTACCCCCAATGTGATGAGCAACTACTCTACCGAGGCTAGTCCTCTTAAGCACATAAGATGCAAAGAAAGTGGATTGAGCCTTATATTTAGAGTTTGCTTCCCCCTTTACGAAGTGAATGGGCTTGTTCAAAGGCGCAACCACAATGTGATTTCCTTTGCCTTTGGGAGGGACATAACCGAGCCCATGCTTCATGGGGTTACCTTTGCGCTTACCGAGGAACTCCTCTAGTCCCTTGCTAGCCTTATAGGACTTTTGTAGTCCATCTTCGAGCATTCCCTTGAGCTTCTCATTTTCATTAGCAAGTACTTGCAAAGTCTCAAGGTTAGTGGTACAAATATCAATATTGACATTATAGCACCTAGCGCATCCATTGCTCGTTGAAGGTAATGAAGAATTGGAGTTAATAGTTGAGGTAATCGGAGGGCTATTCTTGAGATCAACAAGCTTCAACTCAAGAGCCTTGCAAGCGTCCTTTGCCTTAGCAAGTTCCTCTTCGAGTGAAGCGTTGGTGATCTCGAGACTAGTCACCTCGGATTTGATTATTTTTGAATTCTCAACTAGTTTCTCATTTTTCTCTTTTTCAAAAGATAAACTCTTCTCTAGCTCGCGATTCTTTTCTTTTTCGAGGATGAGCAAATCCTCTTGAGCCTCGAGAGTAGCTTCCTTTTGTTCGACTACTTCCTCCAATTTTTCAATATCTTTTAAGAGTAAGTTTAATTTATGAATGTCAAAACTTTTCATAGATTTAAGCACAGTGTTAAGATCATCATCATCACTATCACTATCGGGCTCATCTAGACATTCATTAGCAATGGAGGGAGTAGAGTCCTTTGATGATACCTTGTGCCCCTTTGCCATAAGGCACATTGGAGCGTTGTCGTCATCGTCGCTCAAGTTGTCGAAGAGGCTCTTCGACGTTGTTGAGGTGGTAGGCACGGCGATGGCGACGGAGGCAATTCCTCCTTCCTCGTCGGACTCGGAGCTTGAGTCGGAATCGGAGTTTGAATCCCACTCTTCTCCAATATGCGCTTGTCCCTTGTGCTTGTAGTGCTTGAATTTCTTACTCTTTTCTTTGTCTTTGCCCCGGTATTTGTCTTTCTTGTGAGGCTTCTCATCTTTGCTCTCCTTATGCGGGCACTCGGCAATGAAGTGCCCGGTTTCACCACATTCATAGCATCTTCGAGTAGAATGTCTCCCCTTTGATTTTCTTCCATAGTTCCTTGATTGACCTCCTTGTTTGAAATTCTTCTTCTTGAAGAACTTGTTGAACCTTCGCACAAATAGAGCCATATCTTCATTTGTCAATGGACCACTAGACTCTTCGTCCTCACTTGTGCTTTCTTCGGCTTGGCGCAATAACCTTGACGGCCTTTAGAGCGATGCCCTTTTTCTTCCCAAACTTGAGTTCTTCCACAACCTCAGCTTCCTTCACCATCATCTCGTCCATCATGAGCCGGCCAATGACATCATGAGGTGTCAAAGTGTCGAAGTTGGGCCGGTCTCGGATCAACTGAACAAGGTTGCGGTTGGTGGGAGTGATCACGCGAAGTATTATCTTCACCACGGCCTTGTCAAAAAGATCAGTGCACCCAAGACCTTTTGCTTGATTTACGAGCACCATCAGGCGGTCAAACATCTTAGTGTATGATTCACCATCTTCCAAGGTGAACCGGCTTAGCTCGCCAATAATGAGCTCTATCTTCGATTCTCGGACGCTTGACACTCCTTCATGACTGACTAGGAGTCTTTCCCAAATAGCCTTTGCTTCTTCGAGTCCATCAACTCGGTTGAACTCGGAATCACTTAAGGCGTTGAATAAGGCATTGACTGCCAAATCATTGAAATGTTGATCTTTGTCTTCTTCGGGAGTAAGGTTCTCGGGATCATTAGGCTTGAAACCTGTCTGCACAATCTTCCAGATAGAAGGGTGAAGCGATCTCAAGTGCATCTTCATCTTATGTTTCCATGCCGCATAGTGAGTGCCATCAAGTGAGGCGCCTCGAGGGCACGCGAAACATATGAGGAAGAGCTTGGGACACCGAGGAACGATAATCAAAAGGAATTGTAACCCTAATACGGCGCCGTGCCCTTATCTTGGTCATGGGCTTCGGTATTCTTATCTCTGCTTTGCGACATATTTATTCTCCAGCGGTTAAGCCAAACTAAGGAGATTTGGCTCGATACCAATTGAAAGGACCGATATGTCGCCTAGAGGGGGGTGAATAGGCGTATTAAAATTTTGCAATTAAATAAAATCTCTCGTGACACGAGTCCGGACTGTCTGAGTATTTTGTCCGGATAGTCCGGACTAATTGTCCGGATAGTCCGGTTAATTATCCGGAGAGTCCTGACCGATACTCGAGGAGGATTTTAAATCTTTGCAAGATTTCAATAATCTAGCTGAATGCAAATACTCTAAATGATGTCAAGTACCTAATAAAAATATAGATCTAGAGCCAAACACAATGAGTAAGTAGATCGGGGCTTCTAAAGATCCAACAACAACAACAAACCCTAGCTCAAGCAAATGAGGAACACAAAGACAATGATTTTTACGAAGTTCGGATTCTTAAGGGAATCCACGCTCCGCTGAGGAGGCACAAAGCCCGGTCCCTCTTGACCTCTTTCCTCCCGGTGTTGCACGAAGCACTCGCCGGTTTTTCACTTCTTGCCTCTTTCCTTTCGGAGGCGAGGCTTGCCTTCACAAACCGGGGCTCTCCACACGAAGCCTTGGAGGCTCCGGTGACTCCTTGCCGCCTAGGAGCCCTTCAAACTCCAAGAGTAACAAATACGCCGCTAAATCAACTTGGAGGATGAACTTGTGCTCAAGAATCAACAAAGCAAGCTCAAAGCACTTTAAATCCCCTCTTTTCTCCCCAAAGATTCAAACCAAATCAAAGATTTAAGTGGGGAAAAGAGGCTAGGGCTCAAGAGAGTGAGAGAGTGAGTTTGAGACTTGAATGCTGCAATGAAAATGAAGTGAGCAACGGTTAGATTTGGAGTGAGGGCTTAAATAGCTCTCCCAAAATCCAACCGTTACAAGTGTTCTGCGCACAGTCCGGACTGTCCGGACATTATCTTCGGATACTCGGACAATTTCCCGAGTGTCCGGACTAAATGTCCGGATACTCGGACTTACCAGAGAAAAAGCAACCGAGGACCCTAGCCCGAGTATCGGATTTAATCCCTGATACTCGGATATTTTCCTGAGTGTCCGGATTAAATGTCCGGATACTCCGGACTTACCACCTCGGCCAGGAGTACCCTTTAATAGGAAATGCACTGTTTTAAAATTCTTTTGAGATGCAATTTTCATCCTATGAGCACAAGCATATCCTAGAAGCGATTTTCCGTCGTATCCCCCTTAATAGTACGGCTATCCTTAGACTCAATAAAATAAAAGATTTACAACTGAAGTCTTGATGCCGCCCTTTCAAATTTTAAATATAGTGGGGATCTCCAATCGCCTTTCCAATGATGATATCGTCTTGATCACTGCATAGAATCTCATTCGCATCGTTAGTATACGTAATTGTGTTGCCATAAATCTCCAAAACTCTTTGAGGGGCCTAGATGCACTTTCAATTGTGCCATGGGATCTTGAGCATAGCAAGAACCTCAACAAAGGCTGCAACTTGCTCAATTCTGCAAGCTGTGATGGTTACTTTCTATCATTTGGTTTATTTCTTGATTCATCTTCAATGAAATAGTGGTGACATTTGGTTTCTTTCATGCTTGCTTGAGAGGAATTCTTGGTGATGCTATATTCTTCTTGCTTGATGAGCTAGCTGAGCAAAGAGACTATGGCTTAGATATGAAAGTCCTCTTCATGATATGCTGGATCTTGCATTTTGGCTGACAGATAGGTGCTGGAATTTCAGAAAATGACACTCAATTCGTGTGCCTCTTCAGCCCTGTGTATGGCAATTGGGTCCGTCTGAGTCATTGATAGTGGGCCAAGGTGTCAAATACCAAAATACGAATTTTAAAGGGTGTCAAAAACTGAAATCTCTCCAGATAGGTGTGTACCTTAGTTGTAAATCCTAGAAAACTTATTACTCCGCTTGACCTAACATGATCTTCATTGTTTTATGTCGTTTGCCTGAGAGGAATGCTTGGTGATGCTGGCAGCAATGGAGCAACAGACCTCTTCAACTATTAAAAAGGGTGCTTCCTAGTTGAATCTTAAAAATTGTAAGTCTCTTGTTCGTCGTTCATACCATTTTTCTCTAAAATTTGTTGAATGTCGATCCCTTGAACTAAAATATCTAATAAACGCCATATATCTTGTATCAGGAAAATGGGGTGTGAAAAGCAAGGTTATTTTACTTTGGTATGCATTATTTCTAGACTCTTCAAATTGTTCATCGGTATATTATCATACTGTCCTTTTTGAGTTTTGACTAACAATACTCTATTGACAAGATGATTGGAGAACTAGGTTGAAAGCTCTGCGAGCTGATAGTATCAGCAAACTAAAAGAAAGCATTTCCTGAACTAGTCCAAAAAGTGAGTGTTTTGTTCTATCCAAATATGTAATTTGCTATGAAATGCATTTGAGTGGTGTCATAGTTTGTTCAGGGAAGAAGTTATCTATGGAGAGTCCTACAGCTTTCTAGGACAGAATTTGAGTAACAGAGGCTTAAAGTCCATCACCAAAAAATACTATTTATCTTGTGAATACATAGCCAAACATTGCCACCTAGATTGGAATGGAATAATGAGTCACCAATAGCTGATGATAATTTCAGTTGACATACTGTAACTGACTTGCTGATAATTCATGGACTATTTTCCTTTTGCATGTATTTTCTTGCAATTTCTATATTCATACCGATTTTCATTGTTATCTTGTTATATTTTTAGCACCTTGAGAGGCTTTTGGAGTATGCAGATTCAACTTGTTTCTGACTGTTGCGTTTGGAGTTTGGTTTTAGCAATCTTATCATCGTCAATCGCCTCCTTGTATTTTGCTTTCCGCATTTTTGATACTAGAAACAGTTTGTGGAGATGTCATCGAGAAATTTTGAATCAACATTCTCTATATTTGTTGGACACTACATATTGCTATGATTACATTCAACAATGGGTTCTTATGAATAGTTGAGAATACAAATTTTCTGGAAGACGTTGCTTCAATGAGCCTGTTGGCATGTTTATTTGTGAAGCTTGTTCCCTCCTGGAGTGTGGTCTACTTGTTCTCTTATTTGGCCATAGTTCAGTCAGCCCCGCTCCCAGTCGCTGCCAAGTGGGCCTCGCCCATCAGCCTCTCCCGCGCGCTGCGATCGGGCCCCTCTGTCGGCTGCTCAATTTGCGCTCGTGGGCTGCCAGATGGCATTCGCGCCCGTGCGTGTCATACCAGGCCATTTTCAAGACCTGGCGTCCCGAGCCAAGTATTCCTTCCCCATTTTATTTTTCCATTTTCGGATTTTCATTCTGTTATAAATCCAAAAAATTCGATTTAAATTCCAGAAAATCCACAAAAATCCCCCAAAATTCCCAAAAAATTCCCAAAATAGCCAAAATACATATTTTCGATCCCTTCGAGCCACTGAGTCCAAAAATAATCTCCGTTTTGCCACATCAATTCCAGAAAATTCCAAAAATACCCCCGAGACCTGTTCCGGCCATTTTCTCTCTCGTTTCTTTTTCAGTTTTTATTTTCTTTTATTGTTTTATTCGTTTATTTATGGATTTTGCTTTTTCGCGCTAGATTCGATCTCGGAGCGACTCTCGGAGCGAAATTGGAGCCGGAGCAGTTCTTGGAGCCGCGCCAGGAGCAAGCGCCGCACGAGACCAGACACGATACCGACCGTCTCTCGTTAGGCAAACCTCTAACCTCGCAAGGCAAGCCACACTCCTTGAACATGTTGAATCCCATTTTCCGTATATTTACTGTATATCTAGATGTAGCTAATTGCACTTGCTTGTAAATAGAGTAGTAATTTAAAAAGAGCTAATTTAGAATGACATGATTAGTTAAAACCCGCTCCCTTATTAAAACCCTATTGTTTACGCCATAATCATTTGTCAACTCTAGATTATCATGAAATGAACCACGTAGGATAGATAAAACTATAAAATTTACTTTTATTTAATTACTCAAAAACCCCGAATGTCGATTTGGGGCTTATTTTAAAACTGCTACGATTGGGGGCCGTCCTGGGGGGACCACGGAAGGTGGCTACGGCCCAGACCCCAATCGATGGCCAGCCCAAGTGCGACAGGGGAGGGGTGCAGTGGTACCGTGTGGTCTGTCGTTGGGCTGGAGGTCTTGAGATTTAAGGATCAACCCTTGAGCAAAGTAAATAACTTAGTCCTCTCTCAACCACAAGTTGAAATTTGGTCACTCTGTTGACCTGATCCAACATGGCCCGGTATATTGTTTTTCCCCTTGGAATACCTACAGGTGGTATCGCGTGGGTTGGGGGTGGAACGGTATGGGGTGGCCATTGCCGGTTCTCATAACAGTAGGCATTCCTCAGTTGGCGGGCCATACGCCGCTTTGGCCGTGGGCATCTGAAATTTGGGAATTGCACTGCTCATCTCGGGTAGGGGCTAAAGGGGGGAATTCAATGAAAGGTTATGTTAATCTCGGTCCGGCCGCATGCATAAAAGTTGCATGTTAATTGCGCAGGCACCAACGACCGTAGATTATCTTGTGGGTAAAGTTTAGTAGCTCGCAGAGTGAAACAAATGGTATTCGAATCGCCGTGCTTCGGTTAATGAAGTGGGTTAATTTCGGTGCTTCCAGAATCGAGTGTCACAGATTGCGTTGGGGTACCCTCTCCGACGCACAAAGCCCTTCCACGTGGCGGCTGGCGACAAAGCGGGCGAGCACGCCCGCCGGTCAGTGCCGGTCCACGTGGCGCTGGCGAGTAGGTGGGCGAAGCACGCCCCTCGCCGCGCCCAGCCCACGTGGCGGCTTTGGCGGACGGGCGGCGAAAGCACGCCCGCCGCCAGTGCCGTCCACTTGGCGCCCGGCGAGTAGGTGGGCGAGCACACCCGCCACCCGGCGCCGGCCCACGTGGCGGCTTTGGCGGACGGCGGCGAAAGCACGCCCGCGGCCAGTGCCGCCCACGTGGCGCCCGACGAGCGGTGGGCGAAGCACGCCGCCGCCGGCGCCCGATCGCGTGGCGGCTTTGGCGGACGGGCGGCGAGCACGCCCGCGGGTCGCATCGGTCCACGTGGCGCCCGGTGGCGAGTGGCGAGCACGCCTGCCGCGCCGGCGCCGACCCACATGGCGTTCGGCGGCGGTGGCGGACACGCCTGCCGCCCCGCCGCAAGGCAAAAGGTGGTGCGAGTAAGCCTCGAAGCCTCCCGCCTCGTCGCATGCGTGCAAAGCGGCAGCTCGCTGTGCGATCTATTAACTGCGAGGATTTCTGCAACAAGCCCATTCCTCTGACGCCTCTCATCTACCCGTCAAAAAGGGGTCATATACCGGGCCGACCGGGCGAAGCCAGGCGTCGGCATTTAATGAAGCTGGAGGAACGGGACAGCACAGGAAGGGGTAATAAATGTATGAAGATCAGCATGATGACCCCCCTTGTACCTACTCCCGCTAGCCTGGCCTATATAAGGGCCTTCTAGTGCATGGGAAAGAGAGGGGACGATCGGTCGAACAAGCAAGAGTCCTGCAGTAGAGCCTAAGGAAGAACTTGTAACTCCCAAGCTCTGTATTGTACTAGTTTCAAACACTCTTTAAACAATCCAGCAGGAAGTAAGGCTATTACCCAAGGCAAAGGGGGCCTGAACCTGGGTAAAAATCTCTGTGTCACCCCTAGTCCATAGACGCCGGAGTTCACCGTGTGGGAGTCTCTAGGGTTTCCTCTCGTTAGGGTTAGCCAGCTGCGAAGACGCCCTCCTATCGAACAAAACCCGGTCTGTAGATCACGGGCCTGTCAGGCGGAATACGCCGACACTGAGCTTGAGTAGTTTTAATAATAAATTAACCGTAATTCAGGATTTTGTTAATAACTCTGTGGTTTGCATCATGTCGATGATGTTGTTTATGATTTATGTTTCAAATGTAATATATGTATAAATTAAGTTCTAGGGCATGCATCCACTAAATAATTGAACTTAGGGCCAATTTCTTGAAATCTCCTTGCATGTAATATTCAGAATTTCCGTGTGGTTTGTTGAGTACGGTTGTGTACTCACCCTTGCTCCTAATCCCCTTTTTAGATTTCAATGAAGATGGCGAGTTCCGAAGGAACGTCGTTAGCATCGATATGATTGGTTTTGAAGGCCTTGGTCTATCTGCTCGAGCTTTTCCTGTGGTTGTTCTGGTAATGTATCTGGTGCCTGCCGCACCTTTTGTAAAACTCTGGCCGTTAGACCCTTAATTTATCTATCAAATATTCGCATTTGTGTTTATGTCTGGCAATGTGCACCTGGTTACCCACAGCTAAACTCCTAGGTAGCTGTGAGGGTATTCATACGCACCCCCTGAAAAGAGCGGTCCGTCACAGATTGCCTATTGGTGCCGTTGGTGTTCACTAGTGCACTGCCTACTTCATTGTTGCTACTTAGTTTGTTTGGTGAATTGGTATGTGTACTATTTAAGGGGTTGTATTATGTGATTTGTGTTGGAACTCGGATTCTTGGAAGCTATGCATTGCTGTGTACTATTTAAGGGGTTATATTATGTGATTGTGAACCATGGTCTATTAAGTGATGTTAGTTGAACCTTTTAATCATTTATTAATTGTTGAAGTTGTTTATGCTGTGTTGTGTTCTGCTGGCCTGCTGGCTGCTGCTGTGTTGAGGACTGAGTGCTACCATGCTAACATGGTGGAAAAAAAGATAGGCCAAGAAAGAATGGATTAAATCACAAGAAGACAGGCCATGCGAGGTTATGTGTAGAGAGATGCCTGATCATTGTTTCATAGCTTGGTATGAGAATTCTCCATTTCTTAGGTTGTTTGCTTATTAACCTTCAGAGTCAGGGGTTAGCAGTTCTCGAAAGCTGTTCTTTTCCTGTTGACATTTAGCTCTAGTCATCAGTGCTCTAGTTATGAATCACATTGTCTGAAGGATGTGCATCCGGGTATAACTCCCCACGGGACCTGATACCCGGGTCGGGGCCGGGGAATAGGGATTTTTTTTCACTGACAGGGACAGGGATCACAAACGAAACGAAACGCACCCAAAATAACGCGTCCAAATCCTTATTGGGGTCGGAAGCGCCGTACGGGCGATCTTTCTGTAAATTGCAACCACCCTTTAATTCCCGTCATCTCTACGGCATCAGGATTCGCCAGATGACAGGGAGAAAAAGAAAGGCAAGGGCAATCAAGCAGCCAAGCAGGCATATTATCAGTCTTATTCCCTCTGCAAATCGGAATATTTGATGATTTGCTCGATTTTTCTCTGCCTTTGATCATTTGCCCTGTGATGTCTCATTGACATACGGGCCATGGGACCACATGTCAGTGAGACATGCGGGGCAAATGATCAATTGCACCCACAAAAACGGGGCAAATCATCAAATCCCCCCTGCAAATCGCAACCGAAGGTCGCCACTCGCCAATGTGAGCTAGTGCCGCAGGTGGTCTGCAACTTGGAAGCTGGAAAGCTCAAAGCCGAGCAGGCAAGCGCCATTAATCGTCCATTAGTCGCCAAATACCATCACGTACGTACGTCAGAAGATCGGCATGGTCGCACGATGCCTACTTTTTTTTCTCCGACATATTTTTTTTTGTGTTTGCAAATCTGTCCTCGTTCATGGTAGTAGCGATTGACGACACGTGTTACCTGCCGTGTTCTCGTACTGTAGCACGTTGTCGGACCACAGTAGACGAGCTGCCGAGCTCAAGGAGCTCAGCATGTACTTGCTAAGCAACCATGCCTTGGCAGGCTAGTACACTGATCAATTAGGTGAGTAATTAATGAAATATGTGATCAATTAAGTAAATGGTCGATTAATCTATCTATTATATATTAAAAGCTTATGAGAGTCGCTAAGAAAAAAGAGAAATAGACTATAAATTCTCATAAAAAAGCAAAACATATAGCCCTTAATCTTGTGGATCCTAATTACAACTATCATCGGATCTTTTGTTAAAAGTAGGAATATACTAGAAATTCTCGAAAAAATCATTTTGCCTTTAATCCGGTGGACCCTAACTAACTTCAACTATAGTAGCCATTGGATATTATTATTTAAAGAAAAATACGTTTAACAAAGCACAGCCGATCATCCGGTTGATTACTGATCTTTTTTGCCAAATTGTGTTTGAAACAAACTTAAGGATACACTTAGACATGCGTTATTAGATCCGCCGCAGAGGACCTCTTCATCTTGCTGCTAATACTGGTATGTAGAACTTATCATCTTTCATTCTTTAAGTTTTCCATACCAACTGCAAAAAGTCGTGCTTCTGATCTTGCTGTTGAACCTGTGATGATATAGGCTCAATGTCGTCATTTTAAGTTCCCTGCCGACTGGAGGCCGAGCCTTGTCTCGGTTGGCAAGCAGCGCTGCTCACCCGTGTTTGAGCGTCGTATGGCACGGACGTTGGGGAAGCCCAGTGCTTGTATGTTGGTGTGCGTTTATAACTGAGCTGTTGTTCTTTTTTAATAAAATGCTAGACTTTCTGGACAATTCTTTTAAAAAGTTCCTTGCTGACCGCACGTTGTCATATTTTTTTTTCATCCGATGATGATGTTGGTACTTCTACTTCTCTTAAAGCACAAATCATTCTAAGGGTGTGTTTGATAGAAATTCAGTTTCTCCAGATTCATAAATTTGGTGAAACTGGAAATTTTAGCTTCACCAGATTCATGAAGCTGAAGTTATGAGTACATTAAGAATGTTTAGATAGATCATCTTGTTTACATTTTTGACCAAAAATATAAACTTAATTCACTTTATTTTAGCCTACAAGTTTCAGATTTCAGAAGAAGCTAGAATCTGGAGTTCTACCAAACAAACCCTAAGTATCCTCCCTTTATGATTCTGAGTGTTGGTTTGCTTCTATTAGCTTGACAGAATAATACCGGTAGAAATTTTTTGAGTAATATTAGTGTCCCAAGCACTGCACAATTAATATATATTACTAGAAATTAGATTAAAATATTGTTGATCTGATTTGCTTGACTTTGATCTTAAAAGAAGAGTGTTACTGTTCAAATTTTTAAAAGTTAATCAATAGAAGATTAGTTCGTAAATTTAAAATTAACCTTCTATTTGTCTTCACCCGTAAAAAAGAAAAAAAAAACTTCTATCTGTCTTGCCAGATTTCCTTGGACAAACTGCTATGCATATTGTACCGACTAAACTATTATTAATCATTATATCTTGCAATGTAGCCACAATGCTCTCTACATATGTTAATTGCATATTTCTTATTTACATATGTCTCTTACATTCTCTGAACCTTCCTGTTTCTTATTTTGCAAGATTTAGGAAAGGTTTTTTAAAAGAAAAAGATAAAAGCTGTCACAAAAACAGATATTTCAGATAACAAGGTACAACATTGAAAAAGTTTATCATATTTATTATGTGTAAAATATTTTTTTAATTACAAACAATGACTTGATATTTGTATGAAAAGGGGAGCACTGACTCCACGGAGGTAAACAATGACAACAACGGTAACATTGCCAAAATAATTATGAAAAGAGTTTGACCGATGACAACAAAAAAACTTTTCAAAAAGAGACAAATCTCAAGGAGAAGAGCCAAACAAAAGAGTGCTGTCAAAAAAAAAATTGAGAAAGGTTACTCATGGGGAAAAAAAGTTAAAAGAGGTGAAAATTTTAGATAATGAGGTACTTCAATATACAAGTTCAAGACCATTGGTCTTTCATATATAAATAGCTATTTATAACAAAACAATATGTTTTTAGCAAGATAACTATTCTAATACATCAAATTGGAAAAAGTAATCTGTTACAAAAGAAGTAATTTCAGATGATGAGGTAATCCGCTAAAAAAGTTTAACATCTTTGATAAGTGTGCAATAGTTATTTTTTATAACCCAATCTATTATTTTTGTAGGAGGAACTCAGCACTAATCCAGAGGATCTCAAGGATGACAATGATGGTAGAATCGCCATCAATGATTATGAAGAGACATCACAAAGGGGAGAAGTTTCAAGAAGAACTTCCATTATAATAGATGATGATTCACCGAAAGAATGCAAGCTAAAAGTAGTAGAAAGTTTACGCGCAGAGAGAAAAGTTAATGATAAGAGAGGTGGGCAATGATAGTAATGTTCCTTCCAAAAAGAAAATAGAAGTTATCAGGGAAAAAGAAATTCCGATGATAAGGTACTCTACTGAAGGTTTTATATTCTTCCATAAGTGTGAGATGTGTTTTATAATACAATTAATTTCTTTTTGTAGGAGGAGCTCGGCACTTATTCAGAGGAGCTAAAGGATCATAGCAACAAGAACATTCCCGCCAGTGAGTCCCAATACGGTAGATAGTGATTCGGAGGAAGAACGCAATCGCAAAGGAATTACTTGCAGGAGGAAAAGGATGGCAACAGCAATAGAAATGTTTTTTCATGGAAAAAAGATAAAAACTGTCACAAAAATAGAGATGCCAAATAACGAGGTACGATATTGAACTAGTTATCATCTTTCTTATCTGTGAAATATTTTTCAATAAAAACAATGACTTGATTTCTGTAGGAAAAGGGGAGCGCTGACTTGACGGAGGTAAACGATGACAATAATGGTAACATCACCCCAAATGATTATGAAGGGAAAAGCTCTCCATCACTTGAACTGAAAAGTGAACAAAAAAAACTACGGGGAAAATAAAAGAGAAAAGTGTTGATTTCATAAAGAAGAGGGAGGAAGAACCAGTGGAGAAAGATGAACAGCCCAACAAAGCCAGACCAAAGAGGATTAGGAAAACACCCATAAAATACATATACTAGATGCACAATTATTATTTTGTAGCGTAGTAAATGTTTTGATATGCAGACACAATTGAACAGTTCCCATATTTTGGAAAGCTGCTTTTGTGATGAATACCTCCGTACTTTTGCCTGGATTGAATGAATTAATAAAATTACGTGCGCCTCCTTATAATTCAAGAAATAACTATTCTTACATTTAGTTGAAGTTTGCCGGTAAAGCTTTTATCGGGACAGTAGTACTTTCCGAATTTTTAAAAATTCATGAAACTTGATCATCATCTGAAAATTTTATGGGAATATTAGTGATGCATCACAACCATGCACAAAAAATTTCAAAATTTTCTAACATAGTTTGTTTTATTTTTTATTAGTTCAAACTTATCGGTCAGTGTTTTATCATGACAGTAGCAATATTTGAATTTTTAAAAATTTCACATTTGATAATAATTTGAAATTTTTACGGGAATATCACTGATATGTCAAGAACTTCTACAAAAAAGTTCAAAATTTTTCGATATCATTTGAGCCTTTTTTTGCTCGGTGCAATTTGGCCGGTAAAACCGGCGAGATCTCAGTTTTCTCGGTAGAAAAAAAATCCGGATTTGAATTTTTGTTTTTGTATTTTGTCTGGGATTTGTCCAAAATTCTGAGATTTCGCACTCTGGTCAATTTCAAGATGTCGAGCGCAAATGAGATCTTAAACCCTGTTCATTGCAGCCAGGAAGCTATGTGTCGAACAGCCTGGAGGTGGGGACTGCCCCGGCCAGTGACCAATTTCGGTGCAGAGAAAGGCAAGCCACATTTGGTAGGGGTGGGTGACTTGGATCAGTGTACCAGAGCGTTTTTCGCTTTTTTGTTGTTGTTGTTGGTCTATTTATTTTTTTTTAATTTTGGTTCTCGTTTGAATAAATTATAAATCTAGTCCGCTTTTCGATCATGAAAGGATCAATCACAACACGTATCACTTGTCACAGTATGAACCCTTGCAGTTCACTTGTCGTGGTTGGGGAGCACTCTATGTGACTGCCATAGTATGGGAGCATGATACACGCTTGCCATGATCAATAATAAGAAAGATCTATAATTTCAACCAGACGAATGCCAAACTTTAAAATAAACAATTGAGGCAAAGCGTAAAAAAAATTTGGATAAGTTGGGCCCGGTTGAAAACAGGCTAGTTAAATCTGCGGCTGGACTATAGGGGCCGTCAGAGCTCGGGCAAAGGCACGGGCGCGTGAGTTAGCGGACGTCGTTTCGGCGCCACACGTCACCATCCGGCCGCCCTGTGAGGCGCCGAATTTTTTTTTATTTAATATTTATTTTTAATCGTTTTTTCAGAACTAGTCGTCCGCAGGAAAAAATTTCAAAACTACCCGCCTGCCGCTTCGCCGGGCGACGCTTCAGACTGGCGAACGGCGGGTTCCACTAACGATCGGCTAACTGTCAGCCGACGAAGCGTCGTTCGGCGTCGCATGGCAAAGGCACACGCTGTCGGCGTCTGGCGGTCGTCGCCGGCAGGGCGATCGCTTAGGGCATCTTGTGATCGGGGCATTTAAAAAGCCCCATGAAAGCAACAAGATTCATTTATGTCACGTTGCTTTGCTTCATGCGAGAGAAGAAAGAAAGAGGAAAGGAAGAGAGAAAAGAGGAGAGAAAAAAAGGAGGAAAAAAAAAATATCCGCTCGTTTTTGAAGGTAAGTTCGAATATTTTGTACTCATATTTTTGAAATGTTAGTATTGTATAATTTTTGAAATGTAGAAATGTAGTATTTAGAGATTTAATGTAGTATTTAGAAATATTAGGATTGAGATCTTTGAGAATTAATATAGTATTTAGAAATTTAATGTAGTTAGGATTGAATAGTACAAATATTAGGCAATGTTTAGAGATTTAATGTAGTTTTAGAATTATTAGGATTGTAGTATTTAGAAATTTAATTTAGTTAGGATTGGATAGTAGAAATATTAGGCAATGTTTAGAGATTTAATATTTAGTATTTATGTATGTAATATTTTAGAGATTTAATATTTAGTATTTGCGGTATTTAATATTTTAGAGATTTAATATTTAGTATTTATGTATGTAATATAGGTAATGGAATTACTTATTTATAGTTAATGACCGTGTTACGTTAAAAATTAGTATATTTAAAAACATGGCAAAGCGTTACAAATCGATCAAGAAGGTAAAATTTGACGATAATATATTGTGACATTTATATAGCGGTTAAGTGGAGAAATGATGATTTTTTCGGTTCGACGTTGTAGGCGATATGTCGGAGACATTGTATTTTCAGATATTCTATGGAGATGGGGAGATAGCACGAGGGCGAATGGAGTCGATTTGTCGGGAATTTCAGATCATCTGACAGGCATATCTAGGCGAGAGATAGGACATCTGAGGGTTTGATGGAGTTTATATTTGGATGTTCGGTTTGGATGCCCGAGTGTTAATTTGCGGGTTAGAGCGATAGTAAGCCGTCTTGTGAGGACTTTTTATGGAGAGTTGATTCCTATTAACGCGACCTCGGCATGGAGGAGCTATGTTGGATCTGTTGTAGAGCGGGTTGGCGCTCATGTTGCTAGTAGATTAGTACGGTACCTCCATCGGTCGGAGGTGCGTGATGTCGGGTAGATATTACGGAGGAGGAATCTGAGATATGCAACAACGCGATGATGAAGGTGGTGGCGAGGTTGGCGGTGGCGACGGATCGAGGCGAGGAGCCACCGTGGAGGCGCGGGGTGGCCGACGAGGGGAGGAGGTGGAGAACATAGTTGAGTTAATGGAGGAGGAGGACCGTGCGGATGAGAAGTCCACGATGGCTAACGCTCGGACGAGGAGGACAATACTCTGAGGTGCTGTCCCGGTGCGTGGACTAAATATAATTTCAAGACGACAATGAATGAAGGAACAGAGATGCATGGGAGTATCATGAGAACGAGGTCGCGCATGGGGCCATATATAAAGACAAAGAGGCCGTGATGGATGCGGTGAAGTACTGGTCAATGTCTCTTCGGCGCCAATTTAGGTAGTGAAGTCAACAAAAAAGACTACGACGTGAAGTGCGTAGTTGATTCGTGCCCATGGCGGTGCACGCATACAAGGGAAGTGGAGGACTATTGGAAATGTTCCATAGTGACGAACATAAGCGCTAAGCGGAGGAAGCGGAGCAGAACACCGCAATCTTTCGTCCACTTGGGTGGCAAATGTGTTTTATGGTCGATCGTCGACAATCCGCACCGCAGCCTCGATCCATTATCGAGCCGTGGAGGAGAGGTTTCATACAAGATTAGCTACGGAAGGCTTGGAGAGCAAAAAGAACGACTTTGCAAATACGGTTCGGGACATACGAGGCTTCTTACGAGAATATTCCACACTTGCTCGGGGCAATATCAAGTAGGAATCGATGACGGTCATCGACCTTGCGGAGTTTCCGCGGATGGTGCGTCTGCGCGGGTAAGTGGGTCTTCTGGCGGGCCTTCTTCGCCCTCGGCGCATGCATTAATGCCTTCCAACCTTTGTCACCGGTCATTTGCATGGGCGGCACATTCCTCACAGGAAATACAAGGGCGATTCTAACAAACAATCGCGGTGGGCGCCAACAACCGTGTTCTACCGGTCGCATTGGCCTTCGTGGAGGGGGAAAACACGGAGAGTCGGTAATGGTTTCTTGAAAGAGTTAAGATGGCGGTTGTGCAAGACCGCCCGATGTATGTGTCATCCATGACCGACATGTGAGGTTCTTGAGGGCGATCGTGGATATGCAACAAGGGTCCGGCGTCGTGGGAGCAAACAAAGTGGCGGACACCAAGAGCGGTGGTGCATGAGGCACATGGGTGCCAATTTTTCCGTCGGTTCAGAACAAGGAACTTATGAACATATTCAGCGGTACGTGCAAACAAAACCGGCGGAGGAAGTTCGAGTCATTGTGGAAGGCGTTGGATGAACTAACCAAGAAGCAATCACTAAATCCAAGGGATGGCGCTAGTTCGTCAAGGAACCCTATGGTGTACCACGAGCAAGGAGATGACCCCACGACCTTGTGTGCGCCCCGACAAGCGCGCAAACATCCGGCGAGGCCGGGGCAAGCATAAAGAGTTTCACAATTTGGATCGACACGAGCCGTTGGAGAAATGGTCCATTCAAGATGACGAGGGCGGTTCCGCTATGGAATAATGACAACCAACCTGGCGGAGATTTACAACCGGGTAATGAAAGCGCGAGATGCCTCCGTTGGTGGGCATTGTTGAGGTGTGTTACTAGGCACCCAAAGATATTTCGTTGAGCGGTACAAGGCCTCCGTTGCATGTATGTCGGACAATCGCTGTCAGTACTCGACGGTTGTCTCTACGTACATGGCAAACAAGACACGGAAGGCATAGACACATCGCTGACACGGAGAGTGGCGTGGAACGGAGGTACCACGTGCCATCGCGGTGACCGGGTCGAAGAGGTGCCCACCGCAGAGGACTTCCCATGCATGCGTACTCGAGCTGCCGATCGCGAGTGCTCTGCCGAAGCCACGCTGCTGCACTTGCCGTGCTTTCGCGCGTGATTGCCGCAGCGAGCGAGACACACCAGTCATGTCGTCCGTACATCTCCCACTACTACTACAAGCAAAGTGTTCTCAACACGTGGCATAACGAGGTGTACGGGTACCGGGTCGATGGATCGTTCACGGCAGCCCCCCCTCCAGGGCATCGATGGGTACCGGACATCCGAATGTTGAAGCAGAAGGTCGGGCGTCGAAGGACACGGCGTATTAGGAACGATATGGACGAGTCTGAGGCGCGTCGTAATTGTGGATAATTTTCGATTCTATGTACCAGTTATTTGTTGTCTCCGTCAATGTATTTTCGATTCTATGTACCAGTTAATTGTTGTCCCCGTCAATGTATTTTCGATTCTATGTACCAGTTAATTGTTGTCCCCGTCAATGTATTTTCCATTCTATGTACTAGTTAATTGTTGTCCCGTCAATGTATTTTCGATTCTATGTACCAGTTATTTGTTATCCCCGTCAATGTATTTTTGATTGTATGTACCAGTTATTTATTATCCCCGTTAATGTAATATTTGAATATGGAACATTGCATTACTTTTCATTTAATTTTTTGTAGTTGCAACGTGTACCATGAATTTGCTTTCTAACCATGAATTTGCTTTGTAACCACGCAGGTACAGGCGACGATGGCGAGAGTTGGGCGTGATGCTGACGCTACTCCCGAGCTGCTAGACCAGCACGTGGACTTGACCCACCGGTCTAGGTTGTCTGCAGTTGAGGGCCGGCGGCTGGGGACACTGCGGTCTCGGGTGCCGAACGAGTTTCTTCGGATCGACCCGCGTTGGGTTCCACAGTAAGCTGCCGAGTTTTCGCACTCTTTTACTTACCTGCTAATGGAATTTGAACGACGCTACACGCTACGTGCAGGTTACGAGCTGCCGGCTTACTTCCGTTCTGCCGGATGGTGGAAGCGACGGCGTGGAGGGCCCGACGTCACTTTCGGTTCTCGTCGACCGGTCCCTGCCGACCGCGCTCGTGGGCCGGTGGAGACCGAGACACACGTTCCACTGCCAGGCGAGAGATGGCTCCCACGCTGCGGGGCGTGTCGTACCTCCTCGGCCTCCCCTGCACGGGTCGTGCAGTTGTGCCGCACGACGCCCCCCTCGATTGGGGTGGCGGTTGGAGCGCGCGCCGCCCCTGTGGACCGACACCCGGCCGCCCCGCGTGCCCCACAAGATGATGAGAAGCACGGAGTCCGAAGCGTGGTTGCTCCAGTTCACGGTTAGTACCTCGTTCATTGCAACTTAACGGATCGACCGAGCTGGCGACAATCTGCATCGAATGCCGCGGTGAGCTTCTCCACCGGAGGTCGGCGAGGAGGACTCGCACGCCACCAGGCGCACTGCTAGTCCTATTCGGTTGGTTCATGTTCCTTCCTCGCACGGGACACGGTGGACCGGCTTTTGATCGAGTTCGCCCGGTTTATCGCCGACACCCGGCGGACCGTGTAACACATTTCGTTAAAATCTCTTCTGACGGGACATGTCTAACTTTGCCGTTGCACGAGATGGTGCGATGGTCGTGGGGCTCGCCGTGCTTTCGTGCACGCATCTGGGTTTGGCGAGGTCGTCTCCAAGGTAACCAAAGCGGCGCTGTTGATGGGTCTGCGTTCTACTTGATATCGTACTTGTGGTCACAGGATCGACCGCCCACTATGGGCCTCTCGGGTTCAGCGGTGTATGCCCCTTGTATCTAACCCCTAATTTGGACACTTTAATAAGGCGCACTACTTTTTGTTCGCAATGGTGTACGCCCACCTGCAGACCAAGAAGTCGTACCCCGAGTTCGTTCGGGAGTTTGACAGGCTGCACGACGAGGACGTGCGGTGGACACCGTACAGCGCGCGCGACGTCCAGGTCCGAGCACCTCACGGGCTGTCCGAGCTTTGCTGGCGTGACCATCAGCTCTGGCTCACCCGTAAGGTCCTCCTCTTTGACCTGTGCGTCGAGGAGTACTCGCCGCACCGGGTGCTGCGGCAGTTCGGCCTCTTCCAGACTTTCCCCCTGCAGACTACTCACACTGTCTCACGTGCCGCGCACAAGTAAGTGTCCTGAGCACAATACTTACCATTCCAGCGGAATGAATGTTGTATGTAAATTGCCGTTTTTGCTTTGCAGGATGACCCGGTCGGGGCATGCACTAGGCACTCCGTTCTTTGCGCGCATGATACCGCGGCGTCGATGGGACGGACGGGCGGGGCAAAGAGTGGGCGAGACCGGCCGTCTGGCCGTGCCGCGTAATGGCGATTACATGGACTGGTTCGCGCCGCTGACTCGGCTTAGGGTTGGGTACACACCAGCAGAGTATGTCCCAGCTCCGGCATCGGTGTCGGAGACGTACCCTTCACAGATGTCCCAGAGGGAGAACGTTGCGGTAAGGGTCACCCCCAAAACCCTACACGTATGTTTTTTATGTAAATTAACTCATATCAAGCTGGCATTACTTGCGAGCACGTCTTGCGAGGCGATGTACGGGAGTTCGAGTCCGTGTTGGCGGGCCTCGGCGCGACGTCGTGCTCACCCCGTTCAAAGAATGGAAACAATTAGTCGGTGGCGCGCCACGATGGGGCGGATGTGCAGCCTACTCACCGCCGGGGGCGAGGCGTGGTGCCCGCCCCAAAGACACCTCCCGCCTAGTGGGCGTGCCCACACCTCGCCCAATGAAGTCACCCCACTTGCCCGCGTCACCAAGTCGTGCCCTCGTGTCCTCCACAGACGCAGCGGTGCCACGGTGGGGTGACGCGGGCTGATCTTCGCTCTCGCCGACGGCGCGAAGGGCTACGGTGGGGTGACGCGGGCGATCTTCGTCTCTCGCCAAGACGCAGTCTTGCCGACTACTCGAGGTACGACGACATTGACGAGCATGCAGGTTTCGACGTGGACGGTTCATGTCCACCAAGGAGCACGGGCCACCACCCCAGAGACACACGAGCCGCCGACATACTCGCTACCCCTCGAGAGCGGGCCGGGCTAGGAGGGTCGTCCGTCGCCGTCGCCACTCACGTATTCCCACCGAAAGCGGATCAGAGGCGTCGCCGTGGTCGACTTATTGTACAGTTGTACTTTTGTAATTTATTTATCTTGACACCATGTTGTCTAACTATCTCGAACTAAGTGCTTGCATTTGCGTAGGTTATGTTTTCTTAGCCATGTCCTTGACTTATTTTTTCGATTTTCGCAACCGCGTCGAAGCAGCGTCATGATAGCTCGCCAATATATAATTGGCTATTAATAAACGATGCAAAAATAGCTCTTTGTGAAAATGTAAGGAGGCACACCGCTCAAGGTAAATTTCATACGAAATGGGGCGATAGCCTGATATGTCGAGGTACACTCGCCCCAAGGTAAATTTCGCCCTGAAATGGGGCGATAGCCCTGATATGTCAGGGAGCACACTGCCCGAAGGTAAATTTCGCCCCGAAATGGGGCGATAGCCCTGATATGTCAGGAGGCACACTGCCCCAAGGTAAATTTCGCCCTGAAATGGGGCGATAGCCCTGATATGTCAGGGAGCACACTGCCCGAAGGTAAATTTCGCCCCGAAATGGGGCGATAGCCCTGATATGTCAGGAGGCACACTGCCCCAAGGTAAATATCGCCCCGAAATGGGGCGATCGCCCCATACCCAGGCGATATCTACCCTTTATAATCTTCGCTCTCGCACGCCCCCCTCGCATACCCAGCAGGGAGAGAACAAGAAAGAACAAGGCGAAGGGAAGGAGAGAGAACAATGTCGTTCTCTGCCGCCTCTTGAGAAGCGTAAGTCCTCCGCCCGAATATCCGGATGCGATGGCGTCGGCGCCCGATTCGCGGAGTTGCCCGACCCAAATGCGATGCAACCTACCGCGAAGATGATGCAATCTACCCATGGAGAGATGGCCGCCGCTCATTATCTGCTTTGTGGCCGCACGTACATAAGGTAAACCCATGGCGTCCACACAATATAGGGTAACACTACCATCTCATGCATCATTCTTTCTTTTCTCAAAGACAAGGGCGGTGTTGCTTCTTCCAATGGATCGACGGGCCGAACAGCGTGACTACAAATTTCTCAACAAGCGCCACGACAACTACCCCGCTTGGCGAGAACTTCACCCTGGGAGAGGCCGCCGGGATATATCCCTTTTCTAGATCGACCCGAGCTTAGGGCGGTGTGCAAGGGCCAACCGATCGGTGAGTTTCATGCGACATACTCATGTTGAACTCACAAAGTAGTAGTTCTAAACCAGTTCATCGCACAGGAGTTCAAAAGGACACTTGCAAACATCAACAAGTTAAAGGAGGAACCTCCTCGGGGCCACCAAAGCCCCGACGTTTGCGTACATGGCCTCGGCGGTGGTTGATACGCCACGGTGATCTAGCGGACCGAGATTTTACCGGTGCCCTTGGCCGAGGAGGAGCAGTCTTTGGTACTTCAAGCTGGGTGGACCCGAGGCGTACCACCCACATCTCGGGCAACTTGCATGGGATAAGCGGGGAGCAACCTCTCCGTGGTGCCACTACCGCCCGTAAAAGCCGGACCGAGTACGCCTCACGGTGTTATGCAACCACCAAAGGGCATCTTGCATTGATGCGGGCACGCTTCGGTTGTCCAAGCATAAGCCCAACACACACCTCTGCACCATATAGTGGAGTGCGAGCGAACAGAGCGGCTCGCATGTCTCCGCCAACGCCAACACAAAGAGAGGTGCCGAGGGTTCCTCCTCTCAAGAAGAAGGGACAAGGGAAGCAACCGCCGAGGTCCGCACCACGTAACAAATCCTCGACGCGTTCGCGGACCACCGGAACCGGGTGGTATTAACATAGGGGACGCCGAATCGGGATGACATGCCCATATGGGAGGCGAAATCCACATAAACAACAACCAAAATTTAAGTCTTATACACCGAGACGACGGCATAGGCCACCCAATGGGCGGCATATTGGGAGAAGCTGCGAAACCCCATGGAGTTCTTTCATAGTAGGGATTGAGCGGTGTCCGATGACACGTCGCAATATTAGAGCAGGTCGTAATATCGTAAAATGTCTTACATCATTCATCGTCACCCGGATAGGCGAACGATCATTTGTTCCACCACGACGAACAGTGCTTTCCTTATTAACCTCGTCACTGTTGTAATGCCCATGTAATATAATATAATCTAATCTATTGCTTATTTTATCATCTGAACTTTCGGTGTATGTGCCATTATATATGTATTGTTTGAATTTTAAAAAATTCGTCATATATTAAAATCATTTGAAATTTTTATGGTAATATCACTGATTTATCAGGAACCTCCATAAAAAGTTTCAAAATTTTCAGACCTCGTAAAAGTTTTCATGGTTTCGTGGCCGCGAGTGCCTTTTCCGATTTTCGCAACAAAAGGCCGGGGCAACGTCCGGCCATCTCGCCCGTACGTAAGTGGTAGCCCGCATTGCGTAGGCCGCCCTTGATTTTTCCCCTATTTTTTTGACCATGTCCGGCCTGTCCCGCGGGGCTACGAAAACCGCTAAGTGGCCACGATTTCCGTGGTTTCGTGGCCGCGAGTGCCTTTTCCGATTTTCGCAACAAAAGGCCGGGGCAACGTCCGGCCATCTTGCCCGTACGAAAGTCGTAGCTCGCGTTGCGTAGGCCGCCCTTGATTTTTTTCGTATTTTTTTGACCGTGTCCGGCCTGTTCCGTGGGGCTACGAAAACACCCAAGTGGCCACGATTTCTGTGGTTTCGTGGCCGCGAGTGCCTTTTCCGATTTTGGTAACAAAATGCCGGGACAACGTCCGGCCATCTCGCCCACGCTGAAGTGGTATCCCACATTGCGTAGCCCGCCCGTGCTTTTTCCCGTATTTTTTCGGCCGTATTCGGCGGACCTTTCGAGGCTACGAAAATACCTAAGTGAGATGCGTATTACTAACGAACTAAAACAATTTTTCCGGTTCATTACATGACAATAAGTTTTTTTTCTAATTCGTCCCGATTCAATACAACAATTCTACAAATAATTTACAACAAAAAAATTCAAAAAAAAAATTCTCTGAGTTCGATCGCCCTGCGGCGATCGGTACATTATTATATTTTTTAGTTACGCCGTTACGTTCATGAGTTTTGCCGTTAGGCAGCCCGCCGTCGCCGTGCAGAAGCGTCGCCGGCGGCGACGGGCGGTAGTTTTGAAATTTTTCCATGACGACTAGTTCTGAAAAAACGATTAAAATTAAATATTAAATAAAAAAAATTCGTGAGGCGCCCGCGGTGCGACGCAGCGACGGCCCTCCAGGGCCCAAGCCGAGAGGCGCGGCTGTGCCGCGTGCGTACGATCCCTGGCTGGCCAGGGTCCTAACCGTGTTAAACCCTTTTCTTCACTCTTTACCATGTGCTCTCACCTCCAAAAATACGAGACGTATTTTGATTTTATATAAAGATTAAAGTTATATTAAAATTAAGAAATATATAAGATAAAATGACTTAGATGCCCTCACTTAAGTATTTTGGAACATGAGAGATACTACTTTGTATATGTGGTAATGAATAAATACATATAATTGAGAAAGAGCAAATAGAGATACAGAAGAAAAGATCTTATTCAATATACATGCAAGTTTTATATTTATAAACAAACTATTAAATATATAAGCCGGAGGAAGTACTATTCTTTTTTTTCTTTCTATTAAAGTTGCCGCGATAGATTTGGAGAGCTGATCTTAGATGACCCATATATTGCATTGGTGGGATACTAAGGATGTTAGCAATTTAGCATTAATTCTCGCCCGCCGATATGAATATATTTCCGCGATGCTAATGCATGCATCTTGATTCTTAAACAGCATGTCAATCTACTTTTAACATGTTGGGTGGAGCTTGAAGGGTAGAGAACAAAAATGTAAACATATAGGTCTTTTGTTTAGACTTTTCATCAGCTTAAAAGCCAAAAAGTTAAAACCTAAATAAATGAGTAGTTTTTTATCTAGGTTTTTGAAAAACCATAAGCCTTCATATAACTGAAAGCAACTAGAGAGGCTTTTTTGGCTTATTAATAGTTGATTTTAGACTAATAACATTAAAGTTAGATAAAATTATCCATCTTTATCATTTAAAAAAGCCATTAACTTTTAAGCTGTTTAAGTTAAAAAGATAACTTTAAACTATAAACTAAAAAGTCTAAACCTCACCAAACAGCACCTATTAGAGTTGGTGGGTGCCCGATTTATCTGCTATCTATTTATCTAAGGCAGAACAGGGGTTACACGTATCATAGTAATCCTAATACATATAGGACAACCATTCTTTTCAAAAGAATACGAGATTGGACAAAATATCATTGTCCTTGTCAAGTATGCGGGCACGGACTTGTTGCATTGTAGTTCTAAACTAGGCTGGTAAGGTATCTTTCGGAGGGTACGTAGCTAGGCTAACCAGCAATCTGCCTCTAATCCTTGTTACTCTTCTCTCCAATGCTTATTATTTCAACCAGCCCCAAGGGTCTGTATGTGTATGTTTTTGCGTAGATTCTGGATTCGGGCTCTAAAAGGTGATTCAAAAACAAACAATCCGATCGTAGTTATCGATTCTCACAATCTAGCTTATCTATATACACTAGAATTTACAATCCACTTTATATGTGTTTATATAGATTCTGAGGAATACAAATATGAGAATTTTAATGAAAGTTTTAAGTAATTACTTACTAAATACCATCCCAAAATCTTAAGTCCACAATCAGCTTCTCTACAATCACAATCTTGAATCAATTTTTGAAAAATCCACAACAAAAACAAACCAGCCCTAAATTATTCTTTCTTATCCTAGTCTCAACCAATTCCCAACTCAAAATACTATAAATTTTTTCGCGGTGTAACACGCCGCGCGTGGCGTTTTTCGTAGAAAAAAATTCTTTTTTTCGGTGGCGTTTTATTTTTTAAATCGTCGAAATAATGAGCAAAACGACTGAAAGGACACAAAATTTTTCGCGGCGTAACACGTTGTGCGTGTCGTTTTTTCGAAGAAAAAATTTTTTTTTTCGGCGACGTTTAATTTTTTAAATCATTGAAATAATGAGCGAAACGAGGAAAAAAATAGCGAGATAGAGTTGTAGAAATATCTCTTTCGACGAATTATTTGGAAAATATTGGAGACCGAGCTGGAAAACCGCGGCGGGGAAAAAGTCTAGAGGGAAAAGGATGAAAAATCATTAGAGATGACAACCTTCTTTTATCGAATTTAACACTCTACACGTTCACCGAGTAATAATACATGTTTTAAAAAATATCAGAGACTTGCGGCGTAATACGCCGCGCGTGTCGTTTTTCGTAGAAAAAATTTCTTTTTTTTTGGCGGCGTTTTATTTTTTTGAATCGTCGAAATAATGAGTGAAACGGGGAAAAAATAGAGGGATAGAGTTGTAGAAATATCTCTTTCGACGAATTATTTGGAAAATATTAGAGACCGAGCTGAAAAACCGCGGTGGGGAAAAAGTCTAGAGGGAAAAGGGTGAAAAATTATTAGAGATGACAACCTTCTTTTGTCAAGTCTAACACTCTACACGTTCGCCGAGTAATAATACATGATCTAAAAAATATCAGAGAGCGAGATGGGAAATCGAGGTGGGGAAAAAGTCTAGAGATAGAGCTGCACAAATATTCCTGGCGACGAAAACATTTTTTTCCGGGAAAAACGGAGAAAGGATCTAGACGCAAGGAGTAAGGACCTGATTGTTACGTTTTTGGATCTGTCCGCTATCCTTAAAAATTAGAAAAGGACTTGTTCGCGATTTGAATTTAACATGAGTTTTTCCCATAAAATGGCGCACAAGAGATCTAAACGCGATTTAGGAAAAAATATTTTCCCCTCACAAAATATCGTGAAGGACCTATTCGTAATTTATAAAAGAATCAAAACGCGAAAAATTATTTTGAGCCGAGCCGGCCGGCCGGCTCGCCTTTCCTAGCTCGGCTCGAACGCTCCGGAGGGCGCGAAGTCTTCGAAGAATAGGAAAGGTAGTATTTATACATATCTCACTATGAATTGTTCATATTAGGGTACTCAAGTATATGGAATTGAAGGCATATCACATTATTTTCAAATATATCCTGCTTTGAAATCACTTGTAAATTTAGCATCCTCCTCAACCATAGTAGGTGCGGCAAGTGATATATGTCCTCTGCCGAGCTCGTGGAGCTTGACAGGTCACCTACGCATTGGCGGACTGAGTGACTGTGGCAAGATGTAGGCCACCACAGCAGGAGGGCGCTATGGAACCATGGCATAGCAACAAGAATCTGCCGCCTGCTATCATGTCTGGGCTACTCGGCAGGTGCCTGTCGAGGTACGACTGCTTGGCAGATGAACTATTCAACAATTAGGTGAGTGATTAGTGATTAAAATGGGTACTTAGTCACACAATTTAATTGATCACCGAATTTAATTAATTAATTAATTAATTAATTGCTTTTACTTAATTACTTCACTAATTAATTGCTTAATATGATAGATTCCTGTTGAGCAGCCTAGATGCAGTAGCAGGTGGCAGATTTGTGCCATGGTGTCATGGCTCAGCAGCACCCCCTGCCGCAGTGGCCGTGTCCTGCCGTAGTGGCCAACATCCTACTGCGGTGAGGTGGTGACCTACCGAGCTTCACAGGCACCGAAGGAGACACAAATCACCTATGACAGTCGTGAAGGAAGCCAAATTTGCAAATAATTTTGAAAAGATGCTATATTTGAAAATACCATGCAGCAATTATGAAAAAAAAAATCAAATATACGATGGCAACGTGATGATGTGGGAGGAGTCAGCGCCATCCGTCCCCGAGCTAGCACATCGTGTGGTCCAGCATTTCCTGGAGCGCATGATAAGGGGAAGGTCTGCCAATACTGATCCATGGGAGTGCAACTTAAGCAATCTCTGTGGGACTGTCCGATCGACGGCTAGATCATCAAGAAAATACTGTAGCAAAATCATTGTACTATTTTCGTTGTAACAAAATACTGTAGTATTTTTTTTAACCGATCTAAGATGTCTTTTGTCTCAATCGGATAGCTCACGGCTATAAAAACTGCTTAAGTGATGATCCTTGTAGAGACTAAACGTCTACACCCAACCCGTGTCTGAAGGTCTGCCCCTTTGCAAACTGCGTCCGTCATGTGCCGTGGTCACCTAGCACAAGAAGAGCATGTACAATGTACAGTAGCCTCCGGCGGCTTTATCTTCCACCGAACATACAATGCACGGTGACTTGAAATGAGGCCTACAAAATCTCGACAGTCCCAGGCACCGTTCAAGTTCTCGCCTTTCCAATGCAAACCACCGCTTGCTACATGTGATGATTTAGGAATATAAATAGATGAATGTATTTAATTCCGAAAATTATTTTTTCCTTTTCTGTTTTTTGGATTTTCCCTCCTTTTCTCTTTTATTCTAAAGCTTCTCTAACACATATAGGATTCACACACACTCACTTTCCCTACCCTAGACAACAAACACCGTTCTCTTTCAAGAATTCATCACTTTTCTAACACCTTGATAATGTTTTTTTTTAAAATCTGGCCCCCTTCAAACACAATTACAAAAATATCCTCCTTCTTGACGGCAGAAGCACCGACAGGCAATATATTTTCATCTGTCGTGAGGTATCGCGCTATATGAGCTCGGAAGGAGATCTACCAAGCCATGGGATCTCAGTAGGACTTGCCGAGGAATGGTATCTCGATAGGACTAGATTCCCGATTTAATTAAGCTAATTAAGTGGTTAATCAAGTAAGTAATCAATTAATGTGGATGATTAGTGAGACAATTTCTTGACAAAGAGTGGCACCTCAGTAGGACTCCTTCTGAGCTTCTATAGCGTGGTACCTTTTGCCTGGTATGTGGATAGGGTAGACAATATGTGTTGTCCATTGATATTTTTACAATTAAATAAAAAGCTATTTACAATTGCGTTAAAAAGAGAGCCAAATTTACCAACAAATTTTATTTTAAAACTAGAAGAGTGGCGATTCCCGCTTCCAGACACCTACGGACAGTCACCATCGCATCTCCAGTCACATCCGAGCGTACATGGACTTAGCATGACACACACCCGGCCAGTAACAGGCATGTCCACCATCCACACACCATTGTACCGTACAGTAGCTATTAGTGGTAACATCGGGGTGGATGATTCCTGCCTCATCAGGTGCCGTATAAAAAAACATAAAAAATACTATTTTTTTAGTCCGTTCTGTATTCATATCTAGAAATTACGGGTTAGAGTATGGAAATAGCAATATCCACCCTATATATGTATTTAGTAGAATATCCAGAAGATACCCAATAAATCAACAAAATAGCTATATAATAAAGCATCAATATTCTTTAATACCCTATATGATTTTCTAGTGATTGATTAATTTATAATACGCATTTATATTTAATTATGCTTATGTTGCTAAGTAGGATAAATAATTATTTAATAGGTATTATAATTTGACACTTTTTGGTAAAATTACATCTTTTCTTTTTTTATGTGTAGTATCCGTTAAATTATCCATAACCAAGTCAAATCTGATCAACATTCGCCCTGTACATGTATCCCAAAATATATGTATCTATATTTGGGATATTTGTATTTGATTTTGAATCCAATATAAAAATATGGGCCAGGATAAAAAAAAAGTAATATCCATCAATAGAAGTGTTTAGAATGATTTCATGTTTGGTTTCTCCCCTCTGGAAGTCAGAAGCTGATCCAAACGGCTAACTTCTTCACAGTCAAAAGCTAAAAGCTAGCAGTTCATTTGTATTAAGAGAACCTGAAAACCAAAAATAGATTTAGGGTGGGGTAGACTCCTAGGCCTTCAGTGTGGGTTAAGGCCCCTTTGTCAGTAGAGTTGAAAATAAAATTAAAGTATAAAATTCCAAACCTCACTGCTCTTACCTATTTCTGACCCACACAGTTACACTTAGTAGCCAGCAGCCCAGCATATCAAATAATAAACATTTTTTCACTCTAGTCGTTTAGTTGTATGGTCTTTATTTATCAAACACTATACCTGAAAGCTATTCTTTTTAAGAAAAGTACCAGGAGTGTCAGATGCAGGCATGCAACAGGCAGCGGCCGTGTGGAGGCGAGGTGGTCCCGTCTCCTGGCTCTGCTCAAAGCCAAATGGAAGTGGCGATAAAAGGCGCGGCAGGCGCTGCTTTCCTCCCGCGGTCCAGTAGATTTTTGAACAGAAACAGAGGCCGGGAAAGGAAAGAAAAGGGAGCCCAAGCACCTTGCCCACCCCGACCCCCACCGATCTCCCCATCATCACCACTACCACCACCTCCTCCTCTGATCCCACCTCACCCATCACCTCCTCCTCGGGCATGGGCGAGGGGGCGGGTTCGCCGCCGTTGCAGATGCCCGAGGACTCCAACTCCAACTCCTCCTCCGGCGGTAGCGGCGGTGGCAAGAGGTGGACGCCGGATCTGCGGGGCGGCAACGGCGGCGGGGTGCGGTCTGCCCTGCCGGACCAGGTGCTGGAGAGTGTGCTCGAGTGCCTGTCGACGGCGCGTGACCGGAACGCGGCCTCGCTGGTCTGCCGCTCGTGGTACCGCGCCGAGGCGCAGGCGCGGCGAGAGCTGTTCATCGGCAACTGCTACGCCGTCTCGCCGCGACGAGCCGTGGAGCGCTTCGGCAGCGTGCGAGCCGTCGTGCTCAAGGGGAAGCCGCGCTTCGCGGACTTCAGCCTCATCCCGCACGGCTGGGGCGCCTACGTGTCTCCGTGGGTGGCGGCACTGGGCCCCGCCTACCCGCGCCTAGAGCGCATTTGCCTCAAGCGGATGACCGTCACCGACGACGACCTCGGGCTCGTCGCGCAGTCCTTCCCGCTGTTCAAGGATCTGTCGCTGGCTGAATCTTGCAGTGTTCTCTTCAAAATTTGGCCTTCGCTGGTTCTCGACGGCTTCAATTGATGCATCGTTGCCATTCTCTAGCTTATTTTTGCTGGATCGTTAAACACGAGAATCTCCTCTTGACATTCTCTAGTCATTTGAGCGTTGGCGTGCTAAATTTTAAGTCTATTCGTATTATGATACTCACGTTTGTGCTTTATGCGACTTATCGCGTCAAAAAATTATGGACTTCATTTTGTTCCTCCCCTTAGCAGTGCATTTGTGCTTTTCGACTAATCAAAATCTAATCTTGTGGTTTGTGATGGCAAAATTTTAACAAATCCTGGCTAACAAAGTCCTTCGGTTTGTAGTGGGCAATTTGATCTTTCGCTATATTTATCACACTCCAGTTATAGCCTATCTACTTTGGTAAGTCCCAAATTGGGATGTTTCTTGATGTGATTTCTTTTAAGCTCTTTTACGGTGCACTTAATTCAATATGAATCATTAAACACTAAATTTAAAATGAATCAATCATTCTTTTGATCCGATGTATCATATTAGCTAAAATTTATTTATACTTCCTATGTTAGTAGAGCAGTAGAAATACGTTTAACAAATCAATAGCTAGAAATCATACATTTAACAAATCAACAGTTAGATATGTTTTCTGCTATCCGATATAAACTACCAGCATAATCCACTGTATTTTTTTTCTTTTCCTAAGTGGGTAATAGGCGCAGTAATATAGTTTGGTATCTCATGGATGGGTGTACTTGCTTTGTAGGCATCTGCGAGTTCTGGATCTGGTTGAGGACTATGTGGAGGATGAGGAGGACGAACTGGTGGATTGGATCTCCAAGTTCCCGGAATCAAACACATCGTTGGAGTCCCTCATGTTCGACTGTGTTGGTGTCCCATTCAACTTTGAGGCACTGGAGGCGCTTGTGGCACGCTCGCCCTCGCTTCGTCGGCTGCGTGCGAATCACCACGTTTCGGTAGAACAGCTCCGCCGTCTCATGGCGCGGGCACCCCAGCTCACGCACCTAGGCACTGGGGCGTTCCGGCCTGATGCTGCACCAGGTGGGGGCATATCCGTGTCTGAACTTGCGGCCTCTTTTGCAGCGTCCAGGTCTCTTGTCTGCCTCTCTGGTTTTCGGGAGGTCAATCCAGCATACCTTCCGGCAATCTACCAAGTCTCTGCCAATCTCACGTCCCTTAACTTTAGCTTCACAAACCTAACTGCCGAGGTACTTACGCCGGTCATTCGCCAATGCCACAAACTTCGGGTATTCTGGGTAGGTTTATACTCTTATTTGTGTCGCCATGGTAATTTGGGTGTTACTTTTGAACTGCTGATCCGCGTTCTGTTTTAGGTTCTTGATACTGTGGGTGATGAAGGCCTCCGGGCTGTGGCCGAGACGTGCTCAGATCTTCGTGAGTTGCGAGTATTTCCTTTGGATGCCACTGAGGACTCTGAGGGGTCAGTATCAGATGTTGGTCTTCAAGCCATCTCAGAAGGCTGCCGGAAGCTTGAATCCATACTTTACTTTTGCCAACGAATGACAAATGCTGCGGTCATAGCTATGTCCAAGAACTGCCCTGACCTTGTGGTGTTCCGGCTTTGCATTATGGGACGCCACCGTCCTGATCAGATAACCGGGGAGCCCATGGATGATGGCTTTGGGGCGATAGTGATAAACTGCAAGAAACTCACTAGGCTTTCTGTCTCTGGCCTGCTCACTGATAAGGCATTTGCATACATTGGGAAATACGGTAAACTAATAAAGACTTTGTCTCTTGCCTTCTCCGGGAACAGTGACATGTCACTTCAGTATTTGTTTGAGGGGTGCACTCGGTTGCAGAAACTTGAGGTCAGAGATAGCCCTTTCGGTGACAGGGGATTGCTTTCAGGCCTGGATTATTTTTACAACATGAGGTTCCTGTGGATGAACTCATGCAGGATTACCATGAGGGGTTGTAGAGAGGTAGCTCAGCGGATGCCTAATTTGGTGGTTGAAGTAATGGGGGATCAACTTGATGAGGAGGAAACAGAGAACGTTGACAGGTTGTACCTCTATCGGTCACTAGCAGGGCCGAGGAAAGACGCACCATCATTTGTGAAAATTTTGTAGCCGTCGTTTATTCTGTTGGAGTTGGATTGCCATCCGAAGCAGACCCTACTTGTCTAGTTGTGCTGATCATGTTTGTAGTTGTTCCGGATCGAGCTAGTTGATGTATTCCTGATCAAGTAAACCAGAGTTTCCTGCGGATGGTTTTCATAATTTCGTAGGGAACAATCATGCTTCATTCAGTGGAGCGAAAGAGCAGCAGTTATTCTCATCTGTCAAAAAAATTCTCGAACTGCCCTGTTGACGAGGTGGCATTAGCAGTTGAAGCAGTTTGTATGTGTTTCTTCTTGAGCAGCATCTGCAAGACACTTGAAGCTAAAGGGGAATCATAATTCTTTTTCTTGCACTGCGCCGGATCCCAATGTTACAACATATACGAGGAGTAGGGATTGATTGCACTCAAACTTCAGTTAGCATGTTTTAGATGGTGATTGCACCAGAATTTGGCAAGGTATAGTTAATTTGTCAGGCTAAGGATAAAAAGGATGTTTTGATCCATATCAGTTAAGAAAGGAAGAGTTAAGTTGAAGATGGAATTATGACCATATTTATCTAAAATTAGAGATTCTGTTCGAATAAAGGCCGATACGGATCATGATAGATAACGTATCGGAAAAGGATACGATCGGCCAATGTGCTATAAAAGATGGTCAATGGCAAACGAGAAGAATATCACAATCAACCAAACAAACTTGTATTTACTCTTTTATTTTTCTGTCAACTAGGAGTAACTTTATAACTTAGAATCTTTCTTGTATTCCGATCTTGATTAATAAAGTTGTGCATCGCTGATTGTTGATCTTTATTGATTACGTAAATTAGGTTTAGTTTTATTCGATTTTGTTGCACATCGCCTTTTTGGTAAAGTCTACCTTTATCTATTCAGTCCTAATCTACTGTTTAGACTTGCTGTTACACTAGATTTGATCGGCTTTTTGGTTGTTTAGATCTTTATTGATTGTTACACTAGATCGGTTTTGAGCATATTTTTTCATCTATCTTACCAATTGTAGGATCAAATCAGTTGGCATGCCATGAACCATTTGAACCCGGTGTTCTTCATGTGTTGAAGCCAACAGATCCTTCGTCACATCTTTTGATGCCAACAGATGGTTTCTTTTCCTTCAAGCCCCCAAGTCCATGTGTTTCTTTGGCAACTTTTGTGTTATTCATCTGTTCAGACAAAGGAGCGCCTATGCCTATGGACCTAAGCCCGCTAGACACAGTGATCGATGCGACTCATTAGAGTCGCTTGGCCATCTTGCCACCTCCAGATGGGGGGCCACCGTTCGAGCTTAGTGCCCTTCATTTGCGGACCCCGATGAGAGCATGGAGAGTCGACCCACGATAGATTCCCAGGTTCGAGCACTTTTTCCATACTTCCCTTACTATATCTTATACGTGTGAACCAATAGTTGTTACAATGTTTTCCTGTGAGCTGAGAGCGGCAGGATTACTACCTATAGCATGGATGATGGAGGATATAAACTACCAGCAGAATCCACTGTATTTTTTTCTTTTCCTAAGTGGGTAATAGGCGCAGTAATATAGTTTGGTATCTCATGGATGTGTGTACTTGCTTTGTAGGCATCTGCGAGTTCTGGATCTGGTTGAGGACTATGTGGAGGATGAGGAGGACGAACTGGTGGATTGGATCTCCAAGTTCCCGGAATCAAACACATCGTTGGAGTCCCTCATGTTCGACTGTGTTGGTGTCCCATTCAACTTTGAGGCCCTGGAGGCGCTTGTGGCACGCTCGCCCTCGCTTCGTCGGCTGCGTGCGAATCACCACGTTTCGGTAGAACAGCTCCGCCGTCTCATGGCGCGGGCACCCCAGCTCACGCACCTAGGCACTGGTGCGTTCCGGCCTGATGCTGCACCAGGTGGGGGCATATCCGTGTCTGAACTTGCGGCCTCTTTTGCAGCGTCCAGGTCTCTCGTCTGCCTCTCTGGTTTCCGGGAGGTCAATCCAGCATACCTTCCGGCAATCTACCAAGTCTCTGCCAATCTCACGTCCCTTAACTTTAGCTTCACAAACCTAACTGCCGAGGTACTTACGCCGGTCATTCGCCAATGCCACAAACTTCGGGTATTCTGGGTAGGTTTATACTCTTATTTGTGTCGCCATGGTAATTTGGGTGTTACTTTTGAACTGCTGATCCGCGTTCTGTTTTAGGTTCTTGATACTGTGGGTGATGAAGGCCTCCGGGCTGTGGCCGAGACGTGCTCAGATCTTCGTGAGTTGCGAGTATTTCCTTTGGATGCCACTGAGGACTCTGAGGGGTCAGTATCGGATGTTGGTCTTCAAGCCATCTCAGAAGGCTGCCGGAAGCTTGAATCCATACTTTACTTTTGCCAACGAATGACAAATGCTGCAGTCATAGCTATGTCCAAGAACTGCCCTGACCTTGTGGTGTTCCGGCTTTGCATTATGGGACGCCACCGTCCTGATCAGATCACCGGGGAGCCCATGGATGATGGCTTTGGGGCGATAGTGATAAACTGCAAGAAACTCACTAGGCTTTCTGTCTCTGGCCTGCTCACCGATAAGGCATTTGCATACATTGGGAAATACGGTAAACTAATAAAGACTTTGTCTCTTGCCTTCTCCGGGAACAGTGACATGTCACTTCAGTATTTGTTTGAGGGGTGCACTCGGTTGCAGAAACTTGAGGTCAGAGATAGCCCTTTCGGTGACAGGGGATTGCTTTCAGGCCTGGATTATTTTTACAACATGAGGTTCCTGTGGATGAACTCATGCAGGATAACCATGAGGGGTTGTAGAGAGGTAGCTCAGCGGATGCCTAATTTGGTGGTTGAAGTAATGGGGGATCAACTTGATGAGGAGGAAACAGAGAACGTTGACAGGTTGTACCTCTATCGGTCACTCGCAGGGCCGAGGAATGACGCACCATCATTTGTGAAAATTTTGTAGCCGTCGTTTATTCTGTTGGAGTTGGATTGCCATCCGAAGCAGACCCTACTTGTCTAGTTGTGCTGATCATGTTTGTAGACTGTAGTTGTTCCGGATCGAGCTAGTTGATGTATTCCTGATCAAGTTAACCAGAGTTTCCTGCGGATGGTTTTCATAATTTCGCAGGGAACAATCATGCTTCATTCAGTGGAGCGAAAGAGCAGCAGTTATTCTCATCTGTCAAAAAAATTCTCGAACTGCCCTGTTGACGAGGTGGCATTAGCAGTTGAAGCAGTTTGTATGTGTTTCTTCTTGAGCAGCATCTGCAAGACACTTGAAGCTAAAGGGGAATCATAATTCTTTTTCTTGCACTGCGCCGGATCCCAATGTTACAACATATACGAGGAGTAGGGATTGATTGCACTCAAACTTCAGTTAGCATGTTTTAGATGGTGATTGCACTGGAATTTGGCAAGGTATAGTCAATTTGTCCGGCTAAGAATAAAAAGGATGTTTTGATCCATATCAGTTAAGAAAGGAAGAGTTAAGTTGAAGATGGAATTATGACGGATATTTATCTAAAATTAGAGATTCTGTTCGAATAAAGGCCGATACGGATCATGATAGATAACGTATCGGAGAAGGATACGATCGGCTAATGTGCTATAAAAGATGATCAATGGCAAACGAGAAGAATATCACAATCAACCAAACAAACTTGTATTTACTCTTTTATTTTTCTGTCAACTAGGAGTAACTTTGTAACTTAAAATCTTTCTTATATTCCGATCTTGATTAATAAAGTTGTGCGTCGCTGATTATTGATCTTTATTGATTACATAAATTAGGTTTAGTTTTATTCGATTTTGTTGCGCATCGCCTTTTTGGTAAAGTCTACCTTTATCTATTCAGTCCTAATCTGCTATTTAGACTTGTCGTTACACTAGATTTGATCAGCTTTTTTGGTTGTTTGGATCTTTACTGATTGTTACACTAGATCGGTTTTGAGCATATTTTTCATCTATCTTACCGATTGTAGGATCAAATCGGTTGGCATGCCATGAACCATTTGAACCGGTGTTGGCTGCCATGCGATGTGCAGGATAAGCATGGTGCCTCTAGGAGGTTCCCGTACGATAGGAGCTTGCATAGCGCTTTGGTAGATCGCTGGTGACCAGAGACGCACATGTTTCACCTCCTGTGCGGTGAGATGGCACCGACACTGGAGACGTGAGCTACCTTCTAAGCCTACCTTGCACTAGGGATGAGGTAGTGCCTGACGACGTCCACCTGGAGTGGCGGATGAAGCTCCTAGCTTGGTTCGCGAATGTGCTACCCGCTGACCGTGGCTACACACCTTTCACTTCTGCGTACGGTCCGACGCAGAAGTGGCTGGCACAGTTCTACGTAAGTGATATTAACTTTGTCTAATTTTTTTTCTTATCTCTTAAAGTTGTGAAACTAACCATTACTTTCTGCAGCCCGAGAGAATGGCAGACGGAGCAGGGGAGTACGTTGTTAGTTGCCATTTCGAGGCGTACCTGCTTTGGCTCTTCGGTTGGGTTTTGTTCTGCTCCTCCCATAGGGACTTCGTCGACAAGCATATGATCCAGTATGCAAGGTTGATCGTAGACACCAACATTGAGGAGATCCCATAGCTAGCGTGGGGACCGGTGTCTTGCATCGACCGCCGTCTTTCGGGTCTTTGTGACGGTTGTCGTCGCATGGGGGATTGGT
This sequence comes from Guadua angustifolia, assembly GCA_036346375.1. NCBI lineage: Eukaryota > Viridiplantae > Streptophyta > Magnoliopsida > Poales > Poaceae > Guadua > Guadua angustifolia. The sequence continues at coordinate 27,028,364 of CM070505.1, read as the reverse complement.
CTATTCTCACAGGGTGTCCTCTACTACTTCAACTTTTATCTTTCAAGAGGTACCGTGCACATGTGAGTGCTCTTCTACATCAATTTCAATTACATTATTTTTTGCGATGTTGTCGCTATTAACACCAGTGCTCTTGTTCTCATGCAGGATTACACGAAAGGGTTTCGTTGGTGGTGCGAGCTGAGTGGCACGTATGTTGCCTCATGCTTAGCATGTTAGTGTTATACCCTTGAGGCAGTCATATAGATGATTGTAACATGACTATATTTATGAATAATAATATGATTATTCGTCCAATAAATGTATATCATTATATTGATCAGCAAGTATGTGACTTGCTTATGAAACTCTCTACTTATTGATATAATTCGTAAGTATCTCGATCGGGTATCATCGATATGGACAACGATGAATAGACCGCACATGTATTGATCGATGATCATGTTTCATAGATCATAGGATATGGAGATATCATCAATACATTGTGAACTCATGATGAAGAACATGGTTTAGATAGACCCGTAATGGAACATTGCAGAATTTATATTCTTATGTGTCATCAAGTATCTACACATAGTGGATGTATGATCCTTAGACCTTTAGATTGTCACATTCCTACATGTGTAATAGTTTACCTTAGGGCCACCAAATGCTATTTCCTAATCGGATAGTTATAAAGGTAGCTTTCATGTTTGCTATGAAACATGCTGAGGAAGTGAGCAATCAAGATGGAATTTGTCACTCCGATTATGCGGAGATATATGTCTAGGCCACTCGTGTGATATGATTAAGGAAGTGCATGGCCATCTGTGATTGAAAATCAATCACAACTTATTAATATATCACGAATACGAAGATGGATTGACTGTCAAAGATGACATACTTCTGCTTGAGTTTGATCTTCATATAGTTTGGTAAAGGGATTATTACATGAGTATTTTTGAAAGGTTCTATCCGATTTGATCATATGCATTTGGGAGTTGGCATGCTCTGCAGAACGCTACCATCTATTGGATTGGAAAAGGGTTTTCGAATCTATGTCTAAATGTACATGAACCTCTGGTCAAATCGGACACCTACCCCATGCAGTCGGACTTGGCGTTTCATTGCTCAGTTATTACTTATTTGATATGCCATGTAATGTATCGTTGCTGCAATTATACGAACTAACTAGCAAGGGACCATGAAGGAGATAGATGCACTACTGGCAAGAGTAGGCTGGACAGACAGGCTCGAGGTCACAATGGACTTCTTGAGAGAAACATTACAGCGTATACGCCAGAAGGCCGCTCGCATCGTTCAGCTTACGTCCTGTAGGAGGCCTAGGGATGACGACGTTCTACAGGTTCACGAACGTACCTCAGCTGTACGAGGTCGACACACGCCCTAGGCCGCAGCTGGGACGTCTCACACACATACAACCCCCCTTCGGACGTGTCGGAAGGATCTAGTTGGCAGCGTTCCGCGCCATACGTCCCCATGACTGTAGGTACACCACGTGATCTCTTTTCATCTATTATGTTCTTCATATTATATGCTGTACTAAGATGAAAACTTTGTCAACAACGTCCGATCCAGCACATGACTAAAGCGCGAGCACCTCCGCTGACTTCTCTCCGCTCGATGACACCAACTTGGACTTCTTTGTAGATCCTTACTAGCAGTCCACGAGTGCGGTCCTTGGTCCCTCCCAGCTCGGCGATGCGCCTGGCCCGACTTAGCCATCACAGGATGTTTTGGTACTCTGACAGCACCAGTACGGCCTGTTAGGAGTACTCGTGGACAGGCCCTTCACTAGCTAATGTATCCCTCTAGGCATGTGCAGACCGTAGGAAGCCTGAGACCACACGAGGAGTAGCACCGCATAGAGGCCCTAGTTAGTTTTTTCCTTTCATATATGATGTACTAAACATAATATGGTGCTTTACTTTCTCAGATTACGTAACATACAGCTATGGTATTTTGTTTTCTTAAGTTATCTTCTATTACGATATGATAACTTTTCCTTCTATAATGCCTTTAGCTATCAGGCCATTTCGACAATGCGTAGATCTGCTTTCATTTATATACTATGATAATGTCTAACAAATGGTAATAATATCCCCTACTAATGCCTGAAACAAGGTTAAAATATCCTACACAGTGCAGTCGCAATCTTAAAAGAAAACTGGACCGCAACCGTATAAACTGCATGATCACTTAAGCCTTTTCAGCAGCCCATAAATTAACATGTTTAAATTTACAAATTATCAATGAATGCCCACAAAAACCTTTTCATATATATACTATCATAATCTAGAAAAAGATCCTACGTAAAGCTTACTTTCCATCTGCATCCTGCCAAAGCAAACACCCTAAATGATCACTATATGCGTAGATTCTGCAACACTTAAGCCTTTTAGGTGGTTCACACAACAACTCGTCTAAACACAAATTTTGGGGAATCAGTCTTTAATATACGAACAACCATATTATACAAAAATATCTTATGTACAACTTGCTTACAATATAAATTCAATTAACGCTAATACCCTAATTGATAAGTACCCGCAATGCAGGAATCATCATATAACCATATAGTACCAGCCAATAACTTAGAAGTTTAGACCCAACTTGTAGATATTTGCTCTTATGCATGACCTTTTTCTTCCATAATGCCATCAGCTTTCAGCCGATCGGACAACACATATCAGCTTTATTATTGCGGTCATGCGAACACACGACCAGGACCTTTCTCAGGCTTAGGAGATAGAGTTGGCCATGGATGCCTTAGGAGACACGTTGTCAGTAGTATTCTCAACCCGATTTTAGTATTTGGGCAGCGTGTTGTCAAATCGGCCTAAGAAAGTTGTTGCCAGCCTGTTGTCACAAAGGCCTAAAAAGCCGAGGCGGCAACACGCTACCTATTAATTTCTCAGTTCGATTAGTCACATCTGCCTGAAAAGGTAACGAGATTAGAGCTCGTTATCACATAGAGACATACAACACACTATCTGTCTCAGAGCGAAATGACAACACCTTGCAATCCACTACTTTTTCAGACCTAAGTGAGATATAAAACCACCAGCACCCATTGCAATCATAGACCGAGGTGGAAGCTCAAGCCGTGAGAGGGGTAGACGGGGAATACTATAAAAGGCCAAACCGCAAGCACACATACCCAGCTCCAACTCACACTTTACCATGGTTGGATCCACTAGCAGAGCATTCTCGTGGACACCAGATATGAGTACCGTAGCCCTTCATTACACGTTGAAGGTTACGCATAATGGGAAGGATGATCCATTCAAGGAGAACCTAAGTACAATAGTGTCCAAATTGCAAGAGTGGCATTCGACATTATAAAGGCATAACATGATAACCTTTGGTCTGAACCTTCTGACCTCTGACGACCTCAAGGTGCACTTGCAATGGTGGCGTCAAAAATATTTCAGGGTGTACGAACTAGTTATGCTACAGGTTTCTCTACGAGACTTTATACGGTACTGATGCTGCCCGATAAGTATGCAGAGTATATTAAGGTTAGTTATTTTCTATTTGTTCACTCTACTAATCTTTTTAGCGTTATCCATAAGTTCACTAATTCGTATGCTCGTCTTGTGTGTTAGTCATTTCCCGGAGGATAAAGAGTTGCTGAACAAAGATATCCCAGAATTTGCGGCGATGTATATGCTATATCCCAGAATTTGCGGCGATGTATATGCTCTTCAGCGGTGGTGTGATGGCTGATCCACGCAGAAGACGTAGAAGAGGATCTAACTAGAGGAGTAGAGGTCCACCCAATACTGTTGCAGCAGCAAGTTCAAGAGGACGTTCAACCACCACAGAAGGGAGCCTTGCTCCTAACTATGCAAATGACAATGATGATTTCATGCCACTTGGATCTCAACATTCAAGCACTACCACAACAGGTCGTTCAAGCACTACTACAACAGACCGTTCAAGAAATAATGCAAGAGGACGTTCAACCAGCACTAAAGGAGGGCTAGCTTCTAACCATATAAATAATGATGATGATGATTTCATAGCACCTAGGCCACGAACCTTGTGTCCTCAGAGTCCTCCGAATCTTGACGATGACATTACATTAAGCCCTATCAGGTATCTAGACGTAGTACCCCGTCAAGAACCAATAGATAACTATCGTTGTTTTGACCATGCCCTATTCCGACAACCATGACCATAGAATGTATGGTTTTGTAACTTAGTCCTTCACCAGAGGCATGTACCTATGAAATATATTGTATCCCAGCTTTATGAATTCTCTAAGGCATGTATGTACCCATGTTGTATCCCAGTTTTATGAATTCCCTAAGCCATGTATCTATGTTCTATCCCAGTTTGTGACTTAGTACTACACTTTATAATATCAATATCAAGTTTTATTCAATATTTTCAATATTTACTATCATTTGTCGTCAAATTTGAAAATTTGTCGCACACTGAAAGAAAATGATGAATAACGAATTTTGATTTTTTTATCAAAAAATTTAACTAACAAATAATTTCATCAAATACTACATGAATTATCATCGATAAATATGAATTTTTCTGAATTTATTGAATCCTAGTTTGAACTGTAAAAATTCTAGTAAATATATTTATTTTTTGAATCAGTCGTGCAACCAATCTGCGACATAGACACTTGCGACAGAATCTATATCGCAATTTGGAATTGTGACTACAGGCTCTGTCGCAATGCCTGTAGTCGCAATTCCAAATTGCCACAGAGAGTTTATAGCAATTCGGAATTACAACAGAAATTATGTCGCAATTTGGACGCACGATAGGTGGGTAAAATTGTTATTTTTTCGGCATATTATTTCTACAATTTTTCATTAAACATATATTATTTTAAACACTGCTGCTTGATTCTTCTGTCACAACAATTGCACCATTTCTCACAAAGTTTCAATAATATTCTCGTGAAATTGTTGCAGTGCATGTGGATCCATATACATGAGAGGAAGCTCCTCAGTTTGCCATTTAAGTGACGTATGCTTGTTCTTATCCGGGTGGAAATTTTTAACTTCGTTGAGAGAGGCACATTGCTACTCAACTGCCAGTTCATGTTAGCCTGTCGACTAGTGACCTGTCTCGACCTCACGTTACAAGTCAGCCAGGAGATATAGGAGAGGAGTATCTTGGCAGATCATATGCATGACTTCGTTTCCTATCTAGTGCTGGGTCCATGGATATATCTCTTGTCCAAGCGCGAGTCCTTCAATATCCAACGTTCACTCTCGTCTCTATATACGACTTAAAAGAAGAGCTGATGGCCATCCGTTGTCTCGTCCGTCTTCCCACTTCCCATCCCACCTCTCCCTAGAAATCAACTTCTAGAAAACCCCAAGGAAACCAACTATTAATTCCTAACAAACTCTATCCTATTACTTCAAGCAAATTCACACCTTCATCTATTCAAACAAATCAATCCAACAAACTTACACGTCGTCGTCTCCTTTTATACAATTGCTTCACACGGGAAGCTAGGCGATATATATATATATATATAGATCATGTCCTTCATTCTATGGCCTCACTCAAATAATTCTAACTACTATACTAACTGAAGTATGAAGGAACACGTGAGCCTGACGATGTACTGTCGAGTGTCGACAACCCTATTCCATCGCCTAGCTTGTCCAATGGGAGTATACGAGTCATCGACGACGTCCAGCCAGGCCAAGAACCCTTGTCGAAGTCTTTATGCTCAATCTTGGTTATGATTTCAAATTTGTACATGAGTAATGGTCGTGTTAACATCTAAAATATCTTTATTAAGAGGGATCAAGTTGATGTTGAGATATAATTAATATAATTTTTTATCCATTATTACATATTACCTTCATGGCGGTGGAGGTGGGATGCAGCATCGGAGCTCGGTCAGGCATGTCGGTGGAGGTCCTTGCGCACGCTAATAAGCGCGATGGAGACGACACGTGGTGCGAGCTAAGTGAAGCTTGACTGGGCAGAGCTCAGAATGTGGCATAGGCTGAGGCCGACAACAGTAGCTTGACGTGCTAGGGTAATATATATATATATATATATCCTTTTTTTCCATGGCAAAGTGCAGGTTATTAAGCTAGTTTCCTTTATTTCACACCAATCGATCATCCGGATAGTACACAAAACAGTGAAACCTCAATCATTTCATCGACAAATCATAATGTTTTGTCAGTTAGCTGACAAGCTAGAACCATAAAGTCGATCACCTTGCAGTTTTGCTGTTTATTGCTCGTGGCTGTCCTGATCAGAGCAGGAACAAAACCATGTCTTATATGTTATTGTTCTTGATATACTAGTTGACTAGCAGCTAGCTAGCGTTAGGCTAATTCCATTCTAGCTAGTTGTTATAGTTTGTTCCTTACACCATATCATTTCCAACTTACGTACATGTATATTTGTTAAGAGTCCATGCATTTAGGCCACATCCTTTTACATTATTACGCATTTGTTATTGCTTGAGTTTTTTTTTTTAAAAAGTAAATCTCAACTATTGTAATTGGGCTGTGCCATCTAATAAACATATTAATTAGATTCTTTTTTCCTTCTACTAGCACCAAAATTTTTATTTTATTTTTTCTCTTTTTTGATTAATAATAGATGGTTCTTTAAAAAAACTTTAGAAGTCTATAATGGGGTGTGCAATGTAGATTGTGATTTGTGTGGAACCATATTTTGGAGATGTTTGCTGTTGATAGTGACAAAAAAGTGTGGCAAAGTCTGATAAAAACAAGATGGTGTTTACAATCCGGCTTACTAACTTAAATATGACAAAAGTCTTAAAAAATCTTTAATATGACAAAAGCATGGGAGAAATTAACCCAAACAAATCTTGGGTTATTTAGAGGCACGTCGCTATCATACACTTGCATATATGTGGCAAGAAATTCTTCGGACGAAAGTGTAAGACAAGCAGGCTGCAGAGTTCCTCACGGCATGGTTACACAAGCTGTTAATGAACCACCATTGCGTGATGCACATGAGCAATTTCTGCAAAGTCGAAGATATCTTTGTAGCTTTTGACACGTTGGTCAATGTGAACCGTATCGCACCGGATAATCTGATGACGACGCCACAGCAGCAAAGAAGAAAGACAAAAACGAAACTGCATATCTCAAAGAAAACTGCATATATCTGTATGCAAGTCAAAGCATATATACATGTATCAGAAGTGCACGGAGGTGCTGTCAAAGAAAAGCAGATCTTGTTTCCTGAAAATTCATAATTTTGTTTGTGATTATAGCATCTGCGGGGGGGTTTTTTTTTCCTGAATTCACCCCGTGCGTGCAGAACAGATATTGCCAATTGTCATAGCATGGAATCATGCAAATAAAAGCTTTCACTCGTCACCATCAGATACCGGCCGGGACCAGAATACAGATGCATAGCCACGTTTTTTTTAACAGAAACGTCGTACTTGTTTTCTACAAAAAAAAAAAAAGAAAGTCCAAATCAATCACCATCCACTGCTTTTGTCCTTGTTGATACAAATACTTGGACATACGCACACAATACGTATTTTTCTAATTCAGTGAGTCCTGTGTCAAAAGCTAGCCGTCTGGTACAAATTGCCCAATACTACGCGTTGTAGGAGTGCCTGTCTCTTTCGGTTATCAGGGCTAGTATTAGCTCTGGACGAAGGCGCGATGGTTTGCTGGCGCTGCAGCCCTTGCCCACACACGTAGTCAAAGGTATACGTGAACTTATGTAGTAGCCGGTCAATTGTTACGGGAGCCGATACGACATCACCACCCGTTGTCTAAAATTCCTGAAAGAGATAAAGTTTCTGAAACAAACTTTTCTGAGCTACAAGTTGAACGGGCATGATTTTATTCTGATTAGGGATGACAATCTTCACCGATTACTCATATACCCGCGAGTAAAAATCCTAATAGCGATGAGCATGTTCATCTTTTATTACCCGCGGATATGTTTATGGGGGTTAAACTTTACCCGACGGGCAATCAGGTATAGGTATGGGGAGCTTCACCCGTACCCGTTCCCGATTACCCGCCACCTTCTATTAACATACGGGCTAGAATAGACGTCCAATTGGCTTTCTGTTCTCTAATTTGTAGTATTTCATTTCAGTAATTATTGAATTTGAGTATCTGTGTATTATTTGTTTACATGTATTATTTTAACTCTTATTCTCATGTACATTTGAAATTTTGAATCATTGATAACCATTCTTTAATCCATAAAATGTAGTTAATACCCATAACTTCGTCAAAAAGATTGTATTAGTACCATAACTCATTATCTCTTAGTACCATTTAGTTGGAAAGATTGTTGATGGTAGCGGATAAACGGGTATACCCGTGGGTATTGGGTACCCGCGGGCGACGGGTATGGACGAGATTTTTCACCCGCGACCCTTCGCGGGTATACCCTTAGGAGAGATTTTGATTCGTGAGTATGGATACGAGCGAGTGGTACCTGTACCCGCTGTACCTGATTGCCATCCCTAATTCTGATGCAATCCTGTATCTACAACATGTAACCTCTTGAGGGCTTTTGTGCCAATACGAATCACTAAGCAAGAAACACTGCCAGGGATCGCAAACATAAATAAAAATTAGGCTATGAATGTTCACTTAATATTTTATACGTGCTAAATTAAGCGAGTTAGTGGATAACTCGCGTCTGCTTTCATCCTTAAGATTAGCCATGAGGTAGGCAACTCAGTTTTTTGAGCTACCAAGTATCTCCAATAGGTCTTAGAGTTAGTCCTAATAGTGTGCGTGTGTATGTAAATACCATTTTATCTTTGATATTTTATAATTATTAAGGGTTAAGATGGAAAATAGCTATCTTATCTGTATAAGGAGCCCCCAATGAGTACACAGAGGGCGGACTCACTTTTTGAAGGGCAACATATCCGGTGCAACCCCCCCTCCGTGAAACCACCGTACAACTGAACTAAAAAAAGTTTTGAAAAATTCTCAAAAAATTACCATATGTAGGAGAGGTGAACCTCTACAACCCTGCAAAATTTGAAGTTGAAACTCAATCGCATTTGAAAGACATGAAAAAAACAAACAGCAAAAACGAATAGTGATGAACAGTAAAAATCACTATTTATGCTGAATTTGTCTTTTTTGTAACTGTTAGCGTAGGACGAATTTGATCATGAAATTTTATATGTAGGTGGGGTAAGTTGAGATGTATATCCATGATTTTTTTCAGAATTTTTTGAAACTTTATTTAGTTCAGTTGCACGGTGGTTTCACGGAGAGGGGTGATTGCACAGGATATTTTTCCTTTTTGGAGAAGGATATACAGTACCCGCTGATTGGCTTCTTTGCCACTACTATATTCTTTTTTATCATTAGTCCATGCACGAGTAACACAACAGGCAGTCTACGATAAGTTGTGCAGTCCCACTCTGATCGCACAAACACAGATTTTGTAGCTTTTCAGCAAAAATCAGTCCGTTCCATCACTGTCTTTGCACTGCCACTCACCGAGAGAAATGTGTGATACGATAATGATCTACCATCGCCACCCTTCCTTCCTTTCGCGTACGAGTGAATTGGACATCCTTTGTCGTTTATTTTCATGGTTGCTTTTGCTTCGTTGTTTTATGTCCTTACGGAACGGCCTTAAAGTTTGGCATTATTTCGTACGAACTAAATACTGTACAGTCAATTAGTCCAAAACATTATCATAAACCACGCCATACAGGAACCACACCCACCGAACTAACCCACCAGCCGAAAACACCGTTCACCGTACACCAAACAAACCTACACCCCACCCACTAGTTACATTCGGTGGTGCGGCAGAGTTGTGGATGTACGACTCTATCTTTTAATGTTTAAAATTTAATACTTATCTACTGTACACACTTGAGTGTATTTCTGGCAACTTATTGCGCACATATGAGTGCGTTTAAAAGAAATTTTATGGGATTATAGATTAATTTCAAGCCTCGGTCTATCTTAAATGTGTGCTAAGCGGGTGTACTTTGGTACGATACGCGTGTACGTCTTCCTTAAAAAAAGTGACTTCAAGCACGCTCGCCCATCTCGCATGCAGCCATCCAGAGCGGGACACGTAGCGCAGGTGGTGGTGGTGCGTCGCGTTGGATCGGACGGCGACTGGCGATCGCGACGGAGACGGCTAAGAGGAGACGTGAGGCTTGCAAATGCGACAATGGACTCACAGGTCCAATCCTACGACATAGTCGCAACTCGCAAGCTAGCCGTTTCCTAGAAAACTACTGCTCCGCGGCTACTTCGCTAGCGATTTCGTGATTGCAAGCAACAGCAGAATCAGAATATAATCTTTCGGATGTTGCTTGCGCGCGTCACGGCGGAAAAGCCACTGTAAGCAGGGCCGGAACTTTGGTGGACCCCACCTCGAAAACTTTGAAAAATACTATGCCAGTCACAATGAGAGTTTCATTATCATTTAACGAGGTAATACATCAGCAAAAATAGTGACATGGCAAAGAAATTATGAGAGAGAGGAGACGAGTTTCATTTGGTTGAAACCGGGTGCACACCGTTTCCAACATATTGGAAACCGAATGAAACTGCACTGAGAACGCATCGTTTTATCCCACACATTCCCACGCACTGAAACCGAATGAAAATACACCAAATGGAACATTTGATCACAACACCATGCAACAATTAAATGCTATGGCTAGCCTATGAAACCGCGAAATGAAATTGTGCATTGAGAGGTCTTGTTTCATTTATCAATCCAAACCCTTTTAGAAGATATGACATTCCTAAAAACCGTGAAATGAAACTTGCCACTGGGAATGACCTGAGTTCACTTTCTCGATAGGCTAAATTTGTGAATTGAATTGGTTCCGATTTCGGCGGTTTACGATATTTAAGACCTTAGATCGGTTTGTATTGTACTTTTGGCAAATTTCAAATATATAGATTGGATGTATGATGTTATAAAATCATTAGGTCATTCTCAGTGGCAAGTTTTTTTTTTTTTGAAAGAGCGGCAAGAGAATTGCCACAATTTTATTAAGAAGGAGAAAAAGGATAGTTTGCCCTGTTTTTTAAGGAAAAAACCAAAAAACCTCACAACGAAACCAACCCTTACAACAAAAACCACCACTCACCCCACTAGGCAACATACCAAATAGTTACACGAGAAAAGCCAGAACAACAATCTAGAGAAAGAGAGAAATAAACAAATGTAGACTTTTGAAGCAACTAAGAACGAAATTATTCCGTAGCATTCATAGACCAAGCAAATCTCCGGTGTAGTACCGCGTCCTTGATCGACGTGGCCACTTGTTCTGGTGATCTCGCCACCCCATGAAAGATGCGCTTGTTTCTCTCCAGCCAAAGATTCCACCAGAAGTAAATTAGAAGGCCATCTAATTCCCTACGATTTTCTTTGTCATATTGTATTCTTAGTCTTCGCCACCATTTATATATCGATCCGGTGTAGCTGAGGTTTTGCCAATGATCTAATTTTCCCCAGCGTAGAAGAAGATCCCATACCTGTCTAGCAAAAGAGCAATCCTTACAGAGGTGGTTCGGTGTTTAGGTGCTACATTGCAAAGACAAAGATGTTGCATTGCATGGCCATCCCCTTTTGATCATGTTATCCGCTGTTAGAATTTTACTATGAAGCAATGTCCAAGCGAAGAAGCGGCCTTTCGGTTCCGCCTTTGCTTTCCATATCGGGCAGATTTTCATCTTACAGTATGCAGTGTCGAATTGTACCATGTAAGCGCTCTTTGTTGTATACGACCATCGATGTCCAGGCCAGATTATTTGATCATCCTCCCTTCATCTATGTTGATTCGTCAGATTGCTTCATGAAGCGCCACAAACTCTCGGATTGTATTTTGTGAGTTGACTGGAGTACAAAAACGGACCCAATAGTTGTCTTTCATGGCCTGGTGAACGGAGATATGTTTTCTTCTTGCTATTTGGAAAAGGTTGGGAGCAATATTTTTTGGTGCTTGACCTTGAACCCAACTTGATCTCCAAAAATCCGCTAGTTTACCATTTCCCACCGTAACCACCGTTGAAGCGTTGAAAAGGGCCACATCTGTTTTATTGCATGGCAGGTCAAGCCCCGTCCATGCTCTGTCATTGTTTTTCCACCTGAACCAGAGCCAACGAAGTCTTAGAGCTCTAGCGAAGCGTTCCAAATCCAATATCCCCAGCCCACCTTTGTGTTTTGGTCGACAGGTCATTGACCAATTGATCAAGCAGTGCCCCCCAGTACAGCTTTCTGGATCTTTCCCACTCCATAGAAAACTTCGCCTCAGTGGCAAGTTTCATTTCACGGTTTTCAGGAGTGCCACATCATCTAAAGGGATTTGGATTGATAAATGAAACAAGGTCTCCCAATGCACAGTTTCATTTCGCAGTTTCATAGGCTAGCCATAGCATTTAATTCTTACATGGTGTTGTGATTAAATGTTCCATTTGGTGTAGTTTCATTCGGTTTCAGTGCGTAGGAATGCGTGGGATGAAACGATGTACTCTCAGTACAGTTTCATTTGGTTTCTAATGTGTTGGAAATGGTGTGCAACCGATTTCAACCAGATGAAACTCGTCTCCTCTCTCTCCTCATAATTTCTCTACCATGTCACCATTTTTGTTGATGTGTCACCTCATTAAATGATAATAAAACTCCCACTGTGATTGGTCTTATATAAAACTATAAAGTTATACGTGTGAATTGTACATCTCTACAAAAGAATTTCTGGTTCTGTCACCGGTTATAAACGACATGGCCGTGGGCATATTTTGCTTATGTCCCCTACGAAAATCCTCGGGGGCATTCACTTCCCACCAGGCATTTTGTTGGTCGCGACAGGATCTATCGCGTTCGTGTGTATCGATCGCATTAGCGGCATAGGCGATGTAGGACACGCTCGAAGCTACTACACCCATAGTGTACCCCTCGCTAGGGTGCTGAATCAATATATATTGACGTTCCATTGCTACAATATCTTCACTTCTTTAGATGGGTCTTCCAAACGGGCTTTGTCTGAGAAAAAACAGATGTAGACGTAGATACTAGATTGACTTGATGTGCTGCTCTATAATGGTTGGAGGAAGAAAACCTAAGAGGTGGAGCACTGGAGCATGATTAGTTCGTAGCATGAGTCGGTGATTGATGACGGAGATGGTGCTTGATTTTCTGGTCTGCATGAGTTAGTCCAGACTCCAGAGGGTGCAAAATTGCAAAGGTTGTCGTTTGGGGCAGGGTGGGGAAGCTCAATGGGTGTACGAGAGAACTAGGGTCCACTATGGTCGTGAATCGTGATCAAATGAGTGATTAGCATATATTAGTGCTTCAGTATGGGCTTAAGCTAGGCGGTTCAAGGGTTATTAAGGTAGAATAATAAGGATCACGAACTCAAGTGGAATATGACGTACTAGTATCTTCGGAAAAATCCACCTCTGCATTTCTACACATATATTACGATGCAATCTGAAATAACCCAAAAATTCAAAAATGGATTTCTTTTGCCTTTCTTGATTTTATTCGAATTTTATTTGATTTTATTCGGATTTATTTCGCATTTATTCGATTTTATTCCGAATCTTTCCTTTTCGGGTAAACCCCGCCCAAAATCCGCTTTCCCTAAACGGAATTCCCGTTTTCTTCATTCAGGTGGCGCCTCCCGAGCGCGCCTTCGCCCCCGCCCCTGTTTTTCTTCCCCCGCGTCCCTCGCCTTCGCGCCCGGTCACCTGCGCCCCGCCTCCGCGTCGCCCGCCGAACCGCGCCATCCTATCGCCCCTCCCCTACCTCACCACCGTACCCTGCAGCGCCACCCCGCACTGTGCCGCGCCGCCCGCGCCCCAGTTCCCTCCCCAGCCCGGCGCCACCGCGCTCACACCCGCGAGCAAATCCCGCGTCGTGCGCTGCTGCCGCCGCCTCCGCACGCCCCTCCCCTCCACCGGGGTCCGTGCCGATGCACCGCACCCGCGCCGCACGCCGATTGCGCCTCCCCGTGCCCACCGCGGCCGTGCCCCCCTCTCTCTCTTCTTCTAACCTGGCGGTTTCTCTCCTCGCGCGTGCGCTATTTAAAGCCCGAAGCGTCGCCATTTTCGCCTCACCTCATTCTCCTCATCCCGCCCAACCTATTCCCCCACTTCTTCTCCCCTCCGGCCGCTTCTCCACGCAGCGCCCGAAGCTTCTTCGTCCTCTCCGGTTGAGCTCCGTTGCCAAGCCCCTCCGCTAACTCTTCCCTCCATTTCTTTACACCCCCGAACTCACCTTGAGCTCCTCATGCTCCCTAGCCACTCCATTTTCACTCCCGTGCGCTAAATCGCCGAATCGCACTTCGTCTTCCCCGGCTCCGTCGCCAGCGCCTCGCCCGCGCGTTCGCCAGTCGCTGACATCGCGTCCCCACCAGTCAGCCGCTTCCCCCTCTCTCACTGCCGCTCCGGGCCCGCGCGTCAGCGCCCCGCCCGTGCCACTGGCAAGCCGCCCCCACCTGTCAGCCGCCGCCTCCTCTCGCGCGCGAGGCCACGCTCGCTCGAGCGCACGTCCGAATGGGCCGCGAAGTACTGTGCGGCCCACGAAAGAAATTCGTTTCCTTTTTATTTTCCATTTTCCGTTTTGAATTCCGGATTTAATTCCGAAAATTCAAAAGAAATTCCAGAAAAATCCCAAAAACTCCCAAAAATCCACAAATGCCCAAAAATACATTTTCTTGACCGTCTCCAGCCGCTGAGTCCAAAAATGATCTCCGTTTCGCAAAACCAAGTCCAGAAAAATTCCAAAAAAATACCCTTGAGCTCCGTTTCGTCCATTCTTTCTCTCCGACTTTCCTTTTCGTTTCTTTTTCTTTTTTTTTATTTATTCGTTTATTTATTGTTTGCATTTTCTCGCGCTAGACCCGACGTCGGAGCAACCGTCGGCACGAATCTTGGAGCCGGAGCCGTTCTCGTGAGCGGCGTCAAGTATAAGCACCGCTCGGGCCGCATAACGACGTCGACACTTTCTATTTAGGCGAACCCTCGACCACGCAAGGCAAGCCACACTCCTTGAACATGTTGAACCCAATTCCATTACCGTATATTTACGTATCTTCCGTACTGCATTATTTTACTGGTATTTTAGAAAATAAGAAATGTGGTAGTTTGAATGACATGATTAGATACCACCCAACACTAAACTCCTTGCTACGCCTTAATCCCTTTTTAACCTTAGGATATAAAATATTGAACCCTCGTAAAGGTAGCAATTCATACAATTATTACTTTTAGACAAATGCTTAATCTCAGAAGGATTGATTTGGAGGATGTTGGTTTTAAAAATTGCTACGGTGCGGGGGATGCGATTAGGCGGACCACGGAAGGTGGATGCGGTCCAATCCCCAACCAATGACGGCCAATGGATGTGATGTGGTGGTGGTACAGTTGGTACCAATGTATTGTGGTATGTCATTTGGTGAGTCTTTGGCATTTAGGACCAAGGTCTTGGGCAAAGAAAATAACTTCAGATCCCGCTCAACCACAAGTTGGGCGGCCAATCTCATTGACTTGGTCCATGGTAGCTCAAGACATTGCACTTCCCTTTTAATACCTATAGGAAGTGGTCGCCATTGAGGGTTTGGCACACAGAGCAATCATGAGCGGGAATGGAGATGCCATTTACCGATTCACGCAGCAGTGGGTGTCCACAATATTCGGACCGCGACTCCACGACGGCCACGGGGCGGAATATTGCGGACCTTGGATAGCCCACGGGTAGGAGCTAAAAGGAAGTTCAACGAAATGCTATGACTATCTCGGTCGGCCGCATGCATAAAAGTTGCATGTTGATTCGGTGGCATTAATGGTCAGAGATGTCTTGTGGGTAAAGTCGAGCACCTCTGCAGAGTGATATCAATGGTATTCGAATACGCCGTGCTTAGGTTAATGAAGTGAGTTAAATTTAGGGTGATTCTCAGAATCGCTACCTGTAGCTTTTATAATTAAAATCTGTCGTGAAGGTGAACTTTGCAAAGATAACCCCCCCATGATATCTTGCTATGTATGATTTGTGTTTCAAATGTAAAATAAAATTTATGTTTACAACTTGCATCCACAATACTTAAAGACACATGGCTACCTTTGTTTATCCCCGCATGTAATATTCAGATTTTCCGTGTGGTTTGTTGAGTACGGTTGTGTACTCACCCTTGCTCCCAATCCCCCTCCATAGATTTCATTTGAAGATGACGAGCTCCGGAAGACCATAGATGACGATGTTATTTGGTTTTGGAGGCCTTGATCTATCTGCTCAGCGTTTCTGTGTATGCTTACAATGTATTCAGTGCTAGCCGCACCTTTTGTAAAACCTTGGCCGTTAGGCCTTAATTCATCTATAAAATATTCGCATTTGCTCTTTTATCAAGCAATGTACACTTGGTTACCTGCAGCTAAATTCCTGGGTAGCTGCAAAGGTATTTATACGCACCCCCTGAAAAGGGCGGTCCGTTACACAATCAAAGGCAAAGATCTAGGTAAGCATGAGAGTAACTGCAGTATCATCTCATGCGAACCTATATGTTCTCGTGTAGGCAACTAAACATCGAAACAACCCGTACTTACATCAGTTATCATGTATTCATGTCTCAACCAAACATACCATCTCATCGAGCCAAGCTCAACTCATGGGGCAAACAATCACGCCACGGAGAATGTTATCGTGCATCCATAATTGAGTGAGTCCAACCACAACTATGGCTGGCCTACTAGGAAACTAAGACGAAATGGGCCTTACTTGGGCTACGCTTATTTTGGTGTCGATACACATCAGACACTCGGTTGAAATATCTAGGCTTGGCTAGCCCTGTCGAGTCCTAGCCTTGCTCGGGTGGACTGAAGTCTGAAAGTAACTTATCAGTGGATTTGTCAGAGCCCGGTCCAGATCGATGTCTCCTCAGCTGTAGGTTAAGGAATCTTTTTTTATTTAATATTTATTTTTAATCTTTTTTCATAAATAACCAACGGAGCAAAAAAAATTACGAAAATGAGCTCCCGTCGCCTGGATATGAAGCAATCGCCCCATATTCGGACGATAGGGGGGCAAGCTAACGACTATAAACGGCAATACGACAGCTTTTCGTTTCTCCGCTATTCATATTGCTGGAGGCCTAGCCCGCTTGACCATGAAGGCCCAACCCAATTGAGGAATGTAGCCGATCTGAGCTTCGTGATATGGCGCAACTGGAAGGATGCATCAGGAACTGATCTCGACTGCAATGGTGTGTACTGGGATAGGAATTAAAGCAACTGAAGTTATTCTGTAGATGAACTACGTGAAGGATAAGTCGGTTCTGTACTTCTATGGTGTTGATGCTGGCAGGTTGAAGTTAGGCTAGACTGGGGTTTACATTTTTCTTTTTGGTATTTGATGAATACTCATACCTGGGGTACCCCACGGCCTAGACTTTATCCTCATAAAGAGGAATTATCGTCCGAAACAATCAGAAGCTCAGGTGGGCCAATTCAGGCCCACCTCAAAAACAGGGACTCTCATGGGCGGGAAAGAACTGTGGGCCTTCGCCGAAGCCACAGGCATCGAACGATAGTCGGAGCCGCCCGAAGGCTCCGACCAAGACCCAGGTCGGACGTCCGCGAAGCCTCCGACCAGGAGTCAGCTCGGACGCTCCGACCAGGTTCCCAGGCAAAGCCCTCGACGAGCTTCAAATCGAGGCCTCCACCGCGACGCCATCTAGCCACGGGATGAACACCTGTCTCACGAACACAACGCCCTCGCCAGGAGCAGGTGGGTCCGTCCCGAGGCAATCCCGGAGGACGCCAAAGTCAAGCAGCTGTCTCATCACACGGTCACGCACAGTGAAGGGTCACGCACTCTCCCAAGGCAAGCTCCGAGACCGGTCGCCCCCGACGTCAGCATTGAGCATGCGCAGAGGGGGCCGGTACGCCGTTTCCCGGAGGGATGGGACACCCGCACCAACTCCGTCTGTCTGCCCACCCGATATGTCAAGGCGTTGGACCAGACGGATGAAGAACCTTGGAACAGACTTCAAGGCTGAAGACTTGACACCTCAGCATAGGACGCAACGCCTAGCCGTTAGGCATCCCTTTCTTGTTTTTGCATATCCTCCGAACTCCCGTGTAACCCACCTTCCCTGTGCCTATAAAGGGAGGAGCGGGACCCCAAGGGAGGGGATTCGCCCACGCATCCAAGCCATCACAGTAGAACAAGAACTCCCTCGGAACCGTCCGAGTTGTAATCCAACGCAGTCTTCTGCGCCCCCATCAATACAATACCACCACACGAACTGGACGTAGGGACATTCAGCCCGAACCAGTATAAACCCTGAGCTCCTGTAGTCTAACCATTCAAGGAAGCGGGAGCGCGCGACCCCTTGACTTACAAATTTACTTGCCGGTTTACGAAACACCGACAGTATTCTTCAACTCTAGGGATCCATGTGCTTGGCATTAGTAGCTGGTCCCATTGTAGTTTTGAGTCCAGCCCTACAGAGAATAAAAGCCAGAGTGTAGGATCTAATAACAGTATTGCATAGTACCAAGATTACTGAATCTCGTCTCTTACCATCTGTTTAATCCCCCATCGATCTTAATTTTGCTCCGGTGAATCAACTCTTCAAAACCCTTTTCCTGGTCCCTTCTTGCTATAGCGGCAGCATAAATGATTCTGCATGCACGCGCACCACATGTTTGTTACTGATGTCACGGGATCGTAACTGAAAATTTAGCCAAATGTATTAACAATTCAGGAAGCAAACTATCAGCTCAAGTTCGTGTGCCGTCTTCTCGAACATTGCTTCTTTCCCTTCTTCACCTGAGTCAAGAACTGATCAAGGTGGAAGGGATCGTCGCCCTCCTCCGACTCATCGAACTCGACCGGCCTCTCCCTCTTGCCGGTCGGCCTCTCTGGAGCTCCAGAGAACCCCTTGTCGAGCTTGAACCTGTCCATCTTAGTAATTTTATCGAGCTGCTCGTCAGCGTCATCGTAGATGTCGGAGTCGCCGCTCCTGTTGGGCATGTACAGCGTCGGCTGCGCGGCGAAGAGCGTCCCGGAGGAGACGTTGTACTGGTCGTCGGCGGCGAACCCAGAGTCCATGCCCCTGTCCTTGTTGAAGGGCCTCTCGTTGTAGGTGACGCTTTTAGTGTTCGTCATGCCCAGTGATATAGACGCTAACTGTTTATAATATATCTTTATATCATCTATATATAAGATTAAAATAACTTATACAATAGATAACTTATACAATAGACTATTTATATAGTTATCTGTAACAATCTCTCGTACAATTAATAAGCTGTCTGT
Organism: Guadua angustifolia; assembly: GCA_036346375.1. NCBI lineage: Eukaryota > Viridiplantae > Streptophyta > Magnoliopsida > Poales > Poaceae > Guadua > Guadua angustifolia. The sequence continues at coordinate 27,009,095 of CM070505.1, read as the reverse complement.
ATAATGGTATACACTGTATAAAATTGTCTATAAGATCGTCTATTAAATAATAGACAACGTCTTTCTCTCTTTTACTTTTCTTCTTTTCACATCATCTAAAATCTTATGTGATGTACTTAGGGGTGGGCATTCGGTTTTTTCGGGTTTTTCGGTTCGGTTTTTTCGGTTTTTAAAAAATTCGGTTTTTCAAACACGTAAATCGAACCGAACCGAATAACTGAAAAAACCGAACCGAATAAACCGAATTAATTCGGTTCGGTTTTTTCGGTTATTCGTTAATCAATAAAACAAAGACGGTGAACACTTGAATGTAATGTCCAAATAACCAAACAAAGAAGAAGCAGCAATCTTGATCAACCGAATAACCATACAACACTACAACAGTAGCGAATATCTTGATCAACCGAATAAGAATAAGTTGAATAACCATACAACAGAAAAGAAGACTCAATGAGCAATACTAATCGAGAATGACAGAATTACCAAATAACCAAACAATAATAACAGCAGCGTGAATAATAAGTAATGACAAGCAACTAAAATATATTGTCCAATATAGCACATCACATATCAATACTAATTATAACATCACACATCAATACTAATTGGTAGATTAAGAGCTTCAAAAATTCAAAGTATGTAGGAGAATTGAAGAAGGCATGAAGCATCAAGCCATCAAGCAAGCCTGACATTGAACTACTCAAAACAACACTCGACTCCGAGCTCCGTGACGATCGTCTGGTCCGAATCCAGACTTGAGACTCCACACTTGAGTACTTGACACTCCAATGGTCCGGCCCAAGCCTCAACAGAGGCAAAGACGCCAAAGACCTGAAGACGAAGAGCAAACCTGACCAAAGGCCCAAAGCCGGTCGACCAACACATCAGATAAGAACAAAGACAACAGTATAAGCACTTCAAAATATACTTCTTCTTCATGGTTAACAGATACTAAATAACTCATTTAGAATTATTGATAGAGTTGAGGGTTACTTTGACTTCGACACAGGGGACAACAACCACTAAATCATCAAAGATATTTAACCACAATTGTGCATGTTCTGCTAAATTTCCCAACCCAATAAGCATGCAAAATATATTAGGTAAGTAAAGAGCAAAAAGGAAAACACTCAACCTCTGTGCTCTTGTCCTCTTGACAACTTAGACCAATGTTTAGCTCACAATCTACATAATAACAGTTCATATGGGATACTGAATTAACCTGGGGAAAAAGAAAAGCTAACAAATATGAGCTTATATCATTTTCCTTATATCATCTTCAGAATAGTATAAAACATATATCACCTTCCTGGCTTCCTTTGGAATGTTTGATTAGCTAGTAGTCTCACTAGGTTTGGTTACGGACTCCAATTTGGATTTTTCCTTGGAAGAATTTTCATCATCTTCTGCAATTATGGCTGAAATAGAATAAAATCAACGAATAGTCAATTGTAATGAGGAACAAGATAATATAATTAAAGCAAAAAAATCAGTAAGTAATTTATTTAATACCTTCTTCGATTTTGGCCAAATCTGCTGGATCTTCTTCAATATTGATAGGGAGGGATCGCCGTAACCAATCTTGTGTACAAACTAGGCATTGGACCATGAATGGCGTAAGTGAGCTCCTAAAGTCATCAAGAACACGTCCACCCGTACTAAAGGCTGACTCAGATGCAACCGTTGATATAGGAACTGCTAATACATCACGAGCCAAGTGCGACAATATTGGGAATCTAGGAGAATTGCACTTCCACCACTCAAGAATATCAAAATTCTCGCTATCCTCTTCATTATCTTCACTAAGGTATTTTTCAAGTTCAGACTTGCTGGTGCCAGTTCCAGTATTATTCATCCTCATCTTTTCCGCAATTAAGGATTTCATCAACCTAGTGCTCCTTCCCACAGGTTCTTGTGAATCACTTGATTGTGGTGCCTTATCACTTGGAGCATATAGTTTTCTATACTCATCAAACAAAGAACGAAAAGAATCATTCACATTATTCCAAACTTCCTTTCCTTCTTCCTCACCAAACATCTCCAAAGTAGCTATATTTGTGTAATTAGATAACTTATATCTTGGATCGAGTGCACGGCGATAAACATGAGCATGTTCAACTTATCCTTATCTCCCCAATACTTGTAGTACTTTTGAAGCATTCTTTGGCCCATTTCTTTACGCATATCATCATCACTATGACACCATTGTCATAACAAAAGCAAAACATCTCCTATCTCATGAAATAAAATGTTTGATGTTACATGATGTGTGGCGAAAAACACGAGAGTGAGCTTATAGAAGTGTCCAAGAAACTCAATCATTTTCTTTGCATTCTCCCAATCTCCGCTTTCAGGAACCCTAGGACCTTTCTCACTACATAATTCTATTGCATAATATGGGTCTTCTTCACCATACTTTTCAAATACATTCTCATAAATTGATGCAGCATTCAACATAAGGTATGTCGAGTTCCATCTAGTACAAACATCTAGTGATAAGAATGCTTTTATCGTCCACCTTTACCAATTCAAAGACATTTCTTAAATCTGGATATTCTAGATGGGGAGTTCTTAATGAATTTAACAAAGAAGACGGACACGTTGAATTGAAACTGACAATTCCTTTAGGCCATCAGAAACTATCAAATTAATGATATGTGCAGCACACCTCATGTGAATATACTTGCTTTTAGCAATGCTCCTATTAGAATTATTCAAGACCTTTCTCATGTAATTTAGAGCACTATCATTAGAGCTAGCATTATCAACAGTTACTTTGAAGACTTTTTCTATGCACCATTCCATTAAACATTTCTCTAAAGATTTCCCAATATCCTCCCCTTTATGGCCCTTGACCAAGAAAAAACCAATGATCTTCTTATGCAACTTCCAATCATTATCAATGAAATGTCTTTATTACACACATGTAGTTTTGTTGTGTGTTTGAAGTCCATGTGTCGGTTGTGAGGGAAACTCTTTCACAAGAATCCTTCAAAATTGTTTGAGCTTTGCTTTCTCATTATTGTAAGTCTGACAGAGTCCCTAGTGGTTGTTCTTCTAGATGGAACACGTAAACGTGGACAAGCTTTGGACATGAACTTTTTAAAGCCTTCACGTTCACAAAATGCAAAAGAAGCTCATCTGTGATGATCATTTCAACAAATGCTTCCCTAAGTCCCTCGGGATCAAACTTCCAAGTAGAAATGGCACAATTACTACTATCCCCCTTATTTGCATGTACTTGTAAAGTACCTTGCTTAGGGTCTGTGTTCCTTTTAGGATTACGCTTGCAAATTCTCAAGTGAGAGTTTAAGGAGGATGTACCATTAGTTCTAGGATCACAATGAAGCTCACGGTACGCAATGTTTGCACTTGGCTTTCAAGATATCTCCAACTTTGATCTTGCTAAAACTTTCCCGACATCGATCTTGGTGCCATTGTTTTTCTTTTCTTAACCTCCTGTTGCAGCTGCTGCTGCTCATTCTCGATCTCAGTCTATGCAGTCTTAGTCTCGGTCTCACCCATTTGGCTATCACAATTCTCGGGGTTTCATTCGGCTCCACCATCTACAAACCAAGCAAAAGTGCAACACAATACCACAATGGTTATTGGTTAGTGATTGAAAATGTAAAAGAATTGACCAAGTAAAGAAGCATTGAAGCAAACACATACATTGCAGGATAGTTCATTTGCCGGTATTGTTTTTGAATTGCACACCGAGATGAGAATATGAGATCCCCTGGTTTTGAGCAAAGCAATTAGCAATGTTTACAAGTGTATAAGTAGCCAACATTTAGTCTTGTCATTAAATTAGTTTATAACATACAAATGCACATCCAGTAGGAAAGCCAAAGCCAATGTTTCCTAGTGATTGCATGATCATGCCAGAAACTCTAATTACGTTTGCTGTGTTATTTCTTATTTGCGTGAGTTTTCCGCTATGAATGTTAAAATGATTACACTAACCAATTATACTATTCTAAGAAGACAATAAAATTGCCAATTACCCACAAATATCCTAAATTCCTTAAAAAGAAGTCCTAAATGAATTCATTACCCTCCCATGCATAGATTCAAACAGGATGTACTCAAACACTAATAGCAGATCTCGATTTCATTCCTCGAAGTCGAATAGACTCCAATAATCAAAGAACATTACGAAAGTAATAGGAACTATATACTGCACGGGTGGGGTACTGTTGGTGTTGATGGGAGCCAGGAGGTCGGAGGCCGACGCCAACGGCAACGGTGGCGGGGGGTCGGCGAGGCTGCGTCAGGCCGTCGGCTCCAGATGGTGGTTTGGGATGGCGATCACGGTCGCGCGAGATGTGTCGGAGCTTCGCCCGCCGCCGCCGTCAGCGGATGGCTCATTGGATGCCAGATGGGATGGCCGCCGGCCGCCATTGAGCCTTTGGGCGCTCGACGCCCTCGCCCCAGCCGGAAGTCGCGCCGCCGCCCGATCGTCGTTGGGATCGCCGGATGGGAAGCCGGGTAGGCTAGGGTTTGTTACCGCAGAAGCGAGGGCAAGCCGCAAGGGTGAGACGCAATGAGTGATTTTGATTTGGGGATTTGGTTTGGGAGTTGGGACTTCGGCCGTTTGGGTTTGGCGAGTGTGGTCCTGTGTAATTTGAAATTTGGGAGCACAGGAACTAGCGGAACGCAGTGCGCGCCTCGGTTGGTAATTCGGTTTTCGGCTCGGTTCGGTTTCCTCAACCCTAAAACCGAACCGTAAACCGTAAACCGAACTGTGCTAGAAAAAAAACCGAACCGAAAACCGAAAAAACCGATAATTTCGGTTATTTCGGTTCGATTCGGTTCGGTTCGGTTTTCGGTTTTCGGTTTAAAAATACCCACCCCTAGATGTACTCTTATAGACAACTAACATATATCATTATACGTGCGCTGCTTACACTCTCCGTTGCGAGTCGGCTCCGGCTCGTCATGCGTACTAGCATCTCGCTGCTCCTGTGGTCGTCGGATTGCCCGCTCCCGCGGTGCGTGGGCGGGCTCCACGGATGTAGCGTGAAGCCGGCGACGGCGCCCGCGTCGGTGTGTGAGCTCCCGTGCCGCGCGGGCCGTACTTGTACTACATAGCATCACGGGTGGGCCGTTCGAGACTTTTGGGTTAGTCTTAGGTTTTGAGAATTTGGGCTGCGGCCGTGAGATCCGGGAAGAGAGCAGCCGCGCGCGACATCGGGGCCTTCAGCAGATTTGGACCTGCGGCAGCAAACTCTCGAGGATTTTCGTTGTAGTTTGATTCGCACCGGGTGCAGGCGCTCGCACCAATTCAACGATTCTTGCGATGCCCACACGACAAAAGAAAATTTTTATACTAGGCGCCATGCTGATCATTAAATTTTTATCGCAAAAGAAAATTTTGTGTAATACAAAAAAAGAACCGAGTGAGATCAACTGCAGCATGCGATGCATGCAATTCCATCTGACAGAAAGCCATTTGAACATTTTACATCGTGGAGTCAAATCATTGATTTGTACTCCAACGTCCTCGAACAGAACGTCCCTCAAAAGTTACAGGTTAGTATAACACATCCGGGTCTTCAAACTCTATCCGACACTGCAACATGTCGATGCCAATGCACCACAGCGGTGGTACAGCAGCACTGCACAGCACAACTAGTGTACATTGTTCCTGCCGCCGGCAACCGCCGTGACCCACGGAATCATCTGCAAACCTAATCTACCGTGCTTAAACAAAAACAATAATTACGCATGCAATGTCTCTAGGATTCAAGCAAAGTCTGCCAAAACGGTGAATTAACCTAGTTTTTGCTCTGATGGCCTGATCTGAACCATCGGCGGCACGATCGGACGGTCTAAACAAAAAACAAGTGAACTGCCCCCATCCTAGTCCAGCCGCTATACGATGTGCTCATGTGCAGCATGATTGAGCGGTGATTTCTTTTCCTTCCCGCCATAAGATCGAAAAGGGGAAAAATTTCCTGGTCCCTAACTACAACCGGATCGTAATTCACATGCAAATCTTGCTTTCGCCGATCCTCGGGGCCCGAGCTCGTACGAAAATTTTCTTCTCTTTCAATCGTCGAATCACAAATCGCAATCCTCGCCCCACGTATACATACGCTGGGGCCTGGGGCGCGTTGTCTCGAGAGGAAAGTTTGCTTCCTTCCTCCGAACGATCTGTCTTTTGCTATCATTAGCGCATCTCACGCAGAGATCCAGTCCTTCCAGACCGAGCAATCCTCTGCTCTTTGCCAGTGGTTCATGTACATCAATCAGTAATCTAGTCTAAGGGTCCCTGTTTGTTTTAACTTTGAATTTTCTAAAAGGTGATTCTGGATTGTAGTGGTATATAGAGAAGCTGATTCCTTAAAAACTAGAATCCAAAAATACATATGAAGTGGATTGTGGATTCTAGTGTATATGGATGGGCTGGATTGTGAGAATCAAATTCTAGAATCGGACTGTTGGTAAATTCACCTTGAGACACGTTAGTCATAACGGGTTCTTTTATCTGCATAGCTCAAACTCAGTAACTTATAAGGTCAGCAAGCTCTTCAACTGGACTAGTTAAGGATCGTAACTTGATTACAGTTTTTGATGCTAATGAAAAGAATGACTTTATGAACCAGATTAGCGTCACAGTTTGCACCGTTGCAGCCACAGACAACCTCAAAATTCTGAAAAATGTTAAGAGATCATTTATTCAATGGGTCAAATTTGTTGATTGAATTGGTTTCGATTTTAATGGTTTGAGATTTGTAAAACTTTAGAAACATTTGTATTGTAATTTTAGCAAATTTCGAATATATATGTTAGATTTATGATGTTACGAAATTATTGTATAAAATTATAAAATTTTACGTGTGAAATGTACCCTCCCATCTAAAATATTCAACCTCCGCCATTGGTTGCAGCAGCAGTTGCTAATTCATGGGCACGGCAAAGTGCATCGATGTTGCATAATTGCGATGCAAGATCTGAGCCATTCAGCTACGGGCCAACTGCATAAGTCACGTCCGCTAAATCCACAAGGCCAGACAAATCCCGTTCTGACCGCGACACCGTGAAGCTGCCCTCGGCCCGTCACTCGTAAGGCAATTGAATTCCCATTGGCAGCGTCGCCATGGACCCCGGCGGGGGAGGACCGGCCAGGCCGGGGCCGGGGCCGGCGTATGACTGGGATCCGCAGGCCGGTGGCGCGGTTTTCGGCAGCAGGACAGTACGCGCTCTCTCTCTCTCTGTCTCTGGCGACACACCATGGATTGATGGACGACGTGGAATCAACAGTGTCGAAGGCTGGATTGGCTGCAGGCTGCTGCAGCAGCAGCATTTGCCTGAGGAAGGGAGTACAGTTCTTCTGCAAGTCTTGCCCTTTGTTTGGAGCAGTAAGCATCGGCAGAGGCAGCATTGTACGGTGCACAGGTCGGATGCAGAGCAGAGCTACAGGCGCAAACGCGTGCGCTAGCACCAGTAGCATGGATGCATCGGGTCGTTGGATCGGCCAATGGGTGGCGGGATGCATGCAACCGTGTGAGAAATGACGATTAGATAAGTTTTGAATGGCAGCCAGCGCCTTGCCTGGTACATACAATCCATTGGGAACGTGGGACACCGATCACTGATGGATTAATCGCCAGCAAGATCATACGATAGAGGACTGACGAGTTGCTCAACAATCCAATCATGGGCATCTCGGTTCTTTACCTGCGTGATTCTTTTGTGGACATTGTGCTGCTAGGGATAGCATGGCAAAATAACCGAAGATAAGATTTAACGTAGAAAAATTCTTACAAAAAAAATCACAGGAAACAATCATTATCATGCTTCAATGATTACAAGTACAAGGAGTTGGTTTATATAGCCAAAAGAGTCATAGCTATAAAAGATTTGGATTAACAATCTATTTAAATAAATCCAAAAGATATGGTGAATTGAGATATTGAATTATCTCTAATAAAATCTCCCCTTAACTCAAAATCTTTAACGAAATTATTTTCCAAAAAACCCTGAAGAGTAATTAAGCACTGAATACAAGTGCGTTAAAAGTTCACAAGACTAATGAATAAGGAAGACTAGAATAATTAATCCAAACACTTATAGTGCGAAAAACCACAAAGGGTATGAAAGAGAAAGACTAGAACAATCAATTCAAATACACAGCTACAACAAAGCAGACGAAGAATCTGGGTCTTCAAGGATTTATAACCCTATTAAAGTTTGAGTCTGTACAACTGACCTTCTGAAACAAACGTTCAATCATCAAACGGCATAAAGCCAAGACATTACTTGTGGTGTTGGATAGATAGTGAAGAACACATGACATGGATATTTGACATGCTCCACATGAACATAAAATTCGGTAAATTGCCTACTGAAAATCCATAACATGGTTGAAACTGCTCTTGTAAAAATGCCAAGTTTAAGAAAACTGTCGTGTTGTTAATGGAATATAAATTGCAGTAGACCCGTCATATCGAGCAAAGACAACAAAACAACGTTGTAGTATCTATGCAGAAACAAACTCCTCGCGCTTCAAAACTTCATCTCAAATTGACATTGGAGCATAACCTTTACTAGTAAAACTCCGAAGAGTATAATGCTACCAGCAGGGTATCGTCAAATTCCAAATTAACGTTGCCAAAAACTCTATAATAGTCGTGCAAGCAATCCAAATTGCAACATATTCAAACGGTGAATAAATACCAAAATAACAGTGATAAAAAATCAAATTCCAATTAACCGTGATAAAACACCAAATTTAGTTGTCTCCTCAATTGTCATTTTTTTCTTTCAAATCTCCTTGATCAAGTATAGTCTAAATTAACTCTCCCATGCTTCCAAAGAAAGGGATTAACAGGACAATAGTTGAGTATGGGCCTCTCAGGCTAGCTCGCTAGGGAGATGCTCTTGCAGGAGAAAACCACGGGAAACAATCACTATCACGCTTCAATGATTATAAGTACAGGGGGTTGACTTATATAGCTAAAAGAGTTTTAGTTATAGAAGACTTGAACTAACAACCTATCTAGATAAAACTACAAGATATGGTACGTTGAAATATTGAGTTATCTCTAACACATTGTAAGATTGTCAAATGGGACAGCTTAGATTAGTACAAGTGAATGCTCCATGCGCATAGTTGTGCAAAGTAAAAATGTTGTACTACTTTATAACCCTCCAACATCACAACATTCATAGGAGATAATTAGTTTTAGGGAGTTGCTAGCGCCCAGATGTATGATAGGAGCTTTCCCATCATATTGTCCTCTCTATAGTTGAATCTCACTTGAAGACATAAATCCTTACCTTTCGATCTATGAAACAAAAAACATGAGGTACAACAATTTAATATCGAGCTTGCAATGAAAACCTCAATGCAATGCAACAACTGTGACCATCAGATTGCCAGTTTTCTCATACATAGCAGCATGTGCAACAAAGACTCACACCCACACGACAATGTGACCATCATGCAACAAAACCATCTCTGCCCTTTTTATGCTATCCTCAACTGGAAATTTGTCTGTATGACACCGAATTCGTTGACAATTCACGGATTGACATTTCAATTCGTGCAGTTCATAAAATTGACACAAATCGACGAATTCTTTGCCCTAGTGACACTCCCGGCATTTTTCCAGCTTTTTTCTTTTTTCCAAATGTTTTTAGCCTTTGTTTGGCATGTAAGTTTACCGCTTTGCCCCTAGCTCGTGTCATCGTTAATGCCCGTGAGCTCTGTGAAGACTCCGTGCCTAGGGTGAAAATGGGACAGAAATATCGGCCCGATCCGATCCGAATCCGTTTAAAATCCGTCTGATGTTATTCAGATCCGTATCCAGGAAAATCCGATGTAATATGGGTTAGGATATGGGAAGAGCAATATCCGATCCGTATCCAAAAATCTCATATAATATGGGTTAAGATATGGGAAGAGCAATATCCGACCCGATATCAGGTAAATATCGACCGATATCCAGGATAAAATCGATTATTCTTCCATTAATTTGGTTTATTATTGGATAGATAGAATAGTTGTTTGATATGGCACTAAAAAACACTACTTTGTTATTAAGCATGAACTTCAACAAATCTATCAACAAACAAATAGAGTAATGACATAATATTTTTACCTAAATTGATTTGTTCAACTTATTTGATAAACTTCTTTTCTATTCAAATTACTGGAATTAGTTGAGTCACTAAATTGCACCTCTAACTATACTACTATCCTAGGTTGAAATAATTATGACTTGAAGCTAATGTTGTAAGGTTAATGCTTCATTCGTTCTTTTACGTACACAATTATGTACTATACTACTATCCGATTATGATATCCAATCCCGACCAGAATCCGTCAGGTATCCGCTCCGTATCCGAATCTCGAATAATTCGAATTCGTATCCGTATCCGGGACATCCGTATCCGACTCCGAATTTCGAAAAAAAATATGGGTTAGGATACGGGACGGGCAATATCCGCCCGTATCCAACCCAGTTTCACCCCTACCCGTGCCTGACATCTTCTTCCTCCTGCCGCTCCTGACACATGAGAAAGAGACACAGGAGGAAACGGGAAAGGAGACAAGCGTTAACAGGGGGAAGGAGCAGGGGTAAAACGGGCATTAACAGTGCGAAAATCATTTCAAAAATCCTGAAATTGTGAAAAATGCCGACAGTGTTACTGGGACAAAGAATTCGTCGATTAGTGTCAATTTTATGAACCACATGAATTGGAGTGTCAATCCGTGAATTGCTAACGAATTTGGTGTCACATAGACAAATTTCTCCCTCAAGTTTGTGATATTGCAAGGTATCATCCTCAAACTCATGGACGCAACAATTCGGGAGAATTGTGCAATAAATTATTTCAACATCCACGATAAAAATGCAAAACTCAAAAAGCATTGCAACAAAAGATAAACATTGGCACAACAACATAAGAAAACTACCCTCAACAAAAATAAAGCGTAGTCGCAACAAAGGGAAAAATTATTAAAACAACCTCAACATTTACATGAGGGTATTGCAACATTTAAAAAGAATTGGCACAACAAATCAATTACTTGTTGCGACATATTTTCAGAAATTTTAAAAAAATACAACACCGCAAAACAAATCCCCAAAAGAAGAGCATAAGCTTATGAGCCCAACCAACCACCAACCGAATTGCACCCAAAAAAGAGTCTATAGACCAGGGAAGAGAGAGAGAGAGGCTACCCACTTGTGCACGGTCTCCTTGAACTTATCCTTGTCGAGGAACTGAATGATGAGTAATACAAGCCACAAAGTAACGACGTAGTGTTTGAACCACCCTGACGGAGTTCAATCTGCTCAGCACCACCATGAGGACCTCGGCTATCTCGGGCAGACAGTGCCTCGACCGTGCAAATTGTGCAAATTCGAAGGGGGCCCTCGTTGCTGCCCTTTTCATGCGTAGAGAGAGACGGAGAGATGTGGAAGAGCCATTTCGTGAGGATCGGGTGAGGAGGAACAGGGAGAGAGAAGAAACAATATAATTTTTTCATGGGAACATCAATGAGGCTGGATGTAAGAGGCGAGAAGCATATAAGAATGGAGAGCGCTGTGTGGTGAGTATGGGCATCCGATTCCATAGTTCGTGCCGTACTCACAATGGACAGTAATTCCGTTAGTTTTATGGGTTTATGAGACGGCAACATATCCATGTAACCCCTTCCGGAAATATCGTAATGTGAGCTAAAAAGTTTCAAAAATTCTGAAAAAAATCATGGATGTACATCTCAACTTACCCCACCTACATATAAAATTTCATGATCAAATTCATCCTATACTAGCGGTTACAAAAAAAACAAGCAGCAAAAATAAATAGTGATGAACAGTAAAAAATCACTGTTCATGCGAAATTTGTCTTTTTTATAACTGCTAGTATAGGATGAATTTGATCATAAAATTTTATATGTAGGTGAGGTAAGTTGAGATGTACATCCATGATTTTTTTCAGAATTTTTTGAAACTTTTTAGTTGGTGACGGTGGTTTCACCGGAAAAATGATTGCACAGAGATATTTTTCCTTATGAGACGCTTGGGAACCTGGTTTATTGTCCTGCTAAGACCTGGCTGCTTAATTCTGTTAAGTACTGATATGTGTAGGTCAAACTTTTTGTAAGCCAACATGTGTAGGTTAAACTTATTGAAAGCCAATAAATACTCTGCGTCTCTGCCTTACTGCAGGCTGCAGGCATCCAGATCCCGAACTCCAAAGAAACCAAAAATTTCTCGTCTGCCAGAACAGAGACCCTTCTTGGCCTGCAAAAGTGCAAAGCAGTCTCGCACTCTAAGCCGGGCTTAGGGTGCGCCTCCTGCGTTTGCTTCAGTGACTCAAAGTTCAGTTTGGATCACCTTACGATTGCGTTGATTCTGAATTTTCTAAGAATAAAGTAGATGATAGCTTCTAATTTTATGTATAAATTTGCTTCTGATTATGAGAGAAGCTTCTTGAAGACTTTAGAATCTGGATCCTTGAGAATTAAAGTCATCTATCTGATTCTTGAAGAATCTAGAATCTACATAATCAAAAGTTGTCACAAACTAGACCTCAATTGACTGGCCTCCCTCGGCTCTCCCGCTGCCTTGACGGTTCAAAGTTTACTCATCCGCCGGGAACTGTCAAGCCGACAGTGCAGTGCAGCGTCAGGCAGCGCTACAGAATACAGATCAAGAAGTATGTTATTGACGGATCAGAATGTTGGATCTAACAACGTTTCTGCAGCGCCACAGGTTGGGACTTAGACTCTGGCAAGTTGTTCCCCATAACAGTGACATAAGTGGCATTCCACAGTAGAACTGTAGTAGCAAGTGAGCAATCCTTACCAGCATGCCCAGCTTAAGCAAATTTTTCATGGACAGATGAAATGTTTTAAACAGTGGGAAATTTTAATTACAGTTGAAATGCAATAGCAAATCTGAGCTCTCAAATCTGAAGAACTAAGTCGTCTCTGCACTAACCTGGTCACCTAACAGATCAACATCTCTCCATTATATTTGCATTACTAAAACAACTGGGCAGGGAACCATGCATGGATATTTCACTTACAAATTAGAAGACCAAAATGTTCTCATGTCTACCAAATGATAATACATCGCACTGGCATATCTACAAGTGATAAAAAAAAGGCTGGCAAAGTGGCGATGAACAAATGATACATTGGTGCAACTGCATTCGAGATCAAAAGAGAAGGGACCCAGCATTCTCAAAGCTGCCCATCTGCTTCATGCCATCAACCAAGACTACAAAAGCTACACACACCACGACTGTCATAAATTAAAATGCACTTAAACTATACTGAAATGTCCAACTACTACAATATTATGTAAGTTGTTGTCCTGAGCATTCATCATCTTAAGCACAAAAAAAGTAGCACGGAATGCACTCGCAAAGATATAGTCAGTTACTCACAGCATGATCTTAGGATCTTCATCTAGTAGAATGAATCAAGAAAAGAATAGCTAGACCCCTTCTATCAAATCCTTGTTTCTTGATTGTTTGAAGCTACAGAACAAATGATTTGTCCAATTCTGTTTTTTAATGGGGCTTATTGGATGCAAGTTGAACATACTAGGCTGTGTAGAAATCAAGGATGGTGACATACCATGACATATAAATGGAATATTGACCACTACATAGTATCAACAAATCCATTAAAGGAAACCAACATGCACATCTCCTTTTCTCCCAGATTATATATGTTTTTTCCTTATGTTTCCATTGCCCTCATGAAAGAATCCCATCTCCAAGGTTCTCACAAAAAGGAATAAGGGGCATGAATGAAAAATGCAACAAGAGAACTCTCATCTCTACAACACATATTTCCATGCCTCAACTTCACACTCTACTTACATCAGTAACCATCACTAGATCATCAAATAGATTTGCATGCCCCCACACTCTTGTAAATTGCATGAACAGGCTGAAAGGCCAGGACAAGTTATTTTTCAATTATTTGGGGCCAAGCATTGTCTATAGTTTGTCTAGCTTCTTTTTCATTTTCACAACTTCATGGGCATACCAAAATTCTAGAGTGACCAAACTAAATTGACATGCTTGGAGCAAACAAATTGGTGCGCAACACACCTGAAGCCTATACAATGACAATAGTCATCGGCAAATTCTCCTCCTTTTGCTTGGTGATGAGCTCTGATAATATGTTGCAAGATATCCTACAGTAATGTTCTCACTTTGTTGGCTCACACATGCAGCTGCATCCAACACGCCTATGGGACTTTGTGGCACAGAGAAAACTGAAGAGCCAACTGACTTGAGAATAATGTTTCCCATAACAATCTTGTCTTGAATAACTTCGTAGCACCCTAACACTCTCTCCTACAACGTGTGAATAACATAATCAAACTTAGAAGTATCCAAGCTCCAGACCAAAAGCAAGCAACAAATAAGCTTACAGCTTTACGATTAGAAATTACTATCACCCAGCAACCATATCTCGATTCTCAATCGGTTTATGCTGAACGATTGTGATATGCAATACCTTCTTTAAATGTTGGCAACAAGTAGCCACCCTCTTAAGTATGGAACTTCCGTGTTCCCCCAATGCCACTAGAGCTACACTCGCAGCAATCTCCGACGGTCTGAAAACCAAGAATTCAGCAACTGCACACCAAAATTCCCAAGCTTTAGGAATTGATCACCGTCGCATTATATACAATTGATTGGAGAAGGGTACACATGCCTAATAAAACCATACCTTTAGATGTGCTCAAGATAAGGTCAACAGAGCGAGAGATTACAGGCACAGACAGCCCATTGCCATCATTGAATTTGTGAAGGTAGTAGTCAATAAATGAGAAAGCAGTCACAGCTTGCATCCTCCACTTTAGGGCGTTGAGCACCAGAAGCTCCATCCTTCTTATGGTCCTAGCCTCAAACACATATTTTGCCTCACCCACCTATCAAAACCCAAAGACTTTAAGTTGACATAAAAGAACATATGTTTCACGCTATTTGTGGATGTCTGTTACATGTATGATGTGTCATGAAACTCACCTGCAAGTCTAAGGGGTGTGGGACTACGGTTTCCTCCATTTTTGCAGCCAACGACAAGCAAGCCACTGCTAAGAGTTGTGTTATCCAAGCCTTTCCTTGCTGCAATCAGAAAGCAATTGCTCCGTGACTTGGCATTTATCACAACAACATCAATAAATCAGGATTGTAGGAAAATGCAGTAATAGAAAAATGCTGAGAAGAATCCTTACAGGAAGATCGTACACAGAGAGGAACCGGTCCAGATAGTTCACTGACAAGATTGCCGTCAAAGGCCCAAACTTGTAATGCCCATGGACCTATTCATCACAAGCAATGGATCCAATCAATCCCCAATACTGATGTCATACAACGCAGGACAGATAAATCAACAACAACCAAATCAGAACGAAAAGAACACCAAAAAAAAAGCAACAAAGGAGGCACCTTTACCCAAATTTCCCACATCACATCTCATCCTGAATACCAAGAAGTGATGAGGCAATGAAGGAACCTCACCTTCCAAATCCAGTCAATAGCATCACTCCTGATGGCCGCCAAATTGAGCCCCTCTGTCTGCTGCAGCAGCCGCTGGGAGTAGCTCTCCATAGGCAGGTGCTCTTCCTCCCTTTCCATAAGCGCATCCATGCATTCCTCAGACTGCAGCGGAAGGTCCATCATCAAGGCCGCGACAGAAGCATCGGCGTGGTGGGGCGGCCCAAAAAAACACGAAATCTCCTCACTCTCCTCACCAAGGTCAAGAATGGGGGTGTTGTCCTCTGCGCAGAGGAGGATTGATGCTGCGCAGTCAGAGCTTGGAGCCATTCCAGAGAACCCAAAGAACTACTCTAGTAGGTGCAAATGGAGGACTAGTGCCTAAGCTTGCCCTGTTCCTCCTCTTGTCTCTATTTTTCTTTGGGATTTTTATTGGCCTCTTTTGATTTGTTGCTTCTCCTCCCCCGTCCCGATTCTTCCTTCTCTTCTTGGTATTATCTTTGAGAGGTAAAAAAGAGTTCTTATTTTTCTTCTGTTCCTCTCAAATGGGGAGGTGACTAGGTGAGGGGAAGAGGGGACTGAGAGAAGAAGACCACAGTGGAGAAGAGGGGAGGGTTTTGTAGGATATCTTGCCCTTTGGTCATTGGTGAGAGAGGTGCTTTGTAAATTTTGATACACAAAAGGGTCTTTTCGAATTTTATTGCATATAGGAGAACAAAATTTGAAGAAAATCTTAGGGTGTCATTTTGTTTTGGCTTGTTTTGTGGTGAGCCAATGTAAATGGAACTAATTGATAATATGCTCCAAAGTTGAGGTGGCTTTGATGATTTGCTCTTCTCTGTGTCTATGACATATGGGTCCAGAGCCCACATGTCATAGACACATATGGGGTAAATCATCAAAGGGCTTCTCAACTTGGGGGGTTATCCTCAAAATCCCCGTAGTTTTTTATTTGGACTTTTCAAAAGTCATAAGCTTTCATATAACTAAAAACCAAAAACCACTGGAGAGAGGCTTTTTTGGTTTATTAATGATTGGCTTTAAACTAATAACACTAAAGTTAGATAAAATTACCCACCTCTATCACGTACAAAAGTCATTAGTTTTTAAGCAGTTTAAGCCAAGAAAACTGACTTTAAATTATAAACCAAAAAATCTACACCTAAACAAACAGGGCCTATGATTCCTTAAAGTGTGAATCCTTGTGAGGAAGACATCAGGTCGTAGTGAGTCCATGTATATAGAGTGATTCCTTGATGCGTGTCTTTTCTTAGACCTTGTTTGTTTTAGCTTTTGATTCTGGATTCTGGCCCTAAAAGCAAAATCAGAAACAAACAACCTGATTCTAGAATCCGATTTTCACAATCCAGCCCACTCATATACACTAGAATTCACAATCCACTTCATATGTACTTTTGGATTCCAGCTTTTGGAGAATCACTTCTCTAGAACCACAATCCGAATCGACTTTTAGAGAATTCAAATTTGAAACAAAGCAGAGCCCTTAGATTTTACGAATATATGCTCGTTTGGTCTACACTAATAGAACATTAATACGGTGGTATCTTGTTGAAACAATATATGATGGTTTCGTGATGTTTCAAGAATTTTATAAAGTATTAACTATTAAAAAATTCCGGATAGGTCTTAGCAAGTTTTATGATATTTTGATTAAGTTCCAAGTAGAAGTTTGAAAATTCCATCAAATTTCAAAAAAAATCAAAAGAATATTAGCAAGTTTTTGTGAAAACAAAAGGACGAAACTTGGACTTAGGTGGAAAAGCGAGAGCCAAGCGTCATCGAAAATAAAAGAAGAGCCTAAGCTAGGGGTGGAATCGAGCCGAAGGAGCCTCGGCGGCTCGGCCGAAGTATCACTATTCGAGCCGAGCCAGGCTCGGCTCATTGCTTTGGCGAGCTGAAAACCGAGCTTGGCTCGAGCTCTGTCGAGCCTCGGAGTCGGCTCGGCTCGGCTCATGAGCCACTGCTGTTCTCCCATAGCACTCGGCAAACTCGTTGCCGTCGGACTCAATCACACGCAGAGGCACATACATCAGCACTAGCGTTGCGTCTTGCCAAAGCCGATCAAAAGCATCAACTTGGTGGGAGGAGAAGGACGAGCTGGTGCATCGCATCTCTGGCAGGAGGAGGAGGAATGTCGGCTTAATCAAGTTGCTTGTCGTATGGGCATGTTCTTTGCGTTCATCTTTCTTTGGTTTGCTTCTTAGTATGCGTTATTAGCCGAGTCGTTATTAGTTTGCTTCGCAATAAGCCCGCGTGAGTCTCAGTATATCACCGGATAGTTGGAGTCGATTTGTTATCTTTTTGTTATTTGAAGTAGTGGTCATTGCGAGATGCGATTTAATCGATCTAGCATGATTTGTGTAACAACTTTGTAACTAATCGATGTTGATATTATAAATAGAGATAAGTAGAAAACGCAGGAGTTACAATGCACCAAACATCCTTTTCGCATTGCTTCCAAATCATCGAACCTCTCAAGTCCGGTTTTAGTAGTTTTAGTCTTCCGTGCATATTTCTTTCGTTTTAAAAGATATCTGAGAATAAGCGCCCGATGTGAGCGAGAGTTCTCTGAATTCCAACAGGACAAGTGGGAGATCGACGTGAGCTCTCCGGAGGAGGTGCGCTCTGGTCAATGCAAGGCTAATCGGTTTGAAAATTGAAATGTTTTGAGTCTGAGTTCTGTGTAGCAATAGATATTACACTCCTATGTCATTTTATTTTTCCGAGCAACATATGAAGTCAAGCAATATTGATCTATGTTGATTTGATGCAAGGAGTTGAACCGGATATTATTTATTTCATAACTTATCCACAGTAATTAACGAGTTTATCGAGCCAACGAAGCCGAGCCGAGGCAGCTCGGCTCGCTGGTCGAGCCGAGCCGAAGCCGGCTCGGGCTCGGCTCGTCGATCGAGCCGAGCCGAGCCGAGCCGAGCCTGGCCGAGCCCGAGCCGAGCTACGAGCCTCGAGCTTAATTTCCAGCCCTAGCCTAAGCTGGAACCGTTGTCGGTGCTCGCCACCAAGCTCACCTATGGTCCCGCGGCTCCTCACGGTGAATTGCAGCGCTTTCTCGTCCTAGCTGTATGCATGTATGGAGAGTTCTTCAGGATGTTGATAGTCGTGAACACCATCCTGCGTATTGTTGTCTGTGCAATACAATTTGTAGTTAAGTCTAGAATGTGTGAGGAGATGAGTTTTCTATTCTGTGTCGAGTAAATATTGGTTTAATCGTAGTTGATACCGACTGTATCAACAAGAGTAATATCAGAAATTAGATCTAGTTGATGTACAAGATTAGAGGGGGATATTTGAATTAATCTTTCATGAGTAGGAAACAGATTTGTTTCTAAATAGAATTTGTTTCCTAATAGGCTAATGGTAGTAATACTACATAACCAAGACACTGGTTGTTTGTAAGCGATAAAAAAAACATGAGAAAGAAAATAACAATATATGCTAGTTGTGTCGTACTATAAATATCCATGGATGACCGTCGTACTCAGACGAGCCTAGGCATGCTTGCAACCTGCTGCAACCGCGCTCTTGTTCGTCGCCAACGCTGGTGGGTGTAGGAGAGGGAGGAATTTGCAGCTTCGCCATGAGAGGGGGGGGGGGGGGAAGCCGCGAAGGGTGGGTGGATTAGGCACGTCTGTTGTGGGTGATTAGATTCAACGATAAAAGGTTGTACGGCCATTTGAATGGTACAGCGTTATCTAGTTATTCTCTAGATTAAACGTAAGCTACCATATGTATTTATGAACAAAGAATCTTGTTTCAGTTTGTACTTCCGGCGTAAGACTTGCTAATTCATTGCGCTTGACAGTTGCAACTTGCAAGGCATTAAAATGGATGACGTACGCACGGCTAGGCGTCGACCAAAATCATACTTCATGTCAATGTCATGCATGCCACGGGTCTAAACTCTGATTTATTTGACAAATCAAGAAGAATATTATACATATAAAGTCTTTCTTAGAGCATCTCTAAGAGGAGTCTTAAATAGGTTGCTAATTGTAATTATAGGGTTTTGATGAAAAAAAGCACTCCAACAGAGGTTGTATTTTGAGAAAAATTATCAAAATAGGTTTAGGACTCGGAGCCCTGTTGCTATATTTGGCAACGCTCCTCTCCAGCCTCATTCTATTCGCGCGTTTAGGGTCTAACTGCTGGAGTCAATAGTTATCTTGGACCCTAATTCTTTTAGTTTAGACCCTATTTTAAGGTATAGGACTCCATTTTAAGACCTGATTGTTGGAGATGCTCTTACTCCGGGAGTATACACTCTCACATTTTAATATACCATTTAAACGTACATGTTATAACTCTTTATCATTTTTGGTGTACTTAAATACTAATTTTAAAATACTTTAATACGACATATAGAGAAAATTTATCGGGGCCTTTTATTTTTGACATGTATACTTTTCCATAGAAAAAAAGGAGTGTATATACACACACTATTATGTGCTTAGTGTGGAATATCGCTTCAACCAATTCTTCCCCCATCCTGCTCCCCGACCGAGCTCATGACTCCACCAATTGGTTCCCACCTGCTCCCAACACTTACCGGCCACACACCTGTGAAAATCAGAGAAACGGTAGTGATGATTGGAAGCTCACACACCGCAGTGGCCTGTGTGTTGATTATATGGACTACAGAGCTAGGTTCCCATCTTGACCGGCAAACCAAGAAAGAAAAGATTACAACACATTCTATCTATAGAAGCTCCTGATTTACAACAACAAAAGATAGCTTGCCTACCATATGGTAAGTTCGGGTCCGTCCGGATCTGCCGTGCCAAGGCCGGGGGCGAGGAGTTCACCTGCAAGGCTCTGCCCAAGAACGGCGAGGAGACGGTCCACCGTGAGGTGGAGATCATGCAGCACCTTCGGGCCACCCGGTGTTGTCACGCCAAGGCCATCTTCGAGGGCGCGACAAGTTCTACTCGTCATGGAGCTCTGAACGGCGGTCGATTGCTCGACGAGATGGCAAGAGTGGGCAGGTTCTCCGAGCAGCGTGCTGCCATTGTGATCAAGGATCTAATGGCCGTGGTGAAGTAGTGCCACGAGATGGGCGTCGTTCACGGGGACATTAAGCGGAGAATATTTTGCTCACCAAAGCGGGGAAGATGAAGCAAGCGATTTTGGATGGCCGCACGACGGTGGCATGCTGGCCCCTCGGTGCCTTATGGTGGTTTAGGTTGGATCCCCTCACTTGTTGTTGCCAACACCGGTCTTTGGTGGTGGCTTTGCAACTTGTGGATGATGGGCGATCTAGGTGACTACTCTTCGCTTCAGCGTTTTCATCTCTTACTAGCGTTGTTCATACATTTCTTTTGACCTATGTCATCTTAGCATCGATTCGCGGATTCGCTTTCTTAGGCGACACAACTCATTTTTTAGATGCACTCTATGGACTTGATGATCGTGTGCCTATTGGCTAGCTCGCGAATCTGTCATCGTAGAGTCGAACATCTAAAAATTGTTTGTCTGGCCTTGAGAAGGTGGCCGTTGCAATTGGCTAAGATTAAGTGGTATGGCGGCACTAGCTCGGAATGAGGGTGGTTGCAACACTGGGATCTCCGGTACTTCGACTTCAGGGAGAAATCCCTAGGTCTGACCTTAGTTGGTTGTGCCTGGCAATGGCCTTGTTGAAGGCATTGTTTTGTAGTCTGAGGATTTACTCTCCGAGGTGAAAACCTTTGGTCTGGTCTTCTCTGGTTGGATCATGGCAATGGCGGTGCGTGTGCGTATCGAGTCCTTCTTGGAGGCGTTGTCATTGGAGAGCTTTTATCGCGGTCCAAGTGTTGCTATGATGGTGGATAGTCTTGAAGATAATATTGCGTGATATAGTTTGCCACGACGGTTCCTTTGTATTTTCTTGTGTGTGTGTGTTTGGCTGTGTACACCCTAGCTGTGTAGAGGCCGGGAGTCTTCTTAGTATAATTGTATCACCTTGATGTAATTTACTAAGATTAATAAAAGCTTCCTTTATCGAAAAAAATGGTAAACACAGTATGATACGATACATTTGTTTTGTCTAACATTTCCCCTCAATCATAACCGTTTTAGGTTAAGATTGTTCTTAAAATTCTCTAATTGCTGCGTAGACAATGGTTTTGTAAATCCGTCTGCAACTTGATCTCCTGATGGAATAAACTCAATCTCCAGAAGTTTCTTGGATACTGGCTCTCGTACAAAATGATAATCAACTTCTATATGTTTAGCTCTTGCATGGAAAATAGGATTGACTGAGAGATACTTAGCTCCAATATTGTTGCACCATAATTTTGCCGCATGTGGACTTGAAATTCCAAGCTCCTGTAGAAGAGTCTGAATCCACATGATTTCAGCAGCAGCATTAGCAATAGCTTTTATACTCTGCTTCTATGTTAGATCTTGACACTGTAGCTTGTTTGCGAGCACTCCAAGATACAAGATTTGACCCCAAAAACACAGCAAAACAGCTAGATGATTTTCTATCATCTATACATCTTGCCTAATCTGCATCTGAGAATGCACTGACAAGCATAAATGATGACTTGCATATCTTAAGCCCAACATTAACAATTTGTCTCAAATATCTCAATATTCTTTTTATCGCTGACTAATGCACTGTTGTTGGTGCATGAAGAAACTGATAGATTTTATTTACTGGAAAGACAATATCTGGTCTAGTCAGAGTTAAATACTGTAAAGTGAAGGGAACACGTAGGCTACGCTAGCCAAAAACAAAAAATTTCTACGCATTCAATCAGGATACATGCGAGTAGGAGATCATAGATCATTACCCTTGGAGCACGTTAGCAGCGGAAGGAGAGTGGGTGAAGCGCCCCGCGTACTCAATGTCTGATGAGTAGATGCCGAGTTGATCGTCTCCTCCTTATGATCGCGCCATAACGTGTAGAGGAAATAGACGTTCTTGCCGATCGCACGAGGCAGATGCAACGACGCCTACTGGTATCCACACGTCAGGGTGGAAAGACGTGCGCTAATGTGCTAGCACCACGCTTATGACGGCTAGGGTTTTGGCAAGGAGAAGGAGTCGGCGGCTAGGGTTTCGTGGTGGAAAACACGTTCATATGCGCCACCACCCGCCCCTTTATATAGGCGCGCTAATGGGCCTTCTATGATAGAAGCCCATTAGGTACCTCGTCCTGCAGATCCATATCCGCGAAACCCACTAATGGATCCTAATCCATTTCGGCATGTTCCAACATGTTAAGTGTGCGACTCGTTAGGTTCATACGCAAACGGCCATGGCCCTGGAAACCTCTTTTCCAAACCACTAGACAACAGCGGTTCCTAGTAGGACATGTTGTCCCCCGAATGCACAGAGTGATTGTATCAGCTGAACCTTGATATACTCATGTACCAATCCTTTTGCCACGCGATACCAGTCAAGCTCAAGGCAAGATGTGTGCCATCCTTGTGATAGCTCGACCCATTCACTCGTCAATGTAATGGATATGAAAATGTGATTAACTGTTTAATCACATTGGCATGGCCATGCACTTTCCCAATCCATCCACACCGAGGGGCCCAGAGATATCTCTCCCGTTATCTAGGAGGGGCAAATCCCATCTTGATCTCTTACATCCCATGTCGTGTTTCATGGCATACCCATAAGCTATCTTTATAGCAACTCTTTTACGGAGTAGCGTTTGACCAATATGACTAATATTCATACCTGCACCACTAGCCGTGTGGATCTAATCATTACCATTATACTTGTCCCGCACGTTCAACTTCTCTAGTTCACCTATAATATGATCTGTTGCACCAGTATCTGTGTACCAATTGGTGTCAAACCCATAAGAATTTGCTGCAGCCGCCACGTTCTTTTCATCTGCCACATAGTTTTCATCAAAGCTGTGCCAACACCTGTCAGCCATGTGTCCAATTTTGTGGCACACCTGACATATTGGACGCTTGTCATTGTTGTTGTTCCGGTTGTTGGTGTTGCTATTCCCTGGGCACAAATTAGCACCTCTGCCTTGGGCACCATTTCCGCGACCACGGAAAGAGCCCTGGCCACGACCACCTCCTCTTCCGCGGTTTGGGCCTCCTCTGCCCCCGTGGTTTGCCATGTTGACAGATGACCCAGAAGATTGATTTCCACCTAGCAACTCCATCCGAGTTTCAAAAGCTAAGAGTTGTGCATACAATTCGACAGAAATTGATTCTGATCTTGTAACAAGGGCAGAGACTAATGAATTGAAATCATAATCAAGACCAGTAAGGATATACTCAACAAGTTCTTCATCATCCAGTGGTCTTCCCGCAGTTGTCATCTCATCTGCAAGAGCCTTCATCTTACTGAAGTACTCGGCAACTGACATGTTGCCCTTTTGGGCAATTGCCAGAGCAATGCATGTGTTAATAGCTCTGGTGCGCGTCATCGAGGAGAACATGTCCTCCATAGCCCTCCACACTTGTGCAGAGGTCTTGAGCACAGCAACTTGGACGAGCACGTCTCTTGAAAGAGACGCAAGGATGAAGCCTAGGACCTGTTGATTCGAGGCCATCCATTCTTCATAGGCCGGATTACTGACCTTGACTTCCTTATCGTTCTTCTTGACGACGATCTTTCGTTATGAAAAGACTGCCTTTTTACCAAACAACGAAGCTGAAAAAATTATAGGGGAATCAGATGCTCGTACAAAAGCAGTTGATATACCTTCTGCAACTCCAGAGTCAATTTTGCGGACCCTTTTATTTAGCTTTCTTTTCCTTAGATCGATCTGCTAACCCATTGAACTTGACTGGCTCAAGTCTGTCTACTTTGTTTCTTTATTCGCCCTTAACAATCTGCTTTTCTTTTCACAAAAAAGGTAAAGAAACAAAGGTGAATATGTTGTGCTCCATCTCCGTTGCGGTCTTGCCTAGGATTTTGTGTTGCTTCTGCATGGATGCACTTGGGAGTTTTGCAGGGCCAGACCTGCCCTGGAAGCAAAGAACTGCTATCTTCAGAATGTGCATAGAGTACATTAGTACAACTGTTGCAAATTAACCAGTGGTAGGTTCATAACTGGATCGCCATTTTCGCCTGTTTTTCTTTCAGTGGTGAAAAGGTGACCGCAAGTTGCCGTACTAGAAGTGACATCACACGATGTGGAATTTTTTTTTTAAAAAAAAAGCCGAGAACAATAACATTTCATTAAAGAATTACAACAACCGACCTACAAACGTACACCTATACATACCACACAAACCCACACACTCGGCCCGTGAACGCCCGCGTCGAGCAGCACTCGAACTCCGGCAGGTTAGGCGCTCTCATAGCGCCCCAATACCCCAACCAACCGAACAGAGCTCGACTCTCATGTGAAATTTTAATTTGAACTCAAGATAATCAGTTGCATTGTAAAATTTCTAAGAGTTATCAATGCAAGCTTAAAGCTCCTTGAATGAATTAAACTAGATGCGCATCAGACCCGCGCATTGCTTCGGGCAGAAGAAATCGCCGATGCAGGTAGAGATTCTAACAGAGAAAGAAAATCTTCTTCGGGAACACCGGGAAAAAAGACGGAATTAAATTGTCTTAATTTCTAAATATCGCAAAAGCTCGATCGCAATCCTTTTTTTTATGGTAGCTCAGGCATGCTCTCAAGACCCTTTTAACAAATCTTAAAGAATTTACAAACTTAGCAGTTCAATTAAACCAGCGAAATGCTTGAAGTGTATCCATAGCAATGTCAGTTTTTTTTTTAAATCGAAAAAGCTTGATTGTAATACGAAATTTGTACGGTAGGGTAGGCATATTTTCAGGTCACTCCACAAAAATTTTCAAGAACTCGCGAAATTAGCAACCCAACCAAATCAACAAAATTGCTTTAAATGTATTAGTAGTATTGCTAGCATTTTTTTAAAATCGTACAAATTTGATCATAATCCAAGATTTTTACGGTAGGTTAGACATGCTTAGGGGACCCTTCTTAAAAAGTTTCAAAAATTTATAACATGACTTAATTTGTAGGGTAGGGTAGGCATATTTTCAGGTCCCTCCACAAAAATTTTCAAGAACTCGCGAAATTAGCAACCCAACTAAATCAGCAAAATTGCTTTAAATGTATTAGTAGTATTGCTAGCATTTTTTTAAAATCGTACAAATTTGATCACAATCCAAGATTTTTACGGTAGGTTAGGCATGCTTAGGGGACCCTTCTTAAAAAGTTTCAAAAATTTATAACATGACTTAATAGTTCAATCAAATCAGTGAAGTTCTTCTCTATTTTATATTAAAAAAAACTATACCACAAAAACTGTAACTTAACTAAAGTTCGCTATAATGGCTTGCGCTAGCCAAATTGGAATCGGGGACCAGCGGCTGGCAAGCGATTGCTCTAACCAACTGAGCCATGAATAGGGATGGCAATGGGGCCCCATTCCCCATTCCCCGACGGGGAATTTCCCTATTAGGGGACGGGGATGGGGAAATTTCCTTCCCCACGGGGACAAAAACGGAATAAAAACATCCCCCATTGGGGAATCGGGTTCAGGGCACGTTCCGGTACTCCCGCCCCCAGTACCGCCCGTGCGGTTGATGCATCAGCGTGCATTCACCGTCGTCCGTCAAATCCTTTGCGTTAGGCGGCCCAACCGGCCAAGGGCAAGGCCATCCGGCCCATTTCATGCGCCCGCACATGACAAGCCATCCCTAACCCTAGCAATCCCGATTCTCGAGTCCTAACTCGACTCCCTTCTCGCCTCCTCCCAATCCCTTGTCCTCCTGGAGTCCGGTCGGCGGCTCGGCGCCTCGGCAGATCCTCCCCCACCGCCCACCCCACCGCCTCGGCAGATCCTCCCCCACCGGCCGCCTCGTCAGATCCTCCCCCACCGGCCACTTTGTCGCGCTTAACTCAGAAATGGCCGACTCACCGCGGTCTCCCTCTGGAGTCTGGATCCGTGGGAGCGCGAGGTGCCCACCGTCCCTCCATCGCTGCGTCCGTCATTCATGGGCTCGGCTTGCAGACTTCTCGCCGTTCCTCCCGTTGGTAGTCAGCTGTACCTCCCAGACTCACAGATCCGCAGATTCTTGGGCAAATCACTTGACTTGTGTCTGCTGGTACTTGCTCTCTGTCTCTCCCAGTCTTCACTCGATTTACCATCTGCACGGCCTGCATTTGATATTAGTTGTTGTTAGATCATAAGATGTTTGGAATTGGGTTGGTGACAATTTAATTAGGAACGCATTATTAGACTTACTCATAGCAGTTTGTATTCTGACCATTGCAACACCTTGACATGTAAGTATTAAGAATCTTAGTGAATTCATTTTGTCCATTGCTGTATAATGTATGTAATCTTGTCAAAAAATGCCCTATAGGCCTATAGTAGTCACTAGTACATGTGTTTTCTGCCTTAGAATTGAGAATGTCATCCGGGTATAACTCCCTGAAACCGAGTTCGGGGGCGGGAAGAGGTAGGTGGTCCCAAACCGGTTCGGGGACGGAACGGGATTTTAATCTATCGGGGCGGGACGGGAACGGGATTTTAATCTATCGGGGGACGAGGGGACGGGACGGGGCTCCTCCCGAGAATGTCCCGCTGCCATCCCTAGCCATGAAGGCTCCTCTAAAAAGAGAGGAGTACTAAATATATAAGGCTATATAGATGGCACTGTAGAAACTAGAAACTGCCGGAAAAAGCAACGCGTGTCAGGGAGGCAGGAGTCGCACCATACATCCCAACAATACTAGGTTTTATATGATTAGCTGATGTCTCTATTGAATAATGAGTAACTAAAGTGAAGTAAGTCTGACCTCTTGGCCGCTGTTTGGTTTGTATTTATAGTTCAACGCTTCTCTCACGTGTAGACTTTCTCATATCTAGAACATGTAATAAAAGTAGACTACAATTATTTTTTTAATTGCACAAACCAGACCTTGAATTTAAGACTTCTCGGCTCTATTACCATATTGAATTGCATTAATAAATTAATTTAACCAAAAGCTTAAACTAATAGAGAAAGATGGGCAATTCACTTACACTTCAACATGTTAGAGTATATGACTTGTATGACAAGGCTATTATTTTTAATTGCATCAACCGGGTTTTGAAATGAAGATCACTTGACTCTAATACCATATTGAGTTGTATGCACTAATTATTTCAACGAAAAGATTAAACTGGTAGAGAAAGACGTCAATTCACTTAGGGGCTGTTTGGTTGCCTGGTTCCACGCAGCCAGACTTGCAGGAGCCAGGGAACCAGCGTTTGGTTGCTCATTGTATCGCGTGAGCCTACACCCACGCATGCAAGATGGTTATTTGGTTGCCTGCACGTGGTGCGGATGCTAAGCCAGCATGATGCACAAAGCACTTGCAGCCAGGCTCGTGGAAAACGAGCTCCATGATCTGCTTCCTGAGGCGGTCAGGCGGTCTGAGCTCCGTGGCGTGCTCATGCAAGACGACAACCAAACAGCCCCTTAGTCAACATGTGTATACAACTTGTACGTCAATACTATTATTTTTTATTTACGCCAATTGGATCTTAAACTTAAGACCTCTTCGCTGTGATACCGTATTAAGTTGCATGCACCAATCAGTTCACCTAAAAGTTTAAGCTGATAGAGAAAGATGGCAATTCACTTATACCTCAACATGTTAGAGTATACAATTTGTATGACACGACTAGTAGAAATAGATTAGAATCACTTAAGATTTGTATCTGATTCCTTCCTTACTGGTAATAGACTGACTTGATCTTCAAGTCACCGTATAGTCTATATATATATGCCCCGAGGCTAAAGCAATTCAATCATCCAATTATTCCGGCTTGTTAACACTAAAATTTGGCAAGACGTAACTGATTTGTTAGGCTAAGGATGAAATTGAATAATTTTAGCCGATATTGGTTAAAAAGAAAAAGTTAAGTTAAAAGTTGGAATTCTAGCTGATATTGATTCAGAAACGAAGTTTTATTTGCAAGAAATACAGGTCGATACAGTTCATGGTGGATCGGAGAAAGATATGATCGGCCTATACACTATAAAAGAGGATATAAGGCGAGTGAAAGCATCTACGCTCCTAATTCGATTTGGTTTTTATAATTAATGTTAATTACGATTAATGGACTAACGTTTTCAATTTGAGTATTTTGAAGATAGGTTGATCCTAAACTCAACGATCGTAGAAACATGAGACATGGTGAAAAAGAATATCAACGCGCCGAAGGCAGGTATAAAAATTTAAGGATCTTTTTCATAACTTTTACCGATCTTAGAGTTTGGAGAAAATGATCGGATTACCAGAATAGGCATCATACTATTAAGAGGGGTTATTGTTGCTTGATTGATGTCAAAAAGTGTTTTGGGGGCTTAATATATGGGAATTTGAATATTTACACAATATTACGGTCAAAGAAAAATAAAAAAACATATATAATCAGACTTGGAGTTAGTAGGGGTGGTATGACCTGAGTGATCCCAGTCATACTAGCCGTCGGTATGACCGGAGGCCCTCTAGTGTGTTTTTACAAAACACATGTCTTTTGTCACTAAGGTGGCCGGTCATTCCAGACTGACCTCGATTATACCGATCAGCAGTATGACTAGGGGTACTCTGGTCCCTTTTTTCCAGAGAGTACTTTTCTTAGTCGATGAAGATTTTTTAAAGTCCGGTATGACCGAAGTGACCTCGGTCATACCGGCCACAGTGACCAACGGTCACTGACAGCACATTAAATGTACTATAGCAACCGTTGGCCACTCAAGGCCTCACAGGCATTTTTGAGCAACTTTTGGCTAACGGCCATATTTGGTTGATGAGGGTTATAAATACTCTCACCTGCATTTTAGAGTATGTTTTGGATCTCATTAATCATCCTTGAGCTCTAAAAAGTCTCCAACTCATTGTGTGCATTAAATTCTTAATTTGAGAGAGTTCGGAGCATTTTCAAGTGTGTATTTAGTGATTGAGCCTTTAGACACTTGATTCGGTCTCAAGCAAAAGTCAAGACTTATTACTTTTGGAGGTTAACGCCTCTTAGATGGCTTGGAAGCATTCGTGCGCAGTGAGCTTCTCGACAGAGATTATGAGAAGCCTCGGTAATTTGTGAAGGCCAGAGTTCACCTACTTGGAGCCGCCTTGCATGTGGGCCCGCCTCATTGCATCAACTCTCAAGTATGTTCATTGTATGTTCCTTGTTCAATATGACCGTATGAATGCCAAGCCGATTGAATGTCTGGGTGTGGCTAATTTTGTATTAAAATTAAACCTCATGTAATTTGGATAATCGATTAATGATTAGTGATTAGTGAAAGTGATTCGAATATCTGAATTTTACTGAGCCTAACGAGCTAACGAGCAGCCATGGCCTGCTCGGGCTCGGCTCATGCGATCTGAAGGCAGACAAGAGGCTGGGCTCGGCTTCGATTGATGCACCGAGCCGAGCCGAGCCACACCGAGCCGAGCCGAGCCCGAGTCGAGTCGCGAGCCTCGAGCTATTTTTCCACCCCTACATGGGAGTATAGGTAGATTAGTTATGTACGAGAGAGAAGAGATAGTTAATGCACAAACATCTAAAGTCAACTTTTAGAGATAGTTATTGTACAAACTGGCTTTAGTGCTTAGAGCCTGTTTGTTTCAGTTTGGGATTCTTTAAAAGTTGATTCTGGATTGTGATTGTAGAGAATCTTATTCTTTAAAAGCTGGAATCCAAAAGCACATATAAAGTGGATTGTGGATTCTAGTGTATATGGGTGGGCTGGATTATGATAATTAAATTCTAGAATCAGACTATTTGTTTTTTATTTTGCTTTTGGGGTCAGAATCCAGAATCAAAAGCTAAAACAAACAAACTCTTACTCTAGATGATATGGATAGAAGATAAAGTAAACGGGTGACTTTGTTATTGTACTTGCCCTAAGCCGGGTGCAGTGTTGACCGTGCAGACAAGTGCTGCACACAATTTGACCAAAGATTTACCACGAACCGATTTGATTAAGGGTGTGTCTAGTGATCTTTCGGATTTTTGTGGAGAAAACATCCGGATGTAAGTTATCAAAACCCTTTAATTAACGGTTTCTGTATGAACAGTAAATAAAAACATTC
The DNA here is from genome assembly GCA_036346375.1 of Guadua angustifolia. Lineage (NCBI taxonomy): Eukaryota > Viridiplantae > Streptophyta > Magnoliopsida > Poales > Poaceae > Guadua > Guadua angustifolia. The sequence goes on along the minus strand of CM070505.1, from coordinate 26,978,529 downwards.
ATATGTGTCCATGTGGTGCAGAACTGCAGATCCTCCAAGTTGTGTATCGGATCTCTGTACGGCTGTACGTCCGATCTGGGCTTAATCATACAGGGAGGAGTAATTGCGTGCAAGAAAAGTACATATGCGTGTTCACTGTTCAGTTCGCCGTGGAAGAAAATCCGATCGTGTTGATCTTGAGAGAGAATTTATCATTTGTGCCGCTTTAGTTGACACAATTGATTATTTGTTTCGTGGTATCTTATTGATATATAGATCTAATGGTATAAATGAATAAAGACAAATCAACAATTATTCCTAGTCTTAGCCAAAATGGCAAATCCGCATTTGTGGCTGCTGGGAAGTCAAACATGAAGCAGTGTTACCATGTTGCATTAATTTGAGTCGACGCTCAAATTGCTACTAGTATACTAGCATCTCACACTGACACCTATATGCCACTACTGCCATTAACTTCTGGTTTGAATAGTTATAGCCAGGGCTCTCCTGGTAGGAGGAGGAGGCGGCGGCGGGCCGGCGGCGGCTCGCAAAATCTACGAACCATTACCCAACTGGGGCAGCTTTCAGCATAACGGTGCTAGTAAAACACAGCTCAGGAACACAAGGCGCGCACTAGTCCCAAACTGCAAAACAATGGCCATCACGTATTTCATGCGAATATACAGCAATGGTTAATGCGGAAGAGAGCAACGACTGCAGTAGTCCTGACGTCGACGTCTATGATTAACCGGATCTTGATCTAACACCAGATGCCACGTAATACTGGAAGGAATTAATGGCACACACAAATACCTGGCTTCCCTGCTGGGCCAGCCATGCATGAGCATAAGCCCGTCCAGAAAGAAACGCGTGATCCAAGGCCCATATAAGCCGAGAGGCAAACTCGCCTGCCTAGATCGGCCCACTCGGCCATTCCGTCGGTAGCCGGAGAAGAGGAATCGCCCAGAAAATAGCGACACCACCGCAGCAGTACATACATATAGGCCGCGAGGAACTCTCGGATCGCGACAGAGCGAACTAGCTGGCGAACGCAATGGAAGCCCTCCTCTGCACCAACGCCGCCGCCGCTGCCGCTGCCAGCCTCCCCCTCCGGCTCCGCCGCACGTCCCCGTCCGCCGCCGCTCTCTCCGCGCCGGTCTCCGTCCCCCTCTCCCTCCGCCGCCGCCGCAGCCTACCAACTCGAGGTCTCAGTCTCATTGAGGAAAAGAACAAAACGCGCATCGGTTTTACCGGCCGTTTGCGTCAGACCTGACGACCATTTTCTTGTTGAGATGTGTCCGTGTAGGGCTACGCTGCGCCGGCGCGGATTGGCCTGAGCCGTCGTCCGTGGCCGTCGCGGAGAAGCTCGATGCGGCGGCGGCAGGGAAGGCGCGCGCGTCCGCGGGGGCCGGCGGCGACGAGGAGAAGGGCCGGTTCGGTGCGATCAACGGCTTGAGCGTCGGCGCCGTGGAGGAGTCGGTGGCCATGCCGTTCGAGCAGAGCTTGGTGGAGGTGGACAGTGTCGGGGATGATGCGCTTAGCCAGGCGCTCGGCAGTAAGGTATCCCTGTCTCTTGCACGCAGCCTGTTTGTTGTATTGCGTCCGAGGTAGTGTGTGAATATTAGAGATGGGCCATGCCAACTGGGCAGCCTACGGCCCGATATTGTAGGCACCGTGACAACACAACCGATTAGCTTTTCCTAATTTACATAGATATTTAAAATGTTTTTCTATATTTCTTTGAGTTTTTCTAATTATTCTAGATTATTTTCAAATTTTTTCTGCATTTTTTTAAACTTTTATGATTTCTCAATTTTGCTAACTTTTTTATGATTTTTTCTTTTAAAATTTTTTTCTATTTTTTTAAAATTTTTGGCACTAAATGGGCTGGCCTCTACTCGGCACAACCTGGTGCTTGGGCCGTGTCCTCGGCACATGGACCGGCACAACACAGACCGTTTAATAGCGAGCCGCCCATTTGGCCACCACTATGTGTGATTATGTGTAGGCGGGGTGGTGATTGGAGTGGAGGTGGAGCTAGGTGGATTAGATGGAATTAAAATTATCAATTTTGATGTTTACGTGGACAGCAGGAGTGCCCTTGCAACTGTGAGGAGCTAGATTTAGTGTTCATTTAAATATAATAAGAAAAATAATTTAGTGTTATCGGGGTCTTATCACCACCTTGCACCGATTGATGAACAAAGCTGAATCCATCTCTCAACTTGCTAAATGCTACAGAGAGAGATGGACCAGCCCTTGCAGAGACTTGCATGTATTGGCTTGCAATGAGTCTTATCAAAATTTGCAAAGAAACCTTTTTATGGGAAAAGAAACTTCTATGTCCTCCACTTCAAAATATACATATGTAAATATACACCCTTGTAATCTGAAATCACAAAAAAATTAGGAAGAAGTCCGTATAGCACCCTAAACTTTGGTCGAAAGTCCATCCGACACTTTGAACTATGAAACCAGCCATTTGACCCTCAAAAGTCCATCAATGAAGGTGGGACACTTTTGAACTATGAAACGTCAAGCCATTTGATCGTTCAAGTCTCTCAAACTTTACAATCCGGTTCAAATAATACCTTGAACATGGTTTGCATAGTGGTATTGCCCATGTGGCACAATAAGTGAGTAGTTTTGCCATGTAGGATGACACGATAGCCAAGTTAGATCAATGAAGGTGGGGCCCACTTAGCTTCTCCCCATCGAGGTCCTAATCATGCTTCCATGTCTGTTGGCCTATGTAGCTCTTTCCCCCTCTATTTAGATTTGGAAAAGAAACCTCTATGAGCCTCAACTGTTATTCACTTAAACTTGCTCAGCATGTCATCCTATGTAGCAAAATTGCCCAATCATTACGCCACGCGAGTAATACCACTATACGAAACCGTGTTAGGGTGTTATTTGAACCGGATTGCAAAGTTCAGGGGGTCAAATTTCCGGTTTCATAGCTTGGGGTGCGGGACGGACTTTCAAGGAAAGTTTGGGGCATTATATGGACTTTTTCCAAAAATTAATGGTGTGGATTTTTCTCTTATGTAGACAGACCCCTTGCTATATAATTGTATTATCTCTAGTGTAAGGGTGACTAGGTAGAGCCGTGTGCTACGCTGCATCGAGCGAATTTTGGTCCAGGGATGGACGTAATTTTCCGAAACCACAAGGATTTTTTTTGCAAAAGGATGTCGTCCAGGTCGGGATGCAATTCTCCAGAGGTTCGGAGCTAGACACAAATTTGTGGAACCACAGTTTTTTTTGGCAAAAGAGCCAATGGAAGGGTCTAAGCATAATTTTGAAGTTCCCATGGAGCCTCTTCGCAAAAACAACGACGTGGCGCTGTTGTTGCTCTTGAATGCACAGCCTTAAGAGAGTTAATGTATATATGAAATTCCTAGGGGTCCTCTTTGCAAAAAAGGCAATGTGGCACTGCCGTGAAATCCATCGGCTTTAAGAGACTTAATATATATGTGCATACAATGCACCTCGCGCCTTAAGTTTATTGGTCTTTATCAACTTGACCAACAAGCTTCATATATGCGTCCTTCTCAAACCGAACCAACAGTTGGATTCGATGGTCCTAGTTCGATATGGCCTCAACTCTATGGGGAAAAAAAGACAACGATTTGTTATTGTACATATTCGTATTGTAATGAACTCTTCACCGTGATCGGCCTCCTAGTTGTTGACGGCAAGTCCCTCTACCTTGCCTCTTGCCTTCTACACATCCATTGCTGGTGTGGCGGCCAAAAAATCATGATGGCATCAGTTAAGCATCAACCTTTTTTTCTTTTGTAGAATGCTATTGGGCAAACATTTTCTTGTGATTCTTGCTATTAAAAAATAGCAAGCATTATACCTAAAAGGCATGTGAACAGATTGTGATAACCCAAGATGCACTTAAGGAGAGTTTGACTGCTTGTTTGGAGCTTTGTAGCACCGACATGTTGGTTGGTGCTATATAGGTGTCTGACATAGATACAACACGGACATCGCTGGACACGTATCGATCACGTATTAGATAACTAGATAGCCAAAATGGTGACACATATCTGACACAAATGGTGACACAGTTCGGCCCACCTCAGCCACCAAAAAGGTAACCCTAGCCACGCGAGAGAAGCAAAACACGAATATCAAGACTCCATTGTGGAACTATGTTGACGTTCTAGATAAGGGTCATCTGTCTACAGAAAATGTGAAATGGAAAATATGTTGGTACTAGTACCTACTCTAGAGTCAAAGTGCACTTGTTGAAAATTACTAATGGTGATTGAAGGATATGTCCTAAGATGACGGTACCTATTTTTGCTTAGCTTAGGAGTGAAGTTGCAAAAGCCGAGGTACATATTCTTAGTTTACGCTTTACATTATTTCAGTTTGACAAACACGTAGAAAAATGAAAAATAATACATATTATTATCATTATATATAGGCGTTATTCTTCAGCTGCGTGTAGAATATACCACGGCAGCCAGTTTGCGCAGCTCGACCAAGCCATGCATGCAACTATTCAGTGCATCGAGACTGCTCCAGTTGACTAAGCCATGCATCAATGCTAACAAACTATTAAATGTGGTTTATTGTTTGTACACATAAATCAAATTTTATTATCAAATGAATATCAAATTACTACTGCATGATAGAAATATATATATATATATAGGAAGCCTTTTCTGTACTCCCGGGAGTACATACTCCCACCTCTAATATACCACTTAAATAAATGCTTTATACTCCTTTATCACTTTCGGTATACTTCAATAATAATTCTAGAATACTCCAATACAACATGATTAAAAAAAATTTCGTCAGACCTTTTATTTTTTTGCTACATACCATTTTCCATATGTATAAGGAATGTATAAACAAATTATGCTATAAAGGGTGGATTTTAATGAAATTTTTCATGGAACTCACTTTGGAGTATCTTATAACCAGTATTAGAGTATGTTCAAAATGATAAATAAGTATAACAACATGATTTAAGCGGTATACTTGGGTAGAGTACGTGACACCAGAGTATGAAACCATTTTTCTATATATATATATATATATATATATATATATATATATATATATATATATATATATATGGATAGTAAAATCTATACATATATAGATAATAATCATGAATATCTCTTTTTACTATTTAATATACTAATGTTTACTATCTTCTTTACTACATTTTTACTGTAGAACAATGAATGAAACTATTATTGGAATAAGTACCATGGCCAACCGACTAATAAATGTGTTTCACGGTTTTCACTAGTAGCTTACTGACGACGAGAGGAACAGAATGATATAAGTTTCGCTAATAAACAGTAATTTTGCTGACTGGTAACATATTTTACATATATATATAACTACATTTCTATATAGATTTTACTATCATACAGTAGTAGATTGGTTGGATACATCACTGATTAGGTAGTAAATTCATTCATTGTTCTATAGTAGAATGTAGTAAATAAGATAGTAAATGTTAGTGTATTAAACAATAAACGAGGGATTCGTGATTTACTACATTTACTAGTGGTTTGCCACGTACCTGATTACTGACGACTAGTAAACATTGTTTAGTCAACACACGGGCATACGCGAGATGTGTTGCATGTGCTTCTTTGGTCAGAGCGTAGAATAGCTATTCTACGCTTGGGAGTAGAATAGCGCTACCCCGTGTGTGTGTATTATACATGTGTCACCGTGTCGGCATTTTTGAAAAAATGGCGAATCCTGTGCCGGTGTTGTGTCGACGTATCCGTATCCGTGCATCATAGGTTCGGAGTATTGATTTCTTGCCCCATGCATGTTTCGTCTAGACCTCGAATTGCTCCCTTTGTTCGTCAATTGGCTGCCAGCCTGCTGTGCAGCGCTGCTTGGCTGCTCCCGACTGGCGCTTCACAACATAGCCAACTTGATAGCTACTTGCCTCTAGCCCACTTGTCCCACAACCTCACAAGATAAAAATCTTTGATGCCTTGCCGTGCAGCTCGCCCACAGATCTTCACGTCAACTCGTTTGGCATACTTTAGCACCAAAAACTAAGCACAGTTTTATCTGGGCATGGCCAACGGAAGGGCGAGAGAGAGAGGAACCAGATTTACGTGTTATGGATCATTATGTTTCACAGCTTAATATTAGAGTTGTATTTGGTATAAAAGTTGTATTCTTCACAAACTTGTCATATATGTATTTGATCAACGCTATTATAATCTAGACCCACCACAATCGATAGTGTAGATCTCTCTTTTTACTCCGATTAACGTGGTAATTTCTAATCCTTGAAAGCAAACGTGATGGCTTCTTTTTCTACCATATTAAGAATATAATAGAAGATAGATTGGATTAATGTGTTTGCGGATAAGTTTTTTAAAAAAGATTAATTGTTATGCCGGCCTAAATTGGTAAGGTGTGAACAATTTAACCTTACCAAGTTCTTTGCAAGTGTCTCATTTTTTAATTAAGGTTTTGAATACTTGGAATTAGTAAAATGTTGTTGCTTGGTTTTCCTCAAATACATTTTACACCTTGTCAGTTCTTTGTTTCTTCTGAGAGAAAATTCTTAGTTAAGAATGTTGATTGCCACTAGAATGGAACTTTGCTGTTTGATTCGATCGCCACTGGGATGTCTGAATCGATCTTATTGATGATACTTGTGGTTGTATGTGTTTGCAAAATTGAGGTTCCTGCCTGAAATATTGAGCTATTCTGATGTGGATAGGTATATATATGATTATCAAGAACCGTCCCATATGTTTACAATAGAAGGAATTAGGTCTATATGCACTGAATTGTGCTCGCTGCAGGCCTCTTTTAGAAATCTAAGTTTATGTAGCAACGAACTAAAGAAGCCCATTGAACACTTTCAAGGGAAAAGATCAGCTGAACTGATCACAAACAGATTTTAAGTACTTTAGCTTATCATGCTCAATTACTTGTAATAAATAGCACCTTTGCAGAAATAGCATATGGTAGCAAGCACATTTCAGAAATGCACTCTGCAGAATAAAAATCAATTTAGCAATTTGGCATGTCTCTTTCGATAGAAGGCTTTTGCCCAGCTCTATTAATACTTGGCATGCTATTTCAAGGTTAGATTAGACTACAGATATTCAGAGTTGAGAAATATTCACAAGCCTCTAAATTTTAGCTAATGGGATAATCACTGAAGCTAAGTTGTGATGCTGTGATGTATGAGATTTGCATGATAGCTCTCAATGCCACAGTATGCTATGAAGTTGGCAAATTTTCATCTAATCATAGGTGAGGTGCAGAAATGCTCTAGTACTGTTGAGTTTTGTGCTTTGCAACTAAGAACGATTGGTCTAAGTATCATCAATCAACCTATGCATATAGTATGAAATAGGATAGATATTGGCTGGTTAGGTTACAGCCTTAATACTTTCAATAATTATTTATGTACTCCAATTCCAAATTAAGGGCATTTTTATTTCTGGCTTGCATATTCCAGTTGAACTTCGAGAAGACGTCTACATATGTCATATACGGCGCTGGTGCTTTTCTTGCTGGATGGATTTTGTCTGCTGCTGTTTCAACAATTGATTCCATCCCCTTGGTCAGTACTTATTAAATCTTTGGATAAATGCTCAATTCTTTCAACTATCATATGAACTTGTAACTGATTATAGTGCTGTACGCAGCTCCCAAAGGTTCTGGAAATTGTAGGCCTCGGCTACACAATTTGGTTCAGCACGCGGTATCTTGTTTACAAGGTATGTCTCTGCCTATAGAACCAGCCTCCCCATCAAAATTCTTTATTGTGGGCTCTACTTTGTTCAACGGTCTCATAGTTGTCTTCAACATATCCAGGAAAACAGAGATGAGTTGCTTGTCAAAGTTGAAGATCTCAAAAGGAAAGTTATTGGATCTGGTGATGTGTGATGTGTCAGCATGTGGTTGGGCTTAGTGTCATCTTACAGTTCTATGAATCCTGTCGCTAAAATTGCAATGCTTGTGCGTTTAATATTTACTGTTTACGGACGTTGCATAATGCTCTCTGGTCAGTTCACTGAAGTCTGAATACATATCCCGATGATTGGTTTCCATTTGATCTGATCTGCACCTGAAGCTGACTATGGCCATATTTGGTAGAGCTCTAGATCCCAGTTTCTCTTTAGATCTGTAGTTTGTATGCTAAAATAAAGTGAATTAAGTTTATATTTTTAATCTAAAATATAAACAAGATGACCTACTTAAATAATCTTAATGTACACATGGTTTCAGCTCTATAAATTTTTGAAGTTAGAAATACACTACTCCACCAACTCCACGGATTTTGGTAGAGCTAGAACTGTGTCAAACACCCCCTATAGATGCTATGTTATGACTTATGAGTCAGCAATTGGTACATTCCAAATACATTTGTCTCCTACCATGCTAAATGTCCAAATATAAACCCCTGCAAAAAGAAGTTCAAGTATAAAGACATAAGTGCCCATTTAAATGGTTCAAAGTGAAAGTTGGTGCACCTTACGATTAGAGAGGTATTTCAATGTTTCTCTTCGTAATATAAGTTATACAAATCTTAAAGCAGGCAAAAGGATAAATAATCACTGGTTGTCGTTGCATAGCATGTGGGCTTCGTAAGTAGTCACCAAGGTTAGCAATATTGATTTAAGGCTAAATATTTGAGACAGGTTGGTAGTGATTTTTGTTGATTATCGAGAAAAATTGAACGGTTTACAAAGTCAAACCGATTTGAAATCTACGATCAAACTGGGCCAAAAAATCTTGATAATCGAGCAATACAGTCGATAATCGACCGGTTTTTGTCTATAATTGGCCGATTTTTAGGAAAAGTCGGTAACCGAATAGATAATGCGAAAAATAAGGAAAAATGTGAAAATCCTAGAAAAGGGTGTAAACTAGTAAAAAACCGATAAAGACCCAAAATAAAAAATGTTACAAATACATAAAAGAATATGAAAAAATATGACAAAATTCTAGCATAACCTTTCCTACATTTTAGGACAATGTCAAGCTATGAAGTACACATTTGCAATAATAGCACAACTACAGAAAAATATGAAAAAAAATATGAGAAAATTTTGGCATGACCTTTGCTATATTTTAGACAATCTAAAATTGTGAAGTAGACATTTAGTAATAATATCTCAATAAATAACATTTCATTTCAATACCACTCGCAAATCAATCCAACAAGTCCACATTTCAATAACATTAATTTCAATACCATAGCATATGACATTTGAAAGCAACATTTCTCACTGAAAATAAATGTTCGCAGTTGGCATAGTTTTGTCGTCCTTCCATTGTCACGCATATACTATATTGGATCTACATGAACGATATATTAGTAAAAAAATCGAGTTGCAATAAAATGAAGCATTACTTTTGAGGCTACAATTAATATTGTTGGTTATACACTTGGTTGGCCATATTGTACTCCTCTGTGGACATTATCAATAATCCTCGTGTAGCTAGCAACTCCGCGTTGTATTTATGCCAGTTTTGCCTCGTCTATGGGCTAGTCGTTTGCCACTGTTGGTACAACATGGCACAAAATTTGGGGTCTTGCCACTTTGAAACATATAGGCCCCTAATTCATTTTGGTTTTAGTAATTAATGACAATCATAGTTAAAGGACTAATATTTTTTTGAGATTGTTGAAAATAGAATGGTCCTAGAGATGGCATGGAGTGAAGCATAGAAATAAAAGCTAAAAGCAGATCGACACACCAAGCTATATCGCCAAGGTATAAAATTAAGGACCTTTTCATACCTTTTACCGATCTTTGTTTTTTGAGAAAGATCGGGTTGCTAGAGGTGTTGTACTATTAAGAGGGACTCTTGGCTAGTAGCTTGAAGTGAGGTTTAGTGTCAATGGCTCAAATCTATGCTCATACTTAGATCATATACATTTCTCGGGAAAACTCTTGACATCTTCTCTGATCTTCAATATTGTCAGCACTACCGACTATATAGAAGCGGTACTGTAGCAAGGGCGGTAGTATCCGCTCAAAGGCTCAATAGTCTTTTGGTAGATAGGAGTGTTTTTGGGTTTTTTAAGGCTGGCACACCGACCATATGGGTGTGGTACTATTGTAAGTGCGGTAGTACCGGCTCCTATGGCCGGTAGTTCTTTTACAGAGCAAGTGTTTTTCTGAGGTTTGCTTGGCTAGCACTACCACCCATATGGGAGCGATCTTGTCGCCCTTGTAAGAGTAACCTACCTAGGCCCGATCTTTGCGAGAGTATATCAATGGCTAGTCTCTCTCAGCATTTAATGATACATTCAACCTTGGACCTAAGGGTGGCACTACCGACTCTACATGGGTGATAGTGCCGACTTTCTTGAATTTTTTAGGAAGTTGGTAGTAATGGCTAGAATTTTTTGTGGAGACTATAAATATACACCCACCTGTAGCAAGGGAGTCTTCTTGGACACTTATTGCATATTCATGAGCCCTTGCTAGTCTCTCTTCAACTCTAGAGCATTCAATTCTCATTTTGTGAGTAGTTGCAGAAAATCAACTGTGTCCATTTAGTCGAGCCATTTAGATACTTGATCCAGCTTAAGCAAGCATCAAAGTTTATTACTTTTGGAGGTTACTGCCTCCTACATAGCTTGGAGGCGAACAAACCAGTGATTTTCTCAAAGGTTCTTGTGAGAAAGCCCGGTGGCTTGTGAATGCTAGAGCTCACCTACCTAGAGCGGGAAAGAGCAACCAAAGTGATCGAGGGAGACTCAATTTGTGCAAAAGAGCCAGCTTAAGTTGGTCAAGCTAACTCAATATAGATTAGGTGAGACCGTCAAGTCTCCGAAACCATAAGATAAAATTCATTGTGTCCCTTGTTTGTGGTTTGCTACCTTATATTCATTTGTACAATTTTACATTTCTAGGATGCTTAGTGTATGATCATATATCTAGGATTGTATAATTCATTAGACTTAGTTGTTAGTGCACTTAGCGAAACCTAGAGATTTTAGACTTTAATTGTCAAAAATCACAACTTTCCTAGGTTGATTGTTTATTGCAATTAGAGCCGAAGAATTTTAAAACCTTCTATTCATCCCCCTTAGTCAGTTATCCTTGATCCTACAAGTGGTGTCAGAGTTTGGACTCTCTTTTAGAGCTTTACCGTCTAGAGAGTAAATGATGGCTAGCGACGAGGTATCTATAGGCAAAGCATTTTTCTTTGATGGTACAAATTATGCGTATTAAAAAATACGCATGACTGTTTATCTCAAGGTTATGAGCCCGAGCATATGAAAAATTGTAGATGAGGATTTCGCTACGGGAGTAAATCCCACACTCAACATTGAACAAGAAAAGCGAAATCCTCATCTCAATGCTCAAGCAATGAATACTCTTTTTAGAGCCTTGAGCGTGGATGAGTTCAATCGAGTGAGCAAACTCAACACCGCTCATGAGATTTGGACTACCCTATTAGAAATCTAGGGGGGAACATCCTTGATCAAGGAAGCCACATTGCATATGCTTCAGATAAAATACAGGAGTTTCATTATGTTATCTCATAAGAATATCAATGAGAAATACTCAAGGCTCAATAACATAGTGAATGAGCTAAAAGGCCTTAGGGCGCCACTAACCGACTTTGATATTGTTCGTAAGATGTTTAGGGCTCTTTCGGACAAATACGAGACTTTGGTGACTTTGTTTCTCAACTCATCCGAGTTGCTAAGGATGACGCCAACCGAACTTCTTAGAAACCTCATCACCAATAAGCTTTACAAGAAGGACAAGGAAGAGCTTTTGGAGCAAAGCTCTTTGAAGAAGAAGAATATCACCTTCAAGGCAAAGGCAGAGTCAAGCGATGAGCCTCTTGAAGACTCCGAAGATGACACTAAGGAGGAGATGGCTCTCCTCGTAAGGAGAATGAGAAGATTAATGAAGAAACACTCAAGCTCAAGCGCCCCTCATAAATTCAAGTAGGGACAACACTCTAGCACTAATCATACGCAAATATTCGATGCTATAAGTGTGATGAGAAGGGGAACATCGCTTCTCATTGTTCCAACAAGAAAGACGACAAGGCCAAATCGTTCAAGAAGAAGACTTTTCAAGGAAAGAAAAAACTTTTCAAAAAGCTTCACAACAACGACAAGGGGGAGGCCCACATTGGAGAGTGGGATTCCAAAAAGAGTATTTGGATTTCAACTCATCCATAACAATACTCCTTCCAAGAAGAAGGGTCTTACTAGTGTCGCCATTAAGGAAACTTTTTCACTATTCGTCACTCCTTTTTGTCTTATGGCAAAAAGAGATCATAAGGTAAAAGCTAATGACAATGATAAGCCAACTTATGATGAACTAATGGATATGCTTGAGGATTTGAATGAATATCTTGATAAGGAGAAGTTCAAACATAAGACCTTGGGAAAGGAGTATCGCTCACTCAAGAATTCTTATGAGGAGCTAAAGAAAGTTCATGAGATTCTCCTTCTTAAAGATCATTTAAAGTCTCAAAATGATATTAGCATTATTTGCAATATTCTTGATGATATGCCTAGAATAGAAAATGATCCTTGTTGTGTGTTTAAATGTAGCATATCTACATCGTGTGATGATCTTCTTGACATGCCATCTAGTTCATGCTCTAGCTCAATTGCTATTAATGATAATTTAATTGTTGAGAACAACGAGCTCAAGGAGCAAGTGAGCAAGCTAAGTAAGAGCTTGGATTAGTATTTCAAGGGTAAGGAGAACCTTGATAAAATCTTGAACAATCAATGTTGCTCCTACAACAAGGAATGCCTTGGGTTCATTCCCTAGAAGGATAAGAAAATGAGCAACAAAGCTCCAAGATTTATGAAATCAAATGGGAAGTTTTGCTATAAGTGCCATGACGTGGGACATATAGCAAATATTTGCTCATTAGGTAAAGCTCCTAAGAATAAAATTTATGATTTATGCTATGTTCTTAGAAAAAATAGCTATGGTAAATTTATTGTAAAATTTGTTGGCACTTCTATACTTGGTCGTAGAAAAAATACCATTTGGGTACCTAAAGCCTTGGTTACTAACCTCCAAAGATCCAAACAAATTTGGGTATCTAAAAAGATTTGATCTTCTTTTGTAGGTGAACTACAAAACTAGTAGACAACATTAGGTGTTGGATAGTGGATGTATTCAACACATGATCGAAGACCAGAAGATGTTCACTATATTTGAAGTTGGGAGTGGTCAACATGACAAAATCACCTTCGATGACAATTGAAAGAGAGAGGTATTAGGATTAGGTAAAATTACTATTTCAAATGACCTTTCAATTTTAAATGTCTCATTAGTTGAAACATTAAATTTTAACTTGCTTTTCGTTGCTTAAATTTGTGATCTTGACCTCAATTGCACTTTTTAGAAATAGTGTCATGATTTCTAAAGATAATAATAATTCTTTGGTGTTTAAAAGCTTTAGATTTGGAAATATCTACTTAGCTGACTTCACCTCAAACGAGTCATATCTTCAAACTTATTTAATTATGAAAACCTCCTTAGGCTGGTTATGGAATAGAAGACTAGCTCATGTTGGGATGATTCAACTCAAAAAACTTTTTTAAAATGGTCTAGTTGTGGGCTTGAAAAATACGAAATTTGAGAAAAATAAATTATGTAGTGTTTGCCAAGCCGGTAAGTAAGCGGTTGATTCTCATCCTTCTAAGAGTATCATGTCCATATCTAAGCTATTAGAGCTCTAAGAGTGCTTTCATCCACTCAAGTTGAACCGTTTACTTCTATAACGCTAAGCCAAACTCAAGATTACTCCTATACAATAACTTTGCCACACGAGTATCCATCAATGCATAATTTTTCATATATTGGGGCACAAGCTTGTGAAATCATTCTGCAATCAGGCAACAATAATAATGCCTTGATGTCGTAGTATACATGATTTATAGTTGCAATATGTACCCAGTTGATCATCCACACATCTTTAATGTATAAAATCGAAGAGTTCATTCTTTAACTTGAATCCTAAGTATGCGATAAAATAATAAAAGAATACGAGTGCACACCTTGAGTTTTTCATTTTTCATCAAATTTGAGATTAATAAGAATAAAGCGCGATAAACATGTTAGTCTCATAATGATTAAATTTACCATTAAACAAAGATTAAGCATTAATCTAAAACCAATCACCAAAATCAATGGAGCTTGAACTTACATATGGTATAGGTACTGCATCTTCTTAAGCTTCATAGGGTGCAAGAAACTCATCGGATGAAATCTCGAAATTAGAAGCCGAGAAGGATGGAAAATTCTGGTGCTCTATAAAGAAAACTGCAAGAAATAATTGCGCAATTAGTATTTTAATATCATTTAAAGTAATAAGAACAATGAAAAATTAAATCATAATTCTTACCTTGATTTCTTGACAGAAATCGGAAGTCGAATTTCGGATTTTTAGCATCAGCAAGAGTAAGAGAATTTTTATAAGAGAATGAAGAGAATATATTGTAAGTTTGTTGGTGGGGAAATGAGAGGGTTGCTACTCTATTTACAGGAAAAATAGGATATTTTTAAAAAAAATTAGATTTTTTGAATTTTTAAACCCTTCAACAGCTAAAAAGGGCTATAAAACAGTTACTTTTGAATAAACCGGCTAAATGGACCGGATGGTACCTCGATGGTACCGGGTCAGATCTAATCTTGCCGTGCGGGATGCTAGCTCAAACACGACCACCGGCCATGAAACCCATCTCGCCTCCTTCCCTGTGGGAGGCCGAGACACGGCCAAACCAAAACAAGCCGGCTAGCCTCCCTCCACCACCGGCCATGAAACCCCCGCCCGCGCCCACGAAAGCCCCGCTCCCGTGGATCTCCCCCCTCCAGTACCGCAGCCCCACTCGTGCCCCACCCTCCCCGCCGCCCCCACCCCCGCCACCCGCCTCGCCGACGCTGCAGCGCTACCTCCACCACCCTGACCTCGCCCGCCTCATAACCTCCTCCCCCTCGGCCCAGCGCGCGCTCGACCTCTTCAACGCCGCCGCCGCCCAGCGCGGGTTCTCCCACACCCCCGCCACCTTCACCGCGCTCCTCATCCGCCTCGCGCTCGCCCGCCTCCCCTCCGCCGCCGCCGCCGTCCTCCGCCGCGCCGCCTCCGCGCCCTGCCGATTCCTCGAGCCGCAGCTCCTGCCGCTACTCCGCCTCCTCCCCGCCGACTACGCCCTCACGCTCCTCCGCCTCCTGCCCACGCTCCTTCGCCGCCGCCGCGTCTCGCACAAGGCCCTCGCCGTCTGTCTCAACCGCCTTGTGTCCTCCCGCTGCCCCGACGTCCTCTCCGAACTCATAGCCGACCTGCGCGACCTACGGAACAAGTACCTTCCAAAGCCCAACACCTGCGTCTACAACATCCTCATCAAGTACTACGTCAAGAACGGTGAATTGGAGACCGCCTTCAAAGTGCTCGACGAAATGCGCGAGTACACTTGCGCCGATGTGAGGCCAGACTTGGTCACCTATTCAACCTTGGTCGGCGGGCTCTGTCGTGTGGGTTTAATGAAGGAAGCGTTTCAACTATTTGAGGAGATGATCGAGAAGGACCGCATTGTGCCAGACCAGCTGGTTTACAATGTGATCATCGATGGATTCTGCAGGCTGGGGCAGGTGGAGAAGGCGCGAGCAATCTTTGCATTTATGAGGAAGAACGAGTGTGAGCCAAATGCCTTCAACTACACCACTCTGATTAATGGGCACTGTAAGAAAGGGGAAGTAGAGGAGGCGAGGGTGGTGTTTGAGGAGATGAGGAGTGCTGGGGTGGATCCAGATGCTGTCAGCTACACGGCACTGATCGGATGCCTTTGCAGGCATGGGAGCGTGGATGAGGGAATCAATCTTGTGCTGGAGATGAGGGAGAAGCGGTGCAAAGCTGATGTTGTCACGTACAATTTGGTGATTGAGGGGCTGTGCAAAGATGGGCGGACAGTGGAAGCAATGGACTTGCTTGAGAGCTTGCCACAGGAAGGAGTTCAGTTGAATGTCGCAAGCTATCGGATTGTGATGAATTGCTTGTACTCACGTGGGGAGATGGACAAGGCGGTTGGTTTGCTGGGGCTGATGCTTGGACGAGGATTTTTACCGCATTATGCAGCCTCAAACAACCTGTTGATTGCTCTGTGTGATGCTGGACGGGTAGCAGATGCAACAGTCGCATTGTATGGATTGGCTGATGTGGGGTTCATACCGGAGGATAATTGTTGGAGAAGGTTGATTGAGACTGTGTGCCGGGAGAGAAAGCTTAGGAAATCTATTGAGCTGCTGGATGTCTTGATTGCTAAAGGTTGAGCAGCATGTATTAGTTTGACTGGATTCGTAACCTGAATTGGGAATGCAAATCATCTATGAAGATCTCCCAACAATGGAGTGATGACACACTAAAGATATCACCGCCACATAAGATGAACAGACAAGCATTGAGCAGATGGCAAACAAGATGTAGTCCAGGAAATAACTCAATGGACGTGCGATCTGCAAGAGGACCATGTTTGCAATCAAACTTCAACAAGGCCCGTGACCCGAGCCAATTTGCGATAGAATCCACAACCATATGGATGTGGGGGATCTTTGAAGGGGGCACAAAGCATTGATTAATTTGATGTTTTCATGACTATATTAAAAATAATTTGCATGATGCATCACTGACTGATGAAATTGAAGATGGAATAGCATTGTGTAAGAGGTGCTCATTCCCTTATTCACTAGTGTGCCATCTCGGAGAGTTTAATTGGCTGCTCACCAATGGACAGCTCACTGAAAACATGTGTGAATTGCGGACGTGGATCGTCTGCGTAGAGTGCTGTTGAGGCATTGCCGTGTAGGTCCCATGCTGCGCAGGCCCACACGGCAGTGCCTCAACGGCACTCTGCCGTACGGCAAAGAATCTGCTTCTGTGAATTGCACTTGTCTCCGATTCTGCTTCATCAGTTCTTTTATTGTCAATGAAATAACCTAATTTTGTGGTCTCCTCAGTGAGGTGCTACCGTCCGTGATATCTAATTGTATCCAGGAAGGAATGTGTAGACCGAGCCACCACCATCATCCTGATTGTTTAATTGGAGAAAATTAAACCCAAAGTTTGACACAAGATACATTTAAAGAAGACAAAACTGCAAACATACCTTGACAGACTTGATTAGAAGGGCCCATGTTGAAGGGGGGATATTCTTCGGCCTCTTGACTCGAGCTTATGGAATGGAATCCCCCATATGGATCTGTAAAGAATGTTCAGGTGTTAGCAGAGTTTACAAAACCGAATCAAGGTTAAAAATTGAATCCCAGTCGGCACTGATTTTCACGCCAAAAACCGAAGGTTTTCGAAATCAAACTTTTTGAAAAAAATATATAAAAAATTGACCGGTTTTCACTGATAATCGATCGTTCAAGTGAAATTTTCCAACGGTCGATTTTGAGCGATTTTTACTGATAATCGAGCGGTTTCATCGAGTAAAATTTCCTAAATTTTTTATTTTTTTGAATTTGGATATTTGAAACCCTGGGTGTCAGGCCATTTATGGAACTCAATAGCAGCTAGCATTGTCATATGGCGATTACATATCAGGCTACACAAGTCATCACCAAACCAACACATAGTCGTTGCAATTTAGATTTTGCTTGCGTTAAGGATTAAAAATGTTGAAATGAAGAAGAATGGGCAAGTAGTGCTGCTCCATAATTTTCTGAAGACCTATACGGCATGCCTTTAGCAATGCTTTTGAAACTTCAAGTCCATTGAAGTATAACTGTATAATAATTAAGTTGTCATTAACCTTTTCTACAGTTTGGCAATATTAATCTTATTTATTTCACATGCAACTTATTTTGGAGAAAAACCTGGGAAGAACCTCAATGATTGAAACAAACATCACATTTTTGGGAGGCAAAAACAAAAGCAAATAAAAGCTACTGTTTTAGTGGTTCCCATGAAAGCTATGCTCAATAAATATGCTCGAAGATGAACTCACCACTTAAGGTATGGAACGCAGGAAGGGGAATTTTTTTGAAATAATAATTTTAATGAAAAATTACAGAAATAATATGCTGGATTAAAAAATTACAAATGTACACTCCTATCGCTATTTCAAATGGCGATAGAGACTCCGTCGCCAATGGTTATAGAGAGCTATCGCCAACGGTTACAACTCTTTATGCCATTTGAAATAGCGACAGAGTCTTTGTCGCCATTTCAATTGGCAAGAGACATGTCGTTAATTCAAATAGAAAGAGGGGTGTATATTTGTAATTTTTTAATTCGTCATATTATTTCTATAATTTTTCATTAAAAAATATTATTAAAAATAATTCCGCAGGAAGGCACTTCATTACGCAGCTAGTTGTTTCCATGTAGGTGGGACATTGGCAACATTATAGACTAGGGCCTGTTTGGTTCGTTGCCTAAGCCAGCCACGACTAAGGTTAGTAGGTTGCCACAGCAGTGTGGCACGACTAAGTTGACTGAAGTTAGCTGGTGTTTGGTTCACTGCCACGCCTAACAATTTTGTGGCACGCGTTTGGATTGTGGCCATGAGTTGGCTTAGGCATGGCTAAGAAATTGTGGTAGACGTTTGGATGGATGCCACACAATTTGAAGGAGTATTAAAGTACATAAGTTCTCAACTAGAATCAGGTTTGTTCTGATCCATTCAACCTTTTTATGTGAGCCTGGTTTAATGCCATTGGTTGAGAATTAAAAAGCCTAAACATAAGTTCAGCTCCTTGATCACAGCTTCAACCTATGATATTGGTGACGAAAATTTGCATTCAGGCTGCTCTAGGTGCCGCGCCTTATAAGAGGTCACAGATGAATGTGGAAAGAACCTAACATTGATTTGCAATTGATGCATTGACAATATCCAACATATAGTCAGCATATGTGGATCCGTTTCTAGTTATGTATAGTCATGCAACACCATGGAAGTACTTACATATTGCTGAACCGCAATTGTACAAAAAGGATTAAGCTTTGTCCTAATAAAAGATAGTTCAACCCATAACAAAATTTACAATAAATATCCGCAATAAGATTTTACAACGGAAATGCTTGTTTACATGCTCCAGCACTGATTACATGGCGTCTTGTCTAACCATGCGATCACCATCAACAGCCGTACCACCTGCATGGTTTGCTTGGTGATGGTTCCCAGCATACGGCACAATCCTTCGCCCACGGTTGTGCTCATCTGCTTCCACCAAAACAAAGGAGCCTGTGAACTATATGAGAGGGCATAGGGAGTACAAAGCTACAAGATGTAGGGACAAAAGTGAAGCAAACCGACTCACCAGCCATTCAAGCATTGTGATGTGATCACTGCCCTCCTCCCCAACACATTTATCAGGCATCCTCTTGTTTCCCTACAAACATTGAACAATGAGGGCACTGCCCTTGGTACTCCCTAATTTTTTCTGGCAAAGCAATGTGTTGCGCGTACCATGATCAGGACACTCTCACCCACCACAAATGGATTCTGCACCCCCTTGAGTGTTGTTGACTTCTCAGCATCGAAAACCAGCTCATCATTGTCCTGAGAAAAGAATGAAATAATTATCCATACAGCATGCAAGACTGAAATCACCGGATGTATGTCCAAAGCATTATGTACTTTTCCAGTCGCTTCATCACATCCATATGTTCAGTCACTTCTTTTCTGCGTTTTCGAAGAGCAGCTTTATGGAAGAGTCTGCTATCATCTTCCATCGTGACCACTGTAGCTACTGCCCTTAAAGCTATTATATCCAATACAAAAAAAATGTAAGTGAGCAGATGGAATATATCTATGTGAATTTCTCTCAGAAATATAAATGGTAGAGACTTACCAAGATAAGGAAACAATTGAGGAGGCCGGGTGACCTCTTTAAAAAATATAGTAAAGCAGATTAAAAAATATAGGTTTAGACAAAAGCTTAGATGAGATGCATAGTGCCAACATCAGGATCGCATAACAGGTTATAAAAAATCCTTCAAACAAACCTCTTGTATGATGATCTCAGTGTGAAGTATATCAGTGTCGTCAGGACTTCTCTTTGCAACCAAGGACTTATGGCTGTCACTTTTATCAGAGAATGGCAGCATCATGTAAAATCCAGAGAAATCATACTATGATTGACCTGTTGTTAACTGCATAGGTTTGCATGGGATCCTTAACTGCAGTTCACAAATATTAAACAAAAAAACAGTAGACAATGAGATAATTGTCGTAAGTTTGTACAAAACTAAGCACCATGGCTGTACAGAAAAGCAAAAGTTGTATATAAATAAGATGGGTGCAACAAGCTATGAAAATGATGGTCGAATTCTTCATACCATCCAATCCACTGGCAGTCCTCCACCTTGCATAGATCAAAAAATATGGAAAAATTAGTAGTTTAACATAAACTATGAGAGAAATGCACAAGCTGTTGTTGATCAGTAATTAGCACAAGTACTACCAACACGAATTGCTGAAAAGATCCAGCAAAATGATACCTGGTCATTTAGATAGTGTCTGAAAATAATTAACAGTACACACAAAAGGTTCACGTAGTTTAGTACCACAAAAGGTTCCCCAAATTAGTGCATACATCATAAGTACTGCTCAACCAGAGCTTAAAACTACATAAGCATAACACGGATACCACTAGCCACTAGACTCGATACTTTCATCCTCTCTAAATTGATGATCATCACGCCATACGAATCATCGGTCTCAGAGTCGTATGGGCATAGCTACAGATATATCTTTGAGTCTTCTCCTTCTTCATGTGGATTGACACCATCTGTTCCCACCAAGTCTTCGGATTGTATGGCAAGGTCATCAAGGTGGCGAGCAGTGTCTTCGATCTCAAGTAAGACTCGGTTCAGTTCATTCGCGCTTTCGCATGAGCAAGGAGAAAAATGTTCGTTCACTATGTTCTTCAAATCACTTGCGATCTCCTGCATGCGATTAATTGTCCACGCATGCACTTGACTGATTTTCTTTGAATCTTTATCCATCTATATGCAAGTAAATACAACGATAAGACACAGGCTAATAAAAAATGCTAGCAGTTTACCTGAAGCTTCCTTATATAAATCTCAAAATCACTGCAGACAGCAAATGAGGGAAAGTCGTGAGGTATTAGCTGACTTCAAACAGTACGGCTAGAACAAATGACAGTATGAGATGAAAGTGAGGGTAGTGGAGCTGCGAACTGTCTGCAAACAACCCAAAAAAATAGTAATGAACTGGTATTCAGCTACTACATATACCAGCATGCAAATGTGACTTCCTAGGAGTGTAAAAATGTTTGTACTGCACAACATACAAAACAGTGAGAGATGACTTCTTTAAGTTGTTTAAGTGAAGAAAATAAACAATCTTTAAATTGTCAGCATTTTTATTTCTCTAGGTGTTCCTCCAGACGGCTTGGACAGCGTTCTGACAAAGCAGACAATGTGACAATGCAATGTACAGATGAAAAAAAGCATTAGAACAGTGTAAAGTTGAACAGATGGAGTTCTTTTCATATGGCCTATGTACCAACCACAGACTCGTATCACCTAACAATAACTATTAAAGCCTTAGACAAACTGCAGCACCAATCAACTATCAAAGAGAATAACAAAGAAAATAAATACAAATGGAAAACATAATGTTTTGACATTAATAAGAGGAATTGCACAAACCTCTGTCACAAGAGATTGGTGGTGAGCTCGACATAATTCAAAGCCTGGGACCCACCTGCAAAAGGGAAGAAATCATCGATCAGGAACCCTAATCTAATTATCTTGTAATGGTGTGCATGGCTCTGATATTCGGATACATTTCCAACATATTGCCAGCAGTATGGCACTTCTAGTTCGGACATGTTCATATCCTCAAGTAAGGGCATAAGTGGGCTCTAACTTCCATTACAGTCACTTTTCCAACATTGAAGCAACAGATTACCCAAAATATAAGCACATATTAAAATTAGGTCATATTAGTCCTAACAAATTACACATAGCATAAGTCCATTACACAAAGGTCCATTACAAGTCTTGGACATGCGGCTCTTTGGCTTAGGTGGCCTCTTAGCCGGTGACTTGCCAAGCCTCTTTCGCTTCACGCCAGGAAGTGGTGAGGAATTCTGTAGACCTGGTGAGGTATTCTGCGCACCTGGTGAATTGCTAGTTGCAGCACCCACTGGAGATGGCAAAGTGTCTGAGTCATCAGCTGCACAATCCACAAATTCAGCATGTGAGGACATATCATCATATCCGTGCATATCCTCATCGACTGGGTTTGGAAGCATGCAAGACGATGCATCCATAGCTAAAGATCCATCGGCATTGGTGCCCATGAACAACTCCTGCATCTCATGGAAAAACTTAATTGGTTTGCACAGGAGACGCCTAGCCCTATCCTGCAAATCAATATAGGAGTACTTGGCTTTAAGATGTTACCATAATGCAACAATATGGTGAAATATGTAACATACCGTCAATGTAGTCTTCTCCGATTCAGATATTGTCACGAAGCATCTAGTGGGGTCAAATGCATTGCCACTCTTGCTTAAAGCAATAGCAACATATTTCCAATTCTCCTTGTAGTGCCTAAAATGACGATTAACCTGCGCACTAGTGACCCCCATACCGAATTTCTCATTCAATGCAGTAGCACATGCCAAGTGATGTTGCTTTTTAATCTTGAAGCCAGCATGTTGGTCCTTCGAAAACTCAACGAACCAATCAAGCATAAACTTGGTTTGGCCATCATCCCATGAAATGGTCCTTTCCCTAGACGGCTCATCAGTATCAACCTTCTCCTTTCCTTTACCCATATCTAACCATAACAAATGCAAAGAATTGCTGGACTAATGGCATAGATGTATTACACATGAAAATAAATTTCAGCACTCAATAATATGGGAATAAATTTCAGCAGTCAATAATATGGGAATAAATTCGATGGCATACATATATGGAACACACAACATATAAGAATCGTCTCACAAATGAATGGTAGGTTCAGTGACCACGAACTTCAAATACAACACATAAAATTCATCGGCATAACACGTACAACTCATAATTCAGCTAATTTGTCATCCCACATTTTTTGTGCTAGCTCGTCCCTTTTGACAGCCCATATTTGGTTGTCTTTTTGCAAGTCCACATGGGTACGTTTGCTTCTTGGCAGATTTTGGTACCAAGTGAGGTCATCGTACACATATTCATCGGGTAGTCATCAATGATGAAGTTGTGCACTGTACAACAAGCCATCACTATCTTCACTTGGGTTTTCAAAGGGAAAAAGGGCTGAGATGTTGAGATCTTAAACCTATTCTTAAGTGTACCAAACGCCCTTTCAATAGTAGTTCTAAGGGAAGAATGACGGTGGTTGAACAATTCTTTAGGGTTCTCAGGCTCTCGAGCTCCTTTGAACTCTTTAAGATGGTACCGAACCCCACGATATGGGGGTAATATACCAGACCTTGTTGCATAACCAAAGATCGGCTAGGTAGTAGTGGCCTACATGATTAGGGAATGACAATTAGCTCTCGATTGCATTGAAAACCTTATTTTAATGTGTCGGATAAGTAGTAATAGTACCTTGAGGATTTTAGGCCGTTGGTGGGATAGTGCATCTTGGAGCACATAGGAATCATGGGCTGATCCTTCCCATCCAGCTAAGACATATATAAACCTTAGGTCAAAGTCAACAGCAGCTAGCACATTTTGTGTAGGATATAGTTTCCTACCCTAAACCTATCTGCATATGCATAGGAACTATTCTTTGGAATGTGCGTACCATCCAAAGCTCCTATGCATTTCTAAGAAAAAAAGACATGACATACTGTTAGTTCTCTTTTAGATTAACATAAGGATATATTGCCATTAGCATATTATGGTGTCATGTTACCTCGAAGTATGGGTGAAATCTGCCTGGACTAGTTGTTATCTTCGAATGTGTCTCCGTGGTTCTCAAGACAATGATGTCATGCGACATAATACATAGAGCATCTAAGACAATATGGAAGTACCTATGGACTGTCTCCCCAGAGCGGTTAAACTCAAAACCAGTTGTTCTATTAGTCCATCTATGACCAACAACATGCATGAACATGGCAACCAACTTGTTCTTCAATACTGACATTCAATGTGTCCAGTAGGAGGCCACGATTTCTTAGATGAGAGCACAACCTATGGAAAACAAATTTCCGCATGCGCAACTCGCTAAGGCAGTGAGCTTCAGTGCCATTGTACAAACGGTTCAAACGTGTTTCTCTCAACACGTCTCTCGGCAACATAGGACCATAGGTGACACGTCTCCTCTCAGATCTAATTAACTGAAGTTTATACCAAGATAGAGCAACGCATATTGCAATGTTGATAATAGCCCTTCTCATCCACAAGTAATTACAATAGCTATTATAGTACTGAATGTATTGTTTTTTCGCACCCATCTATATACACATAAAAAATTGTACAATCATATCAGAGCCATGCCATGCACACCATTGCAAACTTTAGTATGGAAAGATCATTAGATTAGGGTTCCTCACCGATGCTTTCTTCAAGGATTCGTTGCAAATCCACTGGGGGGAAGACCTATTCGAGAATTCCCTACATCATATCTGAGAGGAATCAATGTCCCGGGATGCAAATATTTGTAATCGCTAATGCAAACCAGATATTATATATATTTATGGCATGTTGAAGCGCCACCCATTGCAAGCTAACACAAGTAAGCCTCATTCTAAAAGACACATGCAAGTTTATCTAAAATCGACTCAAATGAAATAAATGGGAAAGAAAATATATACATACGGCAAGCACCCACGAGTTAAGCCTCATTCTAAAAGATCTCTCGCAAGTTCATCTAAAAGACCTGTGCAAGTTCATCTAACATCATTTCTCATATTTCCCTGAACAAGCACCCACAAGAGTACCAGTCCACGCAACAAGGATAGCCATGCCAGCAAGGTCTCCATCGCCAATGCCATTAATCTATCCAACACTGTGAAACACAAAAAAGGAATAGAACAAATAACAAGAACAAATTGTCCAAATTTTTCCAAATGCTAGGAAATAATCCCCCTCCCAGTGCTCCTCTTATCAAACGCAGCAGCTTAATACAGATACCGAAAGGATAAAGAAAACAACCATCATTTTCTCTACCTCTCACCAATTGAATTGGGCAATCTCAAAATAAGTACTAAAAACAGCCATTTGTGCACGCATCGAACAATTCATAACCTGTACAAATACACCCCCATCCTAAATCGGAGTCTACACGAAATATACTCTGCACAAGAACAGATCTTCCTAAGTCCAATCCGAACCGAAACGACCACGCCATGTGTTCCTGGCACTAAGCTGAAACACATTAAACACCAACACGATCGACAAGACCAAATCACAAATCGAACCAAGTACACACTTTCTCGGCCTTCTTCAACTCCTTAAGCGCATCTCTGGAGTATTACCCTCACTCTCTGCAGCTCCAGGTACCAAATGGCCTGATGCAGGAAAAAGCGTCGGTGCAAGAAGCTGTTGCACAAGCACCAAGTAATACTACGACCTTCCTCCCCCTACTACACTACTCTTGTTCTTCGTGCTATTGTACAACTGCGAGTTACTACTTGGAATGAAAAGACTTCTCAAGTATACAAAAATACGGATGACAAGGGAGACTTCAGATGGCCTCGCATTGCATTGTATGAGGACAAGCAGCTCTACTAGAAGATCAACATTCTGAAGATGGAAGCCTCACCCCAAATTTGATTACCTGTTCAAAACCTCTCCGTTCGATCCCCCAAGAGAAAAATCGATAGCACCAAAGATTGACGGAGGAGGTGGGATTGTAGTGTTGGGGGCTTCGATCCTGTCTCGCCTCATCACGCGCCGCTTGCGTGGCCACCGCCGCTGCCGCCCTTGCGTCGCCCCTCCTCCTCGATCTCCTCTCGATTCGGTGGTAACCCTAGATCCAAGTCGACACTCAGCGAAATGACCTAGGGTCCGGCACTTTGTGGCGCCTGAGGCAAGTGCGGCGCTCGTTTTGACCTCCCAACATTTGGCGAAAAAATTTGCTGGCAAGAGTTCCGCGCCGCGCCTAAGGGTTGTGGCGAGCCTCAGCTGGGTAAAGAAGCAAACAACTGCTTAACCACGTATGGCATGCCTAACTTGAGTTATGGCTCGCTTAGGCTAGGAACCAAACAGGCCCTAAGGGCGGAAGTCACGTTGCAACATCGGTACCATGACTAGCTAATACGCAACCCAAGGAAGACAGATGCATGGATTACTTTTCCTCTTTTCATTCTGAGGAAAGGATGCAACAATGCAATGTCTGTCGTTGAAAACTTTGTTGTCGAGTATGGTCTCGGTTGGTAATCCTATCATCCGTCTCATCAGGTGGATTTCGGAATGTAATAAATTATAGGACCTAATCAAGAAATCAAACTATGTAGAACTTAGGTGCAAAATCGGAGCAAAAATGGAAACCCTCTAAAAGCATATGCAGTAGTATTATAGACAAGAATTGTCTATAATACATCTCCAATTATTTACAAACAACACTAAAAACAAATCATATAATAAATCGTCTATATAGTTGTCTGTAATAGTCTCTCATTTAATTAACAGACTATCTATATAATGGTACATAAAATATAAAGTCGTCTATAAAACCGTTTGTTAAATAGTAGATAATAGCTTTATCTCTTCTTCTTCTCTTTACCCTACATCATCTAAAATCCTGCATGGCATAGGCTTACAAACAGTTAAAATGTAATATTGTAAATGCCATAACGAAAATTACTACAAAATTTGTCCAAAGAAGTAAGGCTAATCGGGCCCACTTATCTTTGGCGGGCTGCCTTCTCCAATCCGTTTGTGGTTTTGTGGCGGATCGGTGAACGGCGAGTCAGCCGGTTGAATTTGGCTCGGAGGGAAAGCACCAAAAATTGAACTGACGAGCAAGGAAAATGAACGTGCGCGAGCAAGGACGGGAGGACACGAAACGAAAAGGACAATTATTTATGCATTACATGCGCTCCGTAACCTGCACAGGAAAGGAGCCGCACCACTGGTGCCAACATCCAATTGTTAGGCGCACCCGTTTCGATGAAAAGTTTGGATGTGCCATCTACTTCGGTTTTTTTTTTCTTCCTTCCTCTGAGAAGAGAAATGAATGCAATAAGCCCCCTAAAAAATAACGCACTCCGACCATTGAAAAAATTAGATTAAAAATTGGAAGAAATCGAAAGGTTTCAAAATCAATTTTTTGAAAAAAATCAATTTTTTGAAAAAAAATCAATTTTCACTAATAATCGCTCAATGCCTTGATAATCGATCGAAATCTTGTGAGTGATTTTGTGAACTTGTGTTCTTGGGCAGTCGATTTTCGCTCGATATTTAGTGGTTATCGCAAATTTTAAGTTGCATATTTTTTTTGAAATTCTGATTTTTTTTAATTTTTTAATATAACCAGGTTATCGACCGGTAGTATACACCTTACTGCATCGATATGGCTGATAATCGCGATATTTGAGCAATTACCAACGATATTGCGAACCCTGACTACAACTACAAAGAGGATGTATTCGGTATTTGACGTATCCCATTTTTCGGGTGTTCCTACGCATCTATTCGTAAAAATATGGTGTAAGTGTTCATAAAAAATTGATGGAAATTTGATATCATTGACTCAAAATCAATATATCATGCCACAAAAATTTAATGACCAAATCATACGAAAACCTAATAAACTCATCTCAAAAATATAAACCTAATAATCACTAAATGTCGATTGATAATTACTCTCACATGTTCAAAGGAGTATGCCTATTTTGTAACGGGTTTGAAAATTTATATGCCTTACTAATAGAAACATATGAATCAAATATGTTTCAGTGCTCTCTTCGGTGACAAACAGTTGTTATTTTGGACATCGCTATGGTCTTTAAAACACATGTTTGATCGCTAATTTCTATTATAATATATTATAAAACCCAATAAAAATATTATATTATGAAAGTTCATTTTCATTATCTAGTTTTAATATTAAAAAAAGATGTTAACAGCTAAATTTTCAAAAATTTAATTACACCTACATTCAAAAACGATAACTATTTGTATCTAGAGGGAGTATATTTTAAATTTATTATACAGTTTCATTTACTCTAGGCATAATGGCTGTACTCGCTAGGTTCAGCTGTTTCTGGAAATACCGTGATGTCTTCAACTCTTCATGCGTTTAGTCACCTTCTACCTTAATAACCTTCCGTTCTTCATCAGGTACACGGCACCCCGCTACCCCAGCAATTACTCACTCCGTCGACCCCACCCCGGTCCCTGTGATTTCAAACCACAGCCAGGAACAAAAACCGATGCCAACAAGCTCCACCAGGCGGACCCGGGCCCGAACGAGAGGAACAAAATGAAATGCGAAAGCGGAAAAATTTCTGGCCCCTGTTCTCTCTCCCCCTCTCGCGTCTCGTGAAGCGATAGATAGAGAGAATACAGGTGCCTTCTCCTCCTCCTCCCCCTCCTCCTCCTCCTCGCCGCCGCCTCCCCGAGAACCTCCTCCCCCTCGCGATCTAGGGTTTCCGGTCGCGGCGGCGCCAATGGCGGACACGCGCGGCCGCTGGGCCTGGGACGTCCCCGGGTTCGAGCCGCCGGCGACCGCGATGCCGCTGGCTCCGCCGACCGCCATACCGCGGGCGCCACCGACGGCGATGGTGCTCCGCCCCAGCGACGGGCCGCCCCGCGCCGCCGGCGCGATGCCCGTCGCCGACCGCCTCGACCAGCTCGCGGACAGCGTCCAGGTGCTCGTCTCGCTATGTACTTTGGATTTGGTGGTGCTTTTGGCGTCTTGTTTTTGCTCGGTTTGGTGGGGGGAGGTGGGATGGGCTGGTTTTGCCGCTGTGGGTGGTGGGAATGGGATGTTGCACACGATGAAGTATTTCGCGTCGGTTGAGCGGAAATATTAAGATAGGTTTCTACATTTTGGGTTACAGATTCATGAATTAGTGTGAGCTGACTGCGGCAGATGATTTGTACTGATGGTGATTGTGGTGCTTTGATTGTATACCATTTTTGCTTGATTTGTTGGGGCCCCTGTGAAGGTTCTCTAGTGGGTCTAGAGCTGGAGGTGTCAATTTAAATGCAGATAGATTTTCTAATTTTGAAATTTGTTTGGTAGGCGAACCCAATTGGATTGTGTTCAACCGGCACTGCATTGAATTGAGGTTACGAAGGGTATATGCTCGTTGATACGTGCCAGTGTGCTTTTATCAGTGGTGTTGGTTGGATTAGAGAAGATAACATGGCCGTGTGATGGGCTCTAACAATGTATTATCTTTGCTCTTTAGTATGTTCTAGGAGAAGACAGCTTGTTGTGATTTTATTTAATTCAGGTGGATTGAGTCTGTTCTTGTGTGGCATTGGAAGTGATGTAGTTACCTGATCACTAGAAGTGAAGGAGTGTAAGAGATAAAAGAAAAGTAATCAGCATAGACTGTTGAAATCTTGAAATTTTGAACTATTAAAGATAGTTTTTCTTTGGAATGGGAAAAATGCTGGGAAACTATTCTTTTTAATTGGTGCATGTTGGAAACTATTCTTGTTAACTGGTGCATGTTATCATAGATTCATAATTTCAGATTTTGTTCAGTTCAGCATATTCCCTGTCAGGATTACGGTGATTGTGTCACAGTTATGCTGATTTGTTGTATATAGTAATTTACATATTCAGTTCATGTTCTTTTTTTTCTTTGTATGGCAAACTTACATTTTTAAACTACACTTGTAGCTTGCTAGAGAGGACTGCTTGGAACTTAGACAAGAAGCTAGTGACCTTGTTGAGTATTCTAATGCAAAACTGGGCCGCGTCACTCGCTATCTTGGATTTCTTGCAGATAGAACTCGAAAATTAGGTAAGCTCAATATCTCTTCTTCATGGCTGTCAGTTAACTTGAGTATATCCCTTGTGTTATTGAGGGAACCTCGTTTGATCATTGATAACACTCTTATCTATCTATTTCTTTTAGTTATTTATGTTTTGCCTTGGTTTTTGTCTTGGTTACATTAATCTTGATGTTTTTTCCTGGGTGCGTAGCATGGGGTTTTGAAGGTTCTTAGAATATGTTATATGTTTCCAGTGAAATTTAGTTGTTTAGAACTGTATAATATGGTTGCAGGGGTCTGCAATACCATGTGTCCTTGTTTATATATTATAATGTGGGTTATGGGCAACTCTCATACTCTTATACTCATGCTCTATGTTGCAACCGCTGGGACAGGATGTGATTGAGAAATGTTATAATGTTTGCTGGCGTATATTGCATTTATAGTGAATAGGGCATATTTAAAGTACCTTAAGTACATTGTATAATTATGTGACCGGAATTGTTATTTTAAGTCTATTACACCACTGAATTCGAACAAGTATTCCCAGACAATGAATCAGTTCAGGTTACATGGACAACTTAAAAGGTCAAACTAAGAATACTTATCTGATGAAATTTGGCTTCTTTTTTATCACATAAAAATATGGTCCAAATTACAAAAACCATTCACCTTGACCAACCAGACTATGGTTTTGTTGGACCATCTCATGTTGTGAGGGCCCTGTATTCTCCGATAACATACTGTATGTATTCAAGAGAATCTTGGTTCTTTGTGTGTTACAACTTGATCTGTTGTTGTTATGCATCCTTATGTTTTATATTATTTTACATTGTTTTCTGAGGTATATCTTTTGCTGCTTTAGATCAAGCTGCACTTGAAACTGAAGCTAGAATCACTCCTTTGATTCATGAAAAGAAAAGGCTTTTCAATGACTTGCTGACCTTGAAAGGTACCCTAATGTGTTCTTGACTTCCTGACTTGCACACACCTTTTACTCATGGAGTCTTTTTAGCGTTAATCATAATTATTAACATCTTGTAGGCAATGTCAAAGTGTTTTGCCGTAGCAGACCACCATTTGAAGATGAGGGCTCGTCGGTGGTAGAGTTTCCAGATGATTTTACTATCCGTGTAAACACTGGAGATGAGTCTTTAACCAATCCTAAGAAGGATTATGAATTTGACAGGGTATATGGACCCCACATTGGGCAAGGTAAGATTGATGTGGTTCTCCTATCCTTCCCAGTAAATGATGGGCTAGCAGGATGCATTACAAAACGCTAGATTGTGCAAACCCTTGATACAATACTATTTTTTTGTCATATTCTATTATTTTTACACTGGTTCTGTCCTTCAAATGCTTTCAGGTGAACTTTTCCATGATGTTCAACCATTTGTGCAATCTGCCTTGGATGGGTACAATATCTCCATATTTGCGTATGGCCAAAGTCGCTCTGGAAAAACACATACACTGGTTCTCAACTTCTCGTCTACTCTAATGTGTCCATAATTGGTTTCCATGAACTCGCACATTATAATTTACGGATTGTTTGTCGTGTTGATATCATGCTGTATTCCAGAATGCCGTTTAACATACTATTTTTT
This sequence comes from Guadua angustifolia, assembly GCA_036346375.1. Lineage (NCBI taxonomy): Eukaryota > Viridiplantae > Streptophyta > Magnoliopsida > Poales > Poaceae > Guadua > Guadua angustifolia. Next base: position 26,947,084 of record CM070505.1, on the reverse strand, counting down.
GATGTCGCTTAACTTGATTTTCCTTGAAAGAACATGTTCATGAAGCCTGATGCCCTTTGCCTTCTTACTAGGTGTAATAGGATGCCCTTTGCCTTCTTACTAGGTGTAATAGTCAAAGCATATTTTGTCAGCTTGAGTTTAAAACATCGTACTATACCTCAGTCAATTGCTTACCTCATGTCCTCTCAAAAAATGAAAAAAATGTAACTTATGTATCGGAGAGCCATTAGAATGATGAGTGTTAATCACTTGTGCACAAAGAAATACAATGGGCATCTGAAACAGCACTCTTAGATACCTTTAATAGGTAATTGTAATATTTTATTGAGCTTTCGTGGGTAATGCTGGTGTTTCAGAATTACTTTATTTGATGAGATCTGATCTCTACTCCTTCAATATGTCACTTTGTCATATAGTTTCCAAATTCTATCTGTGCCCAGTTAGTGTTGAACAAGAAGTAGAAGATTACATGCTTGCTATGCTCTTGGCTTACATTTGTTTAAATGCATACACACAACACTCTTTTACCAAAACTTTCATGCTTTCTTTGCAGGAAGGATCTAGCCATGATCGTGGTTTATATCTGCGGAGCTTTGAGGAGCTGTTTGATCTTTCAAACTCAGATAGTACTTCTACCTCACACTTTAACTTCTATTTTACTGCCTGTGAGCTCCACAATGATCAGGTGCTGATACTGTTCTGTTAGTGGAATTCTTTATGCCATTGATAAGGCATGTAAACCTAATATGTCATGTGGCTAGTCTGCAGTTTCCTTATATGGATGTTGGTATTATAGCTTTAGCTTATGTGTTCTTTGCACCATAGGTTCGGGATTTGCTGTCAGAATCTAGAAGCACTGTTCCAAAAGTTCGTATGGGTGTGCAAGAATCCTTTGTGGAACTTGTGCAGGAAAAGGTTGAAAATCCACTGGAATTTTCTGGGGCCCTAAAGACAGCACTTCAAAATCGATCTGTAAATTCACTGAAGGCCATGGTATCTCACCTGTATGTGAAATATCTGCTATCTTTCTCCCCCCTAGAATACTATTGTTTTGTATATTAAACATCCTTTCTTTTGGATAAAGATCTGAAAAGGGCATGCTTTCCTGGTGGCATGTTAATCATTTGTTTTTTTGGTGTTCTCAGTGGTTCAACCATAGGTCATTGATCTCATAATCTTCACTAATGCCTATTTAAAGATGAAATGGATTATTTGCTCTTCCAGATTCATTCCTTTAAAGAAAACTGATTATTATCATTGGAACTGTAAAATTTTTTGTACAAATATACTTTTCCCAACACACTGTTTGGATAATTGTTTCAAATTTTATTTGGATTCCTGTCACTTCTTTTTTCATAGAAATACTACAAATTCTTCTTTTCTTTTCAGGATTATTACCATCCATATACACTACAGAAATTGTGTAACAGGAGGACACCTGTACAGTAAGCTTTCTCTAGTGGATTTACCAGCAAGTGAATGCCTTCTTGAAGATGCCAATAAAGACAACTTAGACAACGTAACAGGCTTTTTGCATGTCTCAAAGTCACTTTCTGCGTAAGTAGCTTGACTTGCAACCATGTTTCTACTTTTCTGTTTGTTTTGATCATTGCCTCATTGGTGATTTGATTTTTAGTGGTTTGTTCTTTGTTATGTGACATGCTACCTTTTAATGGGAGGCATTCTTTCTTGTTAATTCCTTTATGATTTTCTTTTCCTTGTATATAAAATTGCTTTGTGAATTTTTTAATGCATAGGTTGGGCGATGCTTTGGCCTCTTTAAGTGCAAAGAAGGAGCCTGTTCTATCTGGGAATTCAAGAATTACACAAATCTTAGCTGACTCTCTTGGTAAATAGTTCTTTTTCCTGTATAGGCTATTACTTTTATCGACACCTTTTCTTGTGTATTGATGTCCCTGGTTGGTTGTTTAGGGCTGTTGCTAGCTAGTTTTTTTTCAGTGCTCCTGATCTCCCCACACAAGAACCATATGTAAACAAACGTGAAGCATTTTATTATTTTTTTAAAGAACTTCAAATTGTAGATGTAAAATCAATCTATCATCCCATATAGCTTCAATACAAAACTAGATCCATGTGAGGGAGGGAGGGAGGGAATTTGCTGAAATTTAAATCCGAGGATTTGAAAAAAGATATAGAGTTATTATTCAGTGAATTCTGTCTCTCTCTCTCCTTTTTTTTTGGTTTCTCACAGTCTCACAGTTTATATCGAGTTAAGTTTAATTCAGTAATTTTAAAGGATGCTAGGTCATATGAGACCCTCACCATCTTTTTTTTAATAAAAAGCCCATGTTAGTTTAAATGGAATTTAAATATGTGCAGTATTGGAGCACCAAAAGGGGAGGATGCACTGGATACACTGGGTGATGTATGGTTTATTCATGGATTTGTTTTTGATAACTGTGCTTAGCTCCTTTTTCATAAAGGGAAATGCATCTGCTTCCTAGGAAGCAAAGTTTGTTAGTTGTTACTGCCCCCGTTTCATAATATAAGGCCCCATTCTACTTTTCACAAATTAAGAAATGGTGAAAATGGGAAATCAAGGCAAGAGGAGAAAATGTTTACTTGTCTACCCTTGTTAATAATCATCCAATGCAACTATTGATAGGGTTATAAGTAGGGAAATATTGATTAGATGATCCCTTAGTTTGCAAAGGGGCCTTATATTTTGGAACAAGATGAAGGGCGAATGTGGCCCTATATTATGAAATGGAGTTATTATAAGACTAAGTGAGCTTCCACCTTCAGTACTTCTCTTGTTTTTACATTGCTTCATTGGTGCAGGAAGTAGCTCGAAGACCTTGTTGATTGTGCATATAAGTCCAAGTTCTTCAAATTTGTCTAGAACTTTGTCCACACTCAGCTTTTCTGCCAGAGCAAGAAATGCTGAGCTCAGCCTTGGAAATCGTGATACTATCAAGAAATGGAAAGACGTGGTATGGTTTTGATCAATCTCTACTTGGTGCCATTATCTCTTATTGCATGTTAAACCATGTTTCTGGTTTATTTATAGGCAAATGATTCACGTAAAGAATTGCATGACAAAGAAAAGGAGGTTTCAGACTTGCGGCAAGAAGTTTTGGGGTTGAAACTTTCTCTTAAAGAGGCTAATGACCAATGCACGCTGCTCTTCAACGAAGTACAGAAGGCCTGGAGAGTTTCTTCTACATTACAAGCTGATCTAAAGGTCAGTATTCTTTATTTTAGTTGCTTTATATATTATTGTTCTGAATCAAACTAATGCTAAATACAGTCAATTATTATCGATTAGAAAATTCTTTTACTAAGGTGCCTGTCATTTGGATAATACTTCTGTTTCCAAATAGATGTCGAGTGAGTGCACTCAAAACTTTTAAAAACTTTGAACACTATTATACACAAAGATGTTTAGATTTTTTATGTGGAAATTATATTAGTAAATTTATCACCAAAAGTACTTCCATATAATTATTTTTTAATTTTTTTACTAACATGTAATTAAAAAAGTAATGGTCAAAGGTGTGTATTGGAGATTGTTCGATGGCTGAAACATCATCTATTTGGAAACAAAGGGATAGTTGTTGGAGTTGCTAGTTTTAGGACATCCTGGGAATGGTTAATTGTAAGATGGCATTACTTGTTAAAAGATTAAGTATGTGGTAGTTGAAGGTAAAGTTTACAATGTATTTTAGTGAGATCTTATTTCTGTTAAGTTGAGAGTTACTTTTGTTCATCTTCAGTCTTAAACCAGTTATGCTTAAGATACATTTCTGTTAAATCTTATATAATGTGCTTTGTTAATACGTAATTATAGGATGCCCTAACTCCTAACTGTACTTTAGTTAATGATATGTGGGAAACTCAACATGCATTATTTTAAAAATCGAAGGTACCTGATATTTTAGTTTGCTTGTTATTGATTGCAGTCTGAAAATTTAATGCTTGCTAACAAGCACAAGATTGAGAAGGAACAGAATAACCAGCTAAGGGATCAGATTTCTTGTCTTTTGGAAGTTGAACAAGAGCAGAAAATTAAGATGCAAGAACGTGATTTAACAATTCAGTCGCTACAGGTTAAATGTTAATCTATTTGTCTATTTTCTATCGATTTATATTTGTTGAATTTGATTTGGCAGTATATTTTTTCAATAGTGTTTTTGTATTTCTCCTTGTTCAAATTATCCCAGCTTCCTGTTCAACTATCTCTTGATGAGTGCTATTGTTAACACACATTGAGATTCTCTCTATCCGTTCTACTACTATGAAAGCTAGGCATTTAGTTTCATGATTTATATGTGGTTCACTTAATTTGTCTAGTGTTCTTTGCTCCATGTGGACAATGTAAATATGTAAAGCAACCACTGACATGGCTGGCACATTTCAATTAAGAAAGTGTTCGCTCCATAGCATAAAACCGTAAACATGACCATGGCATGCGGGACATGTCATATCCAAATGATGGCAACACTTCTTACAACGCACCCATAAAAATTCATGCTTCCTCATCACTGATGCAACATTGCCACATAACGCAATTTTACAAGCATGACACTCACGCATATATGTAGATAACAACACAGTGCCGGTCTTCCTCAGGTGGTTCTTCAACATGTCATCATAATACACATGTTGTTCGTGCATTAGACTCCCATTTCCCCAACTGAATTTTATTTTTACATACATTTACTATCACTTGGGCATCAAACTTGACTATTTTCTCTTTCTACTAATTCTTTGTTCACTAGGGATAGTGATCTGGTTGTTATTTTGAGCTCCTGTTGCATCATGACTCCTCATCAGGGCTTTTCATTCAAATTCAGTTTGTGATTAGAAAATGCGATCACAACCATATTGCCTGTTGAGATTACAACCATACTGTCTGTCTCACTGTTAGTGTTTAGCTACCAATGTTTTATTGTTTGTACATCTGCTGCAGAGATTGCGGCTTTAACTAATTGTTGTAGTATGTTTAGAAGGTCTAACTTTATCTTATCCTGATACTCACTTGTAGTTTGCACGCTTTTTTTCTTCCACAATTTACAGGCAAAACTTAAGTCCATTGAGTCTCAACTTAATGAGGCCCTGAACGCTAGTGACACTAGATCAACTATTGGGTCTGAATCTGCATCTGTTATTTCAACCCCAAAGATGATGGAATCGACTGCTGATTCATCATCACTGACCAAAAGGCTTGAAGAGGAATTAGCAAAGAGGGATGCCCTAATTGAGGTATTGATACTTTATATGACTATCTTTCATCACTATGTATCATTTGTTCCACCTCAATGCATGTAAGAGTGAGATTTTTGCTTGAGGTATATGTTTACGAAATTACCAAAAGTTAGTTCAAAAGTTTGACTAATTGACATGTTCCAGTTCCCAGTTGATTTCCACCCACAAACAGCGACTTAAATTTTGGCTATTTGAGTTCATTAAACTGATTGTTGTATGAGAAGTGAGCATACTATATATTTGTAGTATTGCTGCTTGAAGATATTTGCATTGCCATTGAGCTAAGGAGTTTCCATCCTACTAGGAAAAGCTGCAACTTCAGAAGCAGAGCAATTTCTTAGAACAGTGTTGCTGTGTTGGTTTTGTTTCAAGCTATCGTCCATCGTAAATCTACATTTATATTTGTACTTTAAATGGTCATAAAGCTATATTTTTGTGCTATGGACCTGATTTCTATGCACATATTAGGTGACCTGCTAGCTTAATTCTGACAGCTCTGTTGTTAATCATTTTTATCGGTGTCCAGCACCAATTTTAGAGGAGATTCATTTGCATCCTGTTAGATTTTTGTTATAATTGTTTTGCATTAGATACCTTTTTTTTTTTTTTTGGGGGTATTAAGTGTGATGGTTGGACTTTTAGCTTCCTTTCACTACTACTGCTCTTGTGGAGATTATTATTATTATGATTGTGTGTGCCAGTTAATGTATGATTTGTCTCTTCTTTATGTTTAAGGTAAGACAATTTGTCTTCCCTGCTGTTGACACTTGTCCTGGGTTCCTTACACTATGAGTCTCTGACCTTAATTTCTTTTGTGGTTCTTTCATTTGGTTTATCTCAATTTTTACGAATCTTTCATCTTCATTTTAATGCAGAAATTGCATGAGGAGAACGAAAAGCTCTTTGACAGACTTACAGAAAAGTCGGGATTAGGAAGCTCACCTCAGGTTGTTCTGGAATATTCTTCACTTTATTCTATTATTGGGCCCTGTGTGCGAAGATCATTTCTGTTCAATTTTATTTTGTTATTTACTGGATTCCTTTGCTGCTTGTGAAACTGAGAAGGCCTAAAGTTTTGTGGCACTTTGTGCTAATGTGCCTCAGTGTTGTATGGCATCTTGAGGTAGCTTTGTCCTGCACTTATATCAAAGAAAACAGCTAAAATTTTACGTCTTAAATCTGCAAGTGAGGCTTTGCTAAGAGTGATGATCAAGATCTTCCATTCCTAGGTGTCTGATGAAATCTTTATTCATCTACCTTGTAATGATCTAGGAATGCCACTTTGCATGTATATTTTATTTTGCCTATTTCTCCTTGTTCTCATTTTCAAATTCAAATGAAAATGAATTTATAACTGAATCCATCCTCACTTAAACTTTATAAAAGAAAGCTTGTTCAATGTGCAAGTGCAGCAATTTAACACAAACATGGGAGTCATTGTTTTAACATTGAGTATTCCTTTTTTTTCGTTCTCAATGTTTTTCATCCTTCTTTGTTGAAATGGGCTCTGCCAAGAAGATTTTATTTTATAAACAGTGATTGTGATAACATTTATTTTCATTTTATGCAAAATTGTGGCCTCTCGGTATCTGTATCTGCAAAATTCTGCTAGTAGGTTCTCATGCAATAATTATTTGTCCATAGGCTCCAAGTCCATCTTCAAACAAACCTAATAATGCTCAGGGAAGGGATATAGGCAGGTAAAATGCTACTATACATACACATACAAACAGTCAGTCACTCTGATTTTTTAAAACAATTAATTGGATGCAATGGAGATGCCGTTTACAACTCTATCTGCAGGAGCGACAGCATGAAAAGTCAGTCACCAGATGTATTTCCATCACCATTGTCTCAGGACAAAACTGGAAACAGTGGAGCTATTGTGAAATCGAGCAATGAGATGACAAAAACTACACCTGCTGGGGAATACCTGACATCCGCACTAATGGATTTTGATCCTAACCAGTTTGAGGGATTTGCTGCAATAGCTGATGGTGCAAATAAGCTTTTGATGCTGGTCAGTAATACAAATCTAATATAATATATTCATACTGTACTTAAAAGATTTCTGCTCTTCACTTGCTAAACTGGTTTTGTATGTTCCATTTCATCGTTGATTTTTTTAGTATGGTTACCAGCCTTCTACTGAAGCTATGACCCATTGTGATCCTCCACTGCCACCAGATGGCCACTGCATAGTTAGGTGATCTATTCGTTCAGAGGGTTTGGAGATCCAGTAACTGTCAGGATGCTGCTGTGTAATTGGTACCTGATACCTGTTCTCATTTCACCAGGCTAGTACTAGCCAACAAAACTTTGCCATGAAGCTAGATGACCACACTTTGGCCAAATATCAATTTGTTTTGATTTTGAGCCTTTTGAGGTCTTTTGCATTTTTCCCTTAGCCAACAACAACAAAGCCTTTTGTTCCAAACAGGTTGGGGTAGGCTTGGAAAGAATCCCAATCAAGACAATAAAAACCCCTAAACTTTCGATCTTGGGTTATGGTTTCAGTGTGTGGATCGCTAACTTCCATGCACTCTTATCCAACGCCAAGTCTTAGGGAACGTTCCAATCCCTTCGGTTTCTTTTAACCGTTTCTTCCCACAATAGTCTCGGTTGACCTCTACTTCTTTTTATGTTTTCAAGATGACTTAAAATTCCATTACGCACCGGTGCCTCAAGAGGCCTCCAATGGAGATGTCCAAACCATCTCAGACGATGTTGGATAAGCTTTTCTTTGATTGGTGCTACTCTAACCCTATCAAATATATCATTATTGCGGATTTGATCTCACTTTGTATGACCGTAGATCCACCATAAGATCTACATCTCTTTTACGTTCATCTTCTGTACATGTTGTCTTTTGTCGCCCAACATTCCGCTCCATACAACATAGGTCTATTCACTGTCCTATAGAGTTTACCCTTTAACCTTTGAGAGAATTTTCTATCACATAGGACACCCGATGCTTGGCGTTATTTCAACCACCCCACTTGTATCCTATGGCTCACATCTTCATTAATCTCGTCATCAGTCTGTAGCATCGATCCCAAATATCGAAAAGTTTCCTTCCTGGACACTACTTTTCCATCCAGATTAACATCTCCATCACATGCCATAGCATCACTGAAAACACTCCTTGTATACTTAGTTTCAATCCTACTAAGTTTAAAACCCTTTTATTCTAAAGTCTTCCTCCACAACTTAAGCTTTCTATCAACAACTACCCTACTCTCATCAATTAGTTCCACATCATCAGCCAAAAGCATACATAAAGGAATCTCTCCTTATATGTCCCGCATGACACATAAATAATATTTTGATAATTTAGCTATACACATGAATAATGCCAATTGGTTGGAGTCAGTGTAAATTGTTCATAAAGTCTCAGCATAAATAAACTCGCTAAAGCGTTTTGGTTCTGGTTCACTGTTATGATTGGTGAATGGTGACCAGCTATTTACTGGGGACCTGGGGCTTATGTAATCCTCGTCAAGATCTCTACCAAGTACAAACAAACGCAGTTTAAACATTTTTGGCAGTTGCCTTAGTTGTGTCCATGGGATTGATGGGTGTATGACTACAGATACTGCAATCCCATTTTCATGTTCAGCAGTGTGATGCCAATTATTTTCCTTCTTGCTTGGAAATATACCTGGAGAATGTGATGTGTGATGCCTTGATTAAGTGATCAGGTGTTCACATGAGATCTGTTTTATACAGTCCCATGATACCAGCACTATATCTGAAGCCTGAACCATTTCATCATTTTTGGTTTTACTTTTTATTGGCTGCAGATGGTATGCGCCTGACCCTAATCTGTTTTTACAATTCCATGATATTCCTGTCATATTTAATGTTGATTTCCCAGCAAGAACAATGGTTTAACTATGATAGCCTTACAGGTATTGGCTGCAGTTATCAAAGCTGGTGCTGCTAGGGAGCATGAGATACTTGCTGAGATCCGAGATGCTGTCTTCTCATTCATTCGCAAAATGGAACCAAGAAAAGTTATGGATACCATGCTAGTTTCCAGGGTCAGGATATTATACATTAGATCTTTGCTTGCTAGGTCCCCAGAACTTCAGTCCATCAAGGTATAATGCTACTACTGTCTTGCTTTTATCCTTTTTTTTAATCTAAGAAGCTATCTCATCCTTTTGCGTTGTGTGTAATGGTATTTGTCCTTTTTTTCCTTGCTTCATAAAGGTTTCTCCAGTTGAGCGTTTTTTGGAGAAATCAAGTACTGGTCGGAGCAGAAGTTCAAGTAGGGGAAGTAGTCCTGGCAGGTCTCCTGTTTACCACCATGATCATAGTTCACGAACTGCCTTAATTGATGAACATGTACATGGTTTCAAGGTTAGCATTAGACAGGAAAAGAAATCAAAATTCTCCTCGATTGTTCTGAAGCTTCGTGGGATTGAGGAGGTATGTTTTGTTCTTCTTTAGAGTTTAGATGTTGCCTATTGTTAACAGTACCTTCCCACTCTGAATCGTGGTTACATCAGTTTTTATGGGATTTAGTTTACATTTTGGGATCTCTCTGGTTAACTTTTGTAGTTCATGTTGGTTCTGCTGGGATCCTTTGCTTTATTGCTGGCATGATTGCATCCTATTACAGATTTTAGGTCATCGTAGCAAAGTTAATGTGGCAGGCTAGGACATATTATGCTGATCTGTTGGTACCACTGCCTGATGTGAATGCCTTGACACCTGTTTTAAACTTTTTGGGTGAATAACTTTAAAAGCTGCTAGCATTGGGTGATATGTACTAATATTATCCTAATTGGACAGGAGACTTGGAGACAACATGTCACTGGAGGAAAGCTTCGGGAAATTACTGAGGAAGCCAAGGCTTTTTCAATTGGAAACAAGGCTTTGGCTGCTCTCTTCGTTCACACACCAGCTGGTGAATTACAACGCCAAATCCGAGCGTGGCTTGCTGAGAACTTTGAGTTCCTATCTGTAACTGGGGGAGATGTTCCTGGAGGAGCCACTGGACAGCTTGAACTGTTGTCTACTGCTATTATGGATGGATGGATGGCTGGCCTTGGTACAGCGCAGCCCCCCACCACCGATGCTTTGGGCCAGCTGTTATCTCAGTACACGAAGCGTGTTTACACATCACAGCTACAACACTTGAAGGTTTTATTTTTTTTACCCGCCTCATCATCTGGTCCAATAATTTCAGTAAAATTGTTTCTCTTATCCTTCACAATATTGCAGGACATAGCTGGTACATTGGCAACAGAGGAGGCTGATGGTCCTGCTCAGGTCAGTAAGCTACGTTCTGCTCTGGAGTCTGTCGACCACAAAAGAAGAAAGGTGTCTGCTTCTCCCTCACAATTTTTCATCTTCTTTCTACCTGTTGTACTTGCCAGATTTCTCAAATTTATGTGCTTCTATCTATCGAATGAAGAACAGAAAAACACACAATTTCTGTAGTTCAAATTTTAGTGATGTAATATGTTTCCTCTTTTCTTCTTAATTTAAGTGTTAATGTGACAATTTCATTCTTTAACTTTCAAGAGGCTTATGAATGCTAGTGGCAAGTCCTTGGAGGATTCATGTTGATGTATGGCATATAATCGTATTTCTGCATTCATTTCGTAGCTTAGTACACTTAGATTATCTCAGTGGACATTTGTACTCATGGCATCGCGATCATGTCGTACTCTTATCAGATCATGCAACAAATGAGAACTGATACTGCCTTGTTAACCAAAGAAGAAGGTGGTTCACCTATCCGAAATCCTCCAACTGCTGCTGAAGATGCACGACTAGCATCTCTTATATCTTTAGACAACATTCTAAAACAAGTCAAGGTCTGATGCTATCCATTCATCACAAGTTGTCTTGCTTTTTTTTGCCACTGGACACGTGTTTACTAACTAGCCATACTTGTTCACTTTCGAACATCAGGAAGTAACAAGACAAAGCTCTGCAAGGCCGTTGAGAAAATCAAAGAAGAAAGCATTGTTAGAATCATTGGATGACCTTTTGGCACAGATGCCTTCTCTTCTTGATATTGACCATCCGTGTGCTCAGAAGCAAATCATGGAAGCACAGAAAGTTGTAGAGGTATGTACATTGTATCTTCGAATCTTTGCCCTGAAAGAAAAAGAATAAATACTGTTAAGGATAGTAGTATAATATGTCAAGGGTAGAAGTGTAATAGTCATGTGGGTGCTAGGGGTAGTTAAAGATTTGTAATCTAGTCTAGGGTTTCACTCATGTACACTATATATTAGCCCCTTGGGCTTTTGCAATACAGCTAACTATTCAACCCCAATTTCTCTGTTGTCTATTGAACTTAACATGGTACCAAAACTAAGATCCAAACTCTAGCCTCCATCTTATTCCACCACGGTAGCTGCCCCTCGGAGGAGCAATCTTCGCTCCCAAGGGTAGGCATCCAACTTTGTTTTTACTCTTTAGTATATCAGTAGTTCTACTAGTTTCTTAGTGTCAAGTAGTAACAGCAGGCCTTCTTTGCAGCAGCAAGCATCACGCCTGGTTCGTCTTCATCATGGCTGCATCCGCGCCTGCTTCTTGTCAGATCAAGTGCCCTTGGGCCTCCTTCTGGCTGGATCGAGTGCCACCGACCACTAGTCATTGTTGACCTCAGTCGTCTTCCTCATCACCAGATCTGGTGATACTCATCGTCTCTGGCCTCTATCCAGGGGGGGGTATGCTCGTCTTAGTAGCCAAGGGCCCTTGATTCATCATCTTCGAGCTCGATTCGTGCCAGTTCCATGCACCCTGCCGCTTGGAGCCATCGTCTCCGCCGGATCTAGGCTTAGCATCATTTTCCCTTGCATCTCTCTGTGGGCTCGTCCTTGGCGTCTTAGTCCCTGTTGTCGCCAGCACCATCTCGAGCCAAATCAGAGCCTCTTCGTCGTCATCACTGGATATGGTGCTCCTTGCCTTTACCGATCGAATCTGGAGCTGGCCGAGCACATCCTCGCCATCACCGACCAGATCTGGAACTGGCCGTGTTTACCCTTGCCATCGTCGACTGGATCTAAAGCTGGTTGATGTCGTTGACCTTATTTAGTGCTGCTCGTCGTTGCCAACTTCATCTTTGGCCTCCTCTAAGCACACCATCGCCATATCTGCACTGATCTCATGTCTGGCGCTGGATTAGCTCGTTGTCGGGCTGTTGGCCAGATCTGCTCATCGTTTTGCTTGATTGTCTTCTCTCTTCATCCTCATTAGGCCTCCATTGACACTGAGGTGGTCTGGGCGACTATGCCCAAGCCAGTGGCCTTCTTCCTTCATGGCTCTCCATGGCAGTGCAACCCTCGGATCTTCTTGCCATGGCGGTTCCTCTGCTCGACATCCTCTACTTTGCGTATGCTTCGTCAGCTCCAACTGCAGCTTCACCATTGACGTCTCTACCACTGCCCTGCTTTGTCGCTGCTGCATGCGTGTGCCTGTTGTTGTTCTTGGGCCTCTCTGTGGTGGTGTGCTCTTGGGCCATTGCTGCTACTTTGTGTCGTTGATACGGCTTCATGGTTGGGCAGAGGTGCTGTTATTTGGCTGCTAACTATGGTGCTGATGGGTTGCTTCTTGCCAAGGAGAGTTGTTTTGCTGTTGTCTTGGTCTGGTTGTTACTGGCTTGCTGCCGCAAGAATCTTTAGCCCTTTTCCTTTGATATCCATCAAGTCCATCTAAATCTTTTGCATCTCTTCCAGTTTGCTGAAGCCGTGCTAGTCCGTCAATTCCTTTGTCGATCAGCCGATTGCTCTTTCTTTTTGGGTTGCCATGGTCTGCCCAGTTGGATCGATTGTGGTCATCTCCATCATCCATTCATCCCCGTTATTGATGCGACCTTTGCCCTCTTCGTCCTCTCTCGTAGCCATCTTGCTACACATCTTCGCATTCATTGCGACTCCTGACCAATGGCCTTCTTTGTCATCATCATCACGCATCTTTCTCTGCCTTGCCTTGTTGCAGATGTGATTTATCGATCTCTCTTCATTGTCTTGATTCAACACATCTCTATTCCTGTTAGTTTCCACATCTCTATTCCTGTTAGTTTCCACATCTCTACTCCAAGACTCGATGTGCAGTGAACTAGTTCAGCGTGTGGAGAGCGGAAGAACAGTTTGCGAAGGCTTTGAGGTACCTGCCTTGTGGATGGCTGCCATTGGTGTGTGAAGAGCCGAAGAATAGTTTGTGAAGGCTTCGAGGTACCACTTCATCGAGGAGATTGTTTGCTACCACATAGGTTTTTGTTGAAGAGTTGCACGCTTTGACTGCATCTTCAACCTGGGACTTCGAACTATATATTTATCTCTTTTTTTAGTGTTACGGTGCTACCTTCAAATTCGATGCTATTGCATCCACATTGTTTTTTTTTTGGGGGGGGGGGGGGTTGTTAAGGATAGTAGTGTAATAGTCATGTGGGTGCGAGTGGTTGGGGTTAAGGATTTGTAGTCTAGTCTAGGGTTTCACTTATACCCTTGTATTCATGTATATATTCGCCATTGGCCTCATGATCAATACAAGTGCTATTCATAACATGGTATCGAGCAAAGGATTTAGGGTTTTCCTCACCGGCGTTGCACTTGCGCCTCTTCTTTTGGCTGCTCTTCTCGTCGCCTTCCTTCATCCGATTGATCGGTTTGATGCCGACTTCGCCGCTTGTCGCCACTACGCCGTCCTCCTCGTTCGCGGCGCTTCACCGGCCGCATACTTCGTTGTCGGCGTCTTCGCCATCCGTGCGACATCCGCCGCCATGTGGCCTATCGGCTCCGCAAGCTGCTGCCTTCTGCGTCATACTCAGGCGGCTCTCCCAATCGCGCCCTTCAATGGCGCTTATCTCCGGCGGCTTCTTCGCGCCGGGTTCATCTTCGTCGATCACCGATCAGGGTTGATCGCCACGGACCGGACCGTCGCCTCCAAATTTCGCCGAGTCGACGCCTTGCCGAGGTGGCGCCTTCGCCGTCCGCCGAAGACCGACGTCTCCAAATTTCGTCGGGTCGAGGCCTCTCACGGGTGGCGCTGTTCGTTGGGCCGATTGTCGCCGGGGCCGCCGCCATCCACAAGTCGCTCGTCACCAGTCTACTCGAGCCGCCAAGATTTCATTCCGTTTAGGGTCTTGGTTAATTTGAGTCCTTTAGTTAAGAAAAAAAAAAAAAAAAAAAAAAAAAAAAAAAAAAAATGGTGTCGTCTTCGGTTCTTCGGAACTGTTTTGCTTCCTCGCCGCCATCCTCTTTGATGGTCTTAATTATCGAGACCGGCTCTTCATATATGCGCTTCACATGCGTGGTCGGCGTCGTGGGAGTTTCTTCTGGTGAGCTATCATGTCCACCTTGTCCCGCCTCCCCGCCATGCTTACTCTTCCCAAGGAGGCCGATGATCTTTGCTCGTGCGAAGGCCTCGATGATTATGCCGATGTCGTGGAGTCTTTTCAAACTCGGCCATCGCTATAAGACATGGATTGATGAAGATGCTCGCGCCTCGCTATTTTGGTTGCTAGCATGGAGGTGCATCTTCTGGTGACATTGTTGCTTTGTCTTGGCTGACAGATTGATGTGGGCGCATCTTCGTGATCGCTATGAGCTTTCTTGGTGACTCTTTTACCTTCTTTCACAGCGACAGAGCGATCGCTTCTGACAGGTGATTCTCTGTGGATGAGTTCTATGCGCTGACTATCTTCTGTGGCGTCGACTTGATTCTCTAGGGACCGGAGGTTTGCTTGACTTGCCGGTGTTGTCGCCACAAGACTCTCATTTGAGCTTCAGCGCATCTACGACTTCGACACGTCGGGTGAATTTGAGCAGATTCGTGCCCGGTTGCTTGCTCGTCATCCTCGTGTGACTCTGTTGGAGGCTCTTGTCGCTATTCAGACCGAGGAGACTCGTCTTCGTGGCGCTGGGCCCTCTGGTATCTCCCTCCTTGGTCGTGCCTCGTTCTACTCCTCCATCAATGGCGCCTACTTGATTTTGACATTTTGGGGTGGAGGTCTTCACTGCACATACTGCAACAAAAATGGCCATGTGGAAGCAGTTCTGCTACCGGAAGAAGAAGGATCTTGCTCGTCGAAGTAACCGTCCTCCTAAGAACAATGGAGGCTCAGGCGTTTCCTCTCAACAGACTCCTCCGCAGACTTCATTTGGTTCCGACTCTACTCAGAAATTTTATGCTCTTTGCGTCGCATGGTCGCCTCTACATGAGCGAGTTTACTGGTTCGCTACTCGTCTTCCAGTGAGAGACCACCCTCCTCATCAGGTAACACACCATGGATTCTTGACTCTGGAGCTTCTTTTCATATGACATCTGATCCCACGAGTCTACATTCCATTAGTCCTCTTGTTGCTCCTACCACCGTGCGAGGCCGCAGATGGTACTTTCTTTTTTCACAGGTATGCAGGCACTCTTTCGTCGTCCCTCTTTCATGTTCCTGCTGTTGCTTATGTTCCTAAGCCCGACCATGCAATTCATATCTGCACGCCACCATCGATCATGGTTGTCGGATTATTCTTGATTCGACTCTTGTTGTGTTCGAGATCGCCGAGACGGGTTCTAGTTGGGATCGCCTCGCCGCCATGACTCTCGGCCGTCTTTGGGAGCTTGACCGGCTTCATCTACCTTCCGCCGCCTCCCGCTCTCTGTTTTCTCACCGGTTCAAAGATCCGTTGCTTCTTCTCTGGGACTTTTGCTCGATGGCATCACCGTTTGGGCCATCTTTGTGGTTCACGTCTGTCTTCTTTAGTTCGTCGTGGTCTTTTAGGCTCGTGTGCAGTGATGCCTCTTTACATTGTATGGGTTGTAAGCTTGGCAAGCGGCCTACAACTTCCTACCATTCTAGTGAGTCTATCTCACGGCATTCTTTTGATCTTGTTCATTCGATGTTTGGGGTCTGGCTCCTTTTTATTTCAAAAGGGTCATAAATATTACATTCTTTTTATAGATGATTTTTCTCGCCACACTTGGATATATTTTATGTCCTCTCGAGTGAGGTTCTCGCCATCTATAAGACCTTTGCCACTATGATTCAGACTCATTTGATTCTCCCATTCGTGTTCTTCGGCCGACTTCAGGGAGTATTTGTCGAGAGCTCTTCGTGGTTTTCTTGCTACACAAGGCACTCTTTTCTCGCTTTTCTTGTCCGGTGCTCATGCTCGAATGGTGGTCGAGCGCAAGCATCGTCATCTTCTTGAGATAAATTCGTGCTCTTATGCTTGCTTCATTGTTCACTTCATTTCGGCCGAGGTCAAGTTTCCATCGCTACCTACTTGACCAATATCCAACCTTCTTCCGCTCTTAAAGGTGGGATTCGAGAGAGCGTCTTTGTGGCATGCCTCCCGATTATTCCGGACTTCGCTTTTTGGGTGTGTGTGCTATGTTCTTCTTGCACCTCGCGAACGCACAAGTCGATCCTTTCACCGTTGAGTGTGTTTTTGGGCCTGATCTTTGAGCACAAGGGATATCGTTGTTGGGATCCTGTTGGTCGACGACGCGATCTCACGGATGTCACTTTTGATGAGTCTCGTCCCTTCTACCCTCGTCCTTCTTCTTCTTCTTCTACATCCCTTATTGAGTCACTATCTTTCCGACTTTTCACGATACTCCAGCTTGTCACTTTTCCTCTTTCTGTCACCCGTCTCCTTTATCGCGGTTCCTTCACCACCACTCTCTCCCTCCACCGATCTCTTCCGATATTGTTCCTTCCTATCCTCTATACTACACTCGTCGTCCTCGAAATGAGGATTCTTCCGATGTGCCATCCTTTTCTTCCGATGAGCCATCTTCTTGAAGGCTCTCCCTCTGCGTACGCTCTTCGTGATCGATACTATTCGGCCTCGAGCGCCTTGGTTTTGTTGGTGCCGCTCTGGCCGAGCCGACTTCTACCGTGATGTCTTTGTTATTCATCAGAGTGGCAAGATGCGATGGCGGAGGAGCTTGTCGCTTGGAGCGACTTGCGTGGGATCTTGTTCCACTTCTCCACGTGTCCGCCCCATTACATGCAAGTGGGTCTATAAGATTAAAACTCGCTCGATGGTTCTCTTGAGCGCCATAAGGCTCGTCTTGTGGCGCGTGGTTTTCAGCAGAACATGGTCGAGATTATGATGAGATTTTTGCACTGTGGCTCACATGACCACTGTTCAGACTCTACTTCTTGTGGCCTCGTCTCGTGAGTGGTCCATTTCTCACTTGATGTCAAGAATGCCTTTCTTAATGGTGAAATGCATGAGGAAGTCTATATGCGACCACCACCGGTATTCATTCTCGAGGGCATGGTTTGCCGGCCGTCGCTCTCTTTATGGGCTTAAGCAAGCCCTCGTGCTTGGTTTGAGCGTTTTCTTCCGTGATCACTGCATTGGTTTTTTCGCAAGTGCTCATGATCCTGCGCTCTTTGTTCACACTTCTTCTCGTGGTCGGACTCTTCTCCTTCTATATGTTGATGATATGATCATTACCGAGATGATTCTCGAGATATTGCCTTTGTAAAGGCTCGTCTTGGTGAGCGATTTCTCATGTCCGATCTAGGTCTCTTCGATACTTTCTTGGGATTGAGGTTTCCTCTACATCCGAGGGTTTCTTTCTCTCAAGAGAAGTATATTCAGATCTTCTTGATCGTGCTTCTCTCAATCGATGAGCTGATGGTGAGACTCCCATGGAGCTCAATGTTCATCTTCGCCTCATCGATGGTGAACCTCTTGAGGATCCTACTCGTTATCGCCATCTTGTTGGGAGTCTTGTTTATCTTGGTGTCACTCGTCCTGACATTTCATATCTAGTTCATATCTTGAGTCAGTTTGTTTCTGCTCCCACTCGGCTCCACTATAGTCATCTTCTTCGTGTTCTACGATATCTTCGTGGAACTATTTTCGCCGCTTTTCTTTCCACGCCCAGCCTCCCTTACAGCTCCTGCATACCGATGCTACATGGGCTAGTGATCCCTCCGATCGTCGGTCTCTTTCGCTTATTGTGTTTTTCTTGGTGGTTCTCTCATTACTTGGAAGACTAAGCATGTACACTATATATTAGCCCCTTGGGCTTTTACAATACAACTAACTATTCAGCCCCAATTTCCCTCTTCTCCACTGAACTTAATAAATACCGCCCTTTAAATGGGTTATGATAAAATGATGTTGAATGGTATGTCTCAATGAGCTAGTTTTCCCCACATATTAGGTCGCCATTGTAAGAGGAGGTAAGTGGGCTGTCCTGATTGTCACTTCTCGGTTTCTCTACAGATGCAAAATTTGTCTGTCCAACTTTACATATCTCTAATCTAAGTTAATAATCTTTTTCTCCATGAGTTTCTTGACAGATATTAGGATCTGGCAATACCTATATATTTCACAATACTTTTGCATGAAATCCTAGCTTTCTGATTGGTGATAGTCATGAATTGTTAAGACACCTCATATGCTTCTATTGCCTTTTCAATATAGCTTATGCATTGCGAGAGTGAGGGTTGTGTCCTCAATATAGCTTATCATTGTGAGAGTTAGGATTGTGTCAGGCTGACAGCACATTGGGCACGATGAAGCCCAAACACCATTGTCAGCTATATTCCTTAATTTTAGCTGATTCAATGCTACCATGTATATACAGTCACTGCAAGAAGATCCCGATGATCCTGCCCCGGATCCTAATTTGAATTCCAACACATTTGGAGAGAGTGAAGTTTCACAGTGGAATGTACTGCAGTTCAACACTGGAACAACAGCCCCTTTCATCATAAAATGCGGAGCAAATTCAAGCTGTGAACTGGTCATCAAGGCTGATCAACGAGTTCAGGAACCTAAAGGTGGTGAGATAATCCGTGTTGTTCCAAGACCATCAGTTCTCGCAGACATGAGCTTTGAGGAAATAAAAGGCGTGTTTGAGCAATTGCCAGAAGCAGTCAGCTTGCTTGCGCTGGCACGAACAGCTGATGGTACAAGAGCCAGGTATTCTAGACTGTACAGAACATTAGCTAGCAAAGTACCGGCCTTAAAAGACATTGTTGCGGAGATGGAGAGGGGTGGTGTTTTCAAGGACGTCAGATCATAGTTTTAGTTCATTTGTAGAGTATATAATGTTGTATATGGATGCCATTTGAGGGCAGCCCTTGTAACCTTTTTTTGTTTATCCTACGCGCAAGCCTATGTTGTAAAATTATTATTTTTGGTCAAGAGAGTTACCTTGTTTCTGCCAGTCATACTCTGGATGCTTGATGGTTCCAAAATACGAGGTAGCTGTAGTTGATAAATGTTTGTGCAATGCTACATCTTTTTTTATAAACTTTCTCAATGCTTTTGGCTATTTCTGTCATGCATTTACAACGTTTTGCTATTCTGAATTTGTTGTTTCTGAGGTCAAGTAGTTCCTTTCTGATCGGCCCTATAGATTTACTTGTAAAAATGGAACTCATTTCAAATGTGTTGATTTCTAATGCGACCGGGGCATAATTGACTTAATGCACATAATATAAACAACTGAAAAGGCATTACTGTAACAAGAAAAATCTAACATTTTTCATTGGAACATCTCAATGGCTATGGCCCTCGTGAGCTTGGCGTCCGACACCCTGATTTGTGTTTTAAGTTATACTATTTTTTAAGTGTTGTTTAAACCGCCTACAACACTTCGCAAGTTCAGATAGAAATCCAAAAGGTGGCAAAACTTTTTAAAGTTTTCAACACGTCTATGAAATCTAAAGGTAGCATCAGATGCAATTATGCATAACTAGCTCAGTGCCTGTGTTTTGCATCGAAAAATTAAAATGAGTGTAAAATAATATGAAGTGCTCGAAGCAAAGACAATACTCCATTTCAGAGCTGAAAAAAGAGACACATGGGCCTTATGTAGAAATATTTGATCGCATGTTGCTAGGATACTAAATAATCATATCACATATAAAAATGAAATTTCCCTCCGGTAAGCTTTCTAGAACTATATCATCACCTCTCTATTAATTAAAAAAAATATGTGTATTCTCAATTTGTAGACATCTTATCTTACACAAGGATAAGAAAAGGTGAGTGCAACTAATAACCCATTGGTATTTCCATGATCAAAATGGAGGGCATGACCTATACTATTGCAAATAGACCGGGCGGCGCATGTAGTAGTGGGATCGCGGGCGACACGACACAAGCGCATCGGCAGACATCCGAATGCTCAGGAAAATGTAATATAGATTGGCCTTTGCAGACAGGTGCAGTGAAATAACCCAAAAATTTCAAAAATGGATTTGTCTGAATTTATTGGATTTATTTGATTTTTGCTGGAATTTTCTGGGTTTATTTAAGCCATATTTGACCTCCTTTCCTTTTTCGGCAAAAACGTCGATTTCCCGCTTTCCTTTTTCAGCAATTCACCTCTCCCCATGCGGCCCATTCTTTTCGGCCCTTTCCCCTTTTCCTTTCTCCCCGCGCGGCCCAACTTCCGCAGCCCGCTCCGCGCCTCGGGCCGTTTCCTCCCCACGCACAAGACCATTTCGCTCTTTCAAGCTTTTTGCTGGGCGCTTCGGCCGCTTTCGCTTCGCCCGGCCCACCCGTGCCAGTGTCATCTTCTCCCCTGCTCGCGCCGCCTGCTACAGTCACGTCACCGTCCCGTCGCCATTGCTTTGCCTGCACCGCCCATTCCATTGCCGCTCAACCATCTTTTCGCCGCCCGTCGCGTCCCACCTCGCACCGCGCACTGTTCAGGCCTCGAGCCCCTCCTCGTCCCCTCACCAGTGCCCCTTCTCTCTCCCCTGCCCGAGCTCTCTATCTCTCATCGCTCAGCCGTTATAAATACCCCTCTCCACTCTCGTTTTTCACTGTACCGAGCTTGCGGAGGTGAGTCGCATCCATTCCTCTACTTCTTTTTCCCTCCAACACCCCCGTTCGCTCGCGCGCCTGCCTTCTTCCTCAGCTCCGGCCACTTCCCTCGTCGCCGCTCGCCTCACCGCCCCTCTATCTCTCTGCCAAAACGACCCCACTTGCCAGCTACCGTCTCCTCGGGTCAAGACGTCACTAGTTTGGCCTCGTCCCCATGGCGACCTCGGCTTCCTCGATTGGTAGGCACCTGCTTTCGCCAAAGCCATCACAAGGCGTGGGTCGGCCAGGACGCATGGGCCTTGGGCTGTGGGACTATGCAGCCCACCCGGAATTCAATTTTCTATTTTATTTTGATTTTCGGATTTTAAGATTTCAAATAAATCCGAAAATTGATTTAAAATTCATGAAAACTTCCAAAAATACCAGAAAAATCCCCAAAATCCAAAAATACCCAAAATACATATTCTTGACCAGTTCGAGATGCTAAGTCCAAAAATATTCTCCATTCCGTCAAACCAAGTCTAGAAAATTTCTGAAATGCCCCTGAACCCTATTCCGGCCATTTTCTCCCCGTTTTTCTTTTTCGTTCTTTCTTTCTTTTTGTTTTTATCCGTTTATTTATTGGTTGTGTTTTCTCGCGCTAGATCCAACGTTGAAGCAACCCTTGGAGCGATTTCCGGAGCAGGAGCAGCTCGTGGGGCCATACCAGGAGTCGGAACCGTTCGGGACCAGACACGACGTCGACCATTTCTCCCTAGGCGAATCTCTAACCTAGCAAGGCAAGCCACACTCCTTGAACATGTTGGACCCAGTTCCATTACAGTATTATGTATATAATTTCTATACTGTATTATTTTTGGTATTTTAGAAAACTAGAAAAGGTGGTAGTTTCGAATGATATGATTAGATACAACCCAATGTTAAACCGTTGCTATGTCTTAATTCTTTTTTAACCTTAGGCTATAAAGTATTGAACCGCCGTAGAATAGCAATAAATATAATTTCACCTTTAGTTAAAATTGCTCAAAATCTCCGAGAGTTGGCTCGGGTGATTTTTTTAGAAAAATTGCTATGGTTTGAGGGACAACGTTGGGCGGACCACGGGAGATGGATGCTGACCCAACCCCCAACCGATGACAAAGCCAGGATGTGGTGTGGTGGTGGTACAGTGGGTACCAATGGTTTGTGGTATGTCATTTTGAAAGGACAGGTGATGTCGCCTAGAGGGGGGGTGAATAGGCGAATTAAACTTTTAAAACTTAATTGCAGCGGAAATAAAACAATCCAAGGTTTTCAGTCCGGAGTGTCCGGGGATTTTATCCGGATACTCCGGTATAAATGTCCGGACTATCCGGGTTTTAGGTTCGGACACTCCGGATTGGAGATTTTGAATGGCCGAGGGGTTTAGCCCGGACTCTCCGGACTTTTACTCCGGATACTCCGGTATAAATGTCCGGACTATCCGGGGTAATTGTGCGGATGCTCCGGGTTGGGGGCCTCGGGATAAAATTTGAAATTTCTCCAACTTTTAAACAATCTACTTGAACACAAAGATGATAAACACTAGCAGGAATCTAGATCAAGTAGATGCCTAGCGAGAAACTCAATAATCAAATAGATCGGGCAATTTCAAGATTCAAAATTAAATACTAAAGCAAGAACTAAAGTAAGCAAGAATGAAAGGCAAACTTGGAGACGATGATTTTTCACCCGAAGTTCGGATCTTTGAGGGGATCCTACGTCTCCGTTGAGACGGCACCAAGCCGGGGTCTCTTTCAACCCTTATCCTCCCGGTGTTGCACTTTGCACTCGCCGGCGACCCGGTCACCCAAGACACGGGGGGGTCTCTTTCAACCCGCTAGCCGCCCGGTGTTGCACCTTGCACTCGCCGGCTTTCACTTCTTTGATTCCTTCCCTTGCGGAGGCGGAATCGAACCTTCACAAACTTCCTACGGCCAACCACACGATGAACCGGTGGCTCGTAGGTGACCTCCTAGCCGTCTAGGAGTCCTCAACCTCCAAGAGCAACAAATGCTCACGAAGAACAAGCTTGGAGATGAAATCAAGTGCTCAACAACTCAAATCACACTCAACCCGAGCACTACCTCTCTCACACCCAACCCTTCACTCAAAAGGGATCACTAAGATCTAGGGTTAGAGGGCTTTGGGAGCTTAAGATCACCAAGAATACACCCCAAAGGACCAAGGAATCACCCCAAAAACTCTGCACCAACGGCTACCCAAGAGGGGGCTTTAAATAGAGGTCCCCAAAAAACTAGCCGTTTGAACTGCGCACAGTCCGGATACTCCGGACCATTTTTACCCCGGAGTGTCCGGACATTTAGTTCGGATACTCCGGAATTAAGTCCGGATACTCCGGACTGGATTCAGCAGCCCGACGAAAAGGAGCATAACTTTTGATTTCGGACTCCGATTTAAGTGATTTTGGACTCTATTGAAAGCTAAGAACAAGGGCTACACAACCAACAAGGTCTCACTACCCAATTCTCAAAGGATAAATCCAGATTTCACCAAGAATCCAAGGAAGACCTACAATTCTCACTTTCCGGTACCACCAATACCACTCTCACTCTATGTTTCACAAGGATGGATCATTTGAGCACTTGACACATCTAAAAGTCATTCAATGGAACATCCCTCTTAATAGTACGGCAATCCTTAGACTCAAATTCAAACGAGAAATCTAAGTCTTACATTCAATCTGCATGCCGTCTTCTTTCTTAATGCCGGTGCATGAAGACCTTTACCATATAATTGATGACATCTTTGCCTTGTCCAACTTGACTCGATTCACCTCATGAGACTCTCGTCCTATCGACCTTGACTTGATCATCCTCTCCGACGATCTCCACGCCAAGTCGATCTTGACTTAGTCCTCAACTCTTGGTGACACCGCCGTCTTGTTGACCTCGGCTTAACGATCATCCTTCAAGATACCTTGGTCATCATACACACAAGGGACCTAATTCTTTTCAAGTCACTCATGAAAGACATTAGTCCCAAAAGCTCAATAGATGTGAATAAATTGATATTTGTAAGCAGTTGATTATCACAAGTGTTTCATATGAAGAATCACAATATAAATGGAAACACTTGACATAAGAAATGTTCTCTACTAAGTGCATCATGATGAATATGTAATTGATCTATATGCACTAGAGAGATAATTGCCGATATGATGAATCAATTAAATCATGGCAAAGATCACAGTCTTTACTTAAATGAAGCACATGACAAAATATACATGAATTGTACATGTGCAACTAATATTTGGAATAAGAGTAAATATGTGATCCAACACTAGATTAAACTTCATTAAGAGAATCGCATGAGAAGATATACAACTAAGACATGCATGCACCAAGTCAATCTATAGCAATGTGAAGTTTAACTCTAGTTAATACATGCATACTAAAAACAAAGCACATAATGAACTCAAATGAATATATATGCACAAATAAATATGACATGAACCAATGTGCATATATATATTCAACATGCTACTTGGAGTTCACTATGCATTTGCACAAAAGGAATGCAATAACAAATATAAAAGAGATACCAAAATTGCATACCTTATCTTTGCTTAACCATCCCACTTGATTTTCCTCTAAATAGATGAGACTGATACTCAACTAGGCAATAACATGTTAGTCTCAAAGCAATATAATCACATTAGAGGTTTGTCATTTGTTAAGCACTAAGTTAAGCATTTACTCAATTACATAGATTGTCATTATATGCGTTTGTCATTAATCACCAAAATAACATAAGTGCCTAGATGCACTTTCACATTTGGCTGAGTCTTTGGCATTTAAGGACCGATGTCTTGGGCAAGGTAAATAACTTTAGTCCCCGCTCAACCACAAGTTGGGCCGGTCAGCCCTGTTGACCTGTTCCAATATAGCTCAGTACATTGTACTTCCCTTTTGAATACCTATAGGAGGTAGCTACCATTCTGGTAGGAGGAATGGATTGCGTAGCGACCAGGGTGGAACAGGAATGGAGAGGCCATTCGCCGGTTCTCACAACAGTAGGTATCCAAAGTGACCAGATCGCGTCTCACGCATTGGCCCGTGGGATCCTGGAGACTGGATCCACGTAACCTACTGGGTAGGAGCTAAAGAAAGGAAGTCCAACGAAATGCTATGATTATCCCGGCCCGGCCGCATGCATTTAAGTTGCATGTTGTTCATGCGTGGCACTAACGGCCGAAGATATCTTGTGGGTAAAGTTGAGCACCTCTGCAGAGTGATATCAATGGTATTCGAATACATCGTGCTTCCGGCTAATGAAGCTGAGTTAATTTAGGGTGATTCCTGTAACCGCGCCCTTGTAACTTTCATAAATAGAATTTGTCGTAAATGTGAATTTTGCAAATACCCCCCATGGTATATTTCTATTCATGGTTTGTGTTTCAAATGTAAAATAAAATTGATGTTTACAACTTGCATCCACAATACTTAAAATATGTGCCTACCTTTCTTTATCCCGCATGTAATATTCAGAATTTTCGTGTGATTTGTTAAGTACGGTTGTGTACTCACCCTTGCTCCCAATTTTCCTTTAGATTTCAATGAAGCTGGTGAGTTCTAGAAGACCGTAGATGGCGATGATATTTAGTTTTGAAGGCCTTGATCTAACTGCCCAAACCTTTCCTGTGGGTGTTCTATAATGTTATCGGTGCCAGCCGCACCTTTTGTAAAACTCTGGCTGTTAAGCCCTTATTTCCTCTATAAAATATTCACATTTGCTTTTATGTCTAGCAATGTACACTTGATTACCTACAGCTAAAATCCTGGATAGCTATAAAGGTATTTATACGCACTCCCTAAAAATAGCGGTCCATTACAAGCTATAAAATCCAGCTCAGCACTATTATGATCACACTTGAACTTCCACTCAGGAGTCAGGTCAACAAGAAAATTACAAATAATAGGAAAGTTATCACAATATAGGAATTATTGTTGTATCAATCACTCAAATATGTTTCACCCGAACAATTACGTGCTAGCAACATAACGGATGAAACGAACAACTATTAAAGAAGAATCACAACTATTATAATGAGAACAACCAGCGAAAGGTGAAACTGTTTTTTCACACTCGGTTTGTATAGATTGCCGTTGCTTCCAACAGAAATTAACACACTTCATTTCGGCTGGGCAGATTATGATCTCAAAACTGGTTCGGAGAACCGAGTCTAGCTCAGCTGGTAAGGAACAGCCCACCTAGGTTTGAATCCAAATTTGCCTGGGTGCTCATCCCTTTTTAAACAAAATGTTAGAGTGTCTGGCCAAATTTTAAAAAAAGAGAGTAAATTTTATAAAATTACAGGTTCCATATACAAACTATCAGAAAACTACATATTTTAGTTTCTATTTTACAAAACTATAGATTTTAGAAGAACTTATTTCATAAAATTACATGCTTTTTATAAACTATCAGATAACTACAGATTTTAGCTTATACTTTACAAAACTACAGATTTTAGGAGAACTTATATCATAAAACTACATGTCTTAGAAGAATTTGTTTCACAAAACTATATATTTTAGAATTGTTTGTCTCTTATAACGGGTCTAATAGTGTAGGGCTACATGGTGGTCTCACATGTCCTCATTTCCCATTTCACTCACGCGTGAAGGCTATCATATGGGTCCAGACTGTCAGACCTATTATAAAAAAAGGTTAATTTTAAAACTTGTAGTTTTGTGATATAAATTCTTGAAATCTGTAGTTATATGAAATAGAAGCTAAAATCTGTAGTGTTGTGATAATTTGTACAAGAAATCTATAACTTTGTGAAACAAGTTCTTCTAAAATCTATAGTTTTGTGAAATAAAAGTAAAAAATCTATAATTTTCTGTTAATTTGTATAAGAACTTGAAGTTATGTGAAATTTACTTTAAAAAAAGTTCGAGCCTCTTTGTCCCCACCCACCAGATCCTTTGCTCCAGTACATTACATGAGCAAAAAGCAACTTAAATGAGTGCATCGATGCGGACTGTATGAGTGGAACTTGATGTGGCACCAGACTGCATGTGTGTTATCCGTGACAGGAGGACGCATGCTCCAGCGAGCATGTTGTCCTAGCTGAAACATGTCGACAAAGTCGTTAGCGCCGAGTAGGGTGAAATCGGGTTGGATACGGATGGATATTGCTTTGTTCGTATTTTAATCTATATTTTTTTTCGGGATTCGGAGTCGGATAGGATGTCCTGAATACGGATACGAATTCGGGTTATTCGAGATTCGGATACGGAGCGGATACCTGACGGATTCGGATCGGGATCGGATAGTAGTATAGTACATAATTGTGTACGTAAAAGAACGAATGAAGCATTAACCTTACAACATTAGCTTCAAGTCATAATTATTTCAACGTAGGATAGTAGTATAGTTAGAAGTGCAATTTAGTGACTCAACTAATTCCAGTAATTTGAATAGAAAAGAAGTTTATCAAATAAGTTGAACAAATCAATTTAGATAAAAGTATTATGTCATCACTCTATTTGTTTGTTGATAGATTTGTTGAAGTTCACGCTTAATAACAAAGTAGTGTTTTTTAGTGTCAGTATCAAACAACTATTCTATCTATCCAATAATGAACCAAATTAATGGAAGAATAACTGATTTTATCCGGATATCGGGTCAGATATTATCGGATATCGGGTCGGATATTGCTTTTCCCATATCCTAACCTATATTACATGAGATTTTTCAGATATGGATCGGATATTGCTCTTCCCATATCCTAACCCATATTACATTGGATTTTCCGGATACGGATACGGATAACATTGGTATGAATTTTAAACAGATTCGAGATCGAATCGGGTGGATATTTCCTATCCTGTTTTCACCCCTAGCGCCGAGGGAGCGGAGGTACAAGGAGTTCTTCGTTGCCCAAAGCAGCCATGTAGATCCCCACAAGAGCTTGTCCTACGCAATTAAAGAACTATGCACCAGGCAAAATCTTAGACGAGATTACGAGAAGCACACAAAAAAGACTGGAATGTTCAGTTACTTGAGTCTCAAGAACTCGGTTGAAACCTAGCTTGTAGCCGGAGTAGGATGCATCATGCATAGTAGGGGTCCACCGGCATGTCCATGTCCTCAGGCTGCTCCCAGCAGCGGTGGTCGGCGTTGGGGTCGCCCACGCCGACGTAGAGCTTGCCTGGGGTCCGCATGGCCGCGTTTAGGAGGTAGTCCGCTGCCAACCGAACAGAGGTGCACGCGTCGTGCACGCTGCACTCCATGACCCCCCACGACAGCATGGTCGTCGTTAACGTTTCCCCTCTTACCGTCGCCGGGGCCTCGTCTTGGAGCTCTCCTCTTACTTTCTGGCTTCCCCTCTCCCTCCACACCTCCGTCACCTTGTCGCCAAATCGTCGGTCTTCGTGTGATATCTTCACCTTCACCGCTAGCCTCAGATCCTGGCAGAGTCTCCCCATCGTCGTTGACTCTCTCCCTCTTTAGATTTGCAACTTTTTCGTTGTTGTCATCATTGGGGCTCAGTTCTAGGTGAAATTTTACGATGGATAACATAGATAACAAGTAGTGGTAGTACAAATCAAATATAATTATCTATTCCTTAAGGGTATTTTAGACTTTTCCTATCCATTCATCAGGGATATTTTAGATTTTTCCTAATTCATTTATAGTTTTGGGTTCACTAAAATATTTGGTGATCTTCAGAGGTTTCTTATCCATTCATCCGCCATTTATCAGGATCACATAACGTGTTTTACCGTAGAGGACAAATAGTATGACAGAATTTTTTATCCTTTTACCCCTTTCTGAATTTTAGTAACAATACTACAGGTGGTAGTATAACTAGATCTAAATTGATTTTAATCATTAGAATCAAAGAAATGGACGGTTTATATTAATTTTAATTCACTATAAAAGAGCTCCCTTTCCGATGTTGTTATCGTTGGGGCTGATGCTGAAAGAGCCATAACAGTAAAAATTTCTATATGAGATGTTATCGTCAGCATCAGCCTCGGCTCGCCATGCCTCCTCCTGGTCAACAGACCCTAGGGACCTCGCCTAGGACTTCGTGTCATCACGACAGGCAGCGTTGGTGTTGCGTCGAAGTCGTGGCCGGCGGCAGCGTTCCATCGTACTCGACGATGACGACGTGGTGGAGTTGGGTGTAGGGGCGGAGTCAGGATTTCGGATTAGAGGAGGTCACGTGGATCAACTAAAAAATATCATAGCAATATATCGATGTATTTAAATTTAAAAATAGTATAACCATATGTCCACAAGAAAAATATGACATATTTTTTAGAATAAGAAACTTACATCTCTATTAACTTAAATTTAGTTCTACGACTACCTAGAAGATCATAAGTCAATAAGTTCATCTTGAACTAATTTTCGTTGCTAGTTTTTTTTCAATGTAAACTATCATGCAATGTCGAAGAAAGTCATTTCCTATTTTATTTCGAAGGCGGGTCTTGACAAGTTTTATAGTTGAAAATACTCGCTCTGTGGTTGCTGTTAACATCGGAAGAGTTATGACCAATTGTAACAGCCTATCAACCATTGAATAATAGGAAGTTTTACCTATTTTATATAGTTCATTTGTTAAGTTAGCAAGAAAAATTAAGCATTGCATACATTTATTTATTGTTTGCTAATACTAGCTACTACTAATTACTATCTACTGGATCTTATTTTGGTTAGGGGGGCCAAGGCCCCCCCTCTTGGCTCCGCCCCTGGTTGGGTGTGAGTGCAACAGTGAAGACAAAGCACGGTGTGGATCTAAGTAGAGAGCAGAAGCTGCGATGGACGTAGAGGAGAGAGGAGGGATTTGATGCCAGGAACAGTGAAGGCAGCGGCCGAGGCGAGGTCTGACAAAGGAAGTAGGGAGATGCGGCGCAGTGTGGATCTAAGGGCTTGTTTTTGTTTTGGATTATCTGAAAGTTGATTCTGTATTGCGATCGTAGAGAAACTGATTCTTCAAAAGCTGGAATCTAAAAGCACATATGAAGGATGCATTTGGCGAGGATTGACTTCTCGGATTCAAAATGGTGAAGTTGAATATTTTAGCTTCACCGATTCATGAAGTGGAGTTGTGAGTACATTAAGAGTGTTTAGATAGATCATCTTGTTTACATTTTAGACCAAAATATATACTTAATTCACTTTATTTTAGCCTACAAATTTTAGATTTGGAAGTGGAATGGAGCTCTACCAAGCAGTTCAAGTGAATTGTAGATTCTAGTGTATATGAGTGGATAAGATTGTGAGAATCGATTCTTAGAAGCAGGTTGTTTGTTTTTAATTCTACTTTTAAAGCCAGGATCTAAAATCAAAAGCAAAAACAAATAAATCCTAAGTGGAGAGCACAAAGCGCGAGATTTGGGGTTGGCTCCACTTGTCGGTGAGCATGTTTGTAAGGGAGAAGAGGTGCTAATAACGTATCATTCACCACCAGCAACTTCTTTTAATATAGTATAGTATTTTTGTAAAGTTATATGTACTAGCACGATAAGAGATTGTTTATTTTTCCTCTAAAAAACTGATTTTAGATTATAGTCGTAGAGAAGCTGATTTTTCAAAAGCTGGGATACAAGAGCACATATGAAGTGGATTGTAGATTCTAGTGTATATAGGTGCGTTGGATCGGCTGTTTATTTTTTATTCTGCTTTTGGAGCTAAAATTCAGAATTAAAAGTAAAATCAAATGGACCTAAGTTATCAGTTTGTTACGTTAGTCGGATGTTAGTCGGCCGGCTAGATGTTGGACAAGGCTTTGGCAAGTTGGATGACTATGTTAGATCTATTTGAAACACAGAATTTTTCTCGAATTCTGCAGAAATTGAGCTGTGTTCTCCAATGAAAATTCTGTCAAATTTTCCAAACAGGAACTTACCTGCTAAACCACCCGTCGCACACGCTCACCTTGCAACATCTTCGACACAATTCCGCTTCGCTGAAGCATATCATAGGGCCTGTTTGTTTCAGCTTTGGATTCTCTAAAAGCTGATTCTGGATTGTGGTTGTAGAGAAGCTGATTCTCCAAAATTTGGAATCCAAAAGTACATATGAAGTGGATTGTGGATTCTAGTGTATATGGGTAAATTGGATTATGAGAATCGGATTCTAGAATCATCTGTTTATTCGATTCGCTTTTATCGAATCTAGAATCAAAAGATTAAAACAAACAGGCATGGTCGCCACGAGCCCAAGCTGCAGTTCGAATTTTGTCCCTAGGCCACTGTCACGACTGAGGGGCCCACCCGTCGAGCAAGGGGCTTATAAGTCCATCATCAGGAGAGAGAGAAAAAAAGGAATGAATTGATCCATACGCAAAGGAATGTCGTCATTGTCTGATCCATACTAAGAAATCTTTCGAAAAATTCTGAAAAAATCATGGATGTACATCTCATCTTACCCCATCTACATATAAAATTTCATGATCAAATTCGTCCTATGCTAGAAGTTACAAAAAGACAAATTTCTGACAAACTTAAAAGTTCAAATGCATCTCAAATTTGTCTTTTTGTAACTTCCATCCCCTGTTCTCATTGCCATCTTCCCGTTCCCCTTTTCCTCCCCCTGTTCTTCCTTTTTCTTTCTTTGGTTCTCGCAGTCGGAACCGCATCTCACGTCCAGGTTCACCTGAGGCAAGGGGATATCACACTTGTTCCTCTGTTTCTTGCCCAAGTTCTTCTTCGTTTTCCTCTCTTTTGCTTCTTGTTTGTCTCGGTTTGTCTGGAATCTCACGCTCGAGAGTGATCCGAGCCAAGGGATACAACAGCCACCGTCCACTTCGCCGATTCGACTCTACAGCATCCTCCTGCCCTCCCCGCCGGCGCCGCCGTATCATCCATCCTCGCAACCCGCGCCGCGGTCGCCCCCCGGATCGAGCCGGTGCGCACTGCACAGAAGGTGCTTCCTTGGGGCACAGCGCTTCCTGGGCGGCCATGTCGGCGACGCCGCTCCCCCCACCGCCCCAGGGCGACAGCGCGGCCGCGCTCCCACCCCCGCCGGGCACCGACATGACGGGGATCTGCTTCCGCGACCAGCTCTGGCTCAACACCTACCCGCTCGACCGCAACCTCGTCTTCGACTACTTCGCCCTCTCCCCCTTCTACGACATCACCTGCAACAACGAATCCCTCCGCTCTCGCCAAATCCACCCCCTCGACATGTCCCACCTCACGTAAAACCCTAGCCCTCCCCATCTCTCCCCAAGTCACAAGAAGCGGAGGTTGGTTACTAGCGTTGTCCCGTTCTCTGTGGTGGTCGCAGGAAGATGACCGGGATGGAGTACGTGCTGAGCGACGTGATGGAGCCGCACCTGTTCGTGATCCGCAAGCAGAAGCGGGAGAGCCCCGAGAAAGCCCACGCCATGCTCGCCTACTACATCCTCGATGGTTCCATCTACCAGGCGCCCCAGCTCTGCAACGTCTTCGCCTCCCGCATCGTAAAGCCTCCCCTCCTTTTTTACTTAAATTTGTGCAATGGGGTTTTAGTTTCGGGGGAATTGATCATATGCCCCATTTTACTTGGTGCAATTAATAAAATGCTCTGTTTGTCTCACTGACATGTGTGAGACATGGCGGACTAGCCATGCGATGACAACGTGGTATAGTTGCTTTTAGTTTGTTGAGCGTTGCAATTTGCGGACATTTTCGGTGGATTTTACCAATCTAAGTGCAGATTTTAGGTCGCTTGTGACTTATTTTTTCTGTTCTTGTAACATTTCAGAGTAGGGCTATGCATCACATATCGAAAGCATTTTCTACGGCATGCTCAAAGTTGGAGAAAATTGGGAATGGTATGATCGCCGCATCTTACATATTTCTTACATTCTTCTCTGTTTTTACCTGTTTATCACAGTCACACGGTGAAACATCACTTACGCATGGTAATATATGATTGCTAGTTTACGAACTTCACCTCTCAACAGACATTGAGATAAAATTTTTGACCAAATTATTGTTGTATTGTCAGGGCAATACTTTTGTGGAACATTCAGCTGATCTTATCAATTGCGGTTCTCTCAAATTTGAAAAACTGAAACTAACAAGCAGTGGCATTATTGTTCAGGATAAACGTGGTCATTGATTCATGATTAGGTCCATAAAATGGTAGATCTATACATTTTCTGGAGGAATTGTCACTATGTACCCCTAAAGTACCCTATTTATAAATAAACTCATTTAAAATTGTAGAACCAACAGATCCCCCCTAAAAGATGGTAACTCTAAAAAATATACCTCTGTTCTGTTACAGCACTGATGAATTTAACTTCCTTTTTGGATTGAAAAGAGGAATTTTGAGAGGTAGATGTAGCCCTTTTTCATTTTTTAGTGGTACATATGTCGTATGTTGAGAAACGGGACACATGAGTGAGGGCAGACACCGGCCATTTCACGGGCCGCCATCCACAAGAGAGAGTTGACACAAGGATTTATACAGGTTTGGGTACTGAGATAAATGCCCTACTCCTATCGGTGTACCCCTCGGGTGGGCAGTAGAGGGGGTACCTCCTTGTCCAAGTTCCCCGAAGGCACACTAGTTACCTTGTTTCTTGTATTCAATGTGAGTCCAATTTACATGTGAGGGTTACAATGAGCTTTATAGGGGCTCAGCCTGATACATAAAGGCTATCCCACCCCTAGTGGGGTGGTTTAAGCGTGGGCATTTTTGTCATTCCCTGAAGGTGGCAGTGGAAACCGTGTTATCTTCCCCTTGGGGGTAGGCCTTTGACTCCAAGGTTCCATGGGTCCCCAAGATTTGGGCCCTTCATGGACTGACCTTTCGAGTACCACGGGAAGCGGCAACCCCCACTTGTCAGCCAACACTGACTGAGGCAAGGATGCCATTCTATCTCTTGGGCACTTAAGGGGGCGCCCTAATTGGCCGGGAGTTGGGCCACACACCCTCTCTCTGGGCACCGATGTAGACTGGGTGGTGCATAGGGCCTCTGTCCGCGAGGTAATGGGATCTCTCTCAACACTACCCCCCTACCTACCCATGGGGTGCTTGCGGGGGTGCCCCAGTCTGCCGGGAGTCGGGCCATATGCTCTGTCTCCAGGCACCAATGTAGACCGAGTGGTGCATAGGGCCTCCATCCGCGAGGTAATGGACTAATGGGATCTCCTTCAACAAGATATATGCAACACTTGGAACTTCTGAGGTAAATAATTATACAAGTAGGAACTTTTGTGGTTTTCTAAGAGAGTTTGAGCAAGAACTTGGATCTATTTTCCTGATTTTCTGTGTTTTGGTTGGCAGTTTGCTGACACTTCTTTTTCTTTTGACATTACTGGAATTGTTTCATTATTACAGTATCACTCTTTTCTGGTAATGTGCCTTGAGTTTCGAAATATTCTTTGGGCCTCTTATGGTTCTCTAAGAGTATAGGGCCTTTTTGAATCTTGTTTTAGTTACTACTTTGTGAATTGGAAGTGACCAGATGTAATTATTTGTGAGTTTATATGAATTGGCACACTATTTTATGTGTACATAGAAAAGGGTGCTTATTGTTGAATGCAGATCAACACTGTCTACTCACAGATCATCGCATAGGCTATCTAGAAAGCATTATCCATACCTATTACCTAGTAACTAAAACAGGGAGTCGTGTTGATAATCGTTTGTGTCTAAGCGGGAGCTTGGAACACAAACAAAAAATTAAAAACAATGCTTGATGAAAAGACCACACCTTTACTTGACACATTGATAATGCTTAATAATGATATTTGTCCTTGGTCATGCAAGATGACTTGCATGAAATAGTTGCTACTGTAATTCAAAAATCACCTGTTGCTTATGATACAAGCTATATCCATTTAAGTTGTGTTTTTCCTTTGCCATGATTTGCAAAGCAAAAACAGCATCACTGGAATCTGTTTCTGTACTTTACAGTAGAAGGTGATTCTGATGCGGCAGCTTCTGAATCAAAGACCCAAAAAGAAGCAATTGACTTGAAGGAGTTGAAACGAGTTGATCATATCCTCGTATCTTTGCAACGGAAGGTAATATTAACCTTTTAGTGCAACGAATGTCTGATGTAGATAGCAAACCTTACCTCCTGTTACCTTGCACGGTGGACTTGGTAGATAATAGTAGCCTTAGACAAAACAGCAAAAGTTGTGTCATGCATCCTGGACTAACATTTCGCGGAGCTTTTTCTAACTACATGCTGAGTTTTGCTGTCAAAGAGTTCATTGGTAGTTGTAATCTCTGTTTTGTCAAACCATGTGTTAATTACTTTTAAACTTCAGACATCTTTTTTTGCAGCTCCCTCCTGCTCCTCCCCCTCCACCTTTTCCGGAGGGCTATGTCCCACCATCTGCATCAGAACAGGAGAAAGCGACGGATGATCTGCTCGCCTCAGAAGCACTGCCTCCCCAAATCGACCCTATCATTGATCAAGGCCCTGCCAAAAGACCAAGATTCCAATAAGAAATTGTATTGTCAAGTTAAATCCGACTGACACAACAACGGACTGTATTGCAAGTTGATAAAAGTAGAGTTTTGTAATTCCCGAAGTTTCACTCTGACTTCCCTTCTTATGTACAACAGCTTTCTGATTAGATCAGAGCTTTGTGATATATGATAAGAGCATGCGCTATCTTAAGAACGGAAGAGCCTGCGCTATCTTAAGAACGGTGTAGATAAATCTTGTAGAGAGTAACGAGAGACAAAAGATTTAGTGAAATTAACTGTAAATTTTTTAAATACAACCTCAAAAGAGTAGAAGGGATTGTTATTTTCATAATCTCTCGTATCTTTTAGGATCTTTGGATCTTTTGTCCTATATAATAGTTTAATGCTAAAGAATAACTTAGCTTCTAATCTTCTTGGACACCTTTTACTTGAGATGACCACCCTCTAGATTTGTATAGTCTTCTTAGTTCTCTAAAGTAAGTAGGAATTTTACTCCTATTAGGATTAGGAATTTCAATTCTATTAGAATTCATCTAGCACACTTTTAAATCTTAAAAGGCTAATATAAGTCACTATATTTAATAATCTTCACATTGACTCTTATCTATTAAAGTCATTGTGCTCTTAAAAAAACTCACACCAAGTTGGCTTTGTATTTTTTGTTCTCCCACCTTTTGGAGTGCCTCCGCCATATGGGGCTTAAGCACATCACCGCAATGTCTGTAACACCTACTGTTACCGATTCTTGATCATCCGAGGATGAAGATTTTGATGGCTTTTTCAAGGACTCTGTCTCCAATAAATACGCAACTATTTCGTTGAAGTTGAGAGTGCTTTTCTTGGCAAGAATATTCATCACCAATTGTTCTTATGATGGTGGTAGAGATGATGCCAGTATGATTACTTTATCACTTTCTTTAATTTTCTCATTCACACTAATCAACGCGTGATAAGCTTGTTAAAGACATTGAGATGGTCAACAAACCGTGTACCTTCCCCCGTGCGTAACATGTATAGTTATCATTTTAACACTCACTGGTTTGTCAGCTACTTTGCAATATATAATTCTTCTAAGTTCTTTCATTATTTCTTCACCGAATTCCACTTGATAACTGAGTACTTTACCTTATCAAAGAAATATATATGGATTGTCCTGACAGCCTTCCACTCCATTATCTTCCAGTCTTGAGCGGATGTCTTTTTCAATTTGTTCCCTTCAAGAGCAACGATTAACTCTTATTGGATAAGGACATCCTTCACCATACATTGCCATATGCTGAAATTTTCCCGTCATCAAATTTCTCTATTTGATTCCACATCATTGACATTGACCTTGATTTTGTATCACCTAACGCTTTTCCGATTGTTTCACAAATCTAATTAATCTGTCTTGGCTCTAATATAACTTGTTATACTCTGATACTCCTTTCTTAGCACAACAGCCCCTAGATCGGATCAGAGTTTTATTATGACACGAGCGTGCACGGTCTCAAGAACGATGTAGATGAATCTTGTAGAAAGAACCAAAGTAATGATGTTGAAGCAATAACGATGATAGAGAAAAGATTTGGTGAAGACAACCGCAAATTCTTTAAGCACGGTCTCAAAAGAGTACAAGGGATTATTGCTCTGTTACAACCTCTTGAACTTGTTATAACATTTGGATCTTTACAATATACAAGAATCTAGTACTAAAGAATAACTTAGAGGGTGTTTAGCACACCAAAATCCGTGGAGTTGGTGGAGTAGGATATTCCTTATTCCAGAAATTTAAGGAGCTGAAGCTGTGGGTACATTAGTGTTTAGGTGGGTCATCTTGTTTATATTTTAGACTAAAAATATAAACATAATTCACTTTATTTCAGCTTACAAGCTCTAGATCTAAGTGGAGCTGGGATCTCGAGCTCTGCTAAATAGGGCCTTAGTCTCTAATTCTCTCATGCACCTCTTATTTCGGATGAGCTGGTTTGTGGTTTCTTGGTTGATTAGATTCTCTATGGCCAACTCCTAAGTTTATAGTCTTCTTAGTTCTTATCCAAAGCAAATAGAAATTTTACTTCTACTAGAAATAGAAATCCTAATTCTACTAAAATTCATCTAGCATACCTTTCCAAGTTGTAAAAGATTAAATATGAGTCATAATATTTAACAAATATGTTTCGAGGAACATAGATGTGACTTCAAACCAAGCAATGGTTATTTAAAGGCGAAAACTAAATCAAACCCTTCACGCATGGTACCTCTCTAGGACAACGTGTAAGTGGTCCAATATATATGATTTGGTGTTACTGACCGTTGCCCTTGACCTATTTCTATTGAGCTACAGTATTATGAAGTGATGTGTTTGTACCGAAATTTGACAAGTGTGGTCAAAATCGGCAAGATGGAGTCAACGTATCATAACCGACGTGTGCTATAGAAAGATCCAAAGATATTTGGTTACGATAAAGATTTCAAGGAAAAACCGTCTACATTGGGGCCGATGCGGATCATATTTTGCAACGTGTTGAAATAGGATATGGTCAGCCGATCGGTATAAAAGATAGTCATAGGCAAGCAAAAAAACATACAATCCAATCAACAAATACTCTACCTTTATTTTCCTCTCAACTAGGAGTAGTTTTTGTAACTTAGATTCTCTTGTAACTCGATTTTGATCAATAAAGTTGCGCATCGCCGATTGTTGGTCATCTTCTGTTACACCAGTCAGGTTTGATTTTCTTCGATCTTGTTGTGCATCGCCTTTTTCAGAGTCGATCTACCTTTATCCCTAATTAGCCCTAATCAGCTAATCGGATTTATCAATTATCCTTAGTTTGGTCGGCTTTAGCTGATTTGATCTAAACCGATTGATCTACGAAATCAGCTTTGAACGTATTTTATATTTTTCTTACCGATTGTAGAATCAAATCGGTTGGCATGCCTTGAACAACGGGACCCGGTGTTCGTTAGGTGTGTTGTGGTGATAAAATCTACTTCACATTTTTGGCGCCAACATACTCTTAGCACGCCTAGTGGGACCACGGTTGTCTTCCTCCGACAAGTCGATTCCACCGTCTCACCTTAATCTTTGAAGCAATAATCGCCCCACATTAGACGATTTAACTCCGAATAGCACAAGGAAATGGAAGACCGAAAAGTCGCTCGGATGAGATGATCCGGGTTGCTACCAAAAACCCGACGCTGCATCACCCGAAGATCGTGATTGTCGACGGTCAACGCCCTTGGCGATGCAGGAGTTACAAATAGCCCAGTAAGTCAATACGTGCCTGCACAGGCAAAATTATCAATTATGATTGAATAGTCTATATACCATGCTTTAATTAATCAATCATCTGCTTTAGTCACTATTCTTAAGCCGATGATTGCTAACATTGTTAAGACCATTGCTCAAGAGTTGACTTCATCCGAGAGCCTGCTCGATCCACTGCAGGCGCTATCGAGCTGCCCTATTTATTCAGTGGCGCAAAGTGTTCAAATCGCGACGGTCGGTCCGAAACCATCGGCTGCAACTCCATCATTAATGCCAACTCAATCTACCGTTATACTACCACGGGATCCTCATCCTAGTAGGGTCACACACTTTCAAGCATATACTGATGCCGCCAAGTTAAATGCGTCGGCTAACTTGCCACCGTTAGCCCCATTTTACGCCTTTCCACCATCAATTTGATAGCCGGTTGAACCAAACAAATGCTCGCAATACTATGAGTTGATCCCACCCAGAAATTCGGCGCCGCATAAAGTAGTAACCTATTAGAGCCTTTTGTCCCATTACCGGAGCCGCCGGCTAGAAGGAACGATAGATACGACCAATTCACTAAGTATCCATCGGCTCAGTCTAATCGGTAGCCCGAGCTTGCACTCGAGGAGGAGAATGCCAATTATGATCATAATTGGCACAACCCTAATATCCCGTCGGCCAATAATGTTAATTGGGCCGACCAAATTTCTACCATATTAAGGGATCAATTCGTCATACAGCTAAAGGGCAAAGTCATTGGCTATAGAAAGCTGTATCCTGATTATATAGATCACATGCCATATCCGAACAATTTCAAAGTCCCTAATTTTGCTAAATTTTCAGGGGATGATTCAGTCACAACGTTAGAACTTGTCGGACGCTTTATCGCTTAGTGCGGCGAGGCAGCCCAGTTCGTCGGGTTAAAAATTATATTGTTCCCATTGTCACTATGAGGGGCTGCTTTTACTTGTTTTACTAGTTTACCCCAAATTTGGTTCATTTTTGGAACAATTTGGAAGGCCGATTCTATAAGTACTTTTTCTCTGGCAATCTGGAACTTAGGATTTCTGATCTAAGTTCCATCCACCAAAAATTTGGGGAATCGGTAACGGATTACATTAAGAGGTTTAGAGAAGTTAGAAATCGGTGCTTTAGCGTCATGTTACCTAACAGTCAACTAGCCGAGGACAAGGCCAAGGTTAACATAGTCGAATACTCTTCAAGTGAATCCTCTGAAGACGATGAAACAGAGATAAATATAACCAAATGGGTCAAAGGGTCTAAAACATCTTTGGTCTGTTCCTGGCTTAAGCCAACTAAAAATAAATCAGAGGTAAAATATCGTTCGACGATCCAAATATGATCATATTTTTATTTACTCTTATAAGAAAAGATAATACGATTGCCTAAGGACACATTATACTGCCGGCTGATGAGATCAAAAAGCGAAGGTATTGCAAGTGGCACCATTCTTTTTCTCATAATACTAACGATTGCAATATTTTTCGTCAACAGATTCAGTCAGCTATTGAAGATGGTCAGCTTAAATTCACCGATGAGCCGACTATGCAAGTAGACATCGACCCTTTTTCCCATAAATGTGGTGCAATGTTCGCGCAAGGGGAAAGAGACGATGCATGACGAAGAACCAGAACGAGTTCGACGTGTTGACGTTCCAGCAGCCTCAAACGGGGAAAAGACCTTAAAGATTATGATCGGTTTATTCAAGAACTGTCAAGTCTAAAGGAGATTCGCAAGTTGGCAAGTGGTACAAGGCGGAGAGATCATCGCCACAGAGACCGATCGGCAAGCCTAAGCCAACTTTTTCTTAGTTATTGGAGAAGTATGAGAGAATGAACAACCAGCCACATTATCCATTGCGTCGACAAGATCTTCTATACTGGCCTGAAAACCTAGAAAGGCCTCATTAAAGATGCCCCTTCTGATAGTTTTGTTGGGAGAGGGGAATAGCATTGCCATCACCATATACCTGCCCGTTGGAACATTATCCTTAGGATGATTGGCCGAGGCGATCAGTCAAAGACAGGTTATCAAGACCCATACGCGATCGTCCCCACAAAAGTTATAGGACGCTAATTCATGAAAGGATTTCTATACCGAATCAGGCTAAGGTGCATACGAAGTCAGGTTCTGCAATAAAAGGAGATCTGGCTGTAACGATCCGTAAGCATATCGAACTCAAACCCAAATAGTGTCCGCTAGGTCTCAGTCAATGACAATGCAGATGGCTTCAAAGACTATGGACTCAATAAATGAGGGAGGCTAAGCAAGAAAAACAAAGGGACCAAGCGTTCAATGAGCTTCGGTCAATCAAAACAATGAAGAAAGAATGGAGTAAGAAGGACCAAGTTGAGGAGGAGACATATTCAGCCGATGACTTGGGTTCACCCATGATTCGAGATGACACTTGTCAGCGTACTTCACGCTGGGGTACCCTCTCCGACGCACAAAACCCTTCCACGTGGCGGGCTGGCGAAGCAGGCGGCGAAAGACGCCCGCCCGCCGTGCCGCCCACGTGGCGCCGACGAGCGGGTGGGCGAGCACGCCCGCCACCAGCCGCCCACCCACGTGGCGGCTTTGGCGAACGGGCGGGCGAAAGCACGCCCGTCGGCCGTGCCGCCCACGTGGCGCCCGGCGAGTGGGCGAAGCGCCGCCGCCGCCCGGCGCCGACCCGTGGCGCTTTGGCGAAGCCGGCGAAAGCACGCCCGTCGGCCGTGTGCGGCCATGTGGCGCCCGGCAGCAAGGGCGAAGCGCCTCGCCGCCGGC
Source organism: Guadua angustifolia (assembly GCA_036346375.1). Classification (NCBI taxonomy): domain Eukaryota; kingdom Viridiplantae; phylum Streptophyta; class Magnoliopsida; order Poales; family Poaceae; genus Guadua; species Guadua angustifolia. Next base: position 26,905,606 of record CM070505.1, on the reverse strand, counting down.
GCCAGCCCACGTGGCGGCTTTGGCGAACGGCGGGCGGCGCACGCGTGCGGCAGTCTTGTACGTGGCGCCGGCAGCAGTGAGCAGCGCGCACGCTGCGCCGGCGCCCGCCCCACGTGGCGGCTTTGGCGAACGGCGGCGAAAGCACGCCCGTTGGCAATGCCGCCCACGTGGCGCCCGGCGAGCAGTGGGCTAGCCCGCCTCGCCGCCTCGACGCCACCCACGTGGCGCCCGGCGGCGAGTGGGCGAAGCACGCGCCGCTCGCCCGCCGCAAGACAAAAAAGCGGCGAGGTTGCTTACCAAGTCTCCTTCCCTATCGCATGCGGCCAGCGAGCAGTTCGGTGTCGAGCCTATCAACTGCGAGGATTTCTGCAATAGGCCCGTTCCTCTGACGCCTCCCACCTACCCGTCAAAGAGAGGTCATATACCGGGCGGACCGGGCGAGGCCATGCGTCGGCATTTAATGAGGCTGGAGGAACGGGACAGCACAGGAAGGAGTAATAAATGCACCAGGATCAGCATGATGACCCCCCTTTTACCTACTCCCGTTAGCCCGGCCTATATAAGGGCCTTCTGGTGCATGGGGAAGGGGGGGGGACGGGTCGAACAAGCAAGAGTTCCGCAGTAGAGCCTAAGGAAGAACTTGTAACTCCCAAGTTCTGTACTGTACCAGTTTTCAAACACTCTCTAAGCAAGTTAGCGGGAAGTAAGGCTATTACCCATGGCAAAGGAGGCCTGAACCTGGGTAAAATCTCTGTGTCATTCCTAGTTCATAGCCACGGAGTTCACCGTGGGAGTTTCTAGGTTTCCTCGCCAGGTTTGCACCACGAAGACGCCCTCCTATCGAACAAAACCCGGTCTGTAGATCACGGGCCTGTCAGGCGGAATACGCCGACAGTAAGGCTATTACCCATGGCAAAGGGGGCCTGAACCTGGGTAAAATCTCTGTGTCATTCCTAGTTCATAGCCACCGGAGTTCACCGCGTGAGAGTTTCTAGGGTTTCCCCTCGCCAGGGTTTGCCAGCCACGAAGATGCCCTCCTATCGAACAAAACCCGGTCTGTAGATCACGGGCCTGTCAGGCGGAATACGCCGACAGTAAGGCTATTACCCACGGCAAAGGGGCCTGAAACAGGTAAAATCTCGTGTCATTCCTAGTTCATAGCCACCGGAGTTCACCGCGTGGGAGTTTCTAGGTTTCCTCGCCAGGTTTGCCACCACGAAGACGCCTCCTATCGAACAAAACCCGGCTCAGATCACGTCTGTCAAAGGAATCGCCGACAAGAAGGCTATTACCCATGGCAAGGGGCTCTGAACACAGGTAAAATCTGTGTCATTCCTAGTTCATAGCCACGGAGTTCACCGCGTGAGAGTTTCTAGGTTTCCCTACGTGGTTTGCCAGCCACGAAGATGCCCTCCTATCGAACAAAACCCGGTCTGTAGATCACGGGCCTGTCAGGCGGAATACGCCGACAGTAAGGCTATTACCCACGGCAAAGGGGGCCTGAACCTGGGTAAAATCTCTGTGTCATTCCTAGTTCATAGCCACCGGAGTTCACCGCGTGGGAGTTTCTAGGGTTTCCCCTCGCTAGGGTTTGCCAGCCACGAAGACGCCCTCCTATCGAACAAAACTCGGTCTGTAGATCACGGGCCTGTCAGGCGGAATACGCCGACAGTAAGGGTATTACCCACGGCAAAGGGGGCCTGAACCTGGGTAAAATCTCTGTGTCATTCCTAGTTCATAGCCACCGGAGTTCACCGCGTGGGAGTTTCTGGGGTTTCCCCTCGCCAGGGTTTGCCAGCCACGAAGACACCCTCCTATCGAACAAAACCTGGTTTGTAGATGACTGGCCTGTCAGGCGGAATACGCCGACAGGGGCGCGCCAGATAGGGGGCTAGTGGTTGGTTTTCCGCTAACTTCCGCCGGCGGATCTTTTGAATAACTTAGCTTCTAATCTTCTTGGACACCTTTTACTTGAGATGACCACCCTCTAGATTTGTATAGTCTTCTTAGTTCTCTAAAGTAAGTAGGAATTTTACTCCTATTAGGATTAGGAATTTCAATTCTATTAGAATTCATCTAGCACACTTTTAAATCTTAAAAGGCTAATCTGAGTCACCATATTTAATAATCTTCACATTGACTCTTATCTATTAAAGTCATTGTGCTCTTAAAAAAACTCACACCAAGTTGGCTTTGTATTTTTTGTTCTCCCACCTTTTGGAGTGCCTCCGCCATATGGGGCTTAAGCACATCATCGCAATGTCTCAGTAACACCCATCGTTATCGATTCTTGATCATCCGAGGATGAAGATTTTGATGGCTTTTTCAAGGACTCTGTCTCCAATAAATACGCAACTATTTCGCTGAAGTTGAGAGTGCTTTTCTTGGCAAGAATATTCATCACCAATTGTTCTTATGATGGTGGTAGAGATGATGCCAAGATGATTACTTTATCACTTTCTTTAATTTTCTCATTCACACTAATCAACGCGTGATAAGCTTGTTAAAGACATTGAGATGGTCAACAAACCTGTACCTTCCCCGTATGTAACATGTATAGTTATCATTTTAACACTCACCGGGTTTGTCGACTACTTTGCAATATATAATTCTTCTAAGTTCTTTCATTATTTCTTCACCGAATTCCACTTGATAACTGAGTACTTTACCTTATCAAAGAAATATATATGGATTGTCCTGACAGCCTTCCACTCCATTATCTTCCAGTCTTGAGCGGATGTCTTTTTCAATTTGTTCCTTCAAGAGCAACGATTAACTCTTATTGGATAAGGACATCCTTCACCATACATTGCCATATGCTGAAATTTTCCGTCATCAAATTTCTATTTGATTCCACATCATTGACATTGACCTTGATTTTGTATCACCTAACGCTTTTCCGATTGTTTCACAAATCTAATTAACTGTCTTGGCTCTAATATAACTTGTTATACTCGATACTCCTTTCTTAGCACAATGTTCCCTAGATCGGATCGTAGTTTTATTATGACACGAGCGTGCACGGTCTCAAGAACGATGTAGATGAATCTTGTAGAAAGAACCAAAGTAATGATGTTGAAGCAATAACGATGATAGAGAAAAGATTTGGTGAAGACAACCGCAAATTCTTTAAGCACGGTCTCAAAAGAGTACAAGGGATTATTGCTCTGTTACAACCTCTTGAACCTGTTATAACATTTGGATCTTTACAATATACAAGAATCTAGTACTAAAGAATAACTTAGAGGGTGTTTAGCACACCAAAATCCGTGGAGTTGGTGGAGTAGGATATTCCTTATTCCAGAAATTTAAGGAGCTGAAGCTGTGGGTACATTAGTGTTTAGGTGGGTCATCTTGTTTATATTTTAGACTAAAAATATAAACTTAATTCACTTTATTTCAGCTTACAAGCTCTAGATCTAAGTGGAGCTGGGATCTCGAGCTCTGCTAAATAGGGCCTTAGTCTCTAATTCTCTCATGCACCTCTTATTTCGGATGAGCTGGTTTGTGGTTTCTTGGTTGATTAGATTCTCTATGACCAACTCCTAAGTTTATAGTCTTCTTAGTTCTTATCCAAAGCAAATAGAAATTTTACTTCTACTAGAAATAGAAATCCTAATTCTACTAAAATTCATCTAGCATACCTTTCCAAGTTGTAAAAGATTAAATATGAGTCATAATATTTAACAAATATGTTTCGAAGGAACATAGACTGTGACTTCAGCCGCAATGGTTATTTAAAGGCGAAAACTAAATCAAACCCTTCACGCATGGTACCTCTCTAGGACAACGTGTAAGCTGGTCCAATATATATGATTTGGTGTTACTGACCGTTGCCCTTGACCTATTTCTATTGAGCTACAGTATTATGAAGTGATGTGTTTGTACCGAAATTTGACAAGTGTGGTCAAAATCGGCAAGATGGAGTCAACGATCATAACCGACGCGGTGCTATAGAAAGATCCAAAGATATTTGGTTACGATAAAGATTTCAAGGAAAAACCGCTCTACATTGGGGCCGATGCGATCATATTTTGCAACGTGTTGAAATAGGATATGGTCACCGATCGGTATAAAAGATAGTCATAGGCAAGCAAAAAAACATACAATCCAATCAACAAATATTCTACCTTTATTTTCCTCTCAACTAGGAGTAGTTTTTGTAACTTAGATTCTCTTGTAACTCGATTTTGATCAATAAAGTTGCGCATCGCCGATTGTTGGTCATCTTCTGTTACACCAATCAGGTTTGATTTTCTTCGATCTTGTTGCGCATCGCCTTTTTCAGAGTCGATCTACCTTTATCCCTGATTAGCCCTAATCAGCTAATCGGATTTATCAATTATCCTTAGTTTGGTCGGCTTTAGCTGATTTGATCTAAACCGATTGATCTACGAAATCAGCTTTGAACGTATTTTATATTTTTCTTACCGATTGTAGAATCAAATCGGTTGGCATGCCTTGAACAACAGGACCCAGTGTTCGTTAGGTGTGTTGTGGCTGATAAACTCTACTTCACATTTTTTGGCGCCAACATACTCTTAGCACGCCTAGTGGGACCACGAAGTTGTCTTCCTCCGACAAGTCGATTCCACCGTCTCACCTTAACGCTGAAGCAATAATCGTCCCCACATTAGACGATTTAACTCCAGAATAGCACAAGGAAATGGAAGACCGAAAAGCTGCTCTGGATGAGATGATACTGGGTTGCTACCAAAAAACCTGACGCGGCATCACCCAGAAGACTGCATTGCTGACGGTCAACGCCCTTGGCGATGCAGGAGTTACAAATAGCCCAGTAAGTCAATACGTGCCTGCACAGGCAAAATTATCAATTATGATTGAATAGTCTATATACCATGCTTTAATTAATCAATCATCTGCTTTAGTCACTATTCTTAAGCCGATGATTGCTAACATTGTTAAGACCATTGCTCAAGAGTTGACTTCATCCGAGAGCCTGCTCGATCCACTGCAGGCGCTATCGAGCTGCCCTATTTATTCAGTAGCGCAAAGTGTTCAAATCGCGACGGCCGGTCCAAACCATCGGCTGCAACTCCATCATTAATGCCAACTCAATCTATCGTTATACTACCACGGATCCTCATCCTAGTAGGGTCACACACTTTCAAGCATATACTGATGCCGCCAAGTTAAATGCGTCGGCTAACTTGCCACCGTTAGCCCCATTTTACGCCTTTCCACCATCAATTTGATAGCCGGTTGAACCAAACAAATGCTCGCAATACTATGAGTTGATCCCACCTGAAATTCTGCGCCGCATAAAGTAGTAACCTATTAGAGCCTTTTGTCCCATTACCGAGCCGCCGGCTAGAAGGAACGATAGATACGACCAATTCACTAAGTATCCATCGGCCATCTAATCGGTAGCTTAGCTTGCACTCGAGGAGGAGAATGCCAATTATGATCATAATTGGCACAACCTAATATCCCGTCGGCCAATAATGTTAATTGGGCCACCAAATTTCTACCATATTAAGGGATCAATTCATTCATACAAACTAAAGGGCAAAGTCATTGGCTATAGAAAGTCAGATCCCGATTATATAGATCACATGCCATATCCGAACAATTTCAAAGTCCCTAATTTTGCTAAATTTTCAGGGATGATTCAACACAACGTTAGAACTTGTTTGACGCTTTATCGCTTAGTGCGGCGAGGCAGCCCAGTTCGTCGGGTTAAAAATTATATTGTTCCCATTGTCACTATGAGGGGATGCTTTTACTTGTTTTACTAGTTTACCCCTAAATTTGGTTCATTTTTGGAACAATTTGGAAGGCCGATTCTATAAGTACTTTTTCTCTGGCAATCTGGAACTTAGGATTTCTGATCTAAGTTCCATCCACCAAAAATTTGGGGAATCGGTAACGGATTGCATTAAGAGGTTTAGAGAAGTTAGAAATCGGTGCTTTAGCGCCATGTTACCTAACAAATAACTAGCCGAGGACAAGGCCAAGGTTAACATAGTCGAATACTCTTCAAGTGAATCCTCTGAAGACGATGAAACAGAGATAAATATAACCAAATGGGTCAAAGGGTCTAAAACATCTTTGGTCTGTTCCTGGCTTAAGCCAACTAAAAATAAATCAGAGGTAAAATATGCGTTCGACGTATCCAAATATGATCATATTTTTTATTTACTCTTATAAGAAAAGATAATACGATTGCCTAAGGACACGTTATACTGCTGGCTGATGAGATCAAAAAGCGAAGGTATTGCAAGTGGCACCATTCTTTTTCTCATAATACTAACGATTGCAATATTTTTCGTCAACAGATTCAGTCAGCTATTGAAGATGGTCAGCTTAAATTCGCCGATGAGCCGACTATGCAAGTAGACATCGACCCTTTTTGCCATAAATGTGGTGCAATGTTCGCACAAGGGGAAAGAGACGATGCATGATGAAGAACCAGAACGAGTTCGACGTGTTGACGTTCCAGCAGCCTCAAACGGGGAAAAGACCTTAAAGATTATGATCGGTTTATTCAAGAACTGTCAAGTCTAAAGGAGATTCGCAAGTTGGCAAGTGGTACAAGGCGGAGAGATCATCGCCACAGAGACCGATCGGCAAGCCTAAGCCAACTTTTTCTTAGTTATTGGAGAAGTATGAGAGAATGAACAACCACCACATTATCCATCAAGCGCCGACAAGATTTTCTATATCGCTCGAAAACCTAGAAAGGGCTCATTAAAGATGCCCCTTCTGATAGTTTTGTTGGGAGAGGGGAATAGCATTGCCATCACCATATACCTGCCCGTTGGAACATTATCCTTAGGATGATTGGTCGAGGCGATCAGCCAAAGACAGGTTATCAAGACCCATACGCGATCGTCCCCACAAAAGTTATAGGACGCTAATTCATGAAAGGATTTCTATACCGAATCAGGCTAAGGTGCATACGAAGTCAGGTTCTGCAATAAAAGGAGATCTAGCTGTAAGGATCCGTAAGCATATCGAACTCAAACCCAAATAGTGTCCGCTAGGTCTCAGTCAATGACAATGCAGATGGCTTCAAAGACTATGGACTCAATAAATGAGGGAGGCTAAGCAAGAAAACAAAGGGACCAAGCGCTCAATGAGCTTGGTCAATCAAAACAATGAAGAAAGAATGGAGTAAGAAGGACCAAGTTGAGGAGGAGACATATTCACCGATGACTTGGGTTCACCCATGATTCGAGATGACACTTGTCGCCAGATTTACGGGTACCCTCTCCGACGACAAAACCCTTCCACGTGGCGGCCGCGGGCCAAGCAAGGCGAAGAAGCCCGCCGCCAGTGCCGCCCCACCGGCGCGACGACGAAAGTGGGCGAGCACGCCGCCGCCAAAGCCCACCCACGTGGCGGCTCGCTAACGGCGGCGAAGCACGCCTGCTCGGCCGTGTTGGCCCACGTGGCGCCCGACGAAGCGTGGGCGAAAGCACGCCGCCGCCGCGTGCGCCCCACGGGCGGTTCGGCGAACGGCGGCGAAAGCACGCCTGCCGGCCAGTGCCGCCCACGGCGCCGGCGAAAGTGTGGGCGAAGCGGCCGCCGCCCGGCGCCAGATCACGTGGCGGTTGGCGAACGGCGGCGAAGCACGCCCTGGCTGTGCGCCAGCCGCCCGTGGCGCCCGGCGAAGCAGTGGGCGAGCGCGCCGCCGCTTCAAGGCCAGCCCACGTGGCGGCTCGGCGAACGGCGGCGAGCACGCCTGCCGCCAGTGTTGCCCACGGGCGCCCAGCAAAGAGTGGACGAAGCGCGCCGCCGCTTTCGGCGCCCATACGCGGGCGGTTCGGCGAACCCAAGCGCGAGCACGCCTGGCAGTGGTTAAGCACGTGCGGGCCGTCCGCAGTGGTTAGCTAGCCTCGCCGCCCGACGCCCACCCACGTGGGCGCCCGGCGAAGCGTGGGCGAAGCACGCCCGCCGCCTCCACCGCAAGACAAAAGGCAGACGAGGTTGCTTCGCCAAGTCTCCTTCCCTATCGCATCGCGTTAGACGGGCAGTTCTGCGGTCGTCGCCTATCAACCGCGAGATTTCGCATAGGCCTGCTCTTCCGACGCCCCACCTACCCATCAAAGAGAGGTCATATACCCAGTGATCGGGCGAGGCCAAGGCGGCATTTAATGAGGCCGAGGAACTGGACAAAGACAGAAGGAGTAATAAATGCACCAGATCAAGATGATGACCCCTTTACCTACTCCTCATAGTCTGCCTATATAAGGGCCTTCGTGCATGGGGAAGGGGGGACGGTCGAACAAGCAAGAGTTCCAGAAGAGAGCCTAAGGAAGAACTTGTAACTCCCAAGCTCAGACTGCACTTTTCAAACACTCTCTAAGCAAGCTAGCGGGAAGTAAGGCTATTACCCATGGCAAAGGAGGCCTGAACCTGGGTAAAATCTCTATGTCATTCCTAGTTCATAGCCACCGAGTTCACCGCGGGAGTTTCTAGGGTTTCTCGCCAGGTTTGCCACCACGAAGACGCCTCCTATCGAACAAAACCCGGCTCAGAGATCACGGTCTGTCAAAGGAATACGCCGACAAGAAGGCTATTACCCATGGCAAGGGGCTCAACTCGGTAAAATCTCTGTGTCATTCCTAGTTCATAGCCACCGAGTTCACCGCGTGGGAGTTTCTAGGTTTCTCGCCGTGGTTTGCCACCACGAAGATGCCCTCCTATCGAACAAAACCCGGCTCAGATCACGGGCTGCCAAAGTGAATACGCCGACAAGAAGGCTATTACCCACGCAAAGGGGCCTCAACTCGGTAAAATCTCGTGTCATTCCTAGTTCATAGCCACCGAGTTAACCGCGTGGGAGTTTCTAGGGTTTCTCGCTAGGGTTTGCTACCACGAAGACGCCTCCTATCGAACAAAACTTCATCTCAGATCACGGGTCTGTCAGCGGAATACGCCGACAAGAAGGGTATTACCCACGCAAAGGGGCTCAACTCAGGTAAAATCTTCAGATCATTCCTAGTTCATAGCCACCGAGTTCACCGTGGGAGTTTCTGGTTTCCTCGCCAGGTTTGCCCGTACCACGAAGACGCCTCCTATCGAACAAAACTCGGGTTTAGATGACGGGCCCGTCAAAGGAATACGCCGCTGTGGGCACGCCAGATAGGGGCTAGTGGTTGGTTTTCCGCCAACTTCCTGCGGCTTTTGGTGTTCTTTGTTCAAAAGTAAGCTCACCGCATGGCGGATTCTTAAGATCATGGAGGCGGGGCGAGCGACGCCCAGGAAAATCCCGGCGATCTCACCGGCCGAGGGATCGCCCACCCCACCTCGGCAGGTGGCAAGATTGTTCGTGGGAGCGGCGGAGTTCCCTCAGGCGCCGCCCATGGAGAGCAGCCACCGCCAAAATCAGATGCGGTCCGCTCTTCTGACCACCCGGTGGAACTTGTAGAGACACCCAGCCACCTGGTGGGTCGGGACATCGCCAACCTCATGGATGCGCCCAGCCCGTAGGGCCCATCGATCCGGCGGTACTGCCGTGACGCCGCCGCTTAGGCGCGGCTTGGCGCCCCAGCGCCTAGCCGCCCCAACGGCGAGGTTCGCCAGCAGCCGGAGCCGGCGAACGCGGCGCGCGCACCGCCCCCAGACCGTTCCGTGGACCTCGTGTCGCACCTAGATAAAGCCGCAATCGGCACGGCGATGATCTCCGTGGCCGCTGCCGCGCCACCCGTCCGGAGCGCCCCACGGGAAGTGTGGTCTCGGACGATGGGAGCCCTCCGTGGGTTTCGGGCTCGGACTAAGGAGGAGGTTCACCTCCGACTCTATAGGATCCGGTCCGCGCCCCGGAGGTCCCTGATCGGCCCCCGATGAGCGGCCGGCTTCTCTACTGGCTGGTGCCAGCCTTCTCTTGGCGCCCGCCACAGAACGGGTTTATTGTGTTTCGCCGACGCCCTTGAAAATACGACGCACCACCAACTTGGAGGAGTTCTTGCAAATCTACACGACGGTGGCGCGGGCAGCTAGCGGGTCTGAAAAGATCATGGCCAACTACCTTTCAACGACCTTGACGGGTTCTCGCCCGCTTGGTCGTTAAACCTCCCGCGAGGATCGCGCGCTGTGGGGAGTTAGCGACTTTGTCGCCAACTTTCGTGGCTCTTTTATGAGTTCGCGCGGAGGATGACCTCCACGCCTCGGAGCAGAAAGGGGAGTCGCCGCGTGACTTCATCCGGCGGTTTTGCCACTGCCGCAACACGATCCCCCACATCTCGGAGTAATCGGTCTTCATCGCCTTCCGAAGAGGCGTACGCGACCGCAAGATGAAGGAGAAGATGGCCACCCGACCATCAGCAGACCACCCGAAGCTTTTCTCCTCGCACATAAGTGCGCGGCCGCTGAGGCGAGGGCAAGACCCGCCCCAAGGGTGGCCAAGGCAAGGATGAGGCCGGGACCTCAAAGGGTTCCGGCCATTCAAGCAAGAAAGCGCGGAAGCGCGAGGCGGGAGAGACCAGGCGGGTCTTGGCCGCCGAGCGTGATGACGAGGACCCCGCGCCACGGAAGCGTAACCGCCGTGATCGGCGCGATGATCGACGTGATCGGCGTGATGATCGTCGCGGTCGTGGGAACGACCGCCGCGAGCAGAAGGAGGGCGAGCCCTATTGCCCGATCCATCGCACCAACACCCATGATCTGGACAACTGTCGGGTCGTGGGCAAAATGGTGGAGAAGCGGCTCAAGGAGCGCCGCCCCGACAATGATCAAGACGAAGATCCTGCCCCGCTGGCTTTCTAGCAGGCGGACCACATCGTGGCCTACATTTACGGTGGTTCATCCACCTTCTCCTCCAACGCCGCTTATAAGCGGTTGAAGAGGGAGGTGTCCGCCATGGCGCCGTGCTGGGCGGGTCGATGTCGGTGGGTGGTGAGCAGACGCCACCTTTAGTCGCCGACCACCTCAAGGCGCCACCGCTGGGCATCTCCTGGCCGTGGTGTCGCCACCATTCGAACGCGTGCGGTGGGCGCGGCCGGTGGACGCGAGGAGTTCCATCAACCTCTCGTCTGCTCGGCGTTTCGGCGCTCAGATCCCACTACAGATCTGCTACTGCTCGCCCATCTTTGGGGTAGCCCCTGCAGTGTGGTTTAATGCCCATGGGTCGTGTGCCTCCCGTCACCTTCGGGATGAAGACAATTACCGCGACCGAGATGGTGGACTTCGAGGTCGCTGATTTCGACCTCCCCTACAATGCCTTGTTAGGCCGACGGCGCTGGCCAAGTTCATGGCAGAACCCACTATGCTTACATGGTGGTGAAGATGCTGGGCTGCGCGCCCCTTGCGATCCGTGGATAAGGCCGAGGCCTCACATGCCACAAGTATGCGCCGACATGTCCGGTGCCACTGCGCCGGGCGCCTGACGCCACTTCCTCGGGAGCCCTCAGTTCGGACTACCACCTGCTCACGGTGAGGTCAAGGTGGTCGCCTGAGCGGGGCGAACCTCGAAGATCACAACATTGGCGCCAACCTCCGCCAATAGGAAGACGCGCTCGTCACCTTCCTCCAGTCTAACTCCGACGTGTTCGCCTGGCAACCGTCCGACATGACTGGGGTCCCCAGGGAGGTGATCGAGCACCGATTGGCAACGCTCCCCGAGGCGCGTCTGGTCCGACAGAAGGTCCGGAGGCAGGCGCCCGAGCGCCAAGATGCCATTCGGGAGGAGGTAGAGAAGCTGTTAAGCGCAGGGATCGTTCGGGAGGTCTCTCATCCTGAGTGGCTTGCCAACCCTGTGCTTGTCAAGAAGTCCAATGGGAAATGGCGCATGTGTGTCGACTTCACCGACCTCAACAAGGCCTCGCCTGGCGATCCATATCCTCGCCCAGTCGACCTCATTGTTGACTCCACGTGGCCGGTGAGCCAGTGCTTTTGGATGCGCATCGTACCACCAGATCAGCATGACCCTTGAAGACGAAGAGAAGATCATGTAATTCTACGGTGTTTATCGTTATGTAAGAATGGCTTTTGGTTTAAAGAATGCCGTTCTACTTACCAACGTACATGCATATCACTTTCCGCCTCAGATAGGGCAAAATCTTGAAGTCTACGTTGATGATTTGGTCAAAAATCAAGAAGGGTGAAGAACTGATTCAAGACTGGAGGAAACCTTTGCTAACCTCCCGAGGAATTGCTTAAAGCTCAATCCTGAAAAGTACGTGGTCGTGCAAAGCATCCCAAGAAGTCATTGGTTTCGGTGTCCAAATGAGGTATTGAAGCTTAATCCTCGACAAAATTTCGCCATCGAACACATGAAGTCGCCAATACGACTCAAGCAAGTTCAAGGTTCGCCGGCCGCTTGGCCTCCTCGGGCGGTTCATTGCCGATTGGGAGAAAGAAGTCCGCCTGCTCAAGTTATTGAAGAAGACTAACCATTTTGAATGGACGGATGAAGCCTGAAGGCATTTGAAGATTTGAAGCGATACTCTCCTCTCCCTGGCCGGGTCTCTCCCGCCGGGTGAGCCATTGCTTCTGACATAGCCGCCACTCGAGGTGGTGAGCGCTGCGTTAAGGCGGAGAGGGAAGGTGTCCGTGGCCGCCTACTACATCGCCAAGGTGTTGCACGGCGTAAACCTCGCACTCAAGCTCAAGATGTCAGACGCGTCCCGTGGCGCCCAGAAGTCAGCGCATTATTTCCAAGGGCGGAAATCACCGTGGTCACGCCTATCCTCTACGGGAAATTCTCCACAACCGTGAAGCAGAGGGTCAGATCGCTAAATGGTCGGTGGAACCGGGGAATTCAACCTCAAATTTGTACCTCGCGACCGCCATCAAGAGCCGTGGTCGTCAAGTTCGCCGCCGAGTGGACTTCGCCACCTCGGCCGAAGAAGCGCCCTACCGCCTCGACTTTGTTCTTCGATGGCTCTTTCAGCCGAAGGCGGTCCGGGTTGTCCTGGTCTCCGACCGTGACACCCTTCAATATGTGGTTGCCCTCGATTTCAAGGCCACGAACAACATAGCTGAATACGGAAGGCTCACGCGTGGCACAAGATCGCTTCAGTTGGGCATTCTTGCGCTCTAAGTCAAAGGTGACTCGCTAGTCATCAATCAAGCGCGAAGGAGTTTCAGTTGTTCCGACTCCACCATGGCGGCATTTTGGCGAAGGTCCAAGAATGGAGCGCCACTTTGAAGGGTCAGTATATTCATATCCCCCCATGACAACCACCTTTGGCGGATGGGCTTTCCACCAAGGCCCTCAAGAGCTTCGCTCCGGCCGCTCTTCGAAGAAAGGCTATCGCGACCGCCCATCGCAGCCCACACCAGTGGGGATGATGGTGTCATTGCCGCCCCTGCTCAAAGGGACGACGGCAAGTATCGCCCTGCGGCTCCGCCTGTGGGAAGCGATGTTGCCGCTGCGCCTCCGCTCAGTGAGGAATGCACAGGCCCGCCCAGCCCCTGTGTCCGGAGGAGGATAGGTCGCCGATGCAAAGACTGGGAAAAGCTTGGCCCAATGAGTACCCGGCGAAAACAAGTGGTCGCCACACTTGGCCAGAAGATCGGTGGATGGATCCTATCCTAGCCTTCCTAGCGACTCAAGTGATCCCCGACGATGATGCCTCACCGAGAAAATTGCACGTAAGGCCAAGTGCTATACTCGTAGGTGGGGACCTATATCGCCAGAGTAGAAACGAGTTCTACTAAAGTGCATCACTCGAAGAGAGAGAGAGCTTTTGCTCTCGATATCCATGGAGGCGCAAAGGGAGCCATATGTCCCACGAACGCCGTTGGCAAAGCGTTTCACCAAGGATTTTACTAGCCTATCGCCTCCGTGATGCTTGCGAAGTTGGTGAGGACATGCGGCTTGTCGGGCTTTTCGCCAGTAAGTCCACCGACCAGCCCAAGCTCGCAAACCATCCCGCTTCGCCGCTTATGTCCGGGGCCGATATCCTAGGTCCGCTCTCGCTGGTTATGGGGCTTCACCCACCTCTTCGCCGCCATCGGCAAATTCACGGCGGGTTGAAGCCGAGGCGGCGCGCCATCACGGCCGCCGCCGCCAAGTTTATGCGCGAATCTTTGCCCGCTTTGGAGTCGCCAACCGCATCATCATCGACAACGGATTCAGTTCACCAACATGCTTTTCGAATTTCGCGATTTAAATGGGCACCAAAGTATGTTTTGCTTTGTGGCCCATCCCATGAGCAATGGTCAAGGAACGAGCCAATGCGCTGTGCCGAGGGTCTCAAGACAAGGGCGCTTTGACTGCTCCACAAGCGGGCGCGATGGATTGGAGGAGCTCCCGTTGTGCTCGTCGCTTTGCACCACACCTAGCAGCCATCAAGTAGACGCTTTTCCCGGTATATGGGCGGAGGCTATTCTCCCTTCGAAGTCACTTACGGCTCAAGGCCTCGATGTTCAACGAAGAAGATCAAGAAGACCTCCGGTGAGAGGATGTCGAATTTTGAAAGGACCGATATGTCGCCTAGAGGGGGTGAATAGGCGATTAAAACTTTGCAATTAAATAAAATCTCTTGACACAGTAGTCCGGACCGTCTGAGTATTTTGTCCGGATAGTCCGTTAATTATCCGAGTCTCCTGACCGACACAATCGAGGAGGATTTTAAATCTTGCAAGATTTCAATAATCTAGCTTAATGCAAATACTCTAAATGATGTCGTACCTAATAAAAATATAGATCTAGAGCCAAACACAATGAGTGAGTAGATCGGGCTTCTAAAGATCCAACAACAACAAAGAAACCCTAGCTCAAGTAAATGAGGAACACAAAACAATGATTTTTTACGGTTCGGATTCTTGAGGGGAATCCCACGCCTCCGCTGAGGAGGCACAAAGTCCGGTCCTCTTGACCTCTTTTTCCTCCCTTGTTGCACTAAGCACTCGCCGGTTCTTCACTTCTTGCCTCTTTCCTTTTTGGAGGCGAGGCTTGCCTTCACAAACCATCGAGGCTCTCCACACGAAGTCTTGGAGGCTCCGGTGACTCCTGCCGACTAGGAGCCCTTCAAACTCCAAGAGTAACAAATACGCCGCTAAATCAACTTGGAGGATTAACTTGTGCTCAAGAATCAACAAAGCAAGCTCAAAGCATTTTAAATCCCTCTTTTCTCCCCAAAGATTCAAACCGAATCAAAGATTTAAGTGGGGAAAAGAGGCTAGGGCTCAAGAGAGTGAGAGAGTGAGTTTGAGACTTGAATGTCAGAATGAATGAGTGAGTAACTGTTAGATTTGGAGTGAGGGCTTAAATAGCTCTCCCAAAATCCAACCGCTATAAGTGTTCTCAAGACATCCGGATCGTCCGGACATTATCTTCGGATACTCCGGACAATTACCCCGAGTGTCAGGACTAATATCCAGATATCGGGACTTACCAGAGAAAAGGCAACCGAGGACCCTAGCTCGAGTATTCGATTTAATCCCTGACACTCGGACATTTTCCTGAGTGTCCGGATTAAATGTCCGGATATCTCGGACTTACCACCTGGCCAGAGTACCCTTTAATAGGAAATGCACTGTTTTAAAATTCTTTTGAGATGCAATTTTCATCCTATGTGCACAAGCATATCCTAGAAGTGATTTTCCGTCAGATCCCCTTAATAGTACGGCTATCCTTAGACTCAATAAAATAAAAGAAATTCAACTAAAGTCTTGATGCCGCCTTTTTTCAAATTTAAATATGGTGGGGACCTCCAATCGCTTTTCCAACAATGATATCTCCTTGATAATCGTGCATAGAATCTCGCTTGCAATTAGAGATGAAATTGTGTTGCCATAAATCACCAAAACACTTGAGGGGCCTAGATGCACTTTCAATCTCCCCCTTTTTGGTGAATTGATGACAACACAATTGGATTTAGATAAAATTTGAGAGGATATAGTATTTGAAGGACCAAATACATGGGGGAGGAGCTCCCCTAAATACGCAGCATTAGAGAAGTTTGAGAGATTCTTGAAATGCACATATTTAAGAGAAAAGGGTGCAAGAGCTCCCTAAATTGTTGCTTATGATAGAATATGACATGATAATCAATAAGTAATTTTGCACAAGTAAGTAGATATGACATGATATCACACAAATGCATAACGGAAAGGAAATAGATATTAAGGAAATAGTTCGACATCCAATCAACCAAAAAACACGAACACAACCACAAGCACAATTAAGGGTTTCAATGAGATACGAAAACAAAGCACAACCAAGCACGGCAAAGAAAAAGAAATAATTCTAGTTTCTCCCCCTTTGGCATCAAGACACCAAAAAGGAAGAGTCTACCGCTAAGAACTACTCGCTGCCACGGAAGGCTCAGAGTCCTCCTCGCTATCGCCGCCGCCGCCATCGACGCCGCTCGAGGTGCAGGAGGTGGTAGATCAAGAGCCGCCGTAGCGTAATCCATGAGATACATGAACCGACTCCTCGACTGCCATCGGGTGGAAGATCTCACCGGCCGGCGGCGGTGAGGCGCGAACTCACGGCGGTGCTCACGGCTCACGACGTCTCCTTGACTTGTTCGAGACACATCTTGGCAAAGGCGTAGCATGCACTTGAGCATTCTTTTGATAGTGTCGCGGTTAGTGCGAGGAGAACCTTCTCCGTGGGAGAAACCGAGCGGCGGAGCCGAGGAGGAGCAGAAGCCGAGGAGGCGCAGACGAGCAAAAGACCGTGACAGGAGGACGACCTTCGACGCTTTCCACGTGAGCTGCAGGAATGCATCGAGGACGGACCTTATAGGATACATGCTCCACATCCTTACGAAGTCGAGGCCCGTGACATGCTCAATCACAACCATAATAAGCGGCGATATCCGCAATTTGCCGGAGTTGCTCAAAGAATTGTAGCGATGGCCTCCCAGATGAAATCAACCACGCCAAATCCATGAGTGCGCCAACCAAATGAAATAGCAAATTTCGAACATACGAGTGATGGTTGACGATTCTCCTTGGGCCAAAGAGTGACCAAGCAATCAAGAAGAACAATTGCACGGCTTTAGACCCTTGATAGTGCCCATCACAACATGCCGAGACGAGTCATATAAATCTCAAGTCTTTCAGAGCCATGACCTTCTTATCATGCAACTTGGCATCCCCATCACCGACCTTAGATGCAACACTCTAGCAAAGGTCCTCTTGGTCACCACGCACTACGCTTTATCGGCCATCCACCAAATGGCATCTTGCTTTTTATCAAAATAGAGAGGGCATAAAATTGCATGATTACCTCATCATTCCAAGAATACATAAAGCTCATAATGTCCTTCACCTTATGCCGCCACAAATCTCGATGACTTCGTCGAAGATGGGATTTTGAGCCTCGGATATATATAGCCAATCAATCCTCTTCATCTTCATCACGGACGCCCATAGGCGTAAGAACTGCCTCATAAAAATCGAGTGGAACCTGCTCCAGAACCGCTTGTCGACGATCGATCTTGGTGGAACTCAAGCGGATCTTTGTTCCTTTGCGCAACTATGGCCTTGCCCTTGCTGCACCTCACACGATAGTCAACCACACGAAGTGGCATCATCCGCCTGGATATCTCCATCGGTCAAGCTTCTCAAGGGGACCAATCGCCAACCTTGACTCTTGATATCGCTTTTTTTCGCTCACGACGCTTAGCATGTTCATCCGCATGGATGTTCTTCTACAGAATTTCTGGATTGACTTGAGGAGGAGCTTGAGCAAAGAGGAGGACCCATGAGCAGATTTGCACGACTCGACCGAGCTTCCACACCTTGCCTTTTCTTCTTGGGAGCTCCGAAGGGGAGGAAGGAGGTGAATCAACTGGCACTTGCCAAGCACTGTAACCTCCTTGGGAAGAAGACATCTAAGAGGAACAAAGGTTGGAGGAAAAAGAGTTGCACGAAAGGCAGATTTCACAATTTAAATTTTTGGGCGAGAGGTACAAATCGGATACTCGGACATTTAGTCCGACTGTCGGACAATTTCTCCTGATACTCCGGTATTTAGTCCGAGTGTCCGGGTTTTGTCTGATACTCCTGATAAAATATCCGGAGACTCGGGTTGAACAGATTCGAACCCAAAACCCTAAATTGCAAACAATGTGGAATTTGTAAGAGCACATTCTAGGGATTAATCAAGGAGGTGAATGTACTCTAACAAAGGAGCCCTAACCCTAGGTATTTCAAGGATCAAAAGAGATTAGGGTAAAAGAAGTCATACCACAAAGATGAACCACCAAAACGAAGAAAAGTCGAGGAGATCCTTCCCAAGCCCTCCAAGGATGATCCGGAGGCTCAAGAAGGTGAGAAACACGCGGAGATGGAGGAGAACCGGAGGCGGCTAGAGGCGAAGTTTTGAGGAGGATGCGTTGAAACAAATGAGAGAAGAGAGAGAAAGAATGCCTCAAGACGCTTAAATACCTAAAGCCATCTCGGTCAGGACTCTCCGGACAATTAGTCCGGACACTCCTGGACAATTTGTCCGGATACTCTGACAATTAGTCTCGATTGTCCGGCCGACAAATCGGGATCGATTAGGAATTTTCAAGGAATGGATAGGGAGAAAGGCTTGGAGCAATGAGAAAAGAGGTCCTTAATGCCCTTTGAACATGTGTGACTAGCGAACAAGAAATCAAACAATCCATAGTCACATGACATTGGGCTAGATCCAAGATCGATATTTCAACCAACACAAAAGATTAGAGAAAAGGACCAAATAAGCTTTTCTAAAATATTTTACAAGCATCAATCAATAGTGTGCACCCTTCAAGCCACATTGCGAGAATCAAGAATATTTAGCCCACCTCAAATCACAAAATCTTTTCTCATCAAGTGGTTTGGTAAAAATATCGGCTAATTGATCATTTGTGCTCACATGTTGGATGTCGATATCGCCTTTAGTGGAATGATCCTTAGGAAATGATGGCGAATATCGATATGCTTTGTGCGGAATGTTGGACGGGATTGTTGGCAATTTTATGGCGCCTCATTGTCGCACAAGAGTGGAACATGGTTATAGGTTAGGCCATAGTCATTTAGGGTTTGTCTCATCCAAAGCAATTGGGCACAACAACTCCCGTGGCTATGTATTCTTGGTACCGTGGATAGGACTCTGAGTTTTGTTTCTTAGAGGACCAAGAAACAAGGATCTACCTAAGAATTGACATGTCCCAAGTACTTTTTCTATCCACTTTACATCCCAGATAATCCGTGATCGAATAGCCGACTAACTCAAATGATGAACCTTTAGAATACCAAAGCTTAAATGAGGAGTGTGCACTAAATACCTCAAGATTCTCTTTACGGCCACCATGTGGCACTCTTTTGGAGCGGCTTGAAAACGCACACATGCACACACTAAGCATTATATCGGGCCTAGATGCACAAAGATAAAGTAAAGATCCGATCATCGAACGATATACCTTTTGGACGACCGGTTTACCTTCTTTGTCGAGGTCTAGATGCCCGCTATTCGTGATCGGCGTCTTAATTGGCTTGGCGTTCTTCATTCCGAACTTCTTGAGCATGTCCTTGATGTACTTGGTTTGGCATAAGAAAGTCCCTTCCTTGAGTTGTTTAACTTGAAAACCGAGGAAGAACTTCAGTTCGCCCATCATGGACATCTCAAACCTTTTAGTCATTATCCTACTAAAGTCTTTGCACAAAAGTTCATTAGTAGACCCAAATATAATGTCATCAACATAAATTTGACAAACAAACAAGTCATTATCAATGTTTTTGGTAAAAAGAGTGGGGTCGGCCTTTCCGACTCACTTAAACCTTGAATGAGAAGGAAATCGCGAAGACACTCGAACCACGCCTTGCTTACTTGAGCCCATAAAGAGCCTTATGTAGAAAGTAGACATGGTGGGATGATCCGGGTCTCAAACCGGTGGTTGCTCAACGAGACCATTTGAGAGTGGTCCATTCAAGAAGGCGTTTTCACGCCCATTTGATACAACTTGAAATTATGGTGAGTAGCAAAGGCAAGTAATATTCTAATAGATTCAAGCCTAGCTACGGAGCGTATGTTTCATCGAAATCCAAACCTTCAATTGCGTGAAGCCTTGAGCAACCAACCGTGCTTTGTTTCTAGTCACTATTCCGTTTCGTCTTGCTTGTTCCGAAGACCCATTTTGTCCCAATCACGTTTTGCTTGGGTCTTTCGACAAGCTTCCATACTTGGTTCCTCTCGAAGTTGTTCAACTCCTCTTGCATAGCCATCACCCAATCCGGATCTTGGAGAGCTTCTTCTACCTTGAGTGGTTCAAGAGAAGAGACAAAAGAGTAAAATTCACAAAAATTTGCAAGTCGAGATCTAGTGGATACTCCCTTGTTAATGTCTCCGAGAATGTTGTCGAATGGGATGATCGCGTTGAATGCTTTGATGAACTCTCTGATGAGGGTGGTTATGCGTTTATACGTTGGATAGGACCTCCGTCATCTTGAGAAGTGTTGGAACCATCTTGAGCTTGAATGGATGAGGAGGATTAACATTTGGAGCACTGATGTCCGGAATGTCCGGGGTTAAGTCCGGACACTCCGGAGATTTTGTCCGGATACTCCGGACATTATCCCGGACACTCCGGGTTGGGGTGCTCGGGATTACATCCTGCTCCACCGGTTTCACCTTTTCCATTATCGCCAAAAATGATGCTTTCACTATTCGATCCATTGGCCTCCAAATGTGCGAACATTGCCCTTTCTCCGGTCATATGATGTGTACATCCGCTATCCAAGATCCAACTTGATCCACCGGAGATGTAGACCTACAAAATGAAATTTAGTTTTTGCTTTTTGGTACCCAAACTTGTTTAGGTCCACGCACGTTAGTGACAAGCGACTTGGGAACCCAAATAGATCGCACATTGGGATGACTTTTGGACTTGCCACTAAGGGGACAAGCAACTACACGACCAAGGTTAGTTCTCTTAAGCACATACGAGGCAAAGAAAGTAGAATGAGTCTTATATTTGGAAGTTCCTTCACTTTTAATAAAATGAATGGGCTTGTTCAAGGGGGCAACTACGATGTTGCTCTTTTTGCCCTTAGGCGGAACATACCCAAGCCCATACTTCATAGTGTTACCTTGGCGTTTACCGAGATACTCCTCTAATCCTTTGCTAGACTTATAGGACTTTTGAAGTCCATCTTCAAGCATTCCTTTGAGCTTCTCATTTTCATGAGCTAATACTTGCAAAGTCTCAAGGTTAGTGGTACAAGTATCAACATTGATATTATAGCATCTAGCACATCCATTGCTAGAAGATGGTAATGAGGAATTGGAGACAAGCTGCCGAGGAGTTAGAAAGGCTATTCGAGAGATCAACAAGCTTCACCTCAAGAGTCTTGCAAGCATCCTTCGCTTTAGCAAGTTCCTCTACGAGTGAAGCATTGGTGATCTCAAGACTAGTTAACTTGGAGTTGGTCCTTTTGAACTTTCGACCAACTCCTCGTATTTTCTTCTCTCATTTATTAGACTCTTCTCTAGCTCAATATTTTTCTCTTTCTCAAGAATAAGCAAGTCTTCTTGAGCTTCGAGAGTCGTCTCTTTTTGCTCAATAGTTTCCTCCAATTTCTCAATATCTTTTAAAAGTAAATCTAATTTTTGAATGTCAAAGTCCTTAATCGACTTGATTACACAATCATCGTCACTATCGTTATCACTTTCATCCAAGCAAGAATTAACAATAGAAGAGGATGAAGCTTTGATTGATACCTTGCGCCCCTTAGCCATAAGGCACATTGGAGCGTTTTAAATCGTCATCGCTCAAGTTGTCGAAGAGGCCCTTCGGCGTTGTTTTGAGTAGAAGATACTGGCGATGGCGACGAGGCGATTCCTCCTTCATCGGAGTCGGAGCTTGAGTCGGAGTCGGAGTTGGAATCCCACTCTTCTCCAATGTGTGCTTGCCCCTTGTTCTTGTAATGCTTGAACTTTTTGCTTCTTTCCTTGTCCTTGCCCCGGTGCTTGTCCTTCTTGTAAGGCTTCTCTTCTTTCTTCTCTCGATGAGGACATTCGGCGATGAAATGGTCGGGCTCTCCACATTCATAACACTTCCTTGTTGAGTGTCGTCCTCTTGACTTGTTCCATTGGCCCTTGGAGTGGTTTCCCGGTTTGTAGCCCTTCTTCTTAAGAAATTTGTTGAATCTTCTTACAAGCAAGGCCATATCTTCATTGGTTAGGGGGCCACTTGGCTCATCATCTTCACTTGCGCTTTCCTCAACTTCCCTCATGGTCTTCACGGCCTTTAGTGCAATACCTTTCTTCTTGCCCGACTTGAGTTCTTCAACGACTTCGGCTTCCTTTATCATCATCTCGTCCATCATAAGCCTACCGATGACATCATGAGGAGTCAAGGTGTCGAAATTTGGCGGTCTCGGATTAATCGAACAAGGTTGCGGTTGGTAGGAGTAATTACGCAGAGAATGATCTTCACCACGGCCTTGTCGTAAAGATCGGTGCACCGAGACCCTTGGCTTGATTCACAAGCACCATTAGCTTGGCCAAACATCTTGTTGTAAGACTCACCTTCTTCCAAAGTGAACCGACTTAGCTCACCAATAATGAGCTCTATCTTTGATTCACGGACACTTGAAATCCCTTCATGACCGACTAGGAGTCTATCCCAAATAGCCTTTGCTTCCTCAAGTCCATCGACTTCGGTTGAACTCCTAATCACTCAAGGCGTTGAATAAGGCATTGACTGCCAAATCATTGAAGTGTTGATCCTTATCTTCTTCGGGAGTAAGATTCTCGGGATCATTAGGCTTGAAACCTGTTTGCACAATCTTCCAAATAGACGGGTGAAGGGATCTCAAATGCATCTTCATTTTATGTTTCCATGCCGCATAGTGAGTGCCATCGAAGTGAGGCGCTCGACCGGAGGGCACGTAAACATATGATGAAGAGCTGAGGGAATTGTAATTAAGTGGAATACCCATCCGAAGATCGCCCGTGCATTCGAGGTGCGGTAAGATCTTCGACAGATTCCTGCTTGCGACATATTGATTCTCCAGCGGTTAAGCCAAACTAAGGAAATTAGGCTCGATACCAATTGAAAGGACCGATATGTCGCCTAGAGGGGGTGAATAGGCGATTAAAACTTTGCAATTAAATAAAATCTCTTGACACAGAGTCCGGACTGTCCGAGTATTTTGTCCGGATAGTCCGGACTAATTGTCCGGATAGTCCGGGTTAATTATCCGGAGTCTCCGGACTGGACAGCTCGAGGAGGGATTTTAAATCTTTGCAAGATTTCAATAATCTAGCTGAATGCAAATACTCTAAATGATGTCAGGTACCTAATAAAAATATAGATCTAGAGCCAAACACAATGAGTGAGTAGATCGGGGCTTCTAAAGATCCAACAACAACAACAAACCCTAGCTCAAGTAAATGAGAAACACAAAGACAATGATTTTTACGAAGTTCGGATTCTTGAGGGAATCCCACGTCTCCGCTGAGGAGGCACAAAGCCGGGTCCCTCTTGACCTCTTTCCTCCGGTGTTGCACGAAGCACTCATGGTTCTTCACTTCTTGCCTCTTTCCTTTCAGAGGCGAGGCTTGCCTTCACAAACGACCGAGGCTCTCCACACGAAGTCTTGGAGGCTCCTTGTGACTCCTTGCCGACTAGGAGCCCTTCAAACTCCAAGAGTAACAAATACGCCGCTAAATCAACTTGGAGGACTGAACTTGTGCTCAAGAATCAACAAAGCAAGCTCAAAGCACTTTAAATCCCTCTTTTCTCCCCAAAGATTCAAATCAAATCAAAGATTTAAGTGGGGAAAAGAGGCTAGGATCAAGAGAGTGAGAGAGTGAGTTTGAGACTTGAATGCAATGAATGAAGTGAGTAATCTGTTAGATTTGGAGTGAGGACTTAAATAGCTCTCCCAAAATCCAACCGTTATAAGTGTTCTCACGCCTGACAAATCCGGACCTGTCCTGACATTATCTTCTGATACTCCGGACAATTACCTGAGTGTCCGGACTAAATATCCGGATACTCGGACTTACCAGAGAAAAGGCAACCGAGGACCCTAGCTTGGAGTATCGAGATTTAATCCTGATACTCAGGACATTTTCCTCGAATGTCGGATTAAATGTCCGGATACTCCGGACTTACCACCTCGGCCAGGAGTACCCTTTAATAGGAAATGCATTGTTTTAAAATTCTTTTGAGATGCAATTTTCATCCTATGAGCACAAGCATATCCTAGAAGTGATTTTCCGTCATATCCCCCTTAATAGTACGGCTATCCTTAGACTCAATAAAATAAAAGAAATTCAACTAAAGTCTTGATGCCGCCTTTTTCAAATTTAAATATGGTGGGGACCTCCAATCGCCTTTCCAACAATGATATCTCCTTGATAATCTGATAGAATCTCGCTTGCACAAGTTAGTATCTGAAATTGTGTTGCCATAAATCACCAAAACACTAGAGGGGCCTAGATGCACTTTCAAACCTTCGGAGGTGCGTGATCGGCACGCCTTCGCGCCTCGCAGACTAACAGAGCCTCAGGCGGTACCACGCCACCCGAGTCTCCGAGAGAACACTCGCAGCATGGGGCGACTGGTCTTCTTGCAGATTCGGACGATCTGGGTTGTATAAACCGCTCTCCCCGATGGGAGGGCCCTTCAAGGTGGTCTCGGTATCTCGACCCGGGGCGGTCCGGTTGGCCACTGAGGATGGCGAAGAACTGGTGAATTCCTACAACATAGAGTTGTTGCGGAAGTTCTATCCTTGAAAGAATTGTAAGTGTCCAGCAGCTCGCCCTAGCCAGCCATGTAGTAAGTCTCTCCATTGGCTGGTCAGCGGCTACTGGCGGTTAGTAAGGTTGTTGCCTAGAAGGCTTTTGCTTTGCCATGACAGTCCCTTTTTGTGCCCCAAGTGGCTATATTTTGCATGAATGTCCCTGGCCCCAAACGTTTGCTAATTCCCTGGTGATCCATGATGGCGCTGCGGCTGTGGTCCGTGAGCACGGGCGTAGGGGTGAGTTAGACGCGTGCTCAAACGCTGCTCGCATACCTCGGGTTGGCTCCTAAAGCACCGCCGTCGTCACCGCAGCACCACCGTCGTTCTAACACTACTCCTGGAAGCCCGCTGCTTTGGCACACAGCACCGTAATTCGGTTTCCTGGGGGATCACAGGGACTTAGAAGCCAAACAGGTATAACCAGGACATCCCATGCCGGGACTTAGAGTGTTTGGGCCTATCTTGCATAGGCCCTCCAAGCATCTCGCTTATCTTTCGTAGCTGTCTATACACGCAGGTTGTGCGTGGCATCAATTATTCTACAAAAGGTTTCAAAAGATCTCCGCCTGGTCGCCCAACAGTGAAGGGTGGTCGCCAACAAGATGAAGGGTGGTGGTGGGCGCCTGAAGGGTGTTCGCCAGACGCTTCGGCTGGTCGCCCGGACGCTTGGGGCCGACGCCTGATGGCGTACAAAGCAAGATAAGTGCTTCATGCCGCCGATTTTCGCTATTTCCTTATGTGCTTGCACTAAGGTGCACCAAGTTACGATGCGACACGCGGTGCCAAAATCAACGATTCTTTATGACGAAAGAAAAATGTGCTAAGTGTTAGCGTCCGGCGTGGGCTAAGGACCGGTGTAGGTTAGGCATGATATTCAAACACGGCCGACGCCTCGGGTTGGCTCTCTCAAGCACCGGTCGCCACCGTCGCATCAGCGCCCTAGAAACACTTCGAAACTTGTTGCCTCGTCGCTACCACGCCGCAAAGACATTTTCAAACAATCATCGTGGTCTAAGTTCCGGAGGAACTCGAACCGTGACAATCCGCGCGAAAAACTCGATGCTAAGACTAAGCTACGCTTTTGCATCCCTTGTCGACTCAATGTCGTTTCCGCTTAAGTTCTCAGATAGCTTGCATGATCCCTACTTGTGTTCGCAAAGAACGCCTATAATCGATGGTAGATTTAGAACGCCGCCCTAAAAGCCAAAGCGTTCTCAAGCATTCCGCCAAGTTAAAAGATTGGCCGCTTAATCTGCTCAATCTAGCTTAACTTGATCATGCAAGACAAATAAGCATACAGATAGCATTAACCTAAAAATATCTGTTTTACTAAATTTCGCCTAAGTGTTCATACATGCGATAGATCAACCAAAGGAAATAAAAGCAAAAGAACAAAAAGGTCGCCGGTCCTTCACTCGCCGCCAAGTCGAGGTCGTGCGCCGCCGCCGCCTTCCACGGCCAGAGGGTGGAAACGTCCATGATTGGTGCTTTACTTGCAAAGATCCCGCCACGCAGTTTCGCAGCGCAGATGCCTCCGCTGCCGCGTCTCCTTCTTCAATACGCCACGGCCGCCATTGATCGGCGCTGTCGCGGTGGCACAAAGAGAGCGCGTGTAGGTCGCGCCATGATCGCGACCTCCGCCCCTCTCTGGCGAGCGGGCGGCGGTATGGCGCAGTCCCCGGAGTGCTTTCGCGGCCTGGTTGGTCGCGTGAGCAAATTGCATGGCGGAGTCCTCCAATGCTGCGTCAGAGGCCCCCCAAGGGCTCCAGGCACCTCTTCGTGCACTGGAAGGCCTTCTTGAGCATGATGGCCAGGTTGCGCCGCAAGCAGAAGGACTCGAGCTCTGAGGTCTTCAGCGCCGTCTCGGTCCTCCCCGCCCATTCTTCGGCCCTCTCTACGCGCTGGCGGCTCGCATGGCGGCAAGGCCGGCTCTCTCAGGTCAATGCCGCCTCCGCTGCCTCGCCCTCACCCGCCTCAAGAATACCGCTCACCGACGCCTAACCGCTGAAGTTGTCTCATTGCTTTGGCGGCTGCAGCAAGGGCGGTGCCCAGCGAGGCATGCATATCCCCAAGCTCGGTGAAGAGCTCGACGTGGCGCTCGGGGGCAATGGCGGCGTGAGGGGCAAAGCATCCGAAGCGGCGGCGCCGATCGCTTTTCGACCTTTTCGCGGCGGCACATCGGGGCACTGGCGAACACCCACCGCCCGCTGGCGCTAGCGTCTGCGCTTGGCGCTGCCCCCGAGGCCACCTTGGCGGCACCTCAAGCCGAGACCGCCATCGGGAGAGTAAGGCCACCCGCTGGCGGTGGCTCGCCCCGTGGTCGAAGATGTTGGCGCCATGATGCGTGGGGGCCACGGAGGAAGTATCGGTGAAGGTGTCGAGCCGGCGCCACGGACGGCGGCGGCGCCGAGGCGGTTAAGGCCGGGCGGTTTGCGCCGCCGCCCTTGAAAGTGCCGCTGGCCAGATCGGGCGGCGGCAGAGTTCGTTCAGAGCTTGACCTCTTGGGGTCCGAGCGAAGAGCGCCCGGCAATTGGTCGCTTGTTGCCGCGGGTTCGATCGGCTGGCGGCGGTCGTGTCCTCGACCACCGGCGGACCATGGGCCGCACCACGGCGAGCCCTGTGGAGTCCATCACGGAGCACCGACGACCGCGACGCGCTCGCGTGCTCCAAGTCGGCAAGTGGCGGGTTGTCACGAAAACTAATCCGCTTGGGATCGGCCAGATCAAGACGGGCGAGCCACCGCCAAGCACCGATTCCTCCAGTTTCCGCTACCGCTAAAAGCAAAAAATGGTCACGGTTGGTAGGAAGCCGCAGAAGAAACATGTGCGCGAAAAAAGCTAAGGAAAACAAAGACTTACGCCCCGCCACGCGGCGTGTCGCGCCGCCATCGCCCAGATATTGCCATGCGCGGCGACGCAGCGTCGACAAAGGGGCGATCCTCCGGGACATGAAGTCCCGCCATCACCCACCAGATTAATCCGCCTCCCGCGATGCATTGACGTGGGCCGCCATTGCGAGGAGCTCCGCCGCCTCGACGGCCATGAAGTTCTGGGCCCTCGAGGCCTCGGCTGCGGCTTGCTGGCACCTCCAAGGCGCCGACTCCACTGCGTCATTGATGTCTGACCATTCGCTGCGCCATGCCCTCCAGTTGGACCTGGGCTGGAAGGCAATATAGCGGGAGGCCATCCCATCCCGAAGGCGGAAATAGCAGCTCCCCACTATTTCATTATCGTGGGAGGCGCCAGATGAAAAAATAGCAAAAAAGAGGGAGATTCGGCATCACCCCCATGAACATTTCACAGAGGTGTGCGAAGATGGTAAGGAAGACAATGGAGTTGGGGGTGAGGTGGAGATGATGGATCCCATAAAAGTGGAGGACGGTGAAGAAGAAATCGGAGAATGGCGGGAGCAGGCCCGCCATCATCGCCCAGGTGTGAAGAAGGATCTCGTCGGAGAGGCACCGTGGCGTGGCGGTCCCCGCCCGGAAGCGAAAGGTGCCCTCCGGCGCGAGGATGGCCATCCTATTCACTGTGGCGGAGTCCGCGGCGAGGCAGGGATGGGACGCGCCATGGAGACGAAGAAGGCAAAAGGCTTTGGGCAATGAAGACGAAGAAGTGGGAGTTGAAGTGCGCAAGGAAGTAGAAGGCGTAAACTGCCTGATACAGATGTATCTATATATGCGTCGCCTGCACCGACGGTTCGCGAAGGGACAAGATCGTGCACCGTTTCGGGTCCCATGAAAAATCTACGGATACGGGATAGAATCGAGGCGGTCGTATCCTCATTAGTGGTGGCCCCGCCCAAGAGCGCACTAAGCATTCAATGAAGGTTCCAAAGGTCGTGGCGCGGCGCCTAGGGCGGGCCCGGCTATCTGTCACAGATTACCATGGGTACCTCTCCAACGCACAAAACCCTTCCACGTGGCGGCTCGGCGAACGGCGCGGCGAAAGCACGCCACGCCGCCAGTGCGGCCACGTGGCGCCCGCAGAAAGCGGGCGAAGCACGCCGCCGCGCCGGCCGCCACCCACGCGGCGTTCGGCGAACGGCGGCGAAGCACGCCGCCGGCGTGCAAGACACGTGGCGCCCGGCGAGCAGTGGGCGAAACACACTTTCGCCGCCGGCTACCACCACGCGGCTTTGGCGAACGGGCGGCGAAAGACGCCCGCCGCCAGTCGGCCACACGTGGCGCCCGGCAGCAGGGCGAAGCACACTGCCGCCGCCGGCGCCACCCACGTGGCGGCTGGCGAACGGCGGCGAGCACGCCCGTCGGCAAGGTCGCCCACGTGGCGCCCGGCGAAAGTGGCGAAGCGCGCTCGCCGCCGGCGCCCCACCACGTGGCGGCTTCGGGCGAACAGGCGAGGCAGCACGCCCGCCGGCAGTCTTGCGCCACGTGGCGCCGGCAGCGGTGGGCGAAGCACGCCGCCGCCCGGCGCCCATCCACGTGGCGGCTTTGGCGAGCAAGGAAGGAAAGCGCCTGCTTTCGCCAAGAAGACAAAAAGCGGTGCAAGGTTGCTTTGCATCTTTCAAGATTTTTAACAAGCTCATTATAGGTGACTTTAGAGATTGGAGGATGACCAAATGAACCATTTTTGTGAAGAAAAAATCTGACGGATTGAAGGTGATCCTATTCATGGCGAAAGACGAGTTGTAGGTGCAAACTCAATCGTGTTGGTTTTTGTAGCCGAGTGCTTCACAGGCTCAAGAAGCGGCCGTGATAAGTTCAACTCAAGAAACGAATTTGCATGGAATGACGCTCCTTCAATGACGCAAAAAATTTAGAAGGATTCACAAGACCACCTCGTTGGACCGTATCTTCATCCCGTGATTACCAACGATAAACATTTGACAACTTGTCGTGCAATGAGAATGTCAAATGGGAACTAACCATTATGGTTAATTACTATGAGAAACAAGACATATTCACATAAATGGTACCAAATTGCATTTGATGATTTGCCATCCTAACGAATTGACAAGAATACAAGCGCGCATCCGCAGCCTAAAGTAAATGTAACAAGACTCGAGAAATCGAATCGAGGGCTTGCGGCGCCGCAGAGGGCCAGGAGATCTTGTCGTTGATGGAGGTGGCGGCGGCGGCGTGTTCGCCGCCACGGACTCCAGAGAGGATCGAGGAGAACTCCCACGGCGATCGCACTGGCCGCTTGCGCCAAGGTGGAGGACGCCGCCGCCGCTCGTCGCCGGGCTCTTGGTCGGCGGAAGTTGGGGTTCATGTCGATGAGAGGAAGGGGTGGAGGGAGGGGGAGGCACCGGGAGGAGGCGAGAGGGCTTTAATCGAGGGTTTTTGGGGAGGAGGACTGGAGGGCATCGTCTGGGCTCTGGGCTTATTCCACTCGTGACTTGCCTTCTCCTGCAGCCGCGTGGAGGGAATTGCTGGGCAATCTGCTGTTGCTTAACGGGTCCGGGTCTGGGTACCCACGAGTCCAAAATGAGACCCAGATTCTGACCTGAATCCGGACCCAGACCCGAAATAATATACTCGTGGGTCCAAATTTGGACCCGAACCCGGATCCATCGGGTCGGGTACCCGGACCCACGGGTATTTTTGCCATCGTTGTTTGGGAATCCGAGAGTGGATGGAACTTTCGGGTGTGCCTTTGGCGGTTGGAGCCATAGGGTGGATGGAATCCTGATAATTTTAAATTGTGGCGATTAGAGCCTGTTAGCTAGTGATTGGTGGATAGAACCTTCACTAGAGTATATATAAATTCAAATGTTACAAATAATTGATAAAACTGCTTTACAAAAATTATATATGTATTGTTTAATAAAATTTACTTTGTGCAAAATGAACCATATTAAGCCTCTCTTTGGAAAGCCCTATATGTTGCATAATTTCCCAGACTTGCGGAGTACGTTTGTACTCACATGCTACACAAATTTTGTCATCAGAGAATTACCAAGATGCAGTCGAAGACAATGAGTTCTATGATGAGGAGTTCGTTGAAGATCGCCAAGATAACTAAGCGCGCGCTCCTAATCGTCGCCTGTGGCGTCTTTTGGGTTTTATCTTGTTGTTTTTTTGTTTGTTTCATTTGTGAACTCTGGTCATGTGACCAGGAGATGTAATAAATAGCCATGTGGTTGGTACTTTATATTTATGCTATTACCTCGTTCTGTTCAGTAATGATTCATCACTGTTTGACTGTGTGTACTAGCTACTGATCTGGGACTAGTACAGAAATACATAGGAGACTCCGGATGGTAAATCTGGGGTCTCACAGGGAATTTATCTGGCGCTTCATGCAGAAGAAGAATACAATTCGGGATATCTCAGAAGCTGCGGTCATTGCGGCGTTCCAGAAGGGCGTCAATGATCCCGACCTAATTAAGAAGATGTCCCGAAAGCCGCCGACTACGGTAAGGAAGATGTTCGAATTGGCAGACCGCTACGCAACAGCCTCGGATGCTTTGGCAGAGCGTCAAGACGATCGCCCACGGCATAAAGACAAGAAGGATCACACCGAGTCCTCCAGGCAGCGGGATAAGAAGCGGAAGCCCGAAGAACTAGTGGCGACGGCCGAGCGAGGCCGGCATCACGCGCCACAGACGGACGATTATGACGCAGTAATGGATGCAACCTGTCCTTTCCATCCCAAGGGGAAACATGCTGCGAAGGATTGCTTCACTCTGAGAAGGTTTGCCAAGGAGTCCAACAGGCGACCGACCAAGGGCGAAGCAAAGGACGAAGTGAAGAAAAAGTAAGATCCCCCTGAAGATGATGAGGGCGAGTACCAGAAAACAGAACGCGAGCTCAACTACATATTTGGGGGCTCGGCTGCTTATGAGTTCAAGCGAAAGCAAAAGCTTACCGCTCGGGACATTAATGCGGTTATGCCGGCAACTCCCCAATACCTCAGATGGTCCGAGGTCCCGATCGCCTTTGACCGCTCAGATCATCCAGATCACATTCCATATCTAGGAAGATATCCTCTTGTTTTAGACCCTGTGATTCGCAGCGTTAAACTCAAGAGGGTGCTGGTCGACGGAGGGAGCGGACTCAACGTCCTCTTCTCCAAAACCTTCGACGACATGAAGATTCCCCGCTCGGAACTAAAGCGGGGCTCATCACCATTTCACGGGGTAATCCCTGGGACCTCTTCGGTTCCACTCAGGCAAATCACCTTGCCGGTCATGTTCTGGACCAGAGAAAATTACCGGACGGAATATCTCAACTTTGAGGTGGCTGATTTTGAGACGGCATACTATTTCATCTTGGGAAGGCCGGGCCTAGCTAGGTTCATGGCCGTGCCCCATTACACTTACCTCGTCTTGAAGATGCTAGGGCCGAAGGGCATTATCTCCGTCCACGGAGACGTCAGGCAGTCGTTCGCGTGCGACAGAGAGAGCTGTGAGATGGCCAAAATGCAAGAAGTGGTAGCCGACAGGGAGAAGATCTGACAGGCGGCCGCATATCAGAAAGATGAAGGAGAACTCCCGGCCAAGAAACAAGCCAAGACAAGCATGAAGCCTAATGAGGGGACTAAGAAGGTAATCCTCAACCCGTCCAACTCGGCTCAGACGGCTCTGATCGGGACAGGGCTCAACTGCAAATAGGAAGACGCGCTCGTCACCTTTTTTTTGGGCCAACCGGGACATTTTCGTATGGAAACCTTCTGACATGCCCGGTGTCCCTAGGGAGGTGATCGAGCATTCTCTCAATGTCAACGAGAAGGCGAAGCCCATCAAGCAGCGGCTCCGGCGATTTGCTCAAGATCAACGACGCTGCGGCCTGGGTGGTGCAATGTGGCGAGATGGGGCTGGTGGGAGGCGACGCGGCCAGTGCGGTAGGTGGGATTTGGTCAACTGGCTGCGGAGCGGGATTGGCTGGTGCGGAATTAGCACGCAGCCTAGGGTATAAGGAGGGGATGGGGGGCCTGGCAGCAATCCTGAAGGAGATCTCATCAGATTCGGTGCAGGAGGTGAATCCGAGTGCTCAGATGTGGCATACGGGAATGTCATTTCGTCAAAATTGACATGACGAGAAATCAAAATCTTCCGAGTCTTGAGATCCATGCATTTGTAACCCTTGTGCTCAGGAGGATACCCTAAGAAAATGCACGGGGTGAATCAAGGAGCTAGTTTGTGGGGTGTGGTGGACATGTTGGGGTAGCATAGACATCCAAATAGCCTAAGATGAGAGTAATATGGTGGCTGGCCGAACAGGGCTTGGTATGGTGTGTAGAATTGAAGGGGTTTACAGGCGGCAATTTATGAGATATGTCGCCGTGTGTGGGGCCTCTACCCAAAATTTTGGTGGTAGGTCAGCTTGGAAAAGGAGAGTACGAAGAACGTCGTTGATCGTATGAATGGAACGTTCGGCCTTGCCATTTTGAGCAGAGGTATATGGGCATGAGAGACGATAGGTGAGGCCCCGGCTGGCAAAGAAGTCGCGAAGAAAGGCATTGTCAAACTCTTTGCCATTGTCACACTGGAAGGATTGAATGCTAATGTGAAATTGGTTATGAACAAGTGCATAGAAGTTTTGTATGGTGGCGATAGCATCGGATTTCTGCCAAAGAGGGAAAGTCCACAAGTAATGCGAGTAATCATCAAGTAACACGAGATAATACTTAAAGCTAGTGAAACTTGCTATTGGAGAGGTCCAAAGATCACAATGCATTATTTGAAAGGGAAAATAAGTGAAGGAAACAGATGTGGAAAAGGCCAATCGCACATGACGCCCTTTTTGACAAGCATCACAAACATGTGAGCGATTATGTGTACTAGAAATAGAAAATTGAGTCAAAATGCTGTCCAAGTAGTGATGGCCGGGATGCCCAAGGCGGCGATGCCACAAAGTAGATGTAGAAGCAGTGAGCGTCGTCGCGGGAGAGAGCTTGCTTGGACTGAATGGGTAGAGATCGCCACTGCTACTGGATCTCATGACCTCTCTCCTGCTGTGAAGATCCTTGATAGAGAAACCAAAGGGATCAAATTCGACAGAACATAAATTATCTCATGTAAACTTGCGAACGGAAATGAGATTTTTAATTAATTGTGGTGTGTGAAGAACTCGAGATAGGTAAAATGTGGAATAAGGTGTGGGAAGGGTGACGGTGCCAGAGCCCTAAATCGGTAGAGTAGACCCATTGCCGACAATAATATGAGAGGAATTATGCATTGAAGAGGGACGATAGTTGGGCATGTAACCTGCATCGCCGGACATGTGAGCATTGGCACCAGTATCCATATACCACTCTGCTGCGATGAAGGCTGAGGGAGAGCAGCAACTTGCAAGGCTTGAAGAAGACCCGTGGTGTCGAAGGAGGGCGGAGCCGGCGGTGCCATTTGAGTGGAAGGCTGCACAAGCCCCGCATTGTATGCCTAACCGGCTGGAGTTCGGGCGCCGTGGACGCCAGGGCCGGTGGCTCCTATCCAAGGCGCGCGCCATCCAGAACCAGATGCGAGCCAGGAGGCAACCCACGGAGGGAGTTGCTGCATCCAAGCCTGGTTGTTGCCACAGCCAATGGCGACGCCACGGCCACCTCGTCCACGCCCCCTTCCACGCGGACCCCGACGACCACAGCCACGCAGTGGCGAGGAAGACTGGCCGCGGTCGGTGTCCTAACGCGGACTCGGTGCGTTGGTGGAGTTAGCGGATGCGTCGGTGTTGGTGAGGGCCGTTTCTTGAGTCGGTGGCGTGGAGGAAGCCAGCGTATGCTCGGCGACAATGAGCTGTTCACAGGCCTCCATGAAGGTGGGGAAGGTCAGCATCGCCGGCAGCATTTGACGTAGGACGTGATACTTTGGATTCAGCCCGCGAATCAATTGGTGGACAAGAGCACGATCCAGGACTAGTTGCTAGCAATCAGCCAGTGCATTTGCAAGCATCTTGAGTTTGTGACAATACGCGGCAGCAGATAAGTCACCTTGGGTGAGATTGTGCAGCTCTTGTTCAAGTTGGATTGCACGGCTTGCTTTGTTGCCGAGGAAGAAATCACCAATCTTTTTCCAGACGCCGTAAGCAGTGATGTTATCATCCATCACCATGTCCAGGAGGTCATCGGCGAGTGTAGCATGCAGCCACATTAGCACCGTCAGGTCCTCCTGGATCGAAACCGGATCATCATGGCGTGGTTCCGAGCCGTCGACGTGATGACGCAGGTTGAAGCGCCTGAGCACGACGAGGAAGAGGCGCTTCCAACGACGGTACGCCGTGGAGAGCATGTTGAGGCGGACAGTGACGAGGCTGGTGATGTTCACCGTCTGGGCGGTGCTTGCAAGAGAGGAAGAAGAGCAGGACGTCGTGGAGGAGATCGAGCTGGACGAAGACGAGCTCATCGGCGAGGAAGTCATGGCGCTGATGGTGCCGGTCTCGGTGGACGAGAGAGTGTCCGCCATGAGGGAGGGAAACAGTGGGTAGAAAAATTAGGATCTCACCACGCTCTGATTACCATGAAGAATTGCGCACAACACCACACCATTCATTGATAGATGAGGCCTATTAATAGGCAGTTACAATGTACATGAGCGGTGAGCCTTGCGGGCATGAGTGGAACTTGTGAGCACTATCCTGATCAAGTTTACATGGTACATGCAAAGGTACAGCAATAAGTGTACAAGGTACAAGCCTTCCAATAAGCACCTCTCACAATAAAAGCTGACACACCATGCTTCGCCACACACAAAACCCTGCGCCCGCTAACCCATCGGTCACTCACCCTGTTTCTACACGATACGTCCACGCCATGTCCTAGTCAAAGTACTAGTACTGCTCCCGTTAACACCCAATGAAGCAAAACCAACGAAAAGAACGGGAAAGAGAGAGAGAGAGAGAGAGAGAGAGAGAGAGATAAAGGCCCATCACTCATCGACCAGGCGACTCACTGACCGGCAGACTCGACCGTCATGGGCTCAGGGCCCAGCAGCATTCACTCGCTCGTTCCCACCCCACCCGAGCCTGCTGCCCGTCCGCATCTTCCCCGCCCCACCACTCAAAAAAACGCGACCAAACGCCAAAAAACACGCGTTTCTCCGATTGCAGCTCTTGGCGCGCACAGTCTCAGCCACACGGTTCGCGCCGGAACAGGGAATCCGGCGGCCGCGCCTGCCACGGCCAGTACTGTGCCCCTCCTCGCCACCTTCCCTTATCAGGAAGCCTCCGCGCGGCGCCAGTTTTAGGCCCTGTTTGTTTTAAACGATTCCGGATTACGGCGCCAGAATCGAACAAACAACTGATTCTAGAACCGATTCTCACAATCCAAAGCCCACCCATATACTGCAGAATCCACAATCTACTTTTATATGTCTTCGGATTCCAAATTTTGGAGAATCGAACTTTCTACAACCACAATCCAGAATCGAACTTTTAGAGAATCCAAAATCAAACAAACAGGCCCTTACCCCATCTCGGCACCTCACGCTACGTCTGGAGACTGGAGGCTTTCCTTTCCATTTACCCAGCGCAGGCGCGGGGCCCGCGCAGATATTCTCGGGCCAACGACCGGTCTTTGATTATTTCCCCCGCGCGGATATTCTCCGACCAACGACCGGTAAGCGGAGTCGTCCCCCTAGTAGAAATAATTTATGTACCGTCACCTAATTATCTTAGAATATAAAAGATAATAGTTTATATATAATAGTGATAAATAAATATATATAGTTGAGAAATAATGAATAAAAATATGATAAGAAAAGCCTCATTAGATGCCTATTTATTTTTGTTTTGAATTTTCTAAAACCGATTCTGAATTGTGGTTGTAGAAAAACTGATTCTCCAAAAGCACATATAAAATGGATTATGAATTTTAGTGCATATGGATAGGCTAGATTGTAAAAATCGACTCTTAAAATTAGGCTATTTGTTTTTATTTTATTTTTAGTATCAGAATCCAAAATTAGAAACAAAAATAAACATGTCCTAAATCTACGTACGAAATCTTATATTTTTAATAAGATTATTTAAACTATACATATTATGTTCTGAACGGAGAAGTAATTATTTATCGCTACTTATTGTTCCGCGCCCGCGCTTGCCAATAGGAGGGCGGCGCCGCGGCGTCCCCTCACCCAACCCTTTCCTCTCGCGTCGCTGCCCCCCATTGGCGAGCAGCGTTTTATATACTACGCGTACACGCACAACGGCGCAGCACAACCTATTGGGTTTTACCCTTCGTTGTTTCTTTGTGTTGTGGCTTGTGGGCGAGCAGGAGGCGGCGGTGAGAGGCGCGGGCGCTTGCTGGGGTTTCGTGGGGGATCGATCGATCGATGGCGCGGGAGAGGCGGGAGATACGACGAATAGAGAGCGCGGCGGCGCGGCAGGTCACGTTCTCCAAGCGGCGGCGCGGGCTGTTCAAGAAGGCCGAGGAGCTCGCCGTGCTCTGCGACGCCGACGTCGCGCTCGTGGTCTTCTCCTCCACCGGCAAGCTCTCCCAGTTCGCCAGCTCCAGGCATGCGCGCTCCCCGCTTCCTCCCGCTGTCTCCGATGTCATATATATGTGCTTTTTTTATTCCTCGTACACGCGAGTTTTTATTAGATCTGCCTGTTGCTCTCTCGCTCCCATCCCGGCGGGATTTCAGATCCTTGCACCAGGGTTTTCACGCTTAGCCATCCAAATATTTCTTTCCTTTTTATGCTCTTCTAGGGTTTGGGTTTGGTTGGAGTACTATGCTACTGCAGCACCTCTTTACAAAAATACGGTTTCTACTTATGGAACAAAGATCCTTGCGGCGTCCGGTTTTTGGGCCAATTCGGCTGGGTTTGCTCGGTTCATGGCCTCCAGAGAAATGGGGAATTTTTTCACTGTAGTTTTCGCACAGGACAAGATCGATCGCTTACGGATTATTGCGTGGATGGACATACCCGTGTCCTGCGTCTTACATGTGGGGGTTGGGGAACACGGCATAGTCCGGGTAATTTGCTGCGCCGTGCTTTTTGCGTCTATAAACTCGAACCGATCGATCTCTCTGGATCGGCGCGTCGAGGGTGTAAAAGCGTGTAGTCGTATGCATCTCTGCTAATCGTGCACGGCCGTACGTGATTTTATGTGGTGGCATGCCGTATCATGCATAGGCCGTGTTGATCATCTTCCATGGGGCTTTATCTCGTGCTTTGTGCTGGTGTAGTAGTCTAGGAGGTATTTAGTACTTCTGGGCTAGGGTAGCTTTCGGTTCCACTTCTGGACTTTGGGAATTGGGGGTTTGGGTTTGCTTACCATTAGTGTTGCTCCAAGAGAAAAATAACATTTCAAGTACGAAGAGGATGCGTGGCCTTGCATGTTCCATAAGCATATCCAAGCGAAAGGGTTAATAAACTTGTACGTACCAATTTTGTCCGTATCCTTCTTAAAAAAAATTGTTCTTGTCAATTTCATTTTGGCAGACAAATTAAGCAAGTTAAGCATTTGCCAAGTTAAGAGTGCAGATTAGAAAGTGCATGCATCACGGGATATAATTGTATGTACCTTTTGTGATCTTTCTCTAAGCGCTTGTTGCGCTTTTTTTTAAAAAAAAAAAAAACTTAGTTTGCACTGTATTATGGTTGCACCCGGTTGCTTTTTTTCCTTTCAACAAAGATACGTAAGTGTTCGTCGCTGGAGCCGAATGTGGTTGGGATTTGTTTGGGTGAGAGTTAATATTTAATGCTTGAAACATACAAGATGAGATGCTAAATCAATATATTAACTCAATATATAATTCATAATTTTCTTGGGGCGAAAAGGGGGTGACTCGAAGTGAAATACAAGCAGGTGTGAAAAGTGCTTATGCAACTATATCTCTTCCATTATTATCAAACTTCAGCATTACACTGAAAGAACTAATTATGGTTTTTTAACGCACGTAATTTAGTGGAAGAGAAAGGCCTGTAGTTTAGTTTTACTTAAAGGTATGGGTATGCGTGTGCTGCCAATATGTGCTATCTCTATTGTAATACATGAGTTGAGAAGATCTATGAAGTACAGAACAAAAGATTAAACCCATGTGCGTAATTTGTTTTCAAATTATTTCTTGTGCTGTGCACACACTTTCAACATTTATAATCAAGCTCAAAAGAAATATATATAATCAGGCTCAAAAAGACATTTATAATCAAATATAGCAACACATGCAAAGTATTGTTTCCGGTTCTTTCTGCTGATCAACATTTCTTTTTTTATATATTAAAAAAAACTCTGCTGACATTACTAAGAGCATATATATATATGTACAACCAGGCATTTTACTTTAAATACAAATATGCTCATTTATAGCTGTAAGCTGAAACTTTTTTACATTAGGTGCTACTGAGTTTGTCTGGTTATTCCACCTTATATCTACCTTTGAATTAGTTTTGTACATGATGTTATATAGGGTTATATGATATCTCTTCATCAATATTGCATCTTCATGTATTGCCAATTTGGGCTGTATTTGTTATATCTTCAAACCACTTTTGCAGTTACAAGCTTGCTTGCGTAACTGATATGTAGTTTATTTTTTATGACACGCTGGTAAACTGTTGCTTGGTGCTAATACTGATATTGATTTTGCTTTGGTCATACAGTATGAACGAGATCATTGACAAGTACAACACGCATTCTAAGAACCTGGGGAAATCAGATCAGCAGCCTTCCATTGATTTGAATGTATGTCAGGCAATCTTATATTTTGTAGGCTAGTACTGATGAAGGATCTGTGTAACCAGAAACTACAGGGCAAGATATTAAAATTAAGTATGCAAGGTCCAGAAATGAAACGTCTTATTTGGAGAACCTAGTGGGCCCACATATGATAATAATCCCTAATCTTTGCAAAGAATTTTGTATTCTCCACTTAGTTCTTTCTAGTTGTATGTGCGTAACAAGTAGTGTCTTTTGCCAATCACAATTTCAGGTAATGTTTTCCATAGGTCAAATGTTTTCAAATCAAGTAGATATGAACTTGTTTGCGGACACGCTAAAAATGGGTGATAATGAGCACGGGCGGTGCAAAGTTGTTCTTGTTAGGTTCTTTAACAGTTTAATTTTTTATTTCCTAAATAGTAGAAATTGGTGTTATGTGAATGAACAGATACAGAATTTGCCAAGCTACCTTGATAACCCAATGTTGCTATCCTGATTTTTTTTATTGTAGCTTTCATGATTAACATCCTTTATTTAGTTCTACTGTAAAGGATGGCAGTGTAAGGAGCTGGAGGTCCAAGCTATATATTGCCATTACTTCATCACTCTCTTACTGTGGCTGGGTAGATCAGTAGCATGTTGATTTTTACATAATACTATATGTACTAAAATATTTTTGAGTAAATTGTATTGTGGGTTCTTTCATGGATTTTTCAACTTAGCTAGGTTAATAAACTTAGAATTCAACATCAAGCCCCTATACTAGCAAAACTGCTTCACATGCATGGTGCAACTTTTCACAATATGAAATATAGAATTGAATTATGTACTTGTGCAAGTTTAGGGGCATGGACGTTAGGATATCAAGTTTATGAACCTAGTGGAAAATCCATGCAAATTAAGAGACTTTTGATGCAATTTACTCCTTTTTACTGTAAAACCTTAGATAAGTGACCTACGTACGGTACTTTCTCACATGTATCTATCTATCCTCCAATGGAGGTTTGCACAAACCTCATAAGAAACTGTATATATAGAATGCATGCGCTAATATTGATATATCATCTTTTCAGTTAGAGCACAGCAAGTATAGCAGTTTGAACGAACAACTCGCAGAAGCAAGTCTTCAACTTAGGTTATGTTTTGTTCCATCTTGATTTTATGTGATTAGTTAAAAACTTGTTTACAACAGAAAAGGAACCATAATGTTAACAATTAATGTCACTATTCTATATTATAGACAGATGAGAGGGGAGGAGCTTGAGGGATTGAGTGTGGAGGAACTGCAGCAGATGGAAAGGAATCTTGAAGCGGGACTGCAGAAAGTGCTTTGTACAAAGGTAGGGTGACCTACCTTGTGTTCTCCTTCAGCTTCGTGCGAGTTGGCAGGCACAATGTCAATTGTTTCACACGTGTTTCCGCAGGACCGGCAATTCATGCAACAAATCAATGAGCTCCAACAAAAGGTGAGGAATGAGTTAAACTCCATTGCTTTCGTGAACCCTGTATATTGGAGTAGACAATAGTAGCAACTTATATTAGTAGCGTTCACTGCAGAAGATAGAAAGTTTAAGAGGCTTCGTTGGAGAGTTCATACTTTGTTGATTTGTTCTTTTTAAATATTGTATCATACTTAATTTTGGAAGCATTTTTGAGAAAGAATATATAGCCGAGTGCAAATGGATTTTGTGGATCCTTAGACCTTACCGGTCTGAATTGCTGTAGCAGATTAAGGATTGGAAGTATTGCTTGAGGTACGTTACAGAAGCTTGCTTGACGTACATTACAGAAGCTGAGGAGGAATGAAGCAATTGGACTTGAATCCGTTATGTATGAGCATAATTAAACCGGTGTAGCAAGAATCTTGGGTAATATTGTTGCTAGCTCCCAAGTGGCCTCAATTTGGATGCCACATGGATTATTGCTACTGGCAGCACACAGGAGGAGGAACTAGATGAAGGATGCTCAGCAGGACCTATCACAGAGATTAATATCCCTTGTAGGACGTAGAGAGATGGAGATTGATATTAACATGCTAACGTACATAGTAGATATTGGCCTATCACAATAGTAGAATGTGACTCCGTTGTTGGGGTGATGGGATCTCATGAACCAACTTTTAGGTATGGATTTGTTGCACCTAGATTTAGGATGTTCTTACATTGGCACGGATATGCTAGTATGCTACACAAGAGAGGTAAATAGACTGGAGTCAAAGTAAAACTTATGTTATACATGGGAATGTAAATGCCCATATTGCATAGAAATGTTGTATCTTATAAGTAATTCCTCATATTTGTGTGTACATCTTCGGTGTAGGAATCTTTTTGTGCGGTTTTTGGATTTATTATTTAATTAGAAGAATGAATCCTTCACCACAAATGCAAACGATGGGAGTTGCCCTTCAACTGTATTTTTGGGGTTTTTTTTTAACCATCCAGCAGCACAAAATCTTTTACACCAGATGATGTTCGAT
Source organism: Guadua angustifolia (assembly GCA_036346375.1). NCBI lineage: Eukaryota > Viridiplantae > Streptophyta > Magnoliopsida > Poales > Poaceae > Guadua > Guadua angustifolia. The sequence goes on along the minus strand of CM070505.1, from coordinate 26,863,918 downwards.
TGGTTTAGAGAATATAGGAGGTATACTACAAGAGGAACATTTCATGATGCAATTTTCTGTTTTCTTGTAGGGCACACAGCTGGCAGCGGAGAACATGCGCTTGAGAAACCAAGTAGTAAGTCCGCCCCTCTTGTTTCTCTAGTTTGGGCGGGGCGTTACTGGCGTACTACACGTTTATATTATGTTCATGTGCTTTGCTGCAGATGCCTCAGGTGCCAACGGCCGGCATGTTGGCGGTTGCTGATACTGAAAATCTTTTCACTGAAGATGGACAGTCATCTGAATCAGTGATGACTGCATTGCATTCGGGAAGCTCGCAGGACAATGATGACGGTTCTGATATATCCCTGAAACTAGGGTGAGTTACTGCCAAAACGCTTACTTTCTTGGAAGCTAATTCAAATTTTGCTGAACTACTACAGATTTTAAGGTTATCATTTTGATCCCTGGCCGTATGTCATGTTCCAAATAAAATGCGATTAGAATGTTTTACGTTTGATCTGGTAGATGGATATCGATCAATTACATGGGTTTAACTTTGTCATGTTTGAAGGGCTGATACATTGAATGTCACAGGTCCGCCTGAAAGGGTGTTCTGATTTACAAAGAACACTAAATCAAGAAATCTCTCTCCTCAGATCATTCTTTTCTACATAATGTTGAATGTACCAATGTTTAGATGTCACCATAGTTCTGTCACCTCATTTTGCCCTGCAGGTTGCCTTGAAGTAAGGACGTGAGAAGACCACCCGTGATGGTCTGCATAAGTGGATGGAGTTGGACGTCAATGCAGCTTGGTAGAGAAGATGCATCTGTTATGGAGATACCAAGAATGGAATAATCCCATATTACAAGCGAGATCAGTTTAACCTGAGCTGACATCGTTATGTCTGCATGATGCCATGTTCCGCTTGTTTGGATCTTCACTAAAGTTGTGGTGTATCATCGTTGTTAAAAAGGATGCGGTGTATTGTTCCGTCGCTCTTGCTCTATGTATCATTCGTGCGGACTGTGTACCTGTGCCTGTATGAACTTTCTTAAAAGCTTATTAGCCTAAAGCCACTTTCTTGAGTTCATCGTACCCAGATGATTGAAATGGTTTGTTATGCTTTATACATGGTGAGAGTAATATGTCAATGGGATGGATGCGGCTGGTACCATATGATACCTACATTATT